>CM068956.1:157990419-158017674 GCA_035128595.1 Eptatretus atami | reverse complement strand
CACACTTTACCAGAAAGACATAGTCAATCACGGTCTCATTATGGAATATTATAACGTATTTCATGAATTAATTCAACATGTAATTCATTTTTCTTTCATGCACAATTATTCACTATAATTCCAGGCATTTTTACCTCTAATTATAATCTTCAGGTAGTGGACCAAAATACAAACACCAATGTGAAGTCACTTAATAGGGCATTGGAACACCACATGCGGCAAGTACGGCCTGTATGCGCTGTGGCATAGAGTCACCAGCGTCTGGAATTCTGCAGGAAGGATGTGACACCATTCTTCCACGAGGAAGTCAATAAACTCACACCTGCTTGATGGGGGTGGAAACGCTGTCTCGGGCATCATTCCAAACATCCCATAAATGCTCAATTGGGTTCACATCTGTGACCAAGAAGGCCATGACATGTGGATACACATCAAGTGTCATGCTCATCAACCATTGGGCAACCACACATGCTCTGTCGATGGGGGCATTGTCATCCTGAAGACACCCTCTGGCAGGAAAGAAAATGGTGAAACATGGGGTGAAGACGATCATTCAGTACCATTCAGTAGCGATTGGTATTGACCTTGAATTGTAAGGGAATGACTGCATCCAAACCTTGCCAGGAAAATGACCTCACAACATTACAGAACCACCAGAACCCTTCACTGTTGGAATCAAGCACTCAGGATGGAGAGTTTTTTTTAGGTTGGTGCCATACCTCGCACTCTTCTCTTCATTTGTCAAGAACATGGTGATGGATGATTCATCTGAACATATCACATTTTCAACTGCTCGCTAGTCCATTGCCTGTGCTCTTTGCACCACTGGATTGGCAATGTGCATTGCCAGGTGCCAGATGTGATGAGCGGTTGTGCACTGCAATCCAACTATGGTATCCCGCCTCTGTGGAGTTCCGGCGGACCAATTTTTTATGAAATTGCTGAAATTCTCTCATTTCGTTTTTGATTGAAATTTCTCAGGTTGACATTTACAGTCAATTAATCTGCAGTTGATCACCTGCTTTGCCTGCACTTCAAATTAATGCACGGATATTACGATCCTGGAGTATATGTTCATATCACTGTTGCCCTTTGCTGAGTATGTCTTTCCTCGGAGTTCATGCGACATCACCTGAGACACACATTGCTCGTGAAACATCAAGTTGAGTGGTCGTTGTCACTGAGAGATCCTAGCCAAACGCGCCCCAACAATTACCGCCTATTTCAAAGTCACGGAGGTCTTCTCTGCAACAATGCTAGCCATAATATAGCAACCAGACCTGTGCAGTATTTTGTTATACATGACCCTAAGCATGCTGGGATGTGACTTGCTAAATTAACACAAATTACATGGGCCACACCTGTTGGAAGCCATTGCTTTCCATATACTTGGTGTCTCATTTACCCAGTTTCCATTTTTTTTGTCCACTACCTGTAGATATCTGCGATCACAAAGTGATCATGAATGGTAAGCCTAACCCGGCTGTGGGAGCCGCACGTACCTTTGGTGATCTGCAATTTACTTTTGTTCTTGATCCAATGATGGACATATTGTTATTTTTGGATGACAATATGACCTTGACTTTCAACATTTTGGAATGGAGTGTAAAGAAAAAAAAAAGTGTCCCCATTCAGAATCTAACCATAAAACTCAAGATCATGAAAATCAGAGGAAAATTGCTCAAGTTGTGATCAAAAAGGTGTTTTTTGTTAATTAGGTCACAATCCGAAAAAATTAGGTCAAGGACACGAAATCAAATATCAGATGCACAACTGCAGTGCAGGTGTACTATTATGATGGAAGACCATCTTGGAAGGCCAAGCGGTTTTAGAGATTCCGCATTGGAAAAATTGAGCGATGACAAACTCGACATAATTCGACGTTGCGACGTCGACCGATATGCTCCATCCATATTACGTCTGTGCTTATTCTAACAATGACCTAAAACCTCAAGACCATTTGACCTCAACATCTAATCTGTACATATGTATCATGGTATATTGTACTTAGTTTTAGTTGAAATCTCCACCTCAATTACATTTCTACCTGACATGACCTTTGCCTCTTGATGCTTAAAATCTAATCAGTTCATCTTTGCATCATAATATATACTTGTATGAAGTTGGTCAAAATCCCAACACTGGTTCACGAGCTATCGCGGTAACAGGATTTTACCTAACACACCTCTGACCTCTGACCTTTTGACCAAAAAATCTAATCAGTTCATCTGTACATCATTATACATACTTGTTCCAAGTTTGACTTCGATCCCTTCATCTGTTCTTGAGTTATCGTGGTAATCAAAAACGTATCACGGAAGCACGGACCGATGGACAGCCGACAGACAACCCGAAAACATAATGCCTCTGGTGACTTCATCAGTGGAGCATAAAAAACACTGTTATATTATTCAGACCGCCATTTGACCTGACCTTTAACCCGGAGGAGTATGATGTAAAATTTACCTGAAATGCGGCCTTCCTCTAGTCTATAAGGGAAATTTTGTTCTGATTGGAGAGACCTTCATCAAATTTGGTGAAAAGTGTTAAAATGCCTGGGTCATGACCTTAAAATGGTCAAGGTCAAAAAACGGTCATCCCCACAATGCTTTGTATTCACTATTGAGGATTTCAATCTGCAAGCCCTCGGACATTGGAGAAAAAGGGAGAAAAAACCTAAATGGTGGTTTTATATCTGAAGATGTAAGAGCTTTACCTTTAACCTCTATGTGTATGATGTAAATTATTCCGATGAAGTCGCGGAGGCATTATGTTTTTGGGTTGTCTATGCTTCCGTCCGTCTGTCCGTACATCATGATAACTTTAGAACGGCTGAAAAGGATCAAAGTCAAACTTTGTACAAATTGTAAAATGATGTAATGATTAACTGATTAGATTTTGCATCAAGAGGTCAGAGGTCATGTTCGATAAAATGTGATGCTTGAGAGCCAGCTGAATGGTTTTAAATCAAACTTGGTACAAATTTAATATAATATATGTGGGCAGAGGTATTTCGGTCGATGTTGTACGTTGAAGGTGCGTTCTGGTTCTATATAATATAATGATAAGCTAGTATTTTTCTATGTTAATACATTGTATAGCTTGTATTGTTCTCTATAATATAATGTATAGCTTGTATTGTTCTATATAATACAATGTATAGCTTGTATTGTTCTATATATATACATGTATAGCTTGTATTGTTCTCACTAATACAATGTATAGTTTGTATTGTTCTCTTTAATACAATGTATAGTGTATTGTTTCTATATAATACTATATGGGCAACTGGTAGAGCACATCTCCTCCGCCAGGCTGATTGTTTACGTTTTGTATCCCACTGATGGGCCGATCTCGATTCGATCCTTAACTAAAATTTACTCGGCTTTTCTTGTCACCGACCAATCATCCACTAAGTTTCGTCCAAATCCGTCCATACATTTTTGAGATATCGTGCTATATATGTTGTGGCCCTACCACTCAAAGGTGAAGAATCACTGAAAATATTCTTGGATCTGGATCCGGATCTTCACAAATCTCATCATTTTGTCTGTCACATACCCAAGCTCTCCACCAAATTTCATCTGAATCCGTACACAAATTTTTGAGTTTTTGTTGCAAAAGACAAACAGACAGACGACAGACGGAGTGAAAACATAACCTCCATCCACTTTCGGTGGCGGAGGTAGATGTAGGATTGCGTGTTTTTGAAGCTCACCTGGATCAAGAGCAACAGTCACTCAAATGCCCTACAGACCCCCCTCAGACCTTGGTTTTAAAATATTATTATTATATTATTTTAATTCCATGAACAAACTTTCGTGCATCACGGGTGATGAAGGTTTTGCCCAAGTTTATTTGAAATTGTGCATGTGTGTGTGTGTGTGTGTAGTTTCAGAGAAGAGAGCACATTCCTATTTTGGGGGGTCAAAATCCCCTGCAGATCACCTTAATGAGTGCAGATTTTGATGTGGTCATTGTACCTTCTTCGTTAGGCATCAGATATGAAGCTTGTGGGCAAGTTTAATCAAATCACATGTTGGGTTCAAGCCGATAATGACGGAAGTGTTTACTGAATGATGATTCACTCACTCACTCACTCACTGACAGACACTGCTCAATCGCATAATCTCCCGGATAAAGTCCAGGTGAGCTCATCATATATAGGTTGTATTGTTATAAGTGATATAATGTATAGCTTGTGTGGTGTTCCAATCGTACAATATGGTTTGTGGTCATGCATTTGACCAAACATTCCTTTCCAACTGCATGCTGTAACAACAAATATGTCCTACTAAACAAAAGGAAATAATATCTGAAAACGCTCAACAATTTCACACAGAAAGGTCAAATAGGGCTGAAGCATAATTCACATAAGTTTCATAGCAAACAAATATCACCTTTGGGTAGATGTTTCAACAACTACTTCCTGACATTCCTAGGAACAAATGTTTTCTGATTAAAAATACAATCACCTGTAGAGAGATGGAAACAATTGAGGACTTTGTTAGTACATCGTATAGATGTTTCTACAAATCTTCACGATAACGTTTAACAAGGAAAACAAACATGGTGAATGGGAAGAGAGCGAGAACATTGAGAGTGATTGCTGCAGCGAGAGCCGGTCGGCATCAGAGAGTGATGAAGGGTTGTTGATCTCTTCACTTGATGTGGATTCATTTGGGGTCTTATCTTCACTGTATCTGTTTCTCAAAACATCTTTGTATGAGAACCCATCAGGATAACAATCATGTAAGATGCATGGTAACTCAACCAAGGTTACACTGCACTAATTCGTGAATAAATGGTAATCGTAAACACGAGACCTGTTCAACTTGATTCTCCAACAACAATTACCTGACCTTGCACGTCTAGAAAAATAATATCTTACAATTTAAAATATATCAAATCAGTACTTAGTTGTAATCACACAAGGTAACTAAATATCTGCGATCACAAAGGGTAAGCCTACCGGCCGGGGGAGCCTCACACTTGGCGATCGCCCACAAACTTACCCTTGCCTGTGATCCAAGATGGCTGTGTTTTTTTTGTTTTTTTGGACCGCCATATGACATGACCTTCAACATTTAGGGATAGAGTGTGGATTAAGAAAATGGTGTCCCATCTAGAATTTATCCAGAAAACTCAACATCATGAGAATCGAGGAAATTGTTCAAGTTGTGATCAAAAAGGTGTTTTTGGTAATTTGGTCTCAATCTGAAAAAAGTAGGTCAAGGACATGATTCAATAACAGATGCCACTTCACTGCAAGTTCATTGTTACGATGCAAGACATCTTGGAAAGGCCAAGCGGTCTTTGAGATTCTGAATTGGCAAGAATAAGTGATGTCAAAAAACGTGGCTTTTCTCGTTTTTTTTTCAGACTACCATGTGACCTTGACCTGTAACTTGGAGGGTATGAATGTCAATGAAGCATTAACGCGTCTTACTCTAGGCTATCCAGAGGGCAATTTTGCTCCGATCGGCCAAACTTTAGTCAACTTGTGGTAAAAAAAAATGTTGAAAAGTCTATAATTTGGACATGATCTGAAAATTTGGTCCAAGGTCCAAAAAAATTGTATCAATTCCCGCATAGTTTCTACTCCCATTATTGATGCAAATTTCATCTGAAAGTCGAAGCCGGCTCCGAGATCCAACTTGGAAATTAGGAAATGCAGGAAGAAAAAAAAACAAAAAACAAAATGGTGAATAAGTACTCCTCGGGGTTTAAGAAAACTCTGGAGTACCTTTTTTTTGTATACCTTGTCGAGGCTCGTATGAAGGTAACACACAACGCACAGGAGACAAGGCAGGGGCAGGGAATAGCAGAGGGCGGATGGGAAGACAAAACAGTGGGGAACAGAGACATTGGAGATCTGTGGAAGGGAGGGGATGGGGTGGAGAACATGGGGTATTCAAGATGGACATTACAGGGAATTTGAAGGAGGTGGGTTTTGAGTGGATTAAAGTGGATAGAAAAGATCGAGGATTTTGGATTGGGACGATAAGAGGTGGTGGTGAACAGCTGTTTTGAAGACTGGAGGGAAGAGTGGGATTGAACAGAAGTGAGGGAGTTTTCCAAAGGTGGGAAAAGAGGAATGAAAGAGTGAAGGTGAGCAATGATTCGTGATATTGGTAGTTTTACCAGAAGGAGGTTGTTGGCAGACCTTGAGCGCCCTGCGTGAAATATGGTGGGGACAAATCGCAGACAGAGCAGTGGGCGTGAGACCGAGAGGAGATGAAGAAGACAGAAAGACCACCGACCTGCCTGCGGTGAGAGTGAGAGGCGCAGAGACTCAGCCTCATCAAGGGAGAGAATGCCTTGGTTTCCACAGCATGAAGCAGAGAAAGGTGGAGCAGCAGGAGCACCAGCCAAGAGGACAGAGTAGTACTCATCAGGCTGCGGACGGAAGCTTTGTAGGTGGTCAGGAGCTCAGGTGGACTGAGGAAGGACTTTGCACAACGGAGGATTCCAGTGGGCGACTGGCTTTGAAGGCCAGGTTGGAAATGTGGCTTTCCCAGGAAAGATCATGGCAGGAAGTGAGACCAGAAGCTTGAGAGAAAGGACTTCTTAAAAAGGATTGTTGAGAAAGTACATGGGGAGGGGGGGGGGGTTCCAAACGGTCCTTTCAGAGAACATAGTGAGAGTGTGAGATTTTGCGATTTGAAAGACATGTTTCACGTGTTGGACCAGTTTGTGATTTACCCAGATCTGCAGAAGCGAAGAAGCTGCGGCTTGCCGGTCTAGGGATGACAGTGGTACGGCAGAGGGGGAGTCATCAGCAAAGGATAAAGAGGATTTTCCAGTGAGTCGGAGAGATCATTGATGAAAACCAGAAAAGAACAGGGCCCAGACGCTGCCTTGAGGAACTCCAGCTGGGACAGGAAGAGGGATGAAAGAACTCCATTTAGGGCCACACGTTGACTGCGACAGAGAGGAAGTCTGCGAGCCATGAGTGGAGATGACTTGGATGCTATAGGAAGAGAGTTTGGTGAGCAGGGCAGGGTGCCAGACCGTGTCAAAAGCACGCGATAAGTCTCGGGATATGGCTCTCATTTCATGTCTGGCATTGAGTACCTCATACATTTTTGGGGAGCAGAAGCAGCATATCCAGGGTAGAGTGACCTGGTCTGAAACCAAAATGATGATCGGAAATCAAGCCGTTGGAGAAGAGGAAGGATTTAATGTCTGAAGCGATGATGGATTCCGTAACCTTGCTGATGATTGGGAGAAGGCTGATTGGTCTGCAGTTGCAAGGATCTGTTTTTGCACCTTTTTTATGCAGGGCAGTCATGTTTTCTGATTTCAAAATAATGGCCGATGACCTTGACCAAATGAAAGGGTGAATAGAACAGAGGAGGGTGAGCAAGTGCAGCAGAGCAGGTTTTTAGGACATGTGGGCTGATGCCGTCGGGACTGGTTGCAGAATCTGAGTTGAGGTTTAACAGCAAGCTCTCCACTTTGTCAGATGAAAAGGACACAGAGTCCAGGGACAGTTGGGTGCGACTGTGTAAGGTGGATACAAAAACGATGGGTTCGGGCGCAAGATTTCAATGCAAACACCGATTTAGGCATTCAGCCTTTTCACGTGTGGTATCAGCAGTGCGGCCATTTGAGGTAAGGGGGGGATGGAGGGACTGAATACACCAGAAACAGATATGGTTGTATCATCAGGATTTGGAGGAGGGAGAAGGTTTGAGAGTTTCGACTTGAGCTTAGAAATGTTGTTTTCTGGCTCTCCTGAGGGTATACACACCTGTCTGAGCTTGTGGAAGGAACTGAGATTACCCTCAGTTGGGTTTGCTTTTCATGAGGCCAAAGGCAAGTTATTTCAGGGCAACTGTCTCGCCACAGCTTCAATGAACCATGGGCGGAGGAAGGGTTGGACAACTGAAGAGGAGAGGGGATAAATCTGTGTATGAAGGACAGCAAGTTTCTTTGAAAGAATTCCCAGGATGAGTTGATGTTGGAGAAATTAGTGATGGGAGACCAGTCTCGAAGTTTGGATGGCTGCTTGGAGACCCTGCCAGTCGGCTTGCGTGAAATGCCAGACCTCGACGGTGGAGGTGGTTCTCTGATAACAGCCAGAGAGATGTCCACTTTGACAAGTACGTGGTCAGAAGAACTGATTGGAGCGGAGGAAGAACAGCAGATATTTCAGGGAAACTTGTCAAATCAGACCCAGAAGAGATAGAGTACCATTGGTTTGAGATCCAGTTCGGGAAATTGACCGATGAGTCAGTCCCAATGAGTCGCAGAAAGCTTTTGCTGAGGTGCCATGACAGGTGAGAGAGGTACCCACACCTAGCCAACTGGTATGATGACAATTTAAGTCACCACATATGAGGAAGAGAGAGTTCGGATGAGAAGATAGACGTTGTTCCATGTTTTTGGATAGTGAGGTGTAAATGGAGTCATCACTGTTTGGTGGACGGTACAGTACAGATATTAAAATGAGGTGGGAGTGGACGGGAAGCCGTAGCCAGAGGTATTCCTGGGGGTGTGGGGGAGTGAGAGCAGTGCATGGAGAGTGAGGAATAGAGTCTTTAATGAAGAGCAACTCCTCCACCAGGACAAGGCTCAGGTCTGTCGTGCCGGAGGAGGGAGTAACACCAGTGAGAGATACTTGGAGTCAGACACGTCTTGGGGAGGAAAGTTTCTGTAAGGCAGATTATGTCTGGTTTGTCAGTGGCACCTGTATGGAAAGATCAGTAAGGTTTGAGTGAAGGCCTCAGATATTTAGGTCCACACTGTTATGGAGAGGGAGGGGAGGAGGCTTTGGGTGCAGGGGATGGGAGGAGAGGGGGAGGGTAGGACAAGGGAGGAGGGGGGTGGGGAGTTAAGTAGAGTTGTTTAAGGAGTGTGGGGATTGCAGAATAGCTCGGGGAGGGGGCCGATGAGGTGGAGAAAAGGGTTTGCGGTGCTGGGGGAGAGGGGGGGGGCAAGAGAGGGGGCAGAAGACAGTTGAGGATTTGAGGAGGTGGAGTGATGAGATGCGTGGAGAGGGCAGTGGAAGGAGGCAGCTTTGTGTTCGTGAGAGTGGGGGGGGCAACTTTGAGAAGGGTGAGTGAGGGGGTGAATGGTGGGAGAAGGTTGGTGGGGAGAGTTGAGGGAGAAAGGTGAGAGGAGAGAGGAGGCTTGGAGGAGAAAGTGTGATGGTTGCTTTGGAGAGGGAGGGATGAGAGGGGTGAATCGGCACTGAAGTTGGAAAAAAAGAATGGTTGATGGAAATCGAACATTCATAGCAAACTTGGGTTTTAAATTTTTTTTTAGGTCAGAGATGCGATTAAAACATTTCTTGAGGATGCAATAAAGGGAATTAGAGAATGGAGAGAAGAAACGCTGTAACAGTTGGATTTTTTGGGCAAGGTATGAAGGAAGGTCGATTTGAGAGCAGTCTGTTGAAGTGGAAGAAGAGTCGTGAATTGTGATTCAGTAAGAGTACCACCGTGTGAAAGAGGAAGATGAAGCATTATAAGAGATCGTTTTTTTTTTTTTGTTTTTTTTGAGGTTTCATCAGATTACGTCATAGAAAGGTTGTAGAAAAAATCGTGAGGTGAATTTGAATCGGTAATCGCAGGGGGTGGAAACAGATCGCGTGGTTACGGGAGAAGCACGTGACTATGGGAGGTGTATAGTCAAAAGACAAGTGGCTTATTTATTTATTTATTTTAAAGAAGGATTGCGTAACATCCGGAAAAGGGAAGGTTGAGGTAAAATGAGAGGTGTGTGTAAATTGGACTGTAATCGCAGAAGTGAAGCTGATGGGTCGATGAAAACGATCAGGAGGATTGGAGAGAGACACGTGGTTACAGGAGATGTATCGATAGAAAGGATACAAGGAAGATTATTAATTTTTGAGGAACAAGTAATATTCGGGAATGGAAGGTTGTCGGAAAAAATCGTGAAGGTAATGGCGAGAGTGGGTCAGCTCAAGTAGAATAAAGATGGTGTGCCGGCAGGATGAAGAAGAATAAGAAGAAGAAGAGGAGGATGATGATGAAGAAGGACAGGGACTCCTGGGTGTGCAGGAAGAAAGGTACTTTTTTTTTTGTTTTTTATTTATTATTTATTTTGAATTTAAGACTAGAAACAGTGTTTCGTTGGGAGGACGAATGGGGGGGGCGTTGGCGAAAGTGGGGAAAGTAGGAATTGAAGGTAATAGGGAGAGAATACAAATATAAACGATCGTACACCTGGAGGGGAAGGATGGGTAGGCCTCAAGGAACCCGGTAAGACAAGGTCGATGAAAACTCACAAAAATAGGACGATTTTTGAAACAAAACCGAACTTGGAACACACAGTAAGTAACATGTCGGTGATAAAATAAACGGTTAAAACGGGACAAATAACGACCGAAAACTAATCTTGAAGAAAGTCGGCAGAGAGCCCTGAGAGAACCTGCTGTTGCTGCAAACCCTGAACCGGAAGGATAATTATTAACCATAAGAACCATTAAAAATTAGGGGCACTAATTTTAGAAACACACTCCACCTCAGGTACAAATCTCCCCCTATCCCATGGGGAGACTTCAGCGTGGAATAAAAGACGTCCGAAACATTCGGATTTCGAGTCAATTCTTTGCTAAAATGTCCAAACTCATACACCCCCCACCCCTGCCAGGAAATCCCGTCAAACTAAAGCATATTCACAAATTACAAAGCCAAAGGCAAAATGATGCCGCTACACCACTCCCCCCTCCTTGTGCATTAATCAAACAGAAGGTACAAACAAAATACAATATAGTGCAGGAGAAGAGATGTTGACTGTCCAAGTACAGCAGCAGCAGCAGCAGCAGCAGCAGCAGCAGCAGCAAAAAGTCACAGTGAAGAGAAATGGTCAACAAGCAAAATGAACTTTTATAAATATCGTGCTCGGAAGTGCACATGATGCACAGAGTGAGTCGTATACGATGGCTAGGGTATTGTCGTGGGTGTAAACCCATTGGTCGGCGGGAGGACCACAGGTACATTCGTGCAGTGCATGATTTTGTCATGCGCTTTCAGTAAAGACGAGTTTGAGGTGGAACCGCTCCACAATACCATTCGCTGCTGGATGGTAGGTGGTGTTTTGCTGACAGTCGGTACCCATGGATTGTCAGTTCAGGAAATTGAGCTGATTTGAATACTGGCTGATATTTGAAATAACCCAACTGCTGGATGATGGTCTGATGATCCCACATTGTAACATACTGTGTAATCAAACTCCTGGTGGGCGATACATAATTTCTCAGGTGCTATTCTGTGAGTACGCATGAAAAAAGGAGCTCCCATGGTCTCGATGTGGTGTGTGACCTGATGTTTGATGGGCTGGGTTGTCACCGATGGGCACGTTATAGGCGGTAAGTCATAAAGTACTTTCAGAAAAAGGCATGTGAGCATGGATGGAAGATGTGATATTCAGCGATGAAGCAGTTGACACTTTCCTGAGAACACCCCATATATATATATATATCGCTCCTTTTCTTTCTCTCTCTATCTCTTTCTCTCGTCAGCCATGGCACTTCAGCAAAGGATTTCTGTGACTCCATAGGGCTGACTCAATCTGTGAACTTTACAACCCGGATTTATCCCAATGGCAAATCCTCCCTTCACGACTTCGTGATGACTAACTTTCCGACAAATGTCTACTACTCTTCCTCTGCTCAAATTGGTTCATCCTATCATATAATTGTGAAAAAAAAACATCGAGCTGCCTCAACATCAGCGAGTCTGGCAGTTCACTTGAGCAGATTGGCAGGGACTGCAAGCAGCCATCTCTCTTCAGGACTGGTCTCCCATATCGACTGTCCCTGATGTTAGCTCAGCCTGGGAATTCTTCCACAGAAACCTGCTCTCTTGCATGCACAGCTCCATCCTATCTTGTCTTCAATTATCCTACGCTCCTTCCTGCCCATAGTACACTGAATGCTGTGGTGAGGCATTTGCTCTGAAACAACTTGCCTTCTCTTCCTGGAAGGCAAATTGAACCGAAGGCAATCTCAGTGCATTCCAGAAAGTCCACAACAATTGTGTGTCCAGTCTCAGGTGAGCCAGAAAACATCATCTGTCCAACCTCAAGAATGAACTTTGAAACTTGTCTCCCTCCTCTAAAACCTGGTGGTGCCTTGTTAAGTCTATCTTTGGAGTATTCATCCCCTTCCACCCCTTTCCTCTTTTCAAATGCCACCACAGCTGACGCTGCTCACGAGAAGTCCAAATGCCTCAATTCTGTGTTTGCCTCAAATTATTTTACCCTGAACCCCTCACTTTCGATACCCACCATTGCCTGTCATACCAAACTGTTCCTGAATTGTCTTTTGCACCTTTGAAGGTGGAGAAGGTTCTTTCAACCCGCTGCTGGAACAGATGGCATCAGCTCACGTGTCCTAAAAACCTGCTCTGCTGCCTTGCACGTCCTCTCACTGCCCTTTTCACCATCCAATTTGCCCTAGGTTATCTTCCATCTGCTTGGAAATCAGACAACATCACTGCATTACATAATATAGTCAGGTTCGTTGTGTCCATTATTTGACGTTCGTTGGAATATTTTGGAGAGTAGCTAACCCCAACATTTTTGGAAAGCTTAAACAATACTAAAACAGAAAATCCATGTTTCACATTTTTTCATGCATATAATGTGGTCAAATAGGTCGTTTTGGGGTAAAAACCCGTTTTTTTTAATTTCAGCTCTGAAAATTCAAAATTGATCGCAAGCAAGCAACTGATGATGCATAATTGTAACATAATACATATATCTGTATTTTGAGCAATGTGTTGCCATGGAAACTGCTATCATTTTGTCAAATTTCCGTTATTTAATGTATTGCTTTCAAATCTTGAACAAGTAACGCGTGAATATGGTGATCAGTGAAATGTACTTAATGTCAAATATGAGTTTGTAGCCAATTGGCATCACTGTCTCTAATGTCACTCAATCATTGCCATCGTCATCATCACTATCGTGGTCATGCCATTCAATGTTGAGTCCTCGTCATTCTCACACGAAGTGCTGCACATGCAAAGATCAGTGCATGTTAAAGTTCTTGGCCCTGCAGGAACATCTCTGTGATGAACATTCTGTCTTGCACTGGCACCTTGTCATCTCGATAATTGCCTTTGGTGCAGGGAGAATGTCTGTTGTCGTTTTTGAGTTGACCACTCGTGTCCTTGTGGAAGCCATTCTTTAATGGATCAGAAATGTTTGCTGAGAAATTGCTGCTTGACCCCAAACGTATGCCTGGATATGTACCCACATGATATGCTGCCTCAGAGCACTGAAAGTTGTTGGTAACTTGTCATTCTCAGCCATGTTCTTACAGAAGAGATGCCACCGAAGTTCAGGGATGCTGAAATATTGACACAACTTGGACAATAACCTGAACAGACAAATCTTGCTAAAGTGTGTATAGATCCTCTGACAGTTTCAGCATCCTTACAGAGCATAGCAAAGGCATCTACCATGTCGTCATCGGCCTTCAAGTAGCACTGGAACCACTTTGCCTTACATGTCGAGTGAACGCGCCAGTATTATGGCACCTGTGAATGCGTGAAGGCTGCAATGCTGGGCTCTTCCCTCACCTAGGGCCTTCCAGATTGGCTCGATTGGGACAATGCTAGATGCCATTGAGATAGATGTGTGTCTTGGCAGGAGATGATAGTTTGCTATGGCAAGAACCAGAACATCCGTATCAGGTGAGAATATCGTCAGCTCAATATCTCCGTGTGTTGTGTGATGCAGCTATTGCTTGCTGGATCATCAACGTATCGGCCTCCTCATGGTTATTCGCCTCAAATTGGAGACCCTGTTGCTCGACGTTCCCCAGATGCCGAACAACTACACCTTTGTTGAATAGCGTTTGTATTCTAGAGTTTTCTCCTGCCAAGTACTCCGTCAGATCAGCCTTGGTTTGTCATGGGACAGAAATCGACTCATTGTGATGTGTTTGATACTGGTATCATCCTTGACCTGATATTGGACTGGTGCCTTTCCTTGACCTCGTTTGTCTCTGGTTGTGCTCTTGAGGGAATCTTGCTTGTATGTATCAAAACAAGAATTACATGGTCGAAGCCTCTGGTCAGACTCATCACCCTATCATTGAAACATCACTGAGGTCCTTCACTGTCACGACCATTGCTGGTTTCTTGGTCATTTTCTGGACAACTACCATTCCATCCACGACTGCGACCTCGTGCTCGTACTGCCATCAATTACAGCATCAGCGGGTGCTGGTTCCATGTGTGTGGCATCAAGCTCATCTTCTGGTAAAGACGGTTCCTTGTTGGCAACTTCTCCAAGTTGTGGATTGCTTCGACTTGTCGGTGCATGACAGTAAGCTAACCGTTTGGTGCAAACAGGGCCCTCGTGTCACAGTGAATTCAAAGTTGCCAATTGCATCCTTCTGGTCGACCGTCCCTGCTGGATCTGGAGAGTACCATCAGTCTAACCATACAAATCCTTGGTTTCTTTTAGATCTACTGTCTTGTCCTGATCTTGATTGCTAGTGTTGTATTGCCAGACATGTACATTCTGTTCTTCTCCTTCTTCACTGGCCCATAGGCTGACATCACCATTGATCCGTTTAGCACAAAATCTTCATAGAGATTCTGTCCCGTTTCATCAATGTTCAGTATCTGTGGTACAAATTATTCTGGCACATAAGCGTGGGTGACCACATTGAAGAGTTGGTTCCCCTCACTTCAAATGGATTTTCATGACTAAGTATGGCAGCCTTGATTCGGTGCAATTGCATTGTGTTCACGCTTGACGACACTTGGAGACAGGCCATGGTGCTCAGTGATCTCACTTTCCTTCAGACCAAACTGTTCCCTTAACTCGCAAAACAGGCGTGACAGTTAGGTGCAGCCAAGAAGAATCGCTGTCTGGCATTTGCATTATTTGATATGCCAATCAGACCAGAGTGAACCTTCAGCAACCTGTTCAGATGTTCAACAGCGTGGTCTGCTCGATGATACAAATGGGATAGTATTCTTGGTGACCGAAATATTGCCTGCTTCGAGCTCCTCCAGGTTCTGGATGGCTGGTCTTAAGCACATAAATGTCAGATATGTACTTGGCCAGAGCCGCTTGTACTTGATTCTGTCCATGGCAAAAATATTGCTGAGTTCTTCACCGGCTTGAAGATGAAGTTTAAGTCGGCATTCCGAGATGCTGCAATAAAATGCAGAATTGCCTCGACTCTGTGGAGATAGTTCATCATGGCCTTGAACTGGCATTCTTTGAGCGGCTGGCCTCCCATTCTCTGAAGTCTCTCAACAAGTTCTCATTGATGATGACTTGGAGCAGACAGTTGCTGGCTTGCTGCACTGATTCAGCTTTCAGTGCTTTGTCATGTTCTCCACAAGCAGTTTGAACTGTATCCGTTGCAACACGTAGACTTCCTTGAGATGCGGATTGTCCTTGAAGAATTCTTCTATTGCCATTTCAGAGAGTGCCACATACGAGTATATGTGAGCTTGAAGTGAGCATTTGTAATGGGTGCATTCAGAATCTGTCTTGTGGTTGCAGATCCATACACATCGGCTTCCATCCAAGCATCGTCTATGCCAGAGTTCTCTATGGATGCACCCAGAATCCTACCCATACAGATGAACATAAATGACAAAAGGTACATACGCCTAAAGGCTATCACAACTTACCGAAAAAAGGAAGAAAGGTGTTGAAAACCGAATATGATGAACGAAGCTCCGAAGTAAACGTCATGAATAAATCGAGAATAAACGAAGCGAATGAAAATGACGTCAGTGCTGCACGTGCTTGGACGCGCGCCGCGCACATCACGACTCATGCCACGCCCAGCAACCGTAACCTGAGGCGATGCTGCATGGCGGTGGCGTCACCTATGTTCCTACAAGATCACATTACAATACATCAAACTACAAAACTTAAACAACGTTTTACTACTGAAGGTGCGAAACCTTCTGATATTGAACAACAGACACACCAATGTTTCATTGCACAGATGGCCGTTTCCATGGCAACCAACTGTTCCAATACTTGAAAATCATAATACTTATGTGCAAGTTAGTCATGGTCATATATTTAACAATTAAAACAGGCCATCCGATGGAAAATATAATTTTTTAAAAAATATATTAAAAATGGCAATTCCACTCCAAAAATGATGTTTCCATGGCAACCGACAGTCAAAATGCAACATTTTATTCCCCAATAAAATCCATTGTTAGCCATTTAACAGTAATCCATCATCAGTTGGTTATTTTGTATTGTTTCAGATTTTTTTAAATTGGAATTTTAAAAAAGCGTTTTTCACCCCAAAACGACCTTTCCAAAAGTTGAAAAAATGTGAAACATTTTTTTTATTTCAATAGATTTTAAACTTCTCAAAAATCTATAGGTTTGCTACTCTCCAAAAAATTCCAACGACATTACACAAGGAACCTGACTAATAAACAAGAAAAGAGCAATCAAAGGTTGCAAACCCTCACCAGGATTTGTTTTGTGTGGTGTTTGTATACTGGTGTGTTACGTAATTAATGAGACATAATTAGGAACTGCCGCCTTATAACTGGTGGTAGTGATGATCGGGTACCAAGATGTCCCACTTTGATGCAACCCCTCTTTGATTGGCCACCTGACCCTGACCCATGACGTTTTTATTATTATTCAATTGAATTTAGAATGGGATTAAAATAAATTCAATTCAAATCGTATGGAAGACCAAATAGGTACAGTCCTGCAATGGAGTCGTCAGAAGGAACCCGAACAAGGAAAACGCAAAGATGAAGTCATCAGGAGGAACCTGGATAGGATTCGCATTTCAGCTGCTACTCTGCTACCCTCGAACCAATTCAGGCACAGCCAAGTGAGCCTTGTTTATAGCGAACGCAGTGAGCTTCATACTTAACGCGTGCACATGAGAGAATAGGAAACAAAACAACAACACAATACCCTGGCAATTTGGAATCCGTGTCGTTGGCTATGACCCTTTTGCTTCCGTTTTTTTTTTTGCTTCTGGTTTTATTTTGTTTCCGGTTTTTGTCAGGGAATGATGCATGCGGAGATAAAGGCATCGTCGGAGATGGAAGACCCAAATATCAGACATGGTGTATATTCCTCCACTGATTTTAATAAAGATATCTCCCGCATCATCAAAAAATTATTTTACTCGTGATTTACGTTATTTGATCGCTATCCCGAATCCAGGCCGAAGTAACCGAAATTGCGTATACAGTTGTGAACGAGTTATAGGTAAAGTCAGAAGCGAATGTAAGAAGAATACTACGTTCGCTTCTAGTATTTATTTTTTTTTAGATGAGATCCTGTTCTAGGTGGTGTAGTTGTTGTTGTGAAGGTAATGTTGAGGTAATATTTATTTTTCAATGAGATCCTGTTCTAGGCGGTGTAGTTGCGTTGTGTGAAGGATAATTTGAGGATTTTTTTTTTTCAGATGAGATCCTGTTCTAGGTGGTGTAGTGTTGTTGTGAAGGTAATGTTGAGGTAATATTTATTTTTTCAGATGAGATCCTGTTAGGCGGTGTAGTTGGCGTTGTGAAGGTAATGTTGAGGATTTTTTTTTCAGATGAGATCCTGTTCTAGGTGTGTTAGTTGTTGTGAAGGTAATGTTGAGGTAATATTTATTTTGCAGATGAGATCCTGTTCTAGGCGTGTAGTTGTTGTTGTGAAGGTAATGTTAAGGTAATATTTATTTTTTTCATAGCAGAAAGACTGTTTAATTTGATATATTTAAGAAGCGAATGTAAGAGAATTCTACGTTCGCTTCTAGCTTTGCCTATTCCATATTTTAAAAAAAAAAAAAAAAAAAAAAAAAAAAAACGAGATTAAAAAAAAAATTCTGGTGGCCAGACCATGCATCTGATCAGGTTGAAATTTAAAACATGTATTTCCCATCACTACTACATTATAATTGTGTGAAGTTTTATGTCTATGGATTAGGCGGTTCCAGAGAAAACATTATTTAATATTTTTCTTCAATCCAATATGGCTGCCAAACCATGTATCTATCAAATATTCCTTAAACTGGACACCCATGGCTTGGGGAACATTTGTGTGATGTTTCCTTCCTCAATCTGTCACGCCGTTCTGGAGAAGATTTTTTTTTTTGAATGCGTTTTTGGGTATATCCAATATGGCTGCCAAACCATGTGATCAATGATGTCACATGTGTGATGATTTTGTTCCTCATGGATAGGCGTTATACATGTAAAGTTTCGCCTCAATCGGTTCAGCCATTTCAGAGAAGAGATTTTTAACGTTTTTTTTTTTTTAAACAATATGGTTGCCAAATCGCGTGACGAATGACGTCTTCAATTTTCTAAATTTTTTTGTGGACCAATTTATCCCGAGATGACAACGATTTTTCATACTGAATGGATGTAGCATTCTGCATATGCAATTATGACATCATAACAAAGCATCCATGACAATTTTAAAATCACACTTATTCCCCATGAGTACTTTCCATGTGCCAAGTTTAAATTTTTTTCCTTTGTGTGGTTTCAGAGATAAAGATCCAAAGTTTTTCAGTTTTTCCAACATTGCTGCAACACCATGTGACTTAGGATGTCATAATTATTAAAATATTCTGCATGAGTCGTCGCACCTATGGTGAAAATTTTCTCTCAATCCGACAAACGGTTGCGGAGAAAAACACTAAAGTTCTGTGCAGACAAACAAACAGAAAAACTGACCAAAATGCAATACACTCTCCTCTGGAGAGGGTGAAAAGTGCAAAAGCTGATCCCCTTCATGACGGACCTTTCAGCTGATTTCCAATCATCAGCAACATCATGGAATCCATCATCGCAGTTGATAATTAAATCCTTCATTTTCTCCAACAACCTCACCTCAGATCACCAATCGGGTTGCACACCAGGTCACTCCATCATGGACATGGTGCTTCAACTCATCTAACAATGCATGGAGGCCCTCAATGTCATACATGAGATCAGGGCCATTCTTTGTTCATATCTCATACTTTTGATACAGTTGGGCACCCTGCCTTGTTCTCCAAACTCTCTGCTTGTGGCATCCAAGGCGAACTCCCCACATGACTTACTGACTTCTTCTACTCTCGTTGCCAACCTGTGGCTCTCAATGGAATTGTTTCATCTCCTCTCCCTGTCCAGCCTGGAGTGCCCCAAAAGCAGTGTTTTCAGCCGAGTCCTTTTCCTGATCTTCATCAATGATCTCTCTTGCTCTCTGGAAAATCCCCTTTATCAATTTGCTGATGACTTCATGCTCTTCCGTTACATATCTCATCCTTCAGACCTTGACAAAATCACAAGCTGGTGAAATGCTTGGAATTTGTGTTGCAATCCTGACGAATCTCACGCTCTCATTCTCTCTCTCTCTCTCTCTCTCTCTCTCTCTCTCTCTCTCTCTCTCTCTCTCTCTCTCTCTCTCTCTCTCTCTCTCTCTCTCTCTCTCTAAAAGGACATTCTGAAAAACCCTCCGATCAACTTTCTTGACAATCATCTTGAGGAAGTTCAGTCATTCAAACTCCTGGTTCTCACTATCAGCCATGATCTTTCTTGGGCAAACCACATTTCAAAGTTTGCCACCAAAGCCAGCTGCTGACTAGGCATCCTCTGTCATACAAAGTCATTCTTTGGCACACCTGACCTATCGACCTGCAAGGCCTTCATCCACAGCTTAATGAAGGACTGCTCTCCCCTCTGGGCTGGCTCGCCTGCCTCAGATCTTGCTCAGCTTGATGCAGTGGAGACTAAGGCCTTCAAGATTATTGGAATCACCTGTGATGAAGCTGAGTCCATGGGCCTATGACTTCACATCGCAGTAAAGTCAATTGTCTCACTGTCTTGTTCCACCTCCTTTCTGTTCTTTCACCCTCTGCTATTTCCATGCTTTGGCCCCGCCAAGTTTCTGCAGGGCAAACACAGTCCACCATCAACCCCCTTCTGGTGAAACTACCCAAATCCAGGATCACTGTTCACCTCCATTCATTCGTTCCTCTTTGTAACCACCTGTGGAACTAACTTCCCCATTCTCTTCAATCTCAATCTTCCCTTCAGGCCTTCAAGACAGATGTTCTTCAAGATTTCCTGATGTTGAGTTTCCATCTGTATCCATTTTGTCCACTCCATGCATCTTTTCCTGCTCCCATTCCTCCCCACATCCTTTGTTCGTCCAAGTCTCCCTCTATATTGGCCTTCTATCCTAACTCCTCCCCACCCCCCTGCTGTTCCATCTACATTGCATCTCTACTGTTCCTTTTGCATTATGTTAGGTCCTGATTCATTTCGTGTACTCGCTCTTCCACGAGCCTCGACCATGTATACAAAAAATAAAAACATGAAGGTGTGTTGAGGCATCCAATAGACGGCGATGTTTGACATCTTCGAGGAAATTAAAATGATGCAAAAAAATCCACCAAAAGTCAAGCATATTCACATATTACAAAACCAACGGCAAAATGATGCCATTTCAGATTGTGGCTATGTGATGTGCTGTGGTAGAGGTATCACTGTGAGCTTAACTATAACAGAGAGAGAAGCTGTTGCCACTTTCAGGGAAATTACGAACAAAGATGGTTTCTTACAATGAAGAACATTCATAGAGCATGATCACTGGGTGGGAATAATAATCAGTGATTAGATCTTACCGGGTGTGAATGAGAGCACAGAGAGGACCCACTCTCTCCATGTACCGTCCTCTCCAGGATCAATCAGGCACCAGTATCTCTCGAGATCATCCCTCGTGACACCAGAGGGAGGCAGCAAGCAGTGGGAGCTTTCAGGACAGGAATCCTGTCCAGGTTCCAGCACTCCATGGTTTCTCTGTTTGCTCTTCCCCAGACAGGAGGCAAGGATGTCTGCCTGTGTTCCGGCCACTGCGATCATCCGGTTGTAGCCTTCAGCACATCGAAGCATCCACAGCAACAAGAACTTGTTACCAGGGGGATTTGGTATCTCACATGAGAGGAGAGGAGTTCCCATGAGAGGGTTTGGAACTGCAATGAGAAACAAGGAAATTACAATCTTTATTTCCACAAATAACATCTCTCCACATAATCTCGAGTTTATTCCACGTTTCTCTTCCCAAAATGCTTTCAAAACGGTGTCAAATCCCAGAATGAGAATCGACAAAACCCACCGTGTGGTTTCTTCGTTTCTCTCTCCTCCAAAGCGTCACATGAACTGGGATTCTGAAATTAAATAATAAAGATGGAGTATCAATACCCAGGTGTGGTAACATGATGGTAAATATATTCCAAGTCAAGTTAAGGTTGAGCAGGTCAAAAAACATGGCAGCTTCAGACTCCAGCGAGGTTACCAGGGAAACGCCTTGAGACCCCAGAGAGCGAGGTGGCCAAGGATCGCCCTGATGAAGGATATAATTAAATAAGGCCGTTAATTATCTACAATAGGGGTGTTTTAATTAACCCACACAACCTATTTTCATTCTTGCACTTCCTTGGAGTTTTCTTGGTATGTATGCAAAGTTTCAGGATGCTAGGTTTTATGGTTTTGGAGTTATGGTGTTATGGAGGAGACACACTGACAAAGATGAAGTAACAATACCCAGATGTGGGAACATGATGGTTGATTTATCAAATCATAAAGAGGGCGTAACAATACCCAGGTGTGGTAACATGTTGGCAGATTAATCTTTACTCATAAATGTCAGTGTGTCTCCTCCGTAACTCCAAAACCATGAAACCTAGCAGCCTGATGGTAAATTGATTAAATAACGAGAAGGGCACTCGGTAGAGCACATACCTCTGCCACGCAATACCTGATCCACAAGAACATATCTGGCCCAATACATTTTTGAGACATCATGTGAAATCTCGTTTTTGTCCTATCTCTCAATGGTGAAGAATCGTTTTAAAAATTAAATAATTCCCGTATCCAGATCCGGATTCGAATTCTCACCAAAATCGAATCAGTTCGTCCTTGTCACACACTCAACCTGCCCCCCAATTTTAATCTGGATCCGTCCACAACTTTTTGAGATATCCTGCACACAATCAGGCAAGGAGACAAACAGACAAACAAACAAATGAAATTGCTCATTGAGCAAGGAATTGCCGGAATAACTTTGTCATTGTCTCCATAATCTCTGAAAAAACAAAAACCTGGAAATCAATTTGGTCTTATTAAGTCGATATGCTACTGTTTAATGAGTTATAGCACTTAGTTTGGTCATGATCATAACTTGGAAGTCAATCGGACTTGAAATGGCGTTTTTATCGCAATTTGAAATTTTTGACCCGACCCCCCCTGACATTCGACCCCGACCGCTAAGAAGGGTTTGGTGTGACACCCCAATGAGACATATGGTTGGATGCAGAATTGGAAGATGCACATTTTGGATTTGGTTTGAAGTCGATACGACCATTTTAGCGGACGTTATTGCGAAAATAAGAATTTCGGTTTTTCGGTGACCTTTGACCTTTGACCTAGATTCACCAAAAACGACAAGTATCTAAGTTGGACCATGGCCGACGTCTTTACCCAGTTTGGTCATGATCGCTGAAACGGTGTGGCTACTACAGGGTAAACAAACACACAAACAAACAGACACACAGAATGACACAACAACCGACCAACATAATTGCCGAAATCCGAAGGATTCTGGCAATTATCAAACACAAGAGGGGTGAAACATACCCTCCTTCACTTTCGGTGGTGGACGTAAATATCATGTTGTATATTATATCGTTTTTGGCCCCATCTCTCAATGGTGAAGAATCACTGAAAAAGTTCTAGTAGTCGGATCCGGATCTCACTAAAATTTAATCAGTTCATCCTTGTCACATACCCAACCTGCCCACCAAATTTCATCCAGATCGATCACAACTTTTTGAGATATCCTGCACAAAGACAAACAAACAAACAAGAAGAAGACGTCATGCAGAGCACGACACTTGCAAAATCCATTAAAAATTTTTAACTTCAAAAATAATTGGTGGTTGAATTCAATGACCAAATAAAAAATGCAACTCCTCTTCAAATTTCAAGTCAATTGGATGAAAATTGAGGATTTTCGAAATTCCACCTGTCGCTGACCTTGGGCCTATGTTGACCTTTTGGTTTATGTTGACCTCATTTTATTGGCTGGTTGAATTCAGTGACCTGAAATATAAATCCTCTTCAAATTTCAAGTCAATTGGATTAAAATTGGGGATTTTAGAAATACCACTTTAGTTGCTGACTTTGGGCCGATGTTTACCTTTGGAACTTTTGACCTCAAAAACAATCGGCTTCTTCCTTATGACAAACTCCACCATGTGGTGAAGTTTCATGAAGATTGGTTTAAAATTGTGACCTGAAGGCGACAGACAGACAAACAAACAGACAGACAAACAAGAAAAAGATCTCGTGCAGAGCACGGTACTTGCAAAATCCACCCCCCTCGACAAAGGTTGCCATGGATACATCAAATTGTCCATTTCATTAAGATTGAAATTGACAATCTTAATCAAAGCTCAGGTCAATCGGATGAAAATTGACGATTTTTCAGATAAAAATTGATTCGATTTTGGTGAAGATCCGAATCCAGATCCAGATACAAGAATTATTTAATTTCAAATTGATTCTTCACCATTGAGTGATAGAGATAGAGATGGGGCCAAATACGATATGTAGCATATTTCAAAAATGTACTGGGCCTGATATGTTCCACTGGACCAGGCATTGTGGGGCAGAGGTGTGTGCTCTACCGAGTGTCCTTCCAGTTGTCACTTAACTCGGTTGATTGGAACAAAGTTGTTTGGATGTGGAAATGATATGGATACAAGAACAGGATTATCCATTAATTACCCATAAATTAATCATCAGTGTAGAACATATAAATTATGATGATGATGATGATGATGATTATTATTGTAAATGAAACTGACTTGGTTTCTCCTCTTCCTCTTCTCCCCTCTCCCTCTCTAACAGCACTGTTCAAACTGTTTACAAGAGCCGCACTCTCTCCCTCCTGAACCTCAACCCTGGTTATGTGGCTTCAGCTCCGAGCTGCTGGGTTTCTGTTGGGGTGCAGATTTTCCGGTTGGAAGGATGATGTCATGGGGACGTGGCCCCACGGGGTAAATCGAAGAAAAACAAGCAGATGAGGAAGAGGTATAATAATAATAATAATAATGATGATAATAATGATAATATTCATTAATTATTCCAGTCTGTTGAGTTTGAGTGTGAAGAGATTTCTTTGTGCTCACAAACCAGGACCATCATCTTCAGAGTAGTGTATTTCTTCAATCTGTTTGAATGTTGATTCTCGAGAACTCGTGTATTATTAAAATGGATGTTTGCACCAAGATACCGTCCTTTATCATTCCTTCTCTTTCCAAGATCTCCATATTCCAGTAATTCCACGATAAGCCTTGGCGAACCACGGGGATAGTGAGATCACGTGGCCACGTGGGGGTTTTCCCCCAATAGGAGATGGGGTGAGACACCCAGCAGTAATGGAGGTCATCGAGGTCACAAAACTATGGTAAACTACGATGAGGGATCTCCGGAGACAGTTCTGTGAGAAATGGCCGCGGGTTTGCTATTTTTCCTGAATAGTATATTTGTAGATTAATTGAGGTTCTCACAAGCAGCAGCAGCACCTCCATTACCTCTTTAACCCCTCCCCACCAAAGGTCCCCCTACTTCACCCCCATCCCTGGTCCCCCTTTCTTTCCCTCTTTTAGTATGCTGTATCCACAAGCAAAACACACTTTTTAAATCAACTTATTATTCTTATTCTTATTATAATACGCTAAGCCATATTTTGTGGACGTATCTCCTCCGAAACTGCCGGACGGATTGTCGCCACTTTCGGCATGCGGGTGCTCTGTGGTCTAATGTACATCATCAGCTCCGTGAGATCGCGCCAGACGGACAGGTTTGGGAATTTTTGGCAATTTTCTAATTTTTACATTTGTTTGCATGGCAACGTGTGACGTCACCGCTGAGAGGCGTAAAGACGTCATGACATCATCGGTCATTCGCTGACGTCATTACGTCTGTTGTCGACAGACCGTCACCGTTGAGAGGCGTAATGCCACTCCGACAAAACAGGGTCTGCAGTGTAAAACCCTTTTCTGCACATGCTGACTACCTCAGAAGGTGAATTTGACACAAAAAATGTAACAAGAAACATTGTATATAAATAAATTCTATAAATCACATTGAGAACACTGGATATATTGACATCCCAACGAACCCTCACTTTCGAAACTTCGCGCGGAGCGCGGGCTTGGCTCGTGAAGTATTATATGCAGACAACATACATGCCAAGTGACCCGGATTTTACAGGTTTACCCCGATTTGTATGTGAAAACCCGCAGACCCGTTTCAGTGTGGTGAAAACCCATATTTGATGGAACCTTTTACTTTCCATTCCACTCACAAGGATTGATACACAGACCGATAGACCTGATCGACACCTGATAGTCTATATGCAAGGTACCACCATCCTCGGGCCTCGTGTCTCGTCTATTGGCTGTGTGACGTCATGAGCTTTCCCTCACTGAAGGCCACGTCGACGTCCTCCAGGATTCCGCACACAGTATCACGTCACTTCCGCTCATGTCCACCATATTATCATCACCACGAATCCATCGATATGTGATTTCCAATTTGATCTTCCACTTCTTGGTGATATCTAACAGTACTTTCGAGTATTTTAAACGGCAGGATTTGATTAGATTCGGATTGTTTTCATTCGTACATGACAAGGTGTCCACAAATTTCCAAATTCAAACCGCAATTAAATAGGATACATGATGCCATCTCATGACAAAGACCTACAGAGAGAGAGAGAGCAACGGGTTTGAGTACAGTGCAGTATCCCATCCTATTCCATTAGCTGGAGGGCAGTATCCCATTTCATTAATGTCATTACCGTTTGAATTTGGAGGGTAGTTGTTGCCGTGAGATATCGTTTATGTTGTTGTTTCGTATGCAGCCTGTGCCTGCTGGTTGCATCGTTTTTCTGGAAGCACGATTGTGCCACTGATGCAGTGCCCCTGTTACGAGTAAGCTTCGGCTCATTTTTTCCGACCTCGAAAGGATGACTGTGTGAGTCAACCCACCTGGTGTTATTTCAACGGTTAAACAGGAGCTCGAACTCAAGACCCGAAGATCTTAAGCCAGCCACCTTAAATGTTAACCAACACCCCTACAGCTACAAGACCACCTCATCAATAAACGGCTATTCGGTATGCTGGTGTATTTTGTGTCACTCACAAAATTTTGTGCCAACACGTTGTTCGTCGCCTCCAACTTGCCATGTACGAGTCGAGTACCCACCCTTTGGGCGATCTTGTTCCAAGCATGCAAAATGTTTTTTTCTGACACACACCTTTATTAACCCAGGTACATGCATGAAGGAAAAACACCTCACTCCACTGGAAAACGTGGGGACAGGAACACTGTACATACCGTAAAGAAGTAAAACAAGCTCAAATGAGCTAAGATCCTCGTCCTCTTAATGATGACGTCATAAAAACGAATACGACGTCATTGTGATGTATCAGGTTTGTGATAAATTGTCTGTGCTAATGCCCGGCTTGATTCCCGCAAACAAAATCAAACAGCTTGCCTAGTTTCGGAGATAATGGTATAGGCGATTTCCATTAGCGCGATATTATGACGTCAACTTTTTTTCTAGGAAGAATTTCCAAAATCGGAGATGGTTACTGCCTCGCGTGGGCTTTCTGCATATACATGGCAAGTTTCACGAAGATCCGATGAAACCTTCTTGTTGTGAAACAAAAAAATGTCAAAAAATAGGAATGACGTCATAACAATTGATATGACGTCATAGTGATGTATCATATGTGCCCTGTTCGATTCCTGCCAACAGAATTCAAAAAGCTTGCCTAGTTTCGGAGATAATTTTTCGGCGATTTCCATTAGCGGAGATATTTGACTCATAACTTTTTTTTCTCGGAAATTTTCAAAATCGGAGATGGTTACTGTCTGCGCAGGGTATTTCTACATGTATATGCCAAGTTTCAGGAAGTTTCGATGAAAACTGTAGGCTGTGAAACAAAAAAGTCCACAAGAACAACAACGTGAGTAGGACTTCGAGATCCTCCAGGAGGATCTAAAAACGAGATTCCATTCCCTATTCGTGGGAAAAGGTGAGATTACCTGGGATAGAGAGGTTTATGATCGTTTCCATCAATCCAACATAAACAAGTAATTGTTTGTTTCATTCCAGAGAATGTTTCGGTGATTCTGATGTTCTCGAGGAACCAGGAAGGATTATCTCCACTCCCATCGTGCCAGATTGTTACATTTTCCA
>CM068956.1:157977104-157990409 GCA_035128595.1 Eptatretus atami | reverse complement strand
GTAACGGGACCGCACAGTGAAAACATCTACCTGTAGAAACACGTGCACCACAGGTAACATCTCACCTGGTTAGGATATTAACATGTTTATTATTATTATTTTATCTACCTTGATAAAGTGTTCTGTGAATGATTACCTGATTCGGTTCAAAAGGATCGGGATGTGTTGATGATTGTTTAAGATGATAAGATCTCAAACACTCCAATGGTCCACACATCGTGATATAAACACTGGAGTTCGTGCCAGTCCAAGAAACATCTCCTGTTTTGATGTGAATCTTGTAATCCTTCGACTCCTGGGGGGAATCTGATAGAAACCCCACATCGTTAATACCTCGGATGTTAAACATGATGTTCAGTGTTATTTTTACTTTAATAAACTACCAGGACGAGCTTACCATGTATAACGGGCTTACAACCTCACTACCGAAACGAGATGGTGTGAGATACACACGGTGGGTAAAACATGCAAGCAGCGTCCCATAACCCATACACCTCCTGACCCCACACACCAAGCTTGTTTAGAACATTGTGAGTTCCATCACGTGGACCTGGTATTTATCATCCCCAAAGTAAATGTACATGTTATCACCATGTTGGTTTCCTTCACAAGGGGGTGCTCCGAAATGCTGCACCACGTGGTGTCATTTATAAGGTAGCCATTAACGAGTTTTTAATTTAATCAAAATGTATTTTATTTAATACAAACAAAGTGAATCGAATTGACCTGTTTATCAATTATTAATTCCCTCTGCCACCGAAGGTGAAGGAGGTTATGTTTTCACTCCTTTGTTTGTTTGTTTGTTTGTTTGTTTGTGTACAGAATCTCTCAAAAAGTTGTGAACGGATTCGGATGAAACTTGGTCGACATGTTGAGTGTGTGACAAGGAAGAATTGATTCGATTTTGGTGAAGATCCAAATCCGAAATCTGGATACGAGAATTATTTAATTTTTAAAGCGATTCTTGACCATTGAGAGATTGGGCTAAAAACGATATACAGCACGATATCTCGAAAATGTATTGGGCCAGATATGTTCTCGTGGATCAGGCATTGCAGTGGCGGAGGTATGCGCTCCAACAAGTGCCCTTCGAGTTGATTTATAACTAACAGCACAGTCATGTTAAACGGGTTCTCATGATATCCAATCACAATTTTAACCGCAAAACCGCCCAAGCCCTTGTAGCGATGCAAAAGGTAATCTTAAATGATCTCCGACCCGATTGCTTTCTGTGTCGGGGAGTGTTTGAGGCCCCCACAAAAAATAGACTGGGCACTGCCAAGTACCCCCTGCCAGTAACAAATATTAATTTTTTTTAATCTCTTGTGAGTTTAAAATGTGAAATATACCTCCAGATTCACCTGAGATATACAGGAGTAGAGCTGCTTCACACGAAGACTGAGTAACAGCTCCTGCTGACTCTTCCTCGTGATCTCCTGAAGTACAAAATGATGATGTGGAATCACACTCCGTTAGACTTCCACGTGAAGGTTCATTCAGACATCTGTACAGACCAGAATCTCTCTTTTCCACCCTGCTGATTTGAAGATCCCCGTTTGGTAGAATCTTATGATGATGACTCAGCTTTGTGCTTGATTTTTCATCACAGTTGATATCATAGCAATTGGTACGAGTACAGATGATCTCCTTCTCAACCACTCCGTCCACATCTGCATCCCTCATCCACCGTACCCAGGTAGATCGCCGAGTCATGCAATCACACGGTAGGTTCACACAGGTGTGCTCGTTTACCTTCAGCACGGTAATCCCGGGCTGCACCGAGCAAGTGGACTGTCCAAAGATCAACATGAAAACCAACAGCGAATCCCTCATCCTCTCCATTTACTAACACTGCAGCAGAATGACTGAACTCGAACCACAAAAAAACACCTGACTTCAAGGACTGTGTTGTGGCCTGGTGGTTCAAGATAACATGAGGAAGTTCCAACCACAAGTTTAACACAGGTTTCCTTTCACATTCATGATTCAGAAACATTCATTTTAAAATGCTGATATTTATGTACGAAGTATCCCTCTCGTGATACAGAACATAAAACATCAACTTCGTTCATCTACATGAGGAATATTGTTCACCATGAGAGGATAATTGTGTTCATCCTCACCCAAACAAGAAACAGTAAATAATCGCTTGGTTATTATTCACAAAATGAACAAACACACCGATATGAGGACACACAACTCATGTTCGATTGGTGGATAAAACGATCATTTTTACTCATTTCTTGTAAGGTTGGCAGAATGGTGGTGAGGATGATACCTTCGATAACCTATACTAGTGTGTGTGTGTGTGTGTGTATGTGTGTGTGTGTGTGTCGCGCCATCTTTCCCAGCGATGGTTTCGTGCGGATGGGTGTTTCAAGTTAAAATGAAAGTTCCATTTTTGGGGATGTTTTTTTTAATCCTCCATGTCAGATCTAAGCCTTTGTCGCTCTATATGTGAAAGGTAATATTCAATGATCCCAGACCCAATCCCATTCCTTAGTTGGTGAAGGGAAGCGTTTTAAGCCCCCACAAAAAATAGTCCGAACAACACTGGGTTCCCCCCTGCTAGTCTGGACTAATAAATCTATACGAGACTAAAACCATGAAACCCCGCAGCCTGAAACTTTGCATGCATATTAAGAAAACTCCAAGGATGTGCAAGAGTGAAACACCCCCTTTTGAAGGTCATTAACGGTCTTATTGTGTTGTATCTTTCATCAGGCGCATCCTCGGTCACCGCGCCCTTTGGGATTTTAAGGCGTATCCTCGGTAACCTCGCTGTCTGGGGTCTGAAGCCGCCATGTTTTTTGGCCTGCTCAACCACGCCTTGACTTGGAACAGGCCGCAACGATTTCTTAATGATGAAGTTCTTTTTTTTTTTTAACTTTCCACACATATTATCAAAAGCCTGTTCATAATAGCTCCGAATCGCTGTATACATCGCTTTTATGAGTTCTACAGTTATCAAATTCGGAGCTTGGAGTGATTTCATGCTCGATACGGTGCAATTTTCCACGATCCACTCTCACGGACTAATTAAAGGATATCATCGAAATGTTATTTCAGTTTTGAGAATCGGATATCGTCCGGACTAAATACGCGTCGAAATCTGGAGTGAAATCTGATAATTTAAAGAAATAACGACTTTTACAACTCAGCCGATACACCTATTTACTGTAAAAGCAAGCAAGGCTACGTTCCCTCCTCCATACTTACACAAGAAAATGTGAAAATTCCAAAACATTAAACTTATCTTTTCCTAATGTTTGGATAATTATATTGAGTGAACAAAAAATTGAGGAACGTGCAAAATTAACCGGCTTAATTGACCTGTATGATTGAATGCATTCACTGCGAGACCTCATACCTGTCCCCCAGAGGGACTGCCTATCCATAGCGTCTGCCAGATCTGTGTCTATTTTCAGAGGTGTTGTGAGGTGCACTGCAGGGACTCAAAGCAATCTGGTGAAAAATGGATGTTTTAAAAGAAAGTTATAACATTTGCGCAGACCCCGAACCGATTGAACCATGTGACGCACAGACAAGCAGGCAGCGTGACGGATTATCTGCATTGTTTATTTCACGGCGATTGAACTTTGCGATGTCTCCAGGGATGTTATGCAATAACCAGCAACTCTTTTGTGAATAAAGTCATTATTCGAATGAATTAATTTCATTTCATTCATGAACTGCTGCGCGTGCAGTGAAGACCAGCTTTAAAATTAAAGGGATCCTGTATGGTATGCAGCGACAGCCTGGCCAGCCTTTTTCTCAACCATTCAATTGGAGTCCTTGCGTGAGTGCTTAAGCCACTTGCCGAGCCCCCGACAGTCGATAGCGGTAATTGTCTATGTCATTGTGAGCGAATCGTTCACTCACTGTGGACGCTTTTGCCGCACCACATCATTCAGAGAGCGTGGTTCGAGCTCCGTCACCCTGAGCGAGTGGTTCGAGCTCCGTCACCCTGAGCGAGTGGTTCGAGCTCCGTCACCCTGAGCGAGTGGTTCGAGCTCCGTCACCCTGAGCGCGTGGTTCGAGTTCCGTCACCCTGAGCGAGAGGTTCGAGTTCCGTCACCCTGAGCGAGAGGTTCGAGCTCCGTCACCCTGAGCGTGAGGTTCGAGCTCCGTACCCTAAGCTGAGCGAGTCATAATTGGATGCGTCAAATTCTTCATCCGAACAATATGAATTTTTTTTGTGTGATCAACTAAGAAATTTGTCAAGAGAATTAAATTGAGGATGTCATCGTTAATGTGGTATGGCAGTCATATTTCTTCGAAAAAAATATCTCCCATACGGCTCAACAGATCGATGCGAAACGTTACATATATGATCGACTACCGATGTGGAAAAAAATTTGATAACTATGGCATCATTGATGACCTGGTTTAGTAGCCATATTGGATTTTAGCGAAAACCTTTAAACACCCTCTTCACTCAATCTACACAAAACTTTAAATGTGTCATCAACTAACCATCCGGATTAAAGTTTGATCACCAAAACGTCATCAGTCACGTAGTCTGGCAGCCGTATTGCATTGAAGGAACATCTTATTTTAAATACTTTCTCTAAAACCTCTTAACTGATCAATGTGAAACTTTATAGACACGATTGACTACCTTTGCAGCATACAATGTGATAAGGATGATGTCATTGATGAAGTGGTGTGGCAGCCCGATTGGATTAAAAAAAACGAACTTTATCCAATCAATGCGAAACCTTACACGTGTGATTAACTACCTCGTTTCAGCCGGGTTTTAAAATTACGACGTCATGAGTTATGTGGTCGGACAGCCATATTAGATTGAAAAAAATCCTTTAAAAACCCTTTCCTCTGAAACCGTTTAACAGATCGATACAAAAGTGTGTGTGTGTGTGTGTGTGTGTGTATACATATATATATATATATATATATATATATATATATATATATATATATATATATATATATATATATATATTGTTGCGGTTCTGCAAAACCGCATGCCTCTAAGGCAATGGCAACCAACATACAGTGATCCCTGGTCAGTTATTTCATTAGTATTCGTATAGTTAGTCCTTCCCTCATGTCTAGCGGGTAAATGGGATGAACTGCGTTGCGTGGGACTCGTAGTTAGGTTTAATACCTCTTTAATCCTCACTCTGACCTCCTCTTTAACCCTTTCCATTTAGCCATGATACACAACATGCATGCAAGCATGCACGCCACTCAACAAACAATTTAGCCGGCACGCTGCAAGTGCCTCCCAGGATCACCTGCTTCGTTGCCAACAAGACATCCTTCCTCAGGAGTTTGCGCACCATTTTTTAAGACAAATATGCATGCCATTTCTCAACGCACACCTCACTTCAATCCTCACCTCACTCCACAAACCTCACCATCTTTCCTGCAGACGCCTCCCACACACGGGGAAAAATACTTTCGCAACCCTTCGCACTTCTACCTCGCTACAATTCTCCATTCTACTTCGAATGCCACACGGCGCCGGCCATTACTCTTGGTGCTGCGTTGCACTTGACCACGCTACAGACACCACAATTACCACCACATTTTCCCAGGAACGTCCCGGATGGGCGTCAAACCACGGCAAGACCACAAGGGACGAGGAGGGGTCGTGGGAAGGGTGATCCAGGGACTTCATTCGGGTCCCGAATCTGTTTTGCGGCTCGTGGAGGAGCCCGTGGGCAGCGGAAGAAGTCCGCTACCATTCTACATCCAAACAACGATCAGCGCAAGTTCGGGGCCAGGGTGCGTGCTCTGGGAGCACGCTCCCCATGTTAAGTGAGGATCTCCAAGCCGTGCCCAGGTTAGCAAGCTTCTGAGCCAGTTTCCGTTCCTGATGGTCCTGACATGTAGATGAACAGTACGACCTCTACAAGGTGTCAGGAGGTATGTTTTCCTTCCCCGAACGATATATGATTTCAAAATCGAAGCAAGATAACTCCATGCGCCAATGCATGATCTTGTCTTTCCTTATCTTACTTTTCTATCGTTTGTCAAACATGTAACTGACAGATCGCTGATCAGTTTTGAGTGTAAAACGTTTCCCAGTCATATCGTGGCTCCAATGACGGACGGTTTCGATGATTGCCTGAGCTTCCTTTTCAACCGACGAATAACGTGTCTCAGACCCCTGAAGGGTGTGAGAGAAGAAGGCGACAGGATGCCCAGCCTTATTGAGTGTTGTGGCTGTAACAAACTCCGATGCATCGGTCTCAACTTCAAAAGGTATGGACTCGTTGATTGCATTTACCATTGATTCTTCAATGTCTCGTTTGAGTTGCTGGAATGTTGTTTTAGCCACCTTCGTTCAGGAATTTCATTTTCCAATATCCACACAGTGTATACATGTCATGTTAAATATCCACTTGTTCAGTTACTTTTCATTAAGAGGGGAACAGTGTAATGTCACCATCTCGTGCACATATTAAACAGCACTGGTTGTAATAAACGGGCATGAGTGGAAGGCTCTTCTGAACCGCTGATGAGTGCACTCGTCATATCTGGTGTGTGTGTGAAAGGTGACACATTCTCCCCACCACCATCTTCTTTCACTGCAATAAATCCTTTTGGTTGTACACACTACCAGCAACTACATAATCAATCACGGTCTCATTATGGAATATTACAACGGATTTCATGAATTAATCCAACATGTAAATCATTTTCTTTGATGCACAATTAATCACTAGAATTACAGGCAATTTTCACCTCCAATTATAACTTCAGGAAGTGGACAAAAAAATACAACCACCGATGTAAAGTCACTTAATAGGGCATTGGGACACCACATGTGGCCAATACGGCCTGTATGCGCCGTAGCATAGAGTCCACCAGCGTCTGGAGTTCTGCAGGAGGGATGAGATACCATTCTTCCACAAGAGTCAATCAACTCATGCCTGTTTGATGGAGGTGGAAAATGCTGTCTCAGGCATAATTCCAGAATGTCCCATAAATGCTCGATTGCTTTCAGATCTGGTGACTGATCAGGCCATGACATCTGGATAACATCAGTGTCATGCTCATCAAACCATTGGGCGACCACACGCTCTGTGGATGGGGGCATTGTCACCCTGGAAGACACCCCTCCTGACAGGAAATGGTGAAACCTTGGGTGAAGACGATCACTCGGTACCATTAAGTAGCAATTGGTATTGACCTTGCCTTCTAAGGGAATGACTGTACCCAAACCATGCCAGGAAAATCCACCCCACAACATTATAGAACCACCAGAACCCTTCACTGTTGGAACCAAGCACTCACGGTTGTAGTTATTTTGGTTGGTGCCACACATGCACTTGTCCGTTTGTCGAGAACATGGTGATGGATGATTCATCTGACCATATCACATTTCTCCACTGCTTGGTAGTCCATTGCCTGTGCTCTTTGCACCACTGCACTCACAAATGTGCATTGCCAGGTGTAATGTGCAGATGTGCACTGCAACCCGACTATGGTATCCCGCTCTGTGGAATTCTTGGCAGCCCGTTTTTTAATGAAACTGGCTACTCGCATCCCTGGTTGAAATTTACAGTCAATTAATCTGCAGTTGCTCACCTGCTTTCCCTAGCAGTTCATATTAATGCACATATTTCACAATCCTGTAGTATGTGCTTTTGCCCACTGTTGCCCTTTGCTGTTGATGTCTCTACCTTGGAGTTCCAAGATGACATCACCTGAAACAGCTTTTCTCGTGAAACATCAGCAAGTTGAGCGGTCTTTGTCACTGGAGCTCCTGCCAAACGCGCCCCAACAATCACCCCTCTTTCAAAGTCACGGAGGTCTCCTCTTGCACCACGCTCGCCATAATTATAGGTAACTAGGCCTGTGCAGCATTTTATCCATGACCCTAAGCATGCTGGGATGTGATTTGCTAAATTAACACACGGGCCACACCTGTGTGGAAGCCGTTGCTTTCAATATACTTGGTGTCCCTCATTTACCCGGTTTTCATGTTTTTTTATCCACTACCTGTAGATATCTGCGATCACAAAGTGATCATGAAGGGTAAGCCTAAACCGGCTGGGGGAGTCTTACTCTTGGTGATCTCCTGAAATTCACCCTTGGTGCTTGATTCAATAATGGCCATATACAGGGGGCTGCAAAAGTAGGTATACAGAAAGGAGTATACCAGTATATCATTACTGTATACCTACTTTTGCAGTCCCCTGTATATATATATATATATATATATATATATATATATATTCTTGGAAGAACATATGACCTTGACTTTCAACATTTAGGGATAGAGCGTAAATAATAATACTAAAAAAAGTCTCCATCTACATTCTAGCCAAAAAACTCAACATCATGAAAATCAGAGGAAAATTATTCAACTTATGGTCAAAAAGGTGTTTTTTGTGAATCAGGTCACAATTCGAAAAAAGTAGGTCAAGGACACAAATCGAATGTCAGATGCTCAACTGCAGTGCAGGTGTACTATTATGATGTAAGAACATCTTGGAAGGCCGAGCGGTCTTTGAGATTCCGCATTGGAAAAATTGAGCGATGACAAAATCGACATAATTCAACGTTGGGAAGTCGACCGATATGCCTCCGTCCATATTACGTCTTTGCTTACACTACTTTGACCGAAAACCTCAAGACCATTACACCTCAACATCTACTCTGTACATATATACCATGGTCCATGTACTTAGTTTACTTCAAATCCCTAGCTCGATAAGAACGTTTTTACCTGACATGACGTGTGACCTTTGACCGCTTGATGCGAATATCTAATCGGTTCACCTTTGCATCAAAATATATACTTGTATCAAGTTGGTCAAAATCTCAACACTGGTTCACAAGTTATCGTGGCAACAGTATTTTACCTGCTATAACCTCTGACCTTTGACCTCTTGACCCAAAATCTAATCAGTTCATCTATACATCATTATACAGACTTGTACCAAGTTTGATTTCGATCCCTTCATCGGTTATTGAGTTATTGCGGAAATTCAAAACATATCATGGAAGCACGGATGGATGGACAGCCGAACAGACAACCTGAAAACATAATGCCTCCGGTGACTTCGTCAGCAGAGGCATAAAAAAATACACACGTTGCATCTTCAGACCTCCATTTAACCTTGACCTTTAACCTGGAAGAGTATGATGTAAATTAAGCTGATTTGTTCCTTGCTCTAAGCAATCTATAAAGGGCAATTTCGTTCTGTTGAATTGCTTGAACAAACCAGTCAATTTTTGGTGAAAATTTTCTAATGGGGTCATGACCTTAAAGTTAGGTTGGGGTTAAAAAAAAAGTCATCCCCGCATGCTTTGTATTCCCTTTATTGAGGCAAAATTTCATTCTGCAAGTCTTCGGACATTGGCAGAAAAAGGGAGAAAAACCTAAATGGTGGTGTAATGCTCTTAGGGATGTAAGACATTGACTTCTAACCTGGTGGTGGTATGATGTAAATTATTCCGATGAAGTCACCGGAGGCATTTTTTGGGGGGTTGTCCAAGCATCCATCTGTCTGTCTGTATGTCTGTGATAGGTTTTCGTTTCCGTGATAACTTTAGAACGGCTGAATGGATCGAAGTCAAACTTGGTACAAGTATGCTTCATGATGTGAGGATGAACTGAGTAGATTTTGGCATCAAGAGGTCAAAGATCATGTCAGGTAAAACTGTGATACTTGAGAACAGTTGAAGGGACTAAAGTCAAACTTCGTACAAGTATTATAATGATGTAATTATGTGGGTGGAGGTATATCAGTTGACATCGCGAATTTGAAGAGTGCCGTTCTGGTTCTATATAATACAATGTATAACCTGTATTTTTCTATATAATACAATGTATGGCTTGTATTGTTCTATATAATACAATGTATAGCTTGTATTGTTCTATATAATACAATGTATGGCTTGTATTGTTCTATATAATACAATGTATGGCTTGTATTGTTCTATATAATACAATGTTTAGCTTGTATTGTTCTCTCTAATACAATGTATAGCTTGTATTGTTCTCTAATACAATGTATAGCTTGTATTGTTCTATATAATGCAATATATAGCTTGTATTGTTCTCTCGAATACAATGTATAGCTTGTATTGTTCTCTAATACAATGTGTAGCTTGCATTGTTCTATATAATACTGGATGGGCACTCGGTAGAGTGCATACCTCCGCCAGGCTGAATTGTTTACGTTTTGTATCCCACTGATAGGCCGGATCTCGATTTGAAACTTAACTCAAATTTACTCGGCTTGTTCTCGTCACCTAACTAACTCATCCACCAAGTTTCGTCCGAATCCGTGCCTAACTTTTTTTCAGATATCGTGCTGTGTATCGTTTTAGCCCTGTCACTCAAAGGTAAAAAAAATCACTGAAAATATTCTCGGATCCGGATATGGATCTTCACCAAAATCTGATAATTTTGGCGGTGTCGCATACCCAAGCTCTCCACCAAATTTCACCCAAATCCGTCCACAACTTTTTGAGTTATTTTGTTCACAAACAGAAAACAAACAGACGGGTGAAAATATAACCTCCATCCACCTTCGTTGGCGGAGGTAGAAATAGAACTGCGTTTCTTGAAGCTCAGATGGATCAGGAGTAAGTCACTCAAACACTCTGCAGTCTCCCCTAGACCCTCATTTTCTTTTTTTAATGCTGTCAACAAACTTTGATACATCATGGGTGATGAAAGTTGTGGGCAAGTTTCATCAAAACCATGTGTGTAGTAGAAAAGGGCAAATACCTCTTTTTTGGGGGGTGGGGGTAAAAAAAATCCTCTTAGACCACCTTGATGAGTGCAAACTTTGATGTGGTCAATATACCTTCGTTAGGCATCGGATATGAAGCTTGTTGGCAAGTTTCATTAAAATTGTGTTTGGTTCAAGCGATGATGACTGAAGTGTTTACAGACTCACTCATGGACATCGCTTGATTGCATAAGCTCACTGGACCAAAGTCCAGGTGAGATAATAATAAGTAGGTTGTATTGTTCTTAGTCATATAATGTATAGCTTGTATTGTTCCAAATCGTACAATATGGTTTGTTACCATGCATTTGACCATAAATTCCTTTCCATCTGCATGCTGTAACCAACAATCATGTCCTCCATAATCACAAAAAGAAATAATATCTGAAAACGCTCAACAATTTCACACAGAAAGATCAAATAGGGCTGGAGCATAAAGTTTCATATCAAACAGATATCACCTTTGCGTAGATGTTTTCACAACTACTTCCTGAACATTCCTTAAAACAAATGTTCTTATATCGTGTAGATGTTTCTACAAACGTTTTTCGCGATAACGTTTAACAAGGAAAACAAACATGGTGAATGGGAAGAGAGCCAGAACATTGACAGTGATCGCTGCAATGAGAGCCGGTCGGCATCCAGAGAGTGATGAAGGATTGTTGATCTCTTCCATGGTTGTGGATTCATTTGGGGTCCTTATCGTCACTGCATCTGTTGTAGAATCTGTTCAAAAACATCCGTTGGATCAGGATAACAATCATGTAAGATGCGGTAACTCAACCAAGGTTTCACTGCACTAATTGGTAAATAAATGGTAATAATCAAACATGATACCTGTTCAACTTGATTCTCAAACAAACAATTTATACCTGGCCTTCCATATCTAAAACAACAGTCACTATCAAAATACTTCAAAAATCAGATCTTCTTAATTTGAATCAGCACAAGGAAACCAGATATCCATCCAATGGGACCATACTCTGTACAGAGCGTTGGTGCTGCCGAAGCAGTCTCCTGGACTATTGGGCACAATCTTGGATGGGTCGCCACTCCGACGCAGGATATTGAAATGGCTCACTCATCCCAGCAAGCTGGTACTCATTTTGCCGACCTCGGAAGGATGACAGGCTGAGTCAACCAGGTATGTGTTGATTGACTTTCTCGAGGAACAATGGTGCCGCATCCCTCCTGCAGAATTGCAAATGCTGGTGGACCCTATGCCACAGCACATACAAAGCCGTATTGATTGCAAAACCAGATATCTGTGATCACAAAGGGTCAGCCTACCCCGGCCAGGGGAGCCTAACCCTTGGCGATCGACTGGAACTTTCCCTTGGCCTATGATCCAATGATGGCTATTTTTTTTTTTGGACCACCATATGACATTGACCTTCAACATTTAGGGATAGAGTGTAGATTAAGAAAATGTGTCCCCATCTAGAATTTATCCAGAAAACTCAACATCATGAAAATTGGAGGAAATTATTCAAGTTGTAATCAAAACGGTGCTTTTTTTTTGTTAATTAGGTCACAACCTGAAAAAAGTAGGTCAAGGACACGATTCAAATAACAGGTGCACAACTTCAATGCAGGTCCATTATTACGATGCAAGAACATCTTGGAAGGCCAAGCGGTCTTTGAAATTCTGAATTGGCAAAATTGAGCGATGACAAAAAAAAATCGTTTTGTTTCTTTCTTTTTCATCATGTGACCTTGACCTTTAACTTGGAGGGGAATAATGTTAATGAAGCGTTAATGCGCCTTACTCTAGGCTATCCAGAGAGGGCAATTTTTTTCCGATCAGCCAAAGCTTCGTCAAGTTATGGTGAAAAATGTTAAAGTCTATAATCTGATCATGATCTGAAAAATTCGGTCCAGGTCAAAAAGAATTGCATCAATTCCGCATAGTTTTCCCATTATTGATGCAAATTTCATTCTGAAGGTCTAAGCCGGCTCCGAGATCGAACTTGGAAATTCGGAATGCAGGAAGAAAAAACAAAAAACAAAATGGTGATTTAGTACTCCTCGGGGTTTAAGAAACTTTGGAGTACCATTAAAAATTGGGGGCACTAATTTTAGAAATAAACCCTATCACAGGTACAAGCCTCTCCCTTTCCTATGGGGAGAATTTAGCATGAAAAAAGATGTCCAAAACGTTCGTCAGGTGCTTTCAGGGAATACGAGTTGGTGGTGGAAATGCTCCACAATACCATTCGTTGCTGGATGGAAGGTGGTGTTTCGCTCACGGTCGATACCCATGAGTTGTCAGTTCATGAAATAGAGCTGATTTGAATACTGGCTACCACAATCCATCATGATGGCTGATGGAACACTAAAATGTGCAATCCAGGTGTGGACAGTCACTGGCAATAGTAGGTGCTGTGATGTCAGCTATCGGTGTCGCCTCTGGCCAATGGGTGATGTGGTGAATTACAGTGCCCGTTTGAAGGTATGTCTGGTGTTGGCTTAATGACTAGAGTGGTAGGCTTGGGATCCTAGGGTCCTGAGTTCAAATCCTGCTTGGCTGTTGAATTAATACCAGCTGGGGTTGACTCAACCTGTCATCCTTCTGAGGTTGGCA
>CM068956.1:157936360-157951804 GCA_035128595.1 Eptatretus atami | reverse complement strand
ATCGATTAACCTGTTTCCATGATTAATATATTTTATAAAAAACCGCAAAGTCATGTTGACAGCGATTATTTAACCAATCACAATTGAAACCGCTATACCGACCCCCCCCCCCCTCTCAAGGACATTTCCTCCGAACACACACCAAGAGAGTTGCCCCACAACCTCCATTAAAAATGCATAGTCCTCTCGATTCCCATGTCTCTCCTACAAATGTAAAAGATGGACCCCTCCACAAAGGTGAAAAATTGTTGTTTTTTTAAAAAGTGTCCCCCCCCCCCCCCGTGACACCTCTACATTGAGTATCTCATGTAGCCGTGGTGGTTGTGGTGAAATTGAACAACTGAAAAATCTTCAAAAATGCATAAAAACTGGCCCCCCTTCACTCTCCCGGTGTGGGTGACACCCGGAATATCCTCTGACATTGCCAGTCCGGGACTCTCATACACACATCACGTGTGTCTCTCACAAACTGGAGTTTACTTCACACCGACACACACACACACAACACATAGACAAACCTCCTCCAAAAAGGAAGTACAGTATCTATGCTCCCTTCAGGTAATAAATGATATTATTATAAAATTAATAACTCTCATATATAAACCCCAAGTGATTTCATCGCTACATACTGAACTCTTCTAAAAATGTTAGACCAGAAACGATTATTATCTTCTTTCTACGAACACTTCTTTATTTGCACCCCCCCCCCTATAATTATTTCACGAATCAAAATTGATTACTGTTATAAACGACACTGTAAACTTCCCTCCTAGATTTAAGGACAATTGGCTGGACACACATCATATGATCTCAAATCCCAATTTCTTGATTACAGAATTTCATTATCCCATAAAATAACACCCATCATGATTCAGCAATCCCCAATCTTACTTCCTTCAGCTATCACATCCATTATACACATATATAGAATATATAATATATATAATAGTATATATAATTATATTATTACCTGTATATGTATAAATGGAATATGCTATGATATATAGATTATATATATAATGATATATGTATTAATATATGTATACATATTATATATATATATATATATATGTGTGTTAAAATATGTATATATATATTATGTGTTAAAATATATGTATATATATATATGTGTATATATATATGTAATATATATAATATGTTGTTGTGTATATATAAATATAATAATATATTATATATATAGAATAATATATATATATATTGGTGTCGCTATACTACCTTTCTCAGGTTTTCCGTCTGTACTGTATGCTGTCTGTTTGTTTGTAGTAATGACAGCTCTGAGGCCAGAGGAGTCAACCGATTTTATGAAAACTTGATGGTCACGTTCCATACATCCAGGATCTAGCGCCGATGACTTTTGAGCACCGTTCGATGGACGCCACGTTTCCTAGCAACGGAGCCTATTAAATTTTTGCAAAAAATCCGAAAATACTTTTATAATATATATATTTTTTAAAAAGAAAAAATCGGCTCCGCGCTTTAGTGCACTTAATCAACCTCTTTGTCAAAATTTTCAGCCCATCCGTCAAACCTGCCTACTGACCTAGTATTGCAATTATATAGCGACCCACCCAACGTTCAACCTACCGGCTATATGTAACTAGTTATATAGAAGACTATAAGTAATATATATATAATATATAACATATATATATAATTGTTATTACATCACGATATTATATAATATCAATCCACTATACGCTAATATTACAGTATACTTTAAGATAAGATTCTTCTTCTTTTATTCGGCCCTGTTCCGTTAGGGCGCACAGCTATCATCCATTTACCATTACTCCCGATCGCCGCATAATTGATTTTGCACAGTTTTACGCCGGATGCCCTCCTGACCACCCTGGCTTCACCTCTTACGACACAGATATGCTACACCTATTCTAACCGGGGCAATACACCCGGCCCCAGTACACTGTACTCACTTCCCCACCTCGAAGGATGACAGCTGATCAACCTCCGGTGTTTATTAATTCAAGCGGCCCAACGGGGTTTAACTCAGACCTTTTGATCCAAGCCGTATCCCTAACCACGACGCCAACACCCAGCTTTTTATGGAATATAATATATCAGTATAAAATATACATATATATAGATAAAATATATCAACCATATATGATATACTTATATAGTATATATATAATTATATATGTGACATAGCTACTATATGTATATCCATTACTATTAATGTAATATACAGGAGTGTCCTTAAAAAACATGTCACATCATTTCGTAGTCTAACAAGCATAGCTAATTCTTGCCAATATTCTCATAATTTAACCAAAATGTGTAAAAAACTAACTAAGTTATGTTAATTTTTCTTTTTTTCGGTAAAAATGACGTCACTAGAAAATGAAAAGGCATTTTGTGTGTTGAATATGCTCAACACAGTAAACAAGAAGTGTGCACATGCTTTTCGAAAAATTCAATAAAAATGCACCAACTGAAAACAGATTTGACATGCACAAAAAATTCAAACAGAAGCTGTCGTGCAGGGAAAAGATCTTGCGATGACCCACCAGTACCGGAAGATATCGTCAATCAGTCGGGGAAACGTTTGTGCCAAGCCCTAAGAATCTGTTAAGAAGAGCATCTATGAACCCAGATTCCTCGTAGATACTTGGGCGGTTATTAAGGAAAGTTGCTAATCAACCCTATTAAGCTGCAGCTGTTCAAGCCTTAAACCGGATGGACAGAAAGCGCAAGCATCTGTGTCCGCTATCAAGAAAACTGAAGAGTGAGGAGTTCAAAGCGTCTTGTTTCAGAGTATTCTAACCACGATATGACCTAAGTTTCAGTTGATGAGGGCTACATTTCAGACGAGTGGCAAATGTAACAAGATATCTTGCATTTGGGGAAAGAAAATCCCCATTCCACAGTTGAGCATGAGGGACTCGCGAAGTGAAGTGTGTTCGCGCAACTCCAAATCGCTTTATGGACCGTTTTTCTGAGGAACATGACCGGCGATGTTATCTGCAATGCTTCAGACTGGTTATTTATGAGCTCATTGCTAAATGAGCATGAACACTCATTTGTCAACAGGATGGGCTCCACCTCATGGAAGCTGACTGTCGGATATCTCATGAGAATCTACCAGGAAGATCGGATTGGCGGCAGTTGACAATGAGAATGTGCGTTGAATGGCCACATGTTCCCTGTCTTGAACCTTGTGATTTTTCTATGGCTTGATGTGTGTTGAAAGGACTGGTCATATCCCCCCTCTTACCTACAAGCCCAGAGTAACTTACAGAGGAATCACTGAGGCGTGGAGATGTTACGGCAAGACATGCTACAGCGTGTTTGGCAGGAGCTGACACGACTTGACGTTTTGTGTCGTGTCACAGCTGTGCGATATTGAACATTTTGAATTAAAAACGTTGAAAATCTAATCCCTCTGCAATCTTTGTTCAAATTTGACTAGAATAATTATTTATTGTCAACATGTGAAGCCTATTTTATGTTAGTTTGCCTGAATGTAATACTTAGATATCCACGTTCACATGATGGTCATTTTTAGGGACACCCCTGATACTATTATATATAATATATATAATATATTAATATACTAAAACTATATTATTCTATATATATATGATATATAATATGTGTTGTATATTTAATAGATATATGTATGTATTATGTGTATATATATATTATGTATGTATAATATGTGATATATATGTGCATACATATTATATATATATATATTATATATGTACATATGTTATATTATATGTATGCAATATGTGTATATATTATATATATATGTATGTATATATGTGGTATATAATTTTATGATATTAGTTATTAATTTCTATAGATATGTGTATATATATTTTTACGAATTGGAACCATGAGCACTCAACATACAGTTCATAGAACAGTTATACGGTAAGTATGTGTTTTTTAGTTAGCCCGTCCTCGTTTAATGTGAATAAATGACATGCGCCGTGAGTTACTTTTGATATCAGGTTTTCTTTACTTTTACACCACCAACTCAATTACACACACAGGCACACCCTCACCTTCACCTCCCTCTGGCCGACGCCATGGTGTCGGAGTTCTAGGCAGGTCAAGCTCGCGGGGCCCGACCAATCAGCGTGTACCGAGTGAGGTGCCGCCGCCCACCAATCAGACCCCGCGACGGTGAAGAAATGGCGTCCGCTGACGTCACCACCCCCGGGTCAATCGCCTGACGACTTTGCCGCTTGTTTTGCAATGACAGGCCGCGACGATTCTGCGTGCAAAACGGTTCCAGTTGAGGAGACGGAGCGCGGAGGCGTTCCCTTCCCCCCTGGAAAGGGTGAATAAGGTTGCGGCGCGATTGCGACGAAGAGAGATCCTCCTCCACAGAACCGCAAGTCGTTGCGCGGTTCTTGTCGGAACAGAAGCTTTAGATGTTGAGACCACAGCAGCAGTTGTGTCAATCTGACGTCAGTTGACACGATTGTATATCAGCCTCCCTTTGACGTTTTCAACCCAAAGGACTTAAGAAGTGCAGGAAACCCTCCTCCTTCTCGACTTGGGAATAAGAGGAGAGTTTTGTTGCGTGTTCTACGAGCGCTCAAGGAGCTCGGTTTCTATCATCCAATCTCAACGCTGGCCTGGTTCGCCCTTGTGTAGTCCCGAACCACACTAGATGGACAGTCCATGTCCTTCTGGTTGTTTTGCTGTGTGTGTGTGTGTTGTCGTGGCCCGTCTTTAAGTAGGAAGTTGTTTAATGCTCTTTGCTTTACATATCTGCATCGTCTATATGTCGGACTAGTCTGCTTCTGTCTCGCGTCCCCTTTCACCCGCCATAAAATTAATACATTTGTAAATGTATCACTCTGGTTCTGTGTTCTTCCATTTGCTTGTCCATGGTCTATAGGTAATTACAAAAGGCTGTTGCCGCTGTAAATGTACATTGGGACCGACGGGTGACTTCGAACCATCCCGCCGGTGCGCACGGTCGGGCACCGCTAAACGGCCGACTCGTACGAGTGCCGTCGAGGGTTGACAACCGCATAATCTCGCCATGGCTCTCTAAGTACTAATTTGAAGATCTGGCAAATACCCTTGTACCACTGGAGATGTGGATATATTATTGCTTACATTCACGTTTTCCGTATGACCCTACCCCGAGTTCCGACAAAAGTACGATCCGATTCGGGTCTAGAGTCGACCCTACGCCCCGACCTTACGCGGTCAGTGCTCCGCAGTCCATAACCGCCATCACAGGACAAATATGTATGTAATAATGCTGTTCAAATTATATATTTATATACATGTGATGTGTATATATAATATTATACATGGCCTGCAAATATTTATTGTTACGACAACTTGCCCCCACCCATAATACCTGGTCTGGATCAAGCCCGCTTCAGCAACTGCGCCGTCTCGCCCACCGGACGATCAATTCCATTCGCGATCTTTCCGTAAACAACGCCTGGAAAACCATCCACGGTGTGCTCCAAGCGCACACCACGCCTAGTCAAACACTCTACCCCTGCGCGCGACAGCTCATCGCCCAAATTCGATAACCAAGTATTCGCGCGGGCCAGACGGACCGAACGAGACCGTACCTCAACAAGCCTAGCTTGGACACGAACCGCTTAACGCGTTCTTTCCGTGTGTAAATCCGAGCGCGCTTGTATTATTGCCAAGCCTCATGGACCCAATTCTTTTATCCGCTATTAAAAAACCCCTATTATTCGAAAGGCAAGATACATTCAAATGGAAAGAGGACACAACGAACGAGTCCATTCACACAAGACATTTTTATAAAACGACACATATACCAATCAAGCATGCATGTATGGAATTCAAACACCGACATGCACGTATGCAGAATAAGCAACGAATTGCGAGGGACCAAAGACACGAACAAGGCAAAGCACTAAACCGTCTATTATTATTATTCACAAAGCAGCTTACACAGTTCTATTAGTGCCTCACGGCGCCAACATTCATTTCAAAGAAACAAGGAAAGGACCCCCTCAAAGACAACGGGCGTCAGACTGACCCTTTAGGCCTTCTATAACGTGGAGCTTGGCGACGAAGATCCACGAGGACCGTTGCATTACCTCCACCTCGTGGACCTTCCTTGGGCACCCTCGATGTTCTTCTCCAGCGACCACTGACTGCGGGGACTCTGACTCCAGCCTCCAGCGCCGGCACCCACAACTCCGCACTCCGACATGAGCCAGATATCCACTTAACGAGCTGACGACTCCACCTACTCACTTTGACCCGCAGAGAGCGACCACTACCTCCAGACCTCCAGACCCCACAGCCCCACACACACGAACTCTCTCGTTCCGCGTGCCCTTCTATCTCGACGGCCATCCCCTGCCCTTCACGCGCGCGCGGGAGGAAATTCCAGTAAGATCGGCCCTGGCTCCTTTGTTTAAAAACTGCCTCCCCGCGCTCTTCGCACGTTGCTTTTCGTTGGGGGGGAGGTGAGCCGTCGTCCTTCTCTCCCGACGAAATGTCAAGCTCTTCGCAACCCTTTGCTGACGGTGCGCAACGTCCGTGTGGGTTGGCGTTTGTATCGGTGCGTGGCTGCGTTTTTCGTGTAGTAGTGTGTGTGTTGGCGTGGAGGTTAGTGTTATTTGAGCGGCGTGTCATTGTCTGTGGGAGATGCTGAGGCGGTTAGAAAGTGTTGTAAGTTGATCTTGGTTTTGTGGGTTGGTGGCGCTTTGTTGTGGTAGTAATGGCGGTCGTCCCAAATACGATACTTAGTAAAAAAGAAAAACAGGCTAACTCAAAGATCACAGCCCTGTACCCACACGGATAATCCCATAACCAACATGGGAAATCTAACTGAACACGTCACTATCGCAGAACTGAAAATAAACCTAATATGGGTCTGCGAATTTCCACAGCCTAACACTACCCCTCCCCTTTTACAGACTCATCCCGCAGTCGCGAATTTTATGTGCCATCATGGTGTAAGTTCCCCTCGTACGTTTTATCTTCGATCCCTGAGTGCGACATTAGTGTATGCGTGTCCAAAAAATAAATAACTACGGTCTGAGTAACTAAACTAAACCAAACCCACTCATGCAGACGATCTTAAAAAAAATTGCCGCCTATGGATCACATGCAGGGAAGCAACTCATTACAAATTTTTACCGTTAACTACTAATTTTACACTAAACCATGGCCCAGGACTGATACTCTCAGAAAGAAAAAACAGGCCAGGCGACTCACACGCATCTCGCTCTTGAAACAAATGCCACGTTGCACAGGAATGTGGGGTGGCCCTGGTCTCACCAATCATCCTAGCCCTCCCCCTTGAAATGGCCGCAAAAAAAAGCAAAAATGAGCGTCGGGCACAGGCGCTCAATGCAGTCCCGTGTGCAGATGGATGGATGGACAACACGGTGCACGGGCCGCCAATGCAGCCCGTGATGCGGCTGCCTACAGGGCGAGTCCCTTGCGAACGCGCGATGCACCTGGTGCACATGTGAAATGAATGCGGGCAAGGCTAAGGAAGGCTAGCAGGCATGGGGTGAAGCAACAAGGCAGCAGGACCAAGGCATGCAAGGCAATGACAAGCCGTTGTAGCAAAAACAGGCGTGATTGAAAGCTGACCGGCCACAGGCTTGTAGCAAAAACAGCTGCAGGGAACTGACCGCACCACGCATTGTAGCAAAAACAGCCGGCAGATGAACTGACCGGCACAGCCTTGTAGTCAAAACCACCGGCAGAATGAAACTGACGGCCACACCTTGTAGCCCAAAACAGCGGCAGATTGAAGCTGCCGCCTCTTGTCTGTATGGAGGTTCGCTGAGGAGTTGCGTGTGTGGCCACTGCGGAAGGCGGTCGGACCTAGCCTACGCCTCCCTCCAACCCTATCGCCTTTTGCCTGTCTCTTGTCCATACCCAAACCCCTTAGTTTGCAAAAATCCAAATTTGCCCCAACTTTATTTTTGTTTATTATTTTATTATATTATTTTCTCCCTATTATAAATCGTCTCCCTAACCCCCCTTTATAGTCTCTGTCCGGCTAAAACACCTTTATTTTTCTTTGTTTTTTTCAACCTCGCCCTACTCCCAACCCCTACGTCCCTTCCCCTGGAGGGAATAAGGAACTAGTGTCCGTGTCGAGCCCCAACGACAAGCCTCAAATGCTTTCCTCAGATTATCAGCGATCTCAACCCAAGGTGGAAGTCCAGCGGCCCACCGAGGCGAAGGATGGATGTGCGAGGGACATTTCTCATATCTACCCTAACATTATTACTTTAACTTACCCCGGCTTTCAAAAGCGCCTCTCGCTTAAACTTGCTGTTCTAACAACCAAGATTCCCGTCGCCTGTGTTGGTTCCTCACAATTTTGGGCCTCGCCCTCGAATTTTCCCTCGTGCCCCGCTACGGTTTCGTGCCTGGACGCGTGGCTCCCTTGGCATGTAAAACTACCTCTCCGATTCTCCCAACTTATGGCCCCCAGGCCCTCAAACGCCTCCGAGCCTACCAGCTCCCCGTAAACACTGGGGGTGCCCTCCCTCGGCGACTCCCTGAAACGCTCACGTGCAGCGCTGGCGACCGACCCTTCCCTGGGGCCCGTGCCCAATGCACTTGCCCACGTGGCCAATGGACGTCCCGGCCCCGCATCATGCGGGCCCACTCATGCCCACTACACTATCCCGGCCCCCCACTGGGAACCCTTGCGCCTACCGCGGCCGACTTACCCGGTTCCCGGGGTGGTACCACTAAGCATACTCACCGTTCGCACCACGCTCCCAGCCCGTCAACAGGGCTCCTGCACCCCTCCAAATGGGTTTCGAGCTTCTTCCCACCAACAGCAAAACGACCTCCATTTTTTCAATTGTCTACCCACTAACTACATTACTGACCCCCGGTCCCTGGGTGGATCACTCCTCCCCCAATCACTCATCGCACCATCATTCCACATTCACTCCATCACACAGGCCCGCTGGCCTCTCACTCACTTCAAGTACGTTTTCCATTTCACACCATTCATGCGCTGGAATCCTGCCATCCTCTTACTACAATCCCCATATACTATCTCGGCTCCCTCTCATCCCTTAAACTATTAAGCACATTCCATTTAACACCTATACGTACTAAAAGCTACGCCCCTCTTACACATCAAACAAGCGTCTGTCCCTTTGTCCTCAAACATAATCCAACTCCATCCTAAATCTAGACCTTAAAATCCTCTAACTTAATCCCATTCCACGGACCCCATGCAGGACTATGTTCCTGCCCCATGAAGCAGGCTCTGATACTAACACTACCCCTTACCTCCCTACATCTAGTGGTATCTTCCCTCGCTGCTCGGCCACCTCCAGCGGTTGTCATTTCCACACTGCTCCCAGGTAATCCGTCTACACTTGTGTAGTAGAGCACTTGCTGTTTTTATCGCTCTGATTTTTCTTTTTTCAAAATATGCTGCAGCGACATAACGCAGCTATCGCCGCGTCGAAACACTCGCAAACTCGCTTCTTCCGTGACGTCAGCAGCCTGTTCGGCCTTTCCACCTCGTCCCTTCTTGGATGGTTACATCCGCAGGGATTCCCTCCTGCCTACTCCAACCATACGTGCACACACGTAACTAATTGCGCATTAAAAGCCAGCTCGCGTTTCGAGGGTTCCCCACGCGAGCCACATGTTGCTCTGCTCGTCGTAGCTTATCAACCTAACGACGCTCGCCTGGAGAACCCTATCCCGTCAAAATTTCACATCCAGCTACATTTCTGTCCGTCCGCCATTATCGGTTATAAGTTCCATCCGCTGCTTCAGTTTTACGGGACCGTTTTACGTCCGCCAGCACGCATTGCGATGCCTCGGTGCGATAGCACAGCACGGACCCGACGCAGCTTCCGTGCATAACCGGCACTTGTCCCAAAACAGCTGAGCGCCCTATCGCCTTGTCCCACCGTCAGCACCCACGTCGTCGTCCACTCTCGCGCACAACTCCCACGTGCCACGACGTCACACACCTTATCATGCCCACTTCCACATGCGGTTGCGTGGGTCCGCATGCCGATCGCCATCTCCCTCACCATACAGCGCTCTCCACACACACGATTCTCTCTCTCACACACCGGCGTTCACTAACTCGCGCCGTTCACCTCACACTTGTTCCACTCACACACGTTTCATTTACACAGGGTTCACTCACACACGTGCTTCATACACGCACGGTGTTTCATACACACGCGCTGGAAGCACGGATTTCGCTCGCTCGCACCTCGCACACCAGTTTACTCATACCACGTGCGACCCTTTTCACACACGTTTCACCCGATGCTATGCGCGTGTTGCAGCACGATTTTGCCACACTCTGTGAAACACACATACGGGACATCACAAGGGGGAATCGCGTCACCATAAGGTTCCCGGGGCCTTCACACCCCCCAAGCTCCTATCGTGCCACCGCCACAGCACTCGCCCCCTCAACTCGGCAAAGCTCGACCGCGACCCACCTGGTCGAGACTGCCTCTAAGCGGGATATTCCCTCCCCTCGTTCCATAAGGCTATCCGCCTGCTTGCACCGGGTCACGACACATTCCCGAGCTCCCCCTCATCGTCCTCCCAACTACCTCCTGTGTGTTGCTTCGTCTTCACCCGTCTTTATCATGTAGGTCTCTCTCTACCTTTCCATTCTCCCGCAATCCTCTGTTATTTCTTCTTACTTCCTGCGCTCTCCTCGTGTCCTGCCAACTCCTTACCCAGGCCCGTATTAAGGCATGTTCAGAGTGTTCGGCTGGAACATGTCGGCCCCACCCAAAGGGGGCCGCCCACCACAATCCCAGAAGAAAATGGATTTTGCAGAAAGGTTTCTCTCCGATGTAAAAAATATTAAAATACCTATAATAACAAAAATATTAAACATGATCATAACAGAACTTTGTTTCCGTAGGTCTTATGCATGTTCTATACCATGTTAAGGTGTTACCACATATTTCATGTATGTTCATATCGTATAACTTATAAGTTACTTCTTATGTTTTAATGTGAGATGACATTCTTCGTAAATGGATTTTTCTTGCAACTAAATTCGCGATTTCGCGATCATAATGCTCGGAAAGCACGATGTTGATTACAATCATGTTTTAATTGTGTTCTATCCACATGTTTGTGTGATTAAAATCATTTACGAGTTACTCTTCTCTATTTTAATTGGAAGTCACATTCTTCGTGAAATGGATTTTTCGGCACTCATTCGCGATGTCAGCTAGCGTAAAGCTCGGTATAAAGTTCATACCTGTTAAATGTGTATCCACATGTAATGTGACATTCTACATTTAAGTTCCTTTCTTTTAATGCGTTTGATAAAAAAAACACTGCAATTTCACAGCTAGACAGTTGATAAAAACTACTAGAAGGGCCCCCCACCAGCGCTGAACACTGGCCCCCACCGTCTTAATCGCCCTGCGTTACCTCATTCCTTACCTCCTCTCTTCTCCCTTTCTATCCCGTGTCTCTTCACTATTAATTGTCGTCTAGTCACCTCCACTTTCTCGTCCTACACGTCTCGCGAATTACTTTGTCCCTCCACCGCGGGCGCCGACACAGTCCAACATCCCCCTCAGCTTCGTTCGCTCAGCACGAAGCGCCACCTGTGTTGCTCCACTGCCCGCGTTCGCTCCCTCGCAACCCCATTATTGCTTCGTGCCCGCTTTTGCAGGCCTCGGCCTGATCGCTGCCATCTCACCCCAGTGTTGCATATTTATCCATTTTGGTTTTCGATCCTGCACACATATGTATATTTCGCTCTTCAATGCCATCCATTTTGCCAGCAAAATCATCTAATAGCTGGCCCGTGTCAGTGGCGTCTGCGCAATCCGCTTCGCATCAGGCGTGGATCCCGCGGACTGGGGAGGATTTTGACGGAGAGGGGGGGTTGTCAAAACCACAGGCCCCCCGCTAGCGGCCCATTTCGACTTCTGGTTCGTCTCACCTGTGGTGAAATTCAACCTGCCATTTCTCATATGGGAAATGTCGCTGCCACCGCGGATTTCCATCCATGGGCCACGCATTCGAACATGCCTAAATTTATTTCTTAAACCCTCTTGCCCCTTTCGCCTTGAACCGCCATCTGGGGTGGGCTCTCGGAAATTTAAAAGCTCGTATTGGAGGGAAACGAGCCCCTACTACACACCCCTTTCCCATCCCGCCATCCCGTTAGATTTGCAGTTGAGGGGCTTCATGAATCTGCTTTCCTCACTCCTTTGTACAATCAGTCGCTACGAATTTGCCTGTCACCGCCCAGTCTCGACCAGGCCGCTTCACCCAATGCGGCCGTCCATCGTCCTCACCGCTCACGGACAATCACGTTCCGACTTCCGGAAACAACGCCGAAAACCAGTACGTGTGCTCCAAGCGCCACACCATGCCTAGTCAACACTCATAAACCCCCCGTGCGACTCAGGGTCAATCGCGCGACATTATCGATTATACCTAAGTTTCGTCTGCGGCAGACTACCGAGAGACCGACCTCAACGAAGGCCTGCTTGCGTGTAACTCATCCAGGAACATAACCTCTCGCTTTATAGCGGTTCTGTTCCGTTCTGGGATAATCCGAGCCGTCACTCGTATTATCGCCACCTCTGTTGGACCCAAAGTTGTGTATCGGCTATATAAAAACCCGGCCTATTACCGGAAACGATAACCAGATACACAGTTCCCAATGCGGGAAAAGAGGACACAAACACGGTTCACATTCACACAATACAAGGCGCGGGCACAATTATTTTAAACAAATGACACAGTATTACAATCAAAGGCATGCATGTATGGAAGCAAAACACCGACTATGCCACGTATGCAGAAAAAACAATGGAATTGCGAAGACAAGACTCCACGCAACAGCCCAATCACACACCGTCACTACTTATTATTCACAAGCACTACACACTTCGTACCTATTGGAACTCGCGCCATCAACCTCACGATTCAAAATCGAAAACAAGGGAAGCACCATCAAAAGCAAGGGGTCAGAGCGGACCCGTAGCCTTTATAACGTGGAGCTTGGCGGACCGAGGAGTTCACGAGCCGTTGCAGGTTACTCCACCCTCTGTGACTTCCTGGGCGACCCTCTGATGTCCTGCTCCAGCGATCCATCGACCTGCGGGGACTCTGCGACTCCAGGCTCCAGCACGCTACCCATAACTCCGCACTCCGAACAGCCCAGATTCTCCACTGACTGACCTGACTGACCTCCACCACTCACTTGACCCAGGCAGAGAGCGGACAACTACTCCAGACCTCCAGACCACAGCCCACACACACGACCTCTCGTTCTGTTGCCCTTTTATCTCGACGGACCCATCGCCCCTCCTTCGCGCGCGCGTGGGGAGGAAACAATTCCAGGAGAGATTGGCCCGGCTCTTTGTTTTAAAGAACTGCCTCCCCGCGCCCTTCCGCACGTGCTTTTGCGTTGGGCGGGGGTTGAGGTGGGGCGCGTCCCGTTCTCTCCCGACGAATTCAAGCTTCTCGCAAACCCTGCGAGTGAAACGTGTGGTGGTTGTGGTTGGTATGGTGGCGTGCTTGCGTTTGTGGTTAGTGAGGGTGTGTTGGATTGGGCGTGCGTGCGTTTAAGGTGTTTATGTGCAAGGCGCTGTCGTTGTCTGTGGGGATGTGGCGGTTGACGAGAAGGTTGGTTGTGTGATCATTTGGGTGTTGTTGGTTGGTGGGCGCTTTGTGTTAAGTAATGCGTGGCCAAAAAACGATAGTAAAAGAAAAAACGGCTAACTCAAAGATCACAGCCCTGTCCACACGGATAATCCCCATTAACCAACGGTGGGAAATCTAACTGAACACGGACTTATCGCATAGACTGAACGGAAGGACCTATATGTGTTCTGCGAATTTGCCACAGCCTCCGTCCTAATCAATATATACATGTGTATGGTATTTATATATCTTTATATATATAATATATATTGTTATATGGACATTATATAATAATATATATGCTGGTTTTTTGGCGCGAGTGGTAGGCAGCGGCTTGGGATCCAAAAGGTCCTGATTTCAAGCCCCCGAGGTTGGGCCACTGACATTAATACACCAGGGAGGTTACTCTGCCTGTCTCCTGGCTACAGTTCGGCAATGTGTCTAGTACCAGTTTGACTGGGACCCCGGCTGTATAGCCCAGTAGAATAGGTGTACCAATCCCTGTGTCGTAAGAGGCGACCAGGTGCCGTCAGGAAGGCATCCGGCGTAAACCTGTGCCAAATCATGTATGCGGATCATAACGATATCCGCTGCTGGCGACCCCTCACAGGGGAGCAAGCAGCCGAAACAAGAAAGATGCTGTTGTATATATACTATTGTATAATCTGTAGTATGTATATGTGGTTATACATATATTATTAATAAACACACTATATGTAATATGTGTATGTGATATATTATATATGTATGTATATAGTATATTTATATATGGTATATATAGATGTATGTGTAATATACATGTATAAATACTATAATATATGTGTTTATGTAATGTGTATATATATTTGTATTATATATATATATGCATATATAGTAATAAATGTGTATTATACATATGAATGTGTCATATGTATGATATATGACCGCCCCGTGAGGAGGGAGTGATGAATGCACCAACTGGAAAACAGATTTGGACATGGCACAAAAAATTCAAACAGGAAGGCTGTCTGTGCAGGGAAAAGGGATCTGGATGACCACCAGTACCGGAAGATATCGTCAATCAGGTTCGGGAAACGTTTGTGCCAAGCCCTAGAAAGTCTGTAAGAAGAGCATCTATGGAAACCCAGATTCCTCGTACGATACTTTGGCGTGTAGTCAGGCTGAAACGCTTGCGACATGACAGGCCTTATAGAGCTGCAGGCTCGTTCAACGCCTTAAACAGACGGATGACAGGGAAAAGGCGCAAGCAATTCTGTGTCGCTATGGAAGACGAGAGAAACTTGAAGATGAGGGAGTTCGAAAAAGCATCTTGTTTTCAGTGATGAGGCTACATTTGCAATACGAGTGGCATAGAGTCGCAACGAAGTGCAGTAATGTTCGCATTTGGGGGAACGAAAATCCGCGCATGCCGTCACAGTTGAGCACATGAGGGACTCAGGCTGCGAAAGCTGAATGTGTGGTTCTGGCGCAAAATCTCCTAAGAATCGTCCTTTATGGGACGGGGCGGTTTTTGTTTGAGGGAAACGTGAACGGCGATGTTTATGGATTCTGCAAATTGCTTCGATGAACTGGTTATTTGATGAGCTCATTGCTAATGAGCATGAACACTTCATTTTTCAACAGGATGGGGCTCCACCTCATGGAAGCTGACTGTGCGGACTTATCTCAATGAGAATCTACCAGGAAGATGGATTGGGCGTGCCAGTGACAATGAGAATGTGCTGTTGAAATGGCCACCATGTTCACCTGACTTGACACCTTGTGATTTTTTTCTATGGGGCTATG
>CM068956.1:157859717-157913491 GCA_035128595.1 Eptatretus atami | reverse complement strand
AGCGCTCTACTTACGGGGAAGCACAACCTCGGCCGGGCTTTGTCCGACCGGTCGCTTTTACCGACTCGGATCCGCGTAACTCCGAGCGGGATATTACCAAAGCTGGCGCTGCCCAACGTCTACGTTCGTGGCCTTGAACACGTGCGTAATGGAGCTGAAGGAGTGGAGGGGATTGATGTAGAAAACAAACTAGAAAGAAACTCGCAGCACACACATGAAATTCCCATTAGACATAAGGGAGAGATTCTAACTATCCACATCTACTTAACGAAATAACTAAAATTTGGGTCAACTGTATGTGTGAATGCGAATGGTTTCCAGATTCGTAACAATATATTGAATATGAAGACAAGTTTATCATTTACCCGTACCTTGGCCCAGAATTTATCCCAATCGCACATGCGTAGAGGAGTACGGTAATTGTTTTACTCTGTCTGCCTGTCTGGCAGTCAAACACAATTGAAAATCATTCCAAACAGGAAACGCACTGTTTTTAAGGACACAAACAACAGGCACGACTAACGTTATAAAGGGCACAAACAACAGGCACGACTAACGTTATAAAGGGCACAGACAACAGCTACGAAGAACTAATATAACAAGACACTGGGGAAAACGGTGTTAAACCCAGAATTAATTCATTTATTTCCCTTTAAACCTTTATTTAAATTGAATTATATACTTGAACACTGTAGAACACAATTCACAAACATAATACTTCCAAACCCATGCTACAGTGCCTTCAGAAAGCATTCACACCCCTCGACTATTGTCACGTTTTGTTGTGTTACAGCTTGGATTTAAAATGGATTCAATTTAATTTTTTTGTCACCGATATATTCACAAAATACTCCATAATGGCCAAGTGAAAACATATTTTTTGAATTTTTTTACAAATTAGTGAAAAATTAATAGCTGAAATGGCTTGCATCAATAAGTATTCAACCCCCTGAGTGAATACTTTGTCGAGGCACCTTTGGCAGTGATTTCAGCTTCGAGTCTTCTTTGGTACGTCTGTATCAGCTTTGCATATCTGGATTTGGGGATTTTTGCTCATTCTTCCTTTCAGATTTGCTCAAGCTCTGTCAAGTTGGATGGGTAGTGTCGGTGAACAGCAATCTTCAAGTCTTTCCACAGATTCTCCTTGGGATTCAAGTCTCGGCTTTGGCTGGGCCACTCGAGGACTTTCACGTTCTTCTTCTGAAGCCATTCCAGTGTTTCTTTGGCTGTATGCTTGGGATCATTGTCCTGTTGGAATGTAAATCTTCACCGCAGTCTGAGGTCTTTTACACTCTGAAGCAAGTTCTTTTCAAGGATTTGCCTGTATTTGGTTCCATTCATTGTTCCCTCTATCCTTACAAATCACCCTTTCCCTGCCACTGAATAGCATCCCCATATGATGATGCTGCCACCACCATGCTTTGTGATTGGGATGGTTTTAGATGGGTGATGAGCTGTGCCTGGTTTCTGCCAGACGTAGTGCTTTGCATTCGGGCCAAAGAGTTCAATGTTCATCTCATCAGAGCACAAAATATTTTGCCTCATGCTCTCGGAGTCTTTCACGTGCCTTTTTGCAAACTCCAGGCGTGTTGTCATGTGTCTTTTTCTCAGGACTGGCTTCCGTCTGGCCACTCTCCCATAAAGCCTAGATATGTGAAATGCTGCAGAGATTGTTGGCCTTGCAGCAGGTTCTCCCATCTTAGGCAAGGATCTCTGTAGTTCTGTTAGAGTGGTCATTGGGTCCTTGTTCACCTCCCTGACCAAGGTCCTTCTTGCCCAGTTGCCCAGTTTGGTTGGATGGCCAGCTTTAGGAAGAGTCTGGGTAGTTCCACATTCTTTCCATTTCCTAATGATGGAGCTCACTGTGCTCTTTTCAACACTCTAGAAATTGTTTTACACACTTCCTCAGATCTATGCCTCTCACAATTCTATCTTGGAGTTCTATGGACAGTTCCTTGGACTTATGGTGGAGTTTCTGCTCTGACAGGCACTGTCAACTGTGGGACCTTATATAGAAAGGTGTGTTCTTTCTAAATCATGTCATCAATTGAATTGGCCACAGGTGGACTCCAATCAAGTTGGAGAGACATCAAGGATGATCAAAGGAAAATGCATGTACCTGAGCTCAATTTGGAGTGTCAGAGCAAAGGGGTTGAATACTTACTGACAGGACATTTCAGCTTTTCATTTTTAATTAATTTGGAAAAAAATTCTAAAAACATGTTTTCACTTTGTCGTTATGGGGTATTTTGGGCAGATTGGTGACAAAACAATTTAAATTTAACGTATTAAATGTAATCCATTTTAAATGCAGGCTGTAACACAACAAAATGTGACGATAGTCGAGGGGTGTGAATACTTTCTGAAGATACTGTATATGTCGATATATGCTGGGGTTCACACAAGTTTTTTTTTTCCATTTGTTTCTCCAATGGGTACCAGCAGAAATGGTTTGGAACTCATGAAAAAAAATGTCAGCTTTGACCATGCTCATCTGCTTTCCCAAGCGCCTCTCGGATTAGTATGCGTCTTACTCCTCTATCAGCACTTTCTCAAAATGTCCGCTCCAGACAAGGCACACGTAAGCTGCTCTTTAAAAATAAAAATTCGTTCCGGACGCTCCTGAACCTCTTCCTCTTCCTCTTTGCTGGTGTGTTCTCCTTAGATCTATTTTTTTTATTGTACAAGTTATAAACCTACAATATAACTTATAAATTATAATGTTCGCATTTATAAACTTAATTTTGAAATCATAGTATATCAATTATCAGAATTATCACAGAACAATCATACTTACACTCGCTGAGAAAACTTCGTCATCTTCCTCTTTGCTCACGTGTTCTCCTTAGATCTAATTTTTTTTTTTTATTGTATAAGTTATAAACCTACAATACAACTCAATATAAGTTCACATTTATAAACTTAATTTTGAAATCACAGTATATCAATTATCAGAATTATCACAGAACAATCTTACAACAACTCGCTGAGAAACTTTGTCGTCTTCCTCTTTGCTCACGTGTTCTCCTTGGATCTAATTTTTTTTTGTATAAGTTATAAACCTACAATACAACTTGTAAAATATAATGTTCACATTTATAAACTTAATTTTGAAATCACAGTATCTCAATTTTCAGAATTATCACAGAACAATCTTACCTACACAAGCTGATAAAACTTTGTCTTCCTCTTTGCTCACGTGTTCTCCTTAGATCTAAAATTTTTTTATCTTATAAGTTTTAAACCTGCAATATAAGTGGTTCAAGAGAAAGAGTTTTTAATTTTTTTTTCACTCAATCCAATGTGGCTGCCAGACCATGTGACATCAATTATTCATGAATACCCAGGTATCCCCAAGGCTTGGGGAACATTTGTGTGAAGTTTCCCCCGATCTGTCGAGCTGTTCTGGAATTATTTATTTTTTAAATAGGTTTTCGGGAAAATCCAACATGGCTGCCAAACCATGTGACCTATGATGTCCTGTGTGAATGTTTTGTTCCTCGGATAGGTGGTCATACGTGCGAAGTTTCACCTCGATCTGTTCAGCAATTTCAGAGAAGAATATTTTTGAAGGGTTTTTTTTTTTTAACAATATGGCTGCCGAATCCTGTGATTGACGTCATCAACGTTTTTTTCTGTGGACCATTTTATCCCGAGATGAGCCTCAAATATTTTAATGTTGATAGATGTAGCGTTCTACATGTGCAATTATGACGTCATAATAAAGGCACCTAAGATGTCCTAAAAATCACATTTATTCCTTGTGAGGAGTACTTGCTATGTGCCAAGTTTCATTTTTTTCCTTGGTGCGGTTTCAGAGATGCAGAGGTCCAAAGTTTCTGTTTTTTCCAACATGGATGCCACATCACATGACCAATGACATCATAATTATCAATAAAACATTCGACATGAGTAGTCGCTCCGATGTTGAAAATTTCTTCTCAATCCGATAAGCGGTTGTTGATAAAAACATTAAAGTTCAGTGTGGACAAACAAACATACAGACAAACAAACGGACCCAAATGCAATACCCTCTCCTCCAGAAAGGTTAACTAGAGCAGCACTCGGTTGAGTGCATACCTCCACCAGGCTGAATAGTTTATGTTTTTGATCCCACTGAGAAGCCAAATCTGGATCTGGACCTGAACCCAAACCGAATCGTCATATTCTTGTCACCGACCCAACTCATCCACCAAGTTTTGGCCAAATCAGTCCATAACTTTGAAATATCATGCTACATGTCGTTTTTTGACCCTATCTCTCAATGGTTAAGAATCACTTCAAAAATTGAAAAAAATTATCGGATCCAGATCCGGATCTTCACCAAAATGTAAACAATTCGTCCTTATTACACACCCAACCTGTCCACCAAATGTCGCCTGAATCCGTCCACAACTTTTAGAGATATCCTGTTCAAAGACAAACAGAGAGACACACAGGTGTGAAAACGTAGCCTCCGTTCACCTTCACTGGTGGAGGAAATAAGAACACTGCGTGGGGTATCACATTCTATGAACTCTCTAGTTGGAACAGTCGGGAGCCTTGGAAAAGTGCAGGCTTTCATTTCCCACGTTTCGGTTTGAACTTGGCCAATCACCGCTCGTTTATCCGGGGTCGCGCCCCACGCGTACATGGTCACAAAGTTGCTTGTTGAGTGAGGGTTCACGTACCCAATACATGAAATGTTATATTGGACTTGCACTTGCAATCCCAGCACAAGGAGTCTGGACAAAGTGTGCAGAACGTAACTACAAACAGTCCATTCACTTTGCAAAGAAAATGCAAACATTTAATGAGGAGCAGTCGCATATTCAGTTCATTTTGTTGCACTTCTTTTACATCGCTATAAAGCCTGGTGTTGGCTTAACGGTCAAGTTGACCACCTGAAGGTTTTAGGGTCTTGAGTTTGAGCCCCTGTCACAATGTTAACTAACTGGGTGAATTGACTCAGTATGTCATCCTTCCGCAGTTGGCAAAATGAGTACCAGTGTATTGGTAACGCGAGCACTGCATCAGTGGCACAGCTGCGCTCCCAGCATTGATGCAGCCACAGCCTGCATACAAAATAATAACAAAAAACATAGTTATAGAAGCACGTGAGTACATTTCATTCGTGCATGTACAGCACCTGGCTGAAGGCTTGCATCATTTCTGGAGTTATGGCTACCTTGCTGATGCAGTGACCCCCTGTTTCCAGGAAGTTGGTAATCATTTTGCAAAAAACAGGGCAGGAATTTTGCCAGGATTGTGCCAAGAAACTGGCACACAACTGTGGGATATTGAAACTCCACCAGTCTTCTTCATTCGTATGCAGCACAAGGCTGTGGGGTAGCATCATTGGCTCAGGGTGCGGCCGTGCTGCTGATGCAGTGCTCTCTGCCGGTTTGGGCAGGAATTTGTATTGAATTATATATTTCAATGATTACCAGCTTGTAATTTGTTCATGGTGCCGGTGATAGCTTACCTACTCTTCGCGAAGGACACCGTGGGATCTTTAACGTCCACCACTGAATCCTGGCAGACGGGACTCCCGTTTAATGTCCATCTGAGGGACGGCACACACATTGATGAATCACCCTGCCTGTGAAACACTGGGATGACAGTTTATAGCTGGGTCAGGATTCGAACCCAGGCTACCCATCTTAGAGGCAAGTATGGGTACCTCAAAGTCTTGGCCACCCTGTCAGCCCCACTCCACCAGTGAATGCCAACAGATGGGATGGCTGGCTTCACATCTCATCAAAAGAATAGCGTTCTCATTGATACAACACCTTCTGGCCTGAAAAATTACTAGAACGACAGTTTGTCGTTGGTTTAGGGAACAAAACCCAAATTATTACCTCTGCCATCAAAGGTGGATGGAGGTTATGTTTTCACCACTGTCTGTCTGTCTCTGTCACCCAGCCGATCTATCTATGAGCAGGATATCTCAAAACGTTGTGGACGGATTAGGCCGAGACTTGGTTGACAGGTTGCGTGTGTGACAAGGAAGAATTGATTTGATTTTGGTGAAGATCCGGATCCGGATACTCGAATTTTAAAAAAATTTTAAAGTGATTTTTCACCATTGAGTAATAGGGCCAAAACGATATCGAGCATGATATCTCAAAAGTTGTGGATGAGTTATGACAAAACTAGGTGGATGAGTTGGTTTGGTGACAAGATCAAGTCGATTCGATTTTGGTTTCGGTCCGGATTCAGATCCGACCTATCAGTGGCATACAAAATGTAAACTGTTCAGCCTGGCGGAGGTGTGCACTCTACCGAGTGCGGGTCTAGTTTTTTTGATGCATCTTTTCAGAGTGTTGGTGCTACCGAAGCAGTTTCTTGGCAAGGGTTGCACTGCATGCTTCGCCGTTGCCTCCCCAGCATTATTTGTCTTTAAATGCTTTGTGTCAAGCAAGGAAGCAAGCCGCACATACCATTTTTAAAGTCTTTAGTATGACTCGACCATCGACGTCTCAGACTCAGAGCGGACGCTCTAACCCTTACGCTACTGAATCTGGTTAAATCCAGACTAGATAGCTCAAAGGTGTGAGCTGTCCTTTTAGCAAGAATATACATTATGCAGGTTCATTATAGCAATGCAAGGTTAGAGTTCATCAGGTTTAGGGTTGCAAAACCTGTCCTATATAGTAATAGGATCAAGGGATTCGTAGAGGCACAGAAGTGGCCATGTTGATTTGCTAGAGAGGAGAGTTCTAAAATTCACGAGCGAGCGAAGCACTTCCTTCAAAGGGTAACATTAAAATACACTCCACAATGCCTGTGAGATGTGACTGGAGCCTCCTCATGCAGCAATACCCTCTTCTCATGTTTTGCTGTCACTGGGGGTTGAGGGGAAGAGCATACTCGGCTAATTGGGAACTACGATGGCATATTGCTTGACACTTTGGCGAAATGTGAGAAGCTCGTGGGAGGACGAGGAAGTTGTCCGCTCCTGTTTTCCACTACCCCGTCTTCCACCATCCACCCCTGTTTAAGTCATGCACAGGACCTGTTCAGAGGGGAGGGTTATGATCCCCTGTGCAAGAAACTCAACACTGATGCAAGCAAGAGGAGAAGAGCGTGCGCCTTGGAAATGGAACCCGTCTTGGAACGTGTGTGATGAAGGCCTCCTTTATATGATAGTGCACGTGCCTTCATTGAATGGCTCGAACGATCAAGGATTCCTCCGTGGATATGCGTTTTGTTGATTTTAAGGAATCGTAATTGAAAAGTTATAACAGACTCCTTTACCACCGTTTCGAGCGAGATCAGAGGTAATATAACAGAACAGAGAAGGCAATGGAATACAGAATTACTGAGATTATCATGAACGCATAACGAGTGATGTCATTGAGTCTGGGAAAGCTGAGTCTGAGTTCCAAGGTTTCCTTACCTCCCAACTCTGACTCTTGGTCTTGTGTTTAAGGAAAATAGGGAATCCAGTCTAACTCCACTCCAACATTACCGACCGGTTCTGACTAGCCATCTGGTTTCAGTGCATGAGTGTTGAAGATCTAGGTTAAGACATGGGCTGGTAGGATGGCCTAGCCAGCCCGAGAGGTACACACATCCGTCTCTGAGCCGTCTTGCCTGGGTTTGAATCTCGGCCCAGCTAGAAACTGTCATCCTGGTGTCTCGCAGGCAGGGCAAGGCATCGTTGTGTGCTGTTCCCGGGATGGACATTAAACTGGGCGTCCCGTCTGCTGGCATTAATTGTTGGATGTAAAAGATCCCACGGTGTCTTTCATGAGGAGTAGGTGAGCTTTTGCCGGCACTATGAACAAATGATAAATTCCTGCCCAAACCAGCATCAGCGACACAGCCGCGTCCTCAGCCAATGATGCTACCTGTATCCACGTGCTACCTCCGGAAGAAGGAGGTTAAAACATTTTGTATGTTCCATATCCAATGTAAGCTGACACTTGCATCTTCTGCTATATTTGTACATTCAGTGTTTACTAGCTGTGCTGGGGGACATCTGTTATGATAAGAGCGTTCAGAGAGTCACATTTCACATCACAAGACATGAGACAAGGTGAGTATCTGCGAATGACAAAGTGACGATTATATTTGTGATATTTTCCCCAAATTTTTTTCCATATATATATATATATTTTTTTAACAGTTTATTTCATTTCATCATCGATTCTCATATTTAAGACCTAAAACATTTGTTTTTAAGCCCAATGAGAATTGCATTTTATTGTGATTCTTTAATTATTTTTTTTTTAAATGCCCTGCTATAATTATAATGACCAATCACGTCTCAAGAGTAATTAAATATTGCTTTCTGTCCACCAGACAGTCTTCAGATTATGTTTATTTATTTGTATTGTGGTCCAAACATTAATGGAATATTCATGTGAGGTTGTTAAATCATTTGACTTTGAATGAAAACGCCAATTCCACTGCAATGGATGGTTTGCGGGCCTTGGAGATTGCCTTTATATCTACAACTGGAATTGGGGAAGAGTATATCTTCCAGTTTGGGATGACCCACCAAGATAAAGGTGAGCAATTCGAGCTGGGAGACATTATCGGTACACTTGAAGCGATTTTGAGGAGGGTGCAAAGGAAGAGAGGGATTTTTTGCAAGTTGCCCTGACAAAGTGTGCTAAAAACCTGCTCTGCTGCTCTTAGAAATCCTCTCTTTGCCCTTTTCACTCCATCATTTGCCCTATGTCATCCTCCATCTGCTTGGAAATCAACCAACATCACTACATTACATAAACAAGGTGCAAAACCTGATCCCCTCAACGACAGATCTATCAGCTTACTTGCAATTCTCAACAAGGTCATGGAATCCATCATCGCAGTTGATCTGAAATCCTTCCTTTTCTCCAACAACCTCATCTCAGATCACCAATTGGGTTTCAGATCAGGTCATTCTACATTGGACATGCTGCTTCTACTCTCCCAACAATGGATGGAGGCCCTCATTGTTACTTACACAGGAGATCAGGGTCATCTCTCTGGACATATCTCATGCTTTTGATACAGTCTGGCATCCTGCCTTGCTCTCCAAACTGTCTGCCAATGACATCCAAGGCCAACTCCACACATGGCTTACATCCTCTACTCTCCTAACCAACATCTGGCTCTCAATGGAATATTTTTTTTATCTCCTGTCCCTGTTAAGACTGCAGTGCCCAAAGGCAGTGTTCTGGGCCCATTCCTATTCCTGATCTTCATCAATGATATCTCCGACTCACCGGAAAATCCTCTATCGATTTACTAATGATTCCACCCTGTGCCGTGATATCCCTCACCCTTCAGACCAGAAGGCTGCAGCGTCTTCCCTCTCTTCAGACCTTGACAAAAATCACAAGTTGGTCAAACATTTAGAATATGTCTTTCAATCCTGACAAATTTCACACTCTCACTCTCTCTCCTTAAGAACCAGATGGCAAACCCCTCTCATCTACTTTTTTAAACAATCCTCTTGAGGAAGTTCAGTCATTCAAACTCCTGGGTCTCAACATCAGCCACAATCTTTCTTGGGCAAACCACATTTTGTCCTGCTAGGTCTTGGGCAAACCACATCAGCCACGATCACAAACCATCACCACCCCCCCCCCCTAATACTGTTCCTTTTGTCCTGTTGGGTCCTGATCCATTCTCAGTGTATTAGCTCTTCCACGCACACTAAAAAGTAAGAATATACTTGAGAGAACCTCCTTGAATAGAAATCATGTTGATGAATCTACATATTCATGAAAGAGGAGATGATCCACATTTCTTCCTGCAGTAGTTGCAAGAGACAAGGGATGAGGAAGAGCAGGTCATTGGGCTAATTCACAAGGTACACCATAAGACTCATTCAGACATTCGTGAGTTGGATAAACGACTTTAGATCTTGGGGTGAACTTTATTTGCTTCGTATCCAAAGCTTCCCCATTTTAAAGAGGTTCTTTCCGGTTGTATGAGATAGAATGAAACTTCAGTCATGTTTCCATCTTTACAACCGTGCAACGTCGTTTGCACTGCCTTAGACTGTAGTTCTGAATGCAAGTGCAGTTACGACACTGACACAACGGTCCAAAGAGGAAGTTCTCGGCGACCCATGAATGGGTTTGGGAAAACTAGTTTTATGAAAGGTAATCTCTGGATTTGTTAGATACAATACTTCAACATCAAAATCAAGAGCATGTAAACCAAACCGACACCTGGTGCAGATTAATAAAATTAATAATAGAATGGCATTCGGTAGAGCACATCCCACTGCCAGGCTAACCAGTTTACATTTTGCATTTCACTGATGTGCCTGATCTGGATCCCGACCTGAACCAAAATCGAATCAGTTCGTCCTCATCACACACCCATCGTCCACCAAATTTCATCCGAATCCGTCCACAACTTTTTCAGACGTTGTGCTGTATATAGTTTTTGGCCCTAGCCATCCCTCAATGGTGAAAAATCACTTCAAAAATCCTCGTATCCAGATTCGGATCTTCATGAAAATCGAATCAATTCGTCCTTGCCACATGACCAACCTGTCCACAAAATTCCGTCCAAATCCGTCCACAACTTTTTGAGATATCCTGTTGGCAAAGAAACACTCAGACAGACAAACAGGGGTGAAAACATGACCTCAGTCCACCTTTGGTGGCAAAGGTAAATATATACATTCAAAATCACATTTCCATACATTGCTAAAATAATCAGGAGAGCATTACTCAATTTAAACAGCAACTTAATCCACCATCGCTCATTGTTCAGACTCGTCGAAGGTGAATAATAAAGCCAGATTAATTCATAACATTCATAAATTCAACCTTAAGGAACACACAATGTAAACCCCTTCATGCTGCCCCCGATACTTACCCCCTTCACCACCCCCCTCCCCCTATATACTAACAGCAAGTTGATATGAGCTAGATCCTTCCTTATGTTGTTTATTAAAAGGAATAAAATCAATCAGTGCCCAAACTCAAACAGGAAAGAAAACCTTATCTTTCAGTCATTGCAACACTAAACCAATTCACTCATTCCAATTCATAGTCCTGCAAAGGTATGTTTGTGTCTGACTTCTTTCTGAACTGCCTTTTCACTGTTTAGGAAGACCTTCAGAAATACTGTACCTTTGGTTCTTTATCCAGGCTAGAGACCTGATGCTTTGAAAGGGACTGGGCCTTGCTTATGAGCTTCTGTTGCACGCAACAAATCCACCTCTGGGATTATGTTACCCTGGTAACTCTGCAACTTGTCACGGTGGAAAACCCCACACCAATTTTATGCCTCACCACATCAGTGTGACAAAACTCCTCGGTTGTCATTGCGAAAAGACCTCTTTTTCTCCGCAAGATTTGAGGCAACAAGGCAGCCCGCTCTCTTGTCGGTCCTGTCGCCCCGTGTGACTCCAATTCTGTCATTTGTTTGGGTGATCGTCTCGTGTCCGTTCAGCCATTGCCAGGGTCTCCACCTCGTCCATTAGAACTTCAATGTAGGGGATCAAGATTGTCAAAGGCTTTCCAATGTCCAGAACTCTTGATCCATCCAACTGATTTATGACTCTCGATTGACATGCTTGTACCCCTCCTCTCCGTTGGGGTCCGTGGTACTACCACACTACCGACAAGCGATTCGACCAAATGGTTCAACCCAACCGAGACATCCCGGGCACCACCTCAACCCTATTTGCAGTTATCACCTTCTCTGAATTTGGAGGTACCACAACAAAAGTTAGAAAGAACAATCAGAGATTGCAGACCCTCTCCAGGACTTGTTTGTGTTTGTTGGTGCTTGCGTGTTTATGTTTAGTGGTGTTTGTGTGCTGGTGTTTTTGTGGAGACTATGCACTATGTAGGCTTTTGTTCAAAAAGCAGTCCAACATACATTTTCGGTTTTGTTCTGCAGATTCATGTTCCAATCGTATGTATTTTAGAGAAACGTATTTTACTGACGTTGACATATTTTTACGTACTTTATAGCACCGGTACATACTTTATAGATACACTCGCGTTCTTCATACATGTACTTAAAGATGGAGTCACATTCTTAATAGTGCATGCTTTATAGACATACTGTACTTGCATTCTAAATGGACGTACTTTATAGATGTGCTCGCATCGTTCTCATACTATACGTTTGTAATTGGTCATTGAATTTGACACCAATGGCAATACAATTTTTTTATGACCCCAGACATCAAAAAGCTACATTCACGGCATGGCCAAAAGAATGTGGACACCTGCTCGTCCAACATCTCATTCCAAAATCATGGGCATTAATATGAGTTGGTCCCCCCCCTCCTTTGCTGCTATAACAGCCTCCACACTTCTGGGAAGGCTTTCCACTGGATGTTGGAACATTGCTGTGGGGATTTGCTTCCATTCAGCCACGAGCATTCGTGAGGTCGGGCACTGATGTTGGGCGATTCGGTCTGGCTCACAGTCGACGTTCCAATTTATCCCAAAGGTGTTTGATGGGGTTGAGGTCAGGGCTCTCTGCAGGCCAGTCAAGTTCTTCAACACCGATCTCAACAAATCATCTGTATGGACCTCACTTTGTGCATTGGGGGGGGGGAAGGCATGTCAGTCATGCTGAAAGAGGAGAGGGCCTTCCCAAACTGTTGCCACAAAGTTGGAGGCACAGAATCATCCACAATGTCATTGTATGCTGTAGTGTTAAGATTTCCCTTCACTGGAGCTGAGGCGCCAAACCCAAACCATGAAAAACAGCCCCAGACCATTATTCCTCCTCCACCAAACTTTACAGTTGGCACTATGCATTCGAGCAGGTGGCGTTCTCCTGGCATCCGCCAAACCCAGATTCGTCCATTGGACTGCCAGATGGTGAAGCGTGATTCATCACTCCAGAGAACGCATTTCCACTGCTCCAGAGTCCAATGGCGGTGAGCTTTACACCACTCCAGCCGACGCTTGGCATTGCGCATGATGATCTTAGGCTTGTGTGTGGCTGCTCAACCATGGAAACCCATTTCATGAAGCTCTTCACGAACAGTGCTTGTACTGATGTTGCTTCCAGAGTCAGTTTGGAACTCGGTAGTGAGTGTTGCAACCGACGACATGATTTTTCTGCGCTACGTGCTTCAGCACTTGGCGGGCCCGTTCTATGAGCTTGTGTGGCCTACCACTTCACGGCTAAGCTGTTGTTGCTCCTAGATGTTTCCACTTCACAATAACAACACTTGCAGTTGACCGGGACAACTTTATCAGGGCAGAAATTTGACGAACTGACTTGTTGGAAAGGTGGCATCTTTGACTAAAACGGTGCCACGTTGAAAGTCACTGAGCTCTTCAATACGGCGCATTCTACTGACAATGTTTGTCGGCGGAGATTGCATGGCTGTGTGCTTGATTTTGTACACCTATCAGAAATGGGAGTGCCTGAAATAGCCGAATCCACCAATTAGAAGGGGTGTCCGCATACTTTTGGCCATTTAGTATATATCGACCAGTTTCAAATGGAGCACCTCACCGCCATGAGAGCATTTACATTGCATCAGATGTGGCAATAGATCTGATGTGAATTGTTGCTTCCAGCTTTCTGGCAAGATGACAGAAGACACCATTTCAATTTTTGCCTTCTCCATCCCTACCCTGTTTAGAATCCTGTGTGGCTATGGGCAACTTGCTGGTTGTAATAGTACGTACTTTAGAGAGGTACTCACATTCTTACGATGCCCATTGATGTGCAGACAGACAGACAGATAGACGGACTCAAATGAAATACCCTCTCCTCTGGTGAGGGTAACAACAGTTGTCTTCCTCTTCCTCTTCTGGGGACCATCAAGAGGTACTTAGAGGTGGGACTCAACTTGATTCATAAACGTGACTTTTCAAACCCGAATGACTATGATTTTAACTTAGAAAATACAATCCCATTAAACACGGTTTCAGCACAAAAAGGTTACCCGAAGAGGAGTCGAGGTCCTGGGGCCATCTAGTGGAAACTAGGCCTTGGATCAAACGATGAAGAAGATACACCTGTAAATAGAATTGCAGTCTTGAGAAACAAGGACATTGGCGGGGGCTTTGATCGAGATGATATAAATGCCAAAATATTATGGCCAAGTCCTGCAAAACCAAAGGGTTTTGAAAGTGCCAAAAAGGCAATTTGTGTTCTACACTGTTTAAATATATAATTAAATGGAATTTTGTTTTTAAAGTTGCAGGAAAAAAAAATCCGGACGTTTACCGCCGTTGATGCGGCGTCTTTTACACCACTTTATTGAACACGTCATATCACATTAGTTATTCGTGCCTGTTGTATGTGTCCTTTATGACATCCTTAAAAATAGTACGTTTCCTGTTTGGAATGATTTTTCAATTTTGGTTGACTGTCAGGCAGACAGAGTCAAAAAAAACAGAAAAGAAAAAGATCTCATTCCTCTCTGTGGATGTGCGATCGGGACGAATTCCGAAGCAAAGTAGCGTTAAAAACTGCAGCTTCGTTTCCCGTTTCTCGTTCAAAATATCACAATCAATTGAAATCAAGTTGTTCCTCGATCATAAAAAATTGCTCAACCCGCCCCTTCACTTTGCACGCGTGGGGTAACTCCAAGAACGATGAAATGAGGGCAAACTCTGAGAGGGTCACCTTTTGCCACCCAACAAGAATTCTGAAGTCGGCCGACCATTTCTCCAATCAGGAGAACAGATGCTGCTGAAGAAGTTTGATGTCGAGAAATATTCCAGGTCGATTTCCCATTGGCTTTACTGCTCACCGGTGGTCAAGGCAATGATTTAGAATGTCGTACAAAGTATCAGCACACATTCATTGGCGAAGCGCACAATAGTTGCAACATTTTACAGATTAAAAGGAAGTACACGATCAGACAAAACAGAAGGACACTCTCAAGTTCTGATACTCCATATGACCTGCTGCAAGCCTGGTGGCTGGTGTTGGCTCAGTGGTTATGGTGGCAGCTTGGGATCCTAGGGTCCTGAGTTCAAGCCCCGTCGGCTGCTGAATTAATACACCAGGAGGTTGACTCAGCCTGTCATCCTTCCGAGGTTGGCGAAATGAGTACCAGTTCCAGTGTGTGTAGCTGGTGGAGGGGCACTGCATCAGCGACACAGTCGTGCTTCAAAAAATGATGGCGAAGCTGCCATACGACACCACCATCTGCTGCTTTCTCTTCTTTTTTGGTCGAATGCAGCACACAGCTGCAGATTGCATCAGTTGCTGGGGGTGCGCAGCTGTGCCGCTGATGCAGTGCCCCCTGTAGGTTCGAGCAAGGATTTGTTACTCGTTCAGGATGTCGGCGATAACTCGCCGACTCTTGGTGAAGAACACCGTGGGATCTCATCCACCAACTGATGCCGGCAGCCGGGACGTCCAGCTTAACCTCCAATCGAGGGACGGCGCACCCTCTGATGCCTCGTCCGCCACGTGAATCACCAGGACGGCAGTTTATAGTTTAGGTCGAGATTTGAACCTCGAAGACTTGAACCCGAGGCTGTTGCAACAGGATGATATCTGTTGGGGATCAAACCGAAACAACAGATGACGATGACGATGACAGATTCATTGAAAGGCAATTAACGAGGCATGGCAGGACAGGGGTATCAGATAAAAAAGGGGTCGTTTCTCGACATGGCCCCGGTGACGGGTTAAACCGTAAATTTTATTTATTTATTTTCTTGCCGCATCCCTCATCCCAAATCCCCCATCTTTCTTTCCCGAGCCGTTTGCCGAAGCGACACACAAAACCTTGTTTGCCATCGCCAATAATCCGCTAAGAGCTGCTTGTCAGAGACGGGTTCAAAGAATAAAACTCCGGTTTTACTCTTCTTCTTCCTCTTTTTTTTCGCAACGGCACTTCAAGCAGTGAAGGAGGAAAGCCGGGAGGGTACTTTAATTAAAAAGGACAACACGTTTGTCAACAAGATCCGTTCATGACCGCATTGAGGTTCACCTGCCATGCCACGCGTTGTCATTCGTCAAGAGCAGGTGAGTGATCGCCGGCACTCTGAACAACTTACAAATTCCTGCTCTCACCCAAGCTCCTGGTCATTTGCAGCAGCGGCACAGCCGCGCTCGCGCCTCCCCGCTCCCCCTCCCGCGCTCCTCCCTCCCCGCTCCCTCGCCGTCCCCCTCCCCGCTCCCCCTCCCTCTCCGCTCCCCTCCCCGCCCCGCTCCCCCTCCCCTCGCCCTCCCGCTCCCTCCCCCCGCTCCCCTCCCGCTCCTCCCGTCCCTCCCCGCTCCCCCGCTCCCCTCCGCTTCCCCTCCCCTCCCCTCCTCCTCCCCTCCCGCTCCCTCCGCTCCCGCTCCCCTCGCCTCCGCCTCCCCTCCCGTCCCCCTCCCCCTCCCGTCCCTCCCCGCTCCCGCTCCGCTCCCCGCTCCCTCCCCTCCCCGCTCCCCTCCCCGCTCCCCTCCCTCCCCGCCTCCCTCCCTCCCCTCCCCTCCCCTCCGCTCCCCTCCCCTCCCCTCCCGCTCCCTCCCCCTCCCGTCCCCTCCCCCTCCCTCCCCCTCCCCTCCCCGCTCCCTCTCCCTGCCCTCCCTCCGCTCCCTCCCGTCCCCTCCCCCCCCTCGCCCTCCCCTCCCCTCCCCTCCCCGCTCCCCTCCCCGCTCCCCTCGCCCGCTCCCCGCTCCCGTCCCCCCTCCGCTCAAATAACGATGCACCGCAGGAAGAAGAGCCATACATACAACGACAACTATTATTTGAGGTCGTCTGAGGCGCAGTCGAGGTAGGAAAGGAATTTTTGAAATCGCCGGAAGTTCCGTACATTTCCACAAGAGGGTGCTCTTGCTCGCTCATTCGTACAGGGACGGACCTCGGTACAGCTGAGATTTACAATCTTCGTGGTGTTTAATAAACACGGTCAACAAAACGTGACTACAACAATTCTCATTAAAGATTCGAAGTACGTCGCAGTAAATATCAGGTCGAACGTTTAAATAAACTAGTGCGTAGGTCAAAGCCTCCGCCCACGGTCGTTTACGGGACAGCAAGAACCCTGGTTTGTTTGAAAGTTTTTTTTTTTGCGCACGATGGTCACGCACTAGCACGCGAGAGCAGAATGCCTGTGTGTTGTTTGCATGGTTAAATTTTTGGGTATAGCACACTATCAAACGTGCCGACAGATTACAACAACGGAACCAACACGCCCATCGAACTAGAGAGTTGGAGCCGGAACCCTTGCGAAAAAGAAAAAACATTCCACAACAAGTACAATCAGCTGGTGACCTTCGGAGGTCGCCGTCGAATTAGGGTTGGTAGAGGGGCGGATCAGAGTTCAGACGTAAGCCGTACAGTCCCGTCGCATTCTTCTCTTTTGTATTAGTTTTAATGGCCAAATTATTCAATTAGCGCCAATGTATTTTGCCTTTTCGCAATGTCATCGCAAGGAAAAACACAAAGAGAAGAGAGAAAAAAAAACCGTTCGTGCAGAAAAAAAAAACTTTCAAAACGACAACCACACAGGCCGGTCCTTTGTTCTCGCGTCTCGCACAACCACACTTCCACACACAGAGTTAATTAAAATCCAAATTACAATGAAGTTTACCTCCCTGTCTTTGCTTGCCATGACATTCTCTGCCATGTAACTGGCACGGCCCGTGACGTCATCATCGGCCGGCCGAGCACCGGCCTATGCAGCCACGCCTACGCAACAACGTGTATGTCATTGGTTGGTAAATAAATGGCCGCAGCAACGTGTATGTCATTGGTTGGTAAATAAATGGCCATACTTGGGAACCACTTGTCCAATTAATATCAAACTTGAAAAGGCACATCCTCAGGTCCCCAGCAATATACCTGGCAAGTTTCAATTAGATCGGACCAGAGGTTGTCGAGAAACAGTGATCACAGACGCGGTCACAGACGTGGTCTCTCTCTCTCTCTCTCTCTCTCTCTCTCTCTCTCCTCTCTCTCTCTCTCTCTCTCTCTCTCATCTCTCACACACACACACACACACACACACACACACACACACACACACACACACACACACACACACACACACACACACACACACACCACACACACACACCTGGAATTATAGATGGATAAATAAAAATTACGTAATGACGTCAGTGCGGACGTGCTGAGGTCAGGGTGTCTCTGACATGATTAAATTAAGAGGCGACGTTCTTCAGCCATTGACATTGTGATATCGATGATTATTAAATGAATGAACCATTCTACTTGTTTCAGTAACTGAACAGTTTTAATGCATCAAATCGGTTCCAGTGAATTATTTATTTTGGTTTTATTTATTTGGATCATCATGTATGAGGAGGCGCCGAGTTTAAATTTACCGCGGGCCCACAAACCGTCCGATGTATTCCTCGAGCAGTTTCACGTCGCGGATCCTTTAAAGGAGCATACGTCACGTGCTGCAGTCCGACGTCCAGTGCTTGCAGTCGACGTCCCGTGCCTGCAGTCCGACGTCCACGTGCCTGCAGTCCGACGTCCACGTGCCTGCAGTCCGACGTCCAGTGCCCTGCAGTCCGACGTCCACGTGCCTGCAGTCCGACGTCCACGTGCCTGCAGTCCGACGTCCACGTGCCTGCAGTCCGACGTCACGTGCCTGCAGTCCGACTCCGTGCCTGCAGTCCGACGTCCACGTGCCTGCAGTCCGACGTCCACGTGCCTGCAGTCCGACGTCCACGTCCCTGCAGTCCGACGTCCACTGCTGCAGTCCGACGTCACGTGCTGATCGACGTCCGTGCCTGCAGTCCGACGTCCACGTGCCTGCAGTCCGACGTCCACGTGCCTGCAGTCGACGTCACGTGCTGCAGTCGACTCCACGTGCTTCAGTCCGACGTCCTCGGTGCCTGCAAGTCCGACGTCCACGTGCCTGCAGTCCGACGTCCACGTGCCTGCAGTCCGACGTCCACGTGCCTGCAGTCCGACGTCCACCGAGTGTGCGCGTGCTCCCTTTCCCTGCACGTGAGGCACCGCGTGATGTGTATTTCGAGCGACGGGACCTCCTTTTGGCCCAGAAACCCGGTAACCTGGCCAACTTCCAAATCCCTCTTTCCCCCAAAGTTTACTCGACCGCAATCGCCGCGATCTCTATTAAAGCGCGATGGGATTTCTCGAGTGTCCCACAACGACAGCGGAAGAGGGCCCCTCTCCTTCACGAGACGCCTCGAGGCGTCGGCCTTGCTCGACACCTCCTGAAAGGGGAACTCGTGGGGTCACGTGACGTGGTTTGCCCCAGTTTGTACGGCTCGGTGTTCGGCCGTCCTCGACTCCGGGGACGAACATCATTTCAAAATTGATTCTTCAGCAACCGACGGTTGATCGAGTCTTCCTCATCCCTGAACAGATGTTGTTTGGTGATGACTTTTGCTTTCCCTGTTTGAGGAGACAGAGAGAGAGAGGGAGAGAGAAGAGAGAAGAGAGAGAGAGGAGAAGAGAGAGGAGAGAGAGAAGGAGAGAGAGAGAGAAGGAGAGAGAGAAGAGAGAGAGAGAGAGAAGAGAGAGACAGAAGAGAGAGACAGGGGAGAGAGAGGGGAGAGAGGAGAGAGAGGAGAGAGAGGAGAGAGAGAGAGAGAAGAGAGAGAGAGAGGAGAGAGGGGGAGAAGAGAGAGAGAGAGAGAGAAGAGAGAGAGAGAGAGGAGAGAGAGAGAGAGAGGAGAGAGAGAGAGAGAGAGAGAGACAGAGAGAGAGAGACAGAGACAGAGAGACAGAGAGATAGACACAATTACAAAACAGTAAATAGTGATCAAAGAAAGTGTCACTGCCATATGTAATTCCTTTCACCGGTGGGTGACTCCAGAGGTCTTGGATGTCTTTCCCACGCGGACACTCATGGCTAGGATTGTAAATACCACCCCTGCCTCCCCCACACCCACCTCCCTCCTTTAACCCCCCACCAACCCTACCTCCCTCCTTTACCCCCCACCACACCCCCCTCCTTTACCCTCCCACCAACCTACTCCCTCCTTTACCCCCCCCACAACCCTACCTCCCTCCTTTACCCCCACCCACCTCCCTCCTTTACCCCCCCACCAACCCTACCTCCCTCCTTACTCTCCCCCTCCCACTAACCCTACTCCCTCCTTTATCCCTCCCCACCAACCTACCTCCCTCCTTTACCCCCCACTAGCCCTACCTCCCTCTTTACCCCCCACTAACCCTCCCTCCTCCTTTACCCCCCCCACTAACCCTACCTCCTCCTTTACCCTCCCCACTAACCTACCTCCCTCCTTTACCCCCCCCCCCACTAACCCTACCTCCCTCCTTTCCCCCCCCACTAACCTACCTCCCTCCTTTACCCCCCCCATAACCCTACCTCCCTCCTTTACCCCCCCCCACTAACCCTACTTCCCTCCTTTACCCCCCCCTAACCCTACCTCCCTCCTTTACCCCCCCCCCCACTAACCCTACCTCCCTCCTTTACCCCCCCCCACTACCCTACCTTCTCCTTTACCCACCCTCCACCAACCCTCCAATGCCCACTCTTCCAGGTTAACAACATGTCCCAGGTGCAGACATACCGCCCGAAGCACCGAGCAATGTCATATTTCAGTCTATCTCGAAAGGACCCCTGATCTTTAACTGCCCTGAGCTGATTTCTCATAAGCCTTGCAATGGGTCTTCAAGGAACACCTCATCATTTATACGCTCAGAACAGACAGGCTGCTAGTTAACGACAGAACGAGAACGATTTATAAGCCTTGTGTATGCCGCACCCTGGAAAAGTATTCAAAACTTGAGATTTTGGTCGAAAAACAATTATCTCTCAAGTTTCCTGGGGAACCTGCTCTCCACGAAAAGTGAAGAATAAGAAGGAGGAGGTTGACTTTCCCACATCAATAAGGCGCATCATCACGACGTCAGACGGTGTGACGAAATCCTTTGATGTCATTTTGGTGCTTCGTTGATGGTATGAAGGTGTGTGTTGCGTCACGGCACGGTATTGAGATCTAACCGTGTGCAGACGATGGAATGCGATGAGAGTATTTTAAGTAAATATATATGTATATTACGATGTTGATTTTCAGGTTCTTCGAAGTCGACATGAAGATTGATTGGCGGGTTCGTCTGAAGGGTTGAGAGTAGTTTAAAGTCCATTCCAACGATGATATGATCATCCCGGACGCTGCACGTTCACAATGTCCTTTATATCACACGGCTATTTCCATTCGACTTTGTGCAACGGAGATAACCGAAGGGAAGGAGCGAGGGTTAAATTTTGGAATTGTTTGGAGCATGTGACACAGGAGAAGTATCATCTGAGAGTGGTAATATATCTGGGCGTATTAAAGGAGGCAGCACGGTGCCAGGTAGCTATAGGTAAAGCAAACAGAGTTTTAGGTTGTTAAACTCGGCACTCGGGGGGTAAATTTTAAATCAAAGGAGGTGATTTTTAACACTGTGTCAGAATTTAGAGAGGGCCTCATTTAGAATATTGTGTTTTTATAATACAGTTTTGGTCGTCAACATCTGAGGAGGGATATTGCTGTCATGGGGAAGATTCAGCGTAGAGCTGCTGGATTAATTCCAGGCCAAGCCAGACTCAGCTCTGAAGAGCAGCTGAAGGAGACAGGACTTTATACATGAGAAAGGAGGTGACTACGAGATCTCATGGAGATGTTTAAGATGATTAACGGTAAAGACAAAATATGTGCACATGAGTTTTTCAGCAGAATGGATAGTGATTAGACCAGAGGGCCACAGTTTCAGAGTGAAGAAGAGTCTTTCCTTTATCTCTTCGATCTCATTCTTCCCTCCCGGGTTTCAAGACAGCTGCTCACAGCCATCTCAGGTCATCCCCCATCCACGACCGTGATCTTTTGTACCCTCATCAATCCTCCCCAAGCCCACCCTTTTTTGGGTTTCCAGTTTTTCATTCCACTTTTGTGATTGGGATTTTGAGGCTGTGTCCATTTTGTTCACGCCCCTGATCTCATCCATCCAATGGGACTATCCTCTGTGCAGAGCGTTGGTGCAGCTTAAGCAGACTCCTTGGCTATTGGGCACAATCCTGGACGGGTTGCCACTCCGACACAGTATACCAGCATGCTGGCACTCATTTTGCCGACCTCGGAAGGATGACAGGTCGAGTTAACCCCACCTGGAATTAATTCAACAGCTGAGCGGGATTTGAACTCAGGACCCTAGGATCCAAAGCCCGTCACCCTAACCATTAAGCCAACACCAGACATGATCTCATGTGCAGACAAATGGTGCTGATCTCGTATCTGACAATGACAGTTTGTGATTTTGTCAAGGTGTGAAGGGAGAGAAGAGACTGCAGCCTACCTGAAGGATGAGGGATGTTACGGCAAAGCGTGGAGTCATCAGCAAATATATAAAGGGGAATTTCCAGAGAGTCGGAGGGATAATTTATGAAGATCAGGAATAGGACTGGGCCCAGGACGCTGCCTTGGGGTACTCCAACTTTGACATGGAGAGGAGATGAAAGGATTCCATTGAGAGCCTCTCGGTGGCTATGAGAGTGGAGGAAGTCAGCAATCCAAGAGTGGAGTTGGCCTTGGATGCCATAGGCAGAGTTTGGAGAGCAAGGCAGGGTGCCAGACTGTATCAAAAGCATGAGATATGTGCAGCCAAATGGTGCTGATCTCATGTCTGACATTGAGGACCTCCATCCATTGTTGGGTGAGTAGAAGCAGCATGTCCAAGGTAGAGTGACCTGGTCTGAAACCCAATTGGTGATCTGAGATGAGGTTGTTATAAGAAAAGAAAAGAGTTCATATCAACTGTGATGATGGCATTCCATGACCTTGCTGATGATTGGTAGTAAGCTGATAAGATCTGTAGTTCAGGGAATCAGTTTTTGCACCTTGTTACCATCGCCAAAGGAGAGGGTATTGCATTTGAGCCCGTTTGTTTGTCTGTCTGTCCGCACAGAATGTGCTAATTTAGGCCACAATTGCCAACTGATGGTAGCCAGTAGTATACCTTATCTTTTTTGCAAGTACATCTCTAAAGTATTTTCAGATAGAATGTGAGTACATATCAAAAGTTTGTACAATTACAATGTGAGTCCGTCTCTGAAATATGTACTATAAAACCACACAAAACTAGTCTGTTGGAGGGTATGCAATCTTTGATTTCTCATTCTGGTTGATATAATGCAGTAGTGATGGCTCATTTCCAAGCAGATGAAGATGACCGAGGGCAAATGACAGAGTGAAAAGGGCAGGGAGAGGATGTGCAAGAGCAGCAGAGCAGCTTTTTGGGACACGTGAGCTGATGCCTTCCTGTCCAGTAGCAGAGTTAGAGTCTAGGGTGGACAGAAACTTCTCCACCTTCTCAGGTGCTCAAGACACAGAGTCCAGGAGCAGTTGGGCACAACTGGGAAGGGTGTGTACCAAGAGTGAGGGCTTGGGAACACAAGATTTGGAGGCAAACACAGAATTGAGGCATTCGGCCTTCTCATGAGTGGAGTCGGCTGTGGTGCCATTTGTCATTTGTGAAGGGATGGAAGGGGAGCATATTCCAGACACAGACTTAACAAGGTGCCACCAGGTTTTAGAGGAGGGAGACAGGTTTGAAAGTTAATTCTTCGGGTTGAACAGATGTTTCCTGGCTCTCTTGAGAGTGGACACACACCTGTTGCGGGCTTTTTGGAATGCTTTTGGTCAGATTTGTCTTCCAGGAATAGAAGGCAAGTTGTTTCAGAGCAACTGCTTCACCACAGGATTCAGTGTACCATCGGCGGGAAGAATGGTGGGATAATTGAAGAAGCGATGGGATGAATCTGTACATAAGAGAGCAGGTTTCCGTGGTCGAATTCCCAGGCTGAGTTAATATCAGAGGCAGTAGATATGGGAGACAAGTATTGAAAAGATATGGCTGCTTGCAGTCCCTGCCAATCTGCCTGAATAAACTGCCAGACTCACCAATTCCCTTGTATTTCTTAGATTGCTGTTTAATAGTCATGTCAATGTATACCAACAGATCAAAATTAATCAAGAATAGTTCAATGTTGTAAAACTGTCTTGAAGGTCGTGGAACTCTCCTGAACTTTCGTGATTGTTTACAATCATTCGGTGGTGTGAGCCAAATATTAGGAATATAAAATGGAGGCAAAGTAGGAACGGTGAGGATACGAGTGGGGAAAGAGAGCGAGAGGGTTGGTGGTGGGGGTAAGACGTATTTAAGGTTTCAGCGTGCACAAGGGTGGGGAAAGGGGATCAACAATTCCTTCCTTTCATTTGTATTTATTCCAGGCTGACTGCAAACCCCAACTGTTTTGTTCTTCACGGATGTGGAACCACCTCTCGGAGGCTGTGATATACCACACTTTCCTCCCAGGGCTTCAGCAGTCAAGTGTCAACCTCCATCCTTATGCACAATATTTATTACCCCATTAACCCTCCCGAACTCAACCCTCTTATTTGCAGGTTGCAGTGTTTCTTCCCCTCCACTCTCCCTTCTTTTCCTGTTCGTTCATTCCCTTTCTTATTGTGCCCAAGAGTTCATACCCTACATCACCTCGCTCTTCCATGAGCCAGGATTTTCAAAAGAAAAAACTTCCCGAAGAATCGACAAAGGGGATGCGGATATAAAGAGCAGCATTTTACACTTTGCACGCCGCAACTGTCAATCTCAGTTGGACGGTCAATCACAAAACTATGAGATCCGTAGGATTTGTGGTATTAGTGTTAAGGGCTGGTGGTGTGGGGGATATGGGTTGCGGGAGTTTAGGGAGACGGGCGGTTATGTCGTGTGATGCGGTGCCACTCTGAAAAGGCTAAACTTGCGCTTTCCAGGTCACTAACCCAACAGCCGGCTGTCGCGAGTGACGCACATTGTGAGAGCATTATGTCATGAACAGTGGAACTTTTTGAGATGTACGTTCCCTCATTTTTGTTGACACAATCTCCTTTATCGTTACGCTTGGTCATGGTGGTCAGAAGGTCTTCCATCGCAACCTCCATTATTTGACGAACGATCACTGGCTTTCCCCGACTGGACCATTTATGGGTCATTGTCCAACACGATCATGAATATCGCTTCCCAAGCTCATGTACTTGTAATAGCTGTTCAATAATTTGACAAGGGCGTGGGTGATAACTCGCCCACTCTTTGTGAAAGACACTGTGGGATCTTTAACGATTACCAACTAATAATGGCAGACGAGACACCCGGCTTAAGATCTCTCTGCGGGACGGCACAGCAATCGTGCGAAGAATAAATCCAACAGTTTAGAGTTGGCTCGAGAATCAAAACCAGAACTACATTGCTCAAAGGTAAGTGTGCTACCTGTGCACCATATTGTTGGACTAAAACGGTACAAGTCTTGATACAAAGCAGTGCTCTCCAACCTGTGTCACATGTGAGGGGTGGAGGGAGGTGATGGTGTGTGACAGACAAGTAGAAGGAAAGGGATGTTTTCAATTTTGAAAATTTTGGCTGTCGGAAGGAGGGTGGGGGCAGTTAGGTGGGAGTTGAATAACACATTATGACACGTTCACACGTAACAAGAGACGCACCTATAAAGTCAGAGCATCTCGATATCCCATCAGCACAGTATGCAAACACTCCCACAGATCGCAAACATCCAATCACAGTCTCTGTATCATTTCTGAAATCGTTCAGCCTGGCATTTATATTTACATCCCTGTATCATGCACCCCTCTGTCCCCAATATTCATGTTCCCATCTATCTCCATTGTTTATAAGCACCTGTCAAATTATATTTCAAACATATCTCCTGCACCTGGTGTAACCATCCTCTTGAGAAGACAATTCCGTACATCAATGATCCTCTGTAATACGCTTTCCTCACCTCTGTCTGAACTCTCCTCTTTCTTTTATGTTCAAGCCGTGCCCCATACACCTATTACCATCCATCCTGGAAAACCAAACTTTCCTGCATCTATTTGATCTCTGCCCTTCATTATCTCAAACCTTTCTATGAGATCCTCTGTTTATCGCCTCCTATCGAGTGTAAAACTCCTGTTCTCCCTCAGGTGCTCTCCATTTCTGAACCTACACAACCGAGGAATCAACCTGGCAGCTCTGCACTGAACCGCTTCTATGGCTGCCATAGATCCTTCCCCGGACATGACAGCCAAAACTATACACAATAAGCAAAGTGAGGCCTCACTAAATTCCTGTATTATGTTAACACCATCTCCTTTGATCTCGATACTATCTCCCTGTGAATGCAACCTAAAATCCTATTTGCTTTTCCGATTGCTGCCTAGCACTGCACTGAATGTTTAAGCCCCGTATCCACAACAACCCCGAGATCCTTCTGATGTGCTACACACTCCAAATCTTCCCTTGGCATTATGTCGTCCTGCCACAAATTCTTTCCGAAGTGACTGTTGGGCGGTGGATTGTGATGAGTGTGTGGTGAAATGCTTGTATCAGTTATGATTTGACATGGAAGTGATTGTTTATTATATATGACCCTCTAATGTTTATGCTTGGGGTTGGCTTAATGGTTAGGATGGTGGGCTTGCGATCCTAGGATCCTGAGTTAAAATCCCCCTTGGCTGTTGAATTAATACCAGGTGGGGTTGACTCTACCTGTCATCCTTCCGAGGTCGGCAAAATGAGTGCCAGCTTGTTGGTATCCTGTGTCGGAGTGGCGATCCATCCAGGATTGTACCCAATAGCCAAAGAGACTTCTTGGGCATGCACCAATGCTCTGCACAGAGTATGGTCCCAATGGATGGATGGATGTAATGTTTGAGGTGAGATGTTCATTGTAAAAGTTGAGTACGGTAAAAACATCACAAGTAATAATTTTGTCATTTAATTTTTATGGCCCGTGGAAAGATCGCAAATGTTCAGGGAAATTCTAGCTACTTCCAGATATAGCACGATCTCGAGGTATCGACTGGTTTTTCACTTCTAGATGTGGAAGCAGTTTGTCTTTTGACTGGTTTCCTGGAGGATGGCGCTTTCGGGATTGCTTGCTGGCTGTGTATATAAGTGCTAGAGCACAGCTTGGAGGACGAGAGTGGAGAGGAGCACCAGTCACCGTTTGCTTTGTTGTGTACAGTGCTGCACCACCCTCAATGTGATCGTGTATCGCTTTTGTTTTATCATTTGAATGTACGCAAGTTTGGACTCCGCCAAACTTCCGGTTGGATATCAATCCATAAAATAACCTTGGGTTATTAGATATTTGGTGGCTCATCCACAATCTATCTTCTCACTGGTGTTGTAGATTCCGAGATGGTCTGTGTATGAATGGAGCAAGAGTGCCTGTGGCAGTACAAATGGTGTGGGGTCATGAATTTGTCATCGGGGTGCAGTGGTTTAGCGTGTACATGTCAAAGGCTGGGAGAGCCTTCAGCAAGGGTTGTATTCAGTTAAGAGAGGACTCTGTGTATGCGAAGGAGAGGACGAGAGTAGAATTCTTGTGGAGGTGGCTTTGGGTCTATCTCGAACCTGGCTGTTTTTGGTCTGTGCCAGTGTGTGGAGTGTGGGTGAGCCCTGTGCTGTTCCCTTAATCCGGTGGCTGTTTTGTGGTGTTCGTGAGACTGCCTACAAGAGGTGGTGTGAGTGATCATCTCTTTGGAGAGCGAAAGGTAACAGGAGTGTGTTGTCATGAGCCGTTGTGAGTTGAAGTGCTGATTGTCTTCCTTGCGTACAGGTGTGCATCGAGTTGAAGAAGGGTAAGTTGTAAGAGATCAGAAGCAATTTGGGCTTCCAGAGCAAGGAACTACTGCAGCTTTTGGTTGAACAGCAGGCTGGGAAGAGACGCTGTAGAAGGCTTGAGGCTGAAAAATAAGATTAAAAAGCAAGAGAGGCTAAAAGGTTAGAATGAAGAACTAGTCTTCCTCGTGAAGGATAATGTCAATCTGCATCAGCAGACAGGTAGAACAACACATTCAATTAACCCTTCGTCAGAGACACGATAGCGGTTAGCATACATCAGTCAACATTTTTTTTGATTTCATCTCAAATGTTATGTGTTGAATTGGAGGTGAAGCGTTTGGATGTACAGAATGCCCAAGTGTGTGGTCGTCGGGCAAATGTGATTAACTCCATTCAGGCTCCTTACTTTTGTTAAGGGGAACGATGAATTTGACAGCTTCGATGAGGATGAGGATGAGAGCTACCTTCGTTGAGGGGCAGGATGAGTTAGATAGCTCTCTGCTGAGGTTTGGGCATTTTGCCGACGAAAAGCAGGCAGGATGGGCTTCCCCCCTCAGTGCTCTGTTAACTCACAAAGCACTCGATGTGTGCTCCGGGCTGTCGGATATGGCAGCTGATGACTTTTACCAGTTGAACGAAGCGCTTCTGAAGTGGTACCGTTTCGTTGAGGATGGACTTGGATCCAAGTTCAGGACTGTCAAGCCAGAGATAGGGGAGAGCCCTGAGCAATGTACACTCAGGTTAAGAAATTACTTGCCAAAGTGAGTTGAACTGTCAAAGACTGACCAGACGTTTGACAACATGTGTGTGACTTGCTTGAAAAAGAACAGTTTATTGGTGCTTTCCCGAAATATTTGTCCGTTCATCCGTGTGAGAGGGCAACGGAGAATCGTGAGGAGTTAGCTCGGATTGCTGATCCTTTTCAGATTGCTCATGAAAGGCATCTGTTGACTGTTAAGCATGGTGATGCCAGATTTCAGAGAAAGGAGAATGGACCTGTTGTGATGGAAGGAGAAAAGAAGGTTCTGGATTATTCCAGTTAAGTGTTATACTTGTAAACGATATGGGAAAGACCCACAGACTATAAGAGCCAAATTAAGGGCAAGATAAGTTTAAAGGTGTGAGGTTATGTACGCAGTCATATACAATATACAGGGCTGCTGGAGCAGTGCATGAAGGATCGTGGAGAAAACGGCATCACATAGTTCTTGTGGCTTTAAAGATCATGATGTGAGTGCCTGTTGCCTGGCTGGCGGAAACTAGTCTCCCAGATGGGGGTGTCTGACTCGGGCTATTTATTGCTTGGATGTGGCAAGAAGCTTCCGTTGATAAGCAGTACCTGTATCCAACCCCTGACTGAAGACAGAGGGCAGACACAAGTATTGAATGTCTCACGGGACACAGGTTGCCATTGAATAGTGATGGGGAAGGAGTTTGTGAATGAAGTCCAGTACCTTGGGAAGCTCTGCTCTATGCTGTTGATTGATAACACTACGGATGTTGTCGATGGTCAAGATGGAGGTAGACGCTCCATTACTTAACTGGGCCTCGGGCACAGATTATCCAGACCCAGCATTGTAAAAGGATTGCGCAGTGACCACTTGGGTCCAGGCACAGAATAATAGGGTGAATAACTTTCTCGTCTACTTTTGTTATTGAGAGATTTAACATTATAATTTTTTTTTGAACAAGGAGAACAAGACAGAAAATGTCATAGCCCCTGTGGTTTTAGTAATTTTGCTGTACGGAGTTCAAGGGCTGGCCCATATTTACAAGATTTATGTGTATACGCAACTGATTTGAGTGGTCATGTTACGTACAAGAACATTTGTGACACGTGACATTTGCCAAGTTTGAACAAAATTGGACCATGCATGTCCATAAATGGTTGGGGACACTTTTGAGTAACAAAATGGCCACCAGTTGGCCATCTTGGATCTTATCTCGAAAAACAATGACATGCATACCCTGCAAAGTCGCTGAGAAAGTTACAGATTGGTTGAGCATAGAGAGGTTGGTTGAGAGTCAGAGATGGTTGCTGAGGCACTGGGTGCTGGGAGAAGAGGGGAGAGTTCCAGGCCTGCTGAGCGGCATGAGGAGGAAGGTGGAGCAGAGTGCTGAGTGGGCAGAATCCCAGACCAATCATAGATGATTCGCATTTACATTTACGGACCTTCTCACACACCATTGTAAGCTTTTATCTCACATGTTGTCTCTCATCTTCTGTCTCACCTGCTGTGGACACACACGATGTAAAAGAGCAACCTACAGATACACACCTCTTCTCATTTTGCCACTTGCACCTCATTTGCGCCTCCCCACTCACACACATTAGACACCCCTAGTTTTCTTCCCACCTGCCCCCCTCCTAAGCGACTGGGCTTGTGCTGGTCCATCGGCCACGCAAGGTATTCGAGAGGTCGCAATCATCTCGAGCTGTCGTTATCTTTCTTGCTATTCAAATTTGCATTGGGTGTGTGTCTGATGGCACCTGTCGTGTTTGTGTAAAGTTAAGAAAGTGTAAGTTCTTTGTATCGCGTTAGCTCTGCACTATGTCCTCTTTTGTAAATACTTGCATTTATTTTGCTGTACCCCATGAATCCTTGCTTTCCCCTGTTGTACATATTGCTTGGAGTAAAACCTTTTATTATTGTGCCACACGCCCTTTCCTCGCCTTAATAATAAATTGCTTATATTATAAATGTACCTAGCTCGTCCTGTCTTTTCCTCCATTGGTACAGGCTAGTCCGCACACAGGTTAGCCAGGAAGTTCTGCCCCACTAATTTGCTCTTATTAGCTAGTGCGTACTTGGCACCCTCGCTCGGCTGCACCTGATACAGTAAGTTAACTCAAATACGTATCGAGGGCACGAGACCCCCTTTGATGCTGCCAATACACCGGAAATGGTAACACACAAAGTAGTGCAAACCCTGCCAGGATCGGTGGTACCAATCAGCACTTGTGGTTGCTTCAGAACCCGCCGGTGTGTGGAGTTATCTGTGCCCGGCGACCTCGGGACTGGGTGTTTGGGAGGAACCCGAGTGCTTCCCCTCCTGGTTGAACTCGAACCCCAGATTGGTATATGTATATGTATGTAGATAGATATATATAGACACACATGTATATATATACAGGGTGAGTCAAAAGTAGCGCCCGATTTCTGTTTTTTCGGCTGTCAGATTCTTTCTGGGAAGTCATGTTGTTAATAATTGTCTTGCAGATTATTAATTTTCGTAATTTATTTATTTTTGATTTTGTTTTGCAGGTTATTGCTGCGAGTTTTGAAAGTTACTGAATTTGCACCAAATTGAGCTTAATGGCACTCAAACTTGTACTCAAACCCCATTACAAATACACGGATACAGTTTCTTAAAATGAACACATTTAATGAAAATAGACAAATATTTACAAATGACACCAATCAAAAGGTAATGATAAAAATGTGAAGTAAATAAAAGTCTAAGTCGAGGTGCCTCTATACACTGACTTAAAAACAGACAAAGGGAAACAAAATAAAAGAAAATAAAATCCCTCCTTTTATTCTTGTACTTAGGTTGGCCCAGAGATGGTCTTTGTGGAATTTGGAATTGAGGCGCTTCCACCAGCACGTGCAGACGCTCGCAAAATAGCTCGAAGTCGCTTCTCTCATAGTGGGACAAACGTAGGCCAGGCAATCCGCGAGCGGCACTCAGCACCAAGGCTCAGAGACTCCGTGCAGCCGCCCCGCGCGTTGATCATCCTCACCAACCCGCCAACCGTCGTACACGAGGCTCAGGGTCCGTTTCTCATGACTCAACCAAGAGCCAAAGGCCAGCGTCTTGCTTCACCACACGAGTCAATTCTCTTCAGCATGAACACAAGAACCGTGCCGTCGTCTTCATGCATCGAAGGAAAGCCAGCTGTAAAGCCCTGTTCTTACAGGCCATCTCCTAGTTACGTTCTTTCTTGACCACGTACGTTCCTTCCTCCGCACTCAACCCTGACTCACTTTGTGCGTGTACTCCCCCTGAACTCCACTCTCCTCTGGTGACTAACGATGCCAAGAACCACCGTTTCCTCCTCCAGGGTGTGGCTTGCTCGCACAAAACCCGGGAAGGCGGGGCCTCCGCCCGCTCTGCGAGCTTCTGACGTCATGCCCATCAATCCTCCGCCTTCAGGGCATGGCCTGCTCACACAAAACCCGGGAAGGCGGAGCTTCGACCCACTCGGCATGCCTGGCTAGCCTCTGACGTCACACCCATCAATCATCAGCCTCGGGGGCATGACTTCGCCCGTCGTCACCCTTGGAGGCGAGGCTTCTGCCTGCTCGGCACGTTTGCTTGTCGTTGTTTTCGGGACGCGTTTCCCCACCTTTATTGCTGATCTTGAAACATAAAAACATAGGGAAAAGTCACAGAGGGGAAATTACATACTGGGGAAGCTTATTCTTACTCCCAAGCTAATTAACACTGCTCCACCCCGTGTGGTGACACGTAACACTAAAGCTCACAGTTTCCCTACTTAATTACATTGAGATGTCTCCTACATGTCCATGGGCCAATCAACTCTATTCAATCCTAAATTCCCTATTCAATTCCTCCATCTACCCCCACAACCCTAACAATATTTTGCTTTGAAACTCACAAAGAGAAACCATATAACCTTTGTAAAGCACACCCAAGAAACCATACAACCTTTGTAACTCATGAACCTCTACCTTATAGCAACTGCTGACTGTACATCCCGATCAGAACACGAACTGCACCACTATCGACTGTAGGGTGCTCGGCAAGTGGCTTCGGTACTCAAACAAGCAGTCCAAATATATGGTTGATAAGGAACGACTGGCTTGGCAAGCGGTAGCAAGCTGATTGGTAATGGCACGCACCCGCAAAAACACTAAACATCGCCGATTTCTTAACATTTTCAGATTTCACTCCAGATTTTGAGTGATTTAGTCCACATGATCCGATCTTCCGAATTCAAATTATATTTCGATGATATACTTGAACTGGAAGGGCAATCGGTCGAGCGCATACCTCCGCCCCGTAATATCTGATCCACGAGAACATATTGGGCCCAATACATTTTTGAAATATCATGCTATACAGTCCTATATCGTTTTTGGCCCTTTCTCTCAATGGTGAAGAATCACTTAAAAAATTATCGGATCCGGATTCAGATTCGGATTTTCACCGAAATTGAATCAATTCTTCCTCGTCACACACCCAACGTGTCCACCAAGTTTTGTCATAATCCGTCCAGAACTTTTTGAGATATCGTGTTATATATATATATATAATATAATAGAATAGCCTGGTGTTGGCGCAGTAGTTAAGGCAACGGCTTGGGATCCAAAGGTCCTGAGTTCAAGCCCGTTGGGCCACTGAATTAATACACCAGGGGGTTGACTCAGCCTGTCATCCTTCCGAGGTCGGCGAAATGAGTACCAGTAGACTGGGCGGTGTATACCCCGGTTAAAATAGGTGACCATTCCCTGTGTCGTAAGAGGCGACCAGGGTTGCGTCAGAAGGGCATCCGGCGTAAAACATGTGCAAATCACTATGCGGATCATACGGATGATCCGCTGTGGCGACCCCAACGGGAGCAGCCAAAAATATATATATATATTTAAAGTTTTTTGGCCCGATCTCTCAATGGTGAAGAATCACTTTAATTATTAAATAATTCTCGTATCCAGATCCGGATTTGGATCTTCACCAGAGTTTAATCAATTCGTTATGGTCACACACCCAACCTGTCCACCGAGATTCATCCAAATCCGTCCACAAGTTTTTGAAATATCGTGCTATATATCGGTTTCGTCCGATCTCTCGATGGTGAAAAATCACTTAAAAAACATTATCGGATTCGGATCCTCACCGAAATTGAATCAATTCTTCCTTGTCACACCCCCAACCTGTCCACAAAATTTCATCCGAATTCATCTACAACTTTTTGAGATATCCTGCACACAAACAAACAAACAAGCAGTCATAGACTGGTACTTACGAAAATCGTCAACTTGACCTCTGACCTTGTCTAATAAAAGCTGTCTCTAGAGAAGGTAGCGACGCAAACCAGAAGTTTCTACGATGATTCTGTATCAAACCATCAAAAATCGTAACGTCGACCGAACAAAAATCTCCATTTCTCCATGCAATTAAAACCTTAACGTAACTCAACGACGTGTCTGCTCGAGCGCACTGCATCATGGGACGACCCGTGACGCGTCGAGTGAAATATTTTTTATACAATCTTAAAAAGTCTCCAAAACATCCGATTTTTACCAGAATTTCGACAACCGAGTTTTAAGCATCCTAAGCGATCGCAAAAACCGAAGACAAAATTAAAATCGAAGTTAAAACGAACTCGTAACGTCGAGCGAAGCAAAAATACTCCATTTCTCCACGTGAATTTACGGAATTATGTTTGACCTCACTGTGACCTTGACCTTTGACGATTTTGACCAAAATCTAATCAGCACTAGCCATCACCCTCCTGAATCACGTGGTGTAATTTGACATTGGTAGCTTCTTCCGTTCTCGAGTTATCGTGCCTACAAACAAACAAACAAGCAGTCATGACTGGTACTTACGAAATCGTCAACTTGACCTCTGACCTTGTCTAATAAAAGCTGTCTCTAGAGAAGGTAGCGACGCAAACCAGAAGTTTCTACGATGATTCTGTACCAAACCATCAAAAATCGAATGTTTTGGATGTTTGACCTCACTGTGACCTTGACCTTTGACCGATTTTGACCAAAATCTAATCAGCGCTAGCCATCACCCTCCTGAATCACTTGGTGTAATTTGACATTGGCAGCTTCTTCTGTTCTCGAGTTATCATTTCTTGGATGTTTGACCTCACTGTGACCTTGACCTTTGACCGATTTTGACCAAAATCTAATCAGCGCTAGCCATCACCTCCTGAATCACGTGGTGTAATTTGACATTGGTAGCTTCTTCCGTTCTCGAGTTATCTGTACCAAACCATCAAAAATCGAATATTTGACCTCACTGTGACCTTGACCTTTGACCGATTTTGACAAATCTAATCAGCACTAGCCATCACCCTCCTGAATCACGTGGTGTAATTTGACATTGGTAGCTTCTTCCGTTCTCGAGTTATCTGTACCAAACCATCAAAAATCGAATATTTGACCTCACTGTGACCTTGACCTTTGACCGATTTTGACCAAAATCTAATCAGCACTATCCATCACCCTCCTGACTCACGTGGTGTAATTTGACATTGGTAGCTTCTTCCGTTCTCGAGTTATCGTGCCTACAAACAAACAAAACAAGCAGTCATAGACTGGTACTTACGAAATTGTCAACTTGACCTCTGACCTTGTCTAATAAAAGCTGTCTCTAGAGAAGGTAGCGACGCAAACCAGAAGTTTCTACGATGATTCTGTACCAAACCATCAAAATCGAATGTTTGACCTCACCGTGACCTTGACCGTTGACCGATTTTGACCAAATCTAATCAGCACTAGCATCACCCTCCTGAATCACGTGGTCTAATTTGACATTGGTAGCTTCTTCCGTTCTCGAGTTATCTGTACCAAACCATCAAAAATCGAATATTGACTCGCTGTACCAAACCATCAAAATCGAATATTTGACCTCGCTGTGACCTACCTTTGACAGATTTTGACCAAAATCTAATCAGCACTAGCCATCACCCTCCTGAATCACGTGGTGTAATTTGACATTGGTAGCTTCTTCCGTTCTCGAGTTATCGTGCCTACAAACAAACAAACAAACAAACAAGCAGTCATAGACTGGTACTTACGAAATCGTCAACTTGACCTCTGACCTTGTCTAATAAAGCTGTCTCTAGAGAAGGTAGCGACGCAAACCAGAAGTTTCTACGATGATTCTGTACAAACCATCAAAAATCGAATGTTTGACCTCACCGTGACCTTGACTGTTGACCGATTTTGACCAAAAGCTAATCAGCACTAGCCATCACCCTCCTGAATCACGTGGTGTAATTTGACATTCGGAGCTTCTCCTTCTGAGAGTTATCTGTACCAAACATCAAAAATCGAATGTTTGACCTCACCGTGACCTTGACTGTTGACCGATTTTGACCAAAATCTAATCAGCACTAGCCATCACCCTCCTGAATCACGTGGTGTAATTTGACATTGGTAGCTTCTTCCGTTCTCGAGTTATCGTGCCTACAACAACACATACAACAAACAAACAAACAACAAACAAGCAGTCATAGACTGGTACTTACGAAATCGTCAACTTGACCTCTGACCTTGTCTAATAAAAGCTGTCTCTAGAGAAGGTAGCGACGCAAACCAGAAGTTTCTACGATGATTCTGTACCAAACCATCAAAAATCGAATGTTTGACCTCACCGTGACCTTGGCCGTTGACCGATTTGACCAAATCTAATCAGCACTAGCCATCACCCTCCTGAATCAGTGGTGTAATTTGACATGGTAGCTTCTTCGTTCTCGAGTTATCTTATCTGTACCAAACCATCAAAAATCGAATATTTGACCTCACTGTGACCTTGACCTTTGACCGATTTTGCCAAAATCTAATCAGCACTAGCCATCACCCTCCTGAATCACGTGATGTAATTTGACATTGGTAGCTTCTTCCGTTCTTAGTTATCGTGCACTAAACAAACAAACAAACAAACATACAAACAAACAAACAGAAACGAGAGGCATCAATATACTTACGAAATCTTTAGATTTCGTAAGTAACAAGCAGTCATAGACTGGTACTTACGAAATCATCAACTTGACCTCTGACCTTGTCTAATAAAAGCATGAATCAGTCAGAAGCCCAAGGGGAGCTTGAATTCTGAATTCATGTAGTCTACGATTTTACACTGTGGTTTGCAGATAATGAGTCCCAGACAAAAACTAGATTTCTTATAAAAATTCCATTTTTTTTTTTTTAAAGTGATTCAGTACCAGCAGGATATGCCAGATAATAGGTGTATTACTTTCAGAAGAATCTGATAAAAGACTTATTATTTATTATATATATCAGTTATTCATCGCTGTTCCAGAATTTCGACAATCGAGTTTTAAGCGTCCTAAGCGATCGCAAAAACCGAAGACAAAATAAAATCGAAGTTAAAACGAACTCGTAACGTCGAGCGAAGCAAATACTCCATTTCTCCACGTTATTTACGGAATTATGTTTGACCTCACTGTGACCTTGACCTTTGACGATTTTGACCAAAATCTAATCAGCACTTGCCATCACCCTCCTGAATCACGTGGTGTAATTTGACATTGGTAGCTTCTTCCGTTCTCGAGTTATCGTGCCTACAAACAAACAAACAAACAAACAAGAAACGGTAGTCATCAATACACTTACGAAATCTTAGATTTCGTAAGTAACAAACACACAAACAAACAGAAACGGAAGTCATCAATATACTTACAGAATCTTTAGATTTCGTAAGTAACAAACAGACAGTGGTGAAAACATAACCTCCTCCACCTTCGGTGGAGGACGTAATAATAATAATATAAATCTTACTTGTCATAAATACTTTTACATACATGTATTTTAAAAAAGTTTTTTATGTTATGTTTTTGCATTCCTTTGGGCTTAGACGATTGTGAGTTATCAAGAATATAATCTCTAATTCCAGCACACACATGGCAATCTGCGTGGGTGGCAAAGGAAGTAATAATGGATAAAATTACCTTAAATGGTGATTTGATCGACCTCTTTTGTTCCAACGAAGTGTAAGGCCCGAAAGTTCAATTTTTCCTTTTATTCCAGGTGGATCAACCTCCATTTAAAGGTCCCATGACACGCAAAACTTTCTGGTTATTTATATATTAACTTGACCTTCCTAGTGAAGAAATCACCCTGTTTTTTTTTAATCAAAAATGGGATAATTAGACCAATATTTCGAACATTTCTGGTGCTTTCACAACTTGCTATGCCCCGCCCCTAAAAAAGTTGACTTCAGCGAATCGCAGCGTTGACGTCACATACAGAAACTCGCACAGAGTGGATTGACTCGAGATCTCTAGAGTCTAGAGTCTAGACTAGTCCGATAAATCCGTCGTCCGTCCGACTCGTCCGATAAATCCATCGTCCGTCCGACTAGGCCGATAAATCTGACGTCCATCCGACTCGGCCGATAAATCTGACGTGCTGTAGCTTTCTTTTATTATTCTCTTTTCTTCATTTTTTCTACTGGCGCTACATGATGACAGTAGGATAAAATAAAAAAATGCAACAGAACGTCAGATTTATCGGACTACTCTAGCAATTGTGTCGCAAGTGTGTTCTGCACACAAGTTTTCATCGTATCCGAACAGTGAGATTGCTTCGTTTTATGCGCGGAGAGATACGGCCGATGACATGCGCTGGCCTTGCTTGTGATTCATTCGCCGCGGAGAAACATGTCCGCTAAGCTGCGCTGGTCACGTCACCTCACTGAAATATTTCTGATATCGAGCAGTATGCAAGTCGAATTTACATTATTGAATTACGAATAGGATTTATCTAACCAGTTGTTATTGCCAAGTCTTCCTTCGATGTCTCCCGATCATCATGAACTCCGGGAATTTCATCGCCATTTTCCTCTGCTTGTCCTGCTTCGGGCTCGAACTGCTAAGGCCGTACTTCATTTCCAGCTGCCTGAACTTCACCTCCCGCGACTACGTTATCCGACAATTTCCATGTGATTCAGACCAAAATCCTTCATTTCTCTCACACTCACTGTCGCTACCAGACAAATGAAGTCCATGTCATCCATTATTCAAAACCAAATGTTCGATTTTTTTTAAGCAGAAATGAACGAAGCGATTGAGTCGACCATCAAATGTGAAAACACACAGGAAGCAATAGAATCACGTAGTCCACCAACCCGAGTAATTTACGTGCAGCCTTTGTCATCCTGTAGTTGACGTCATGTGGGTTACGCCCCTTTCAGGAGAATTTTTAGGGGCGTTCCCGAAGACGTTTTGTTTTTTTAATTTTACATTTTTACGAATGAGTATTGTGAAAAAACATTGTCAGATCTGAAATCACGATGAAAAACTCCTATAGGACATATATAAATGAAATTTCAGTACTTTTGCTGTCATATGACCTTTAAGGAAAATTTTTTTATCTATTGTGAGTTATCTCCTTTGTATAACCTTTTTGAATGCTCCACATTGCATGCATGGGCAGAGACATCATTTGACGTCGGTGCCTGTTCCATATGGAATGCGACGATGTAAAGAGGAAATGTACACATCGACGCAGTACATGGGATTTGAACCTGGGATTAGACGAGAGATTGGATGCGAATGTCCAACAGGCCAACCAAAGTTTCCTCGAGACACGCAATTATACTTAAATTTTCAACGGATTTTTACACTTCGTTTTAGTGACCTATCATGTTATTTTGTTCACAATAAGTGCTGTGGTTTGAAAAGATTATTTTTGAGGAAGGAGAGAGAATGAAATGCCTTGTTGATGTGACTGCAAACAGTCCGAGGTGTGCGTTACGTGTGGCTCTGAGGGTAACCAAGGCTATTCAGCATTGCTTGAGTTGCTTTGTTGCTCGGGATCCTTTTGAAAGCCTCTGACGTTACTGTGATGCATCCGATTTTTTTGTCCTTCTTTAACTCCAGGCCAAGGCAGTAAATAAACGAATGAACAGCATGACACCAAACGGCCCGCGTCTCGATATAAACGAGAATTGTTGTGTCGTCGCCACGGCAGTGGTCTGGGCTAAAGATAACCGTGTGCCATTTAATCCTAGGCGGTCACCGTGTGCATCGTGGGGTCTAATCTCACAGCTCCCATGCAAAGACCGATGGCTCATCAATGACAGACGTGTGTCTTTGCAAGTCTCGGAACGCTGGCAGCTCAGCTCCTGTCTTAACAAGGTTGTCAGTCAGTACATAGTAGGTATTTGCTTTCAGCATGAACATTGAAAAATGATATGTTCAACACAGTGCTGCAGGACAGGCCACCTGTCTTATTACCTTGGCACGGCTGTATCAGTAACAGCGACACAAATCATGTTCCTTGTTTCATCACTGCCATTTATACATCCAGTCAAGCAAGAGCAAAATCAATATAGAGCCAGTAAACGTTCCCTACGTTACGTACTCCTCCTTCCTGCTTGTTCTCTCGGTGGTGCGACTGTGTTATGCAAACGTTTCATCCCCGGGGATAAAAGTCAGCAGGCATTTCCGTGTTGTTGGTGCCCAAGACTGGTTGGCAGTCTGTCTGCTTGTTTCAAGGTGTGGAATGCACCCACTGAAGACAAAGAATGGACAAGCACAGCAAGCTCCTGCAATGGTTCAATGAGTTATCCTGGACTTTACTATCCAAAGAAGATGCACAGCTGCTGAGCAGTAAATCGATCATCCTGCCAGGTGGATAGCAGTCGATAGAACTTTGGGCACAGTGTGAAATGGTCACGACAACTGCAATGTGACCGGTATAACTGGCCAATAACTCTGGTGGTGCTTCAATTTGCAATCCTCGACTTCTATTTTGGAATCGTTGGAATAACACGTAATATCAGCGTGGATGTGTGATCGAACAAATTATTACAAAAACGGAAAATATCGAAGTAAACAAGAAGTCCTCGACAACTTTACACCTGTTTTGTCGCCATATTTGGCTCGGTTGTGCTTGTCTTTATTTCTCATCACGAGGAATGAACCGACGAGAAAAACCAATTTTGTTTTTAATTATTATTTTTATTTGTCGTCGTATGTATGTCTGACCAGGCAGGAGTCAATTACAACTTCGCTCTGCCGGTTGTACAAGAATAATTAATGGGGCTTGGCTAAGTCACTGACACTGTTGCGAGCTGGGGTCTTGGCACTGTCCCAGAGGTCCAATTGACTTTCCCAAAGGATTATACATGCCGTAGCCCTGGTGGCCCAAAAGCCCTTCTCGCTGTGATCCAATCACGAGGATAAGCCGAACAATATAGCCCTTGCAATTGTGACCATAAATTTACTTCATGTAAGTTGAACCGCTCACCATGGACTTGTACAAAAGAGAAAACAGAGCCAGCACATTTACAACAACATGGGGGGGGATTCTTAGCTGCCGTACCCATATTTACAATCACAATTCATATTCTTCATTGAATGTTATAGCTTGTTGAAGTTGACTTTTACAATGCACATGACTTGTGTGGTTGCACAGGCAAGCAAAGACTACATCCTTTAAATAAATAACTAATCATAAAGAGAAATTAGCATTAGAGTGCTCTCAGTATCTGTGTAAAGTAAATGTATGTGTGTGTATGTGTGTATATATATATATATATATATATACACACACACATATACATACATACAGTCTAGAATGAAAAAATATCAAATGATAGACTGAAAATGGCACACAAAACTAGAACTGCACTCGGATGAGCACACACCTCCGCCAGGCTGAATAGTTTATAGTTTACGTTTTGTATCCCACTGATAGTGCGGAATCTGCATCCTGACCTGATCCAAAATCCAATTGGCTTGTTATTGTCACGTCACCAACTCACCCAGCAAGTTTTTTTCATAACACGTCCACAACTGTTTGAATTGTCGTATTATGTATCACTTTTGGTCCTATCTCTTTAATGGTGAAGAATCAAATCAATTCGTCCTTGTCGCACACCCAACCTGTCCACCAAGTTTTGTCCGAATCCGTCCATAACCTTTTGAGATATTCTGCACATGTACAGACAGACAAACTGGGGTGAAAACATAACCTCCATCCACCTTCAATGGTGGAGGTAACTAATTCTGAGAGCTCGTTGCAGTTATTAATTAATTTTTTACCTGGACTAATTTTTGCCTGTGTTTGTGCTGAGCTGGTGTAAGGGAGGGGTCAAACGTGATTCATGGTTCCCATTGTTAAATGTGATGATCTTCCTGGTCACAGCATACCTGTTGTGTTCCTTTAGCTGCAACATGGCAGAAACGCGACTCACATTTCCCAGAATTTCCCTAGTACTGGACTGGACTGGTTGTCCTAGTATTGGACATTTCCCGCTCCGGCTCCGGGCAGTCGCACATGCTCTTCATACGTGTTTGACATCACTTAATACGCGTCCAAATTAAGTTAATCAGAGCGGAGTATCCAGGCCGGATCAGTCGTGCCTTTCTGTTATCGTTTCATCCTGTGTTGCTAATTGTGTTTTTATCCAATTTCAGTGTCTTAATCATACCTTCATGTTGTGTATTATCGATTTTCGTGTCCTTGTGAGTGTCAGGCCTCCACCCCAATGCCTGAGCTAGCGAACATGCCCATTCTTTCTTTGATCTCACACATGCTTCTCCACTTCCCTTATCCCTCCATGTCACCCTCTATTTTGTCCCTCAACCCTGCTGTTGATGTGTTCCCCCCCCTCCCCCTCTTCCTACTGTTATTTATGTTCTGTTATGTCCTGGTCCATTCTGTGTTCTAGCTCCTCCATGAGCCTCGACTGTATACAACAAGCTCAAATGAGCTAAGATCCTCGTCCTCTTAATGATGATGTCATAAAAACGAATATGACGTCATTGTGATGTATCAGGTTTGCGATAAATAATTATCTGTGTAATGCCCGGCTTGATTCCCGCAAACAAAATTCAAACAGCTTGCCTAGTTTCGGAGATAATGGATAGGCGATTTCCATTAGCGGCGATATTGTGACAACTTTTTTCTAGGAAGAATTTCCAAAATCGGAGATGGTTACTTGCCTGCGTGTGGGCTTTCTGCAATACATGGCAAGTTTCACGACGATCCGATGAAAACTCTGGGTTGTGAACAAAAAAATGTCAAAAAATAGGAATGACATCATAAAAATTTATGACGTCATAGTGATGTATCATATGTGCGGTAATTCATCTCTGCTAATGCCCTTTCGAGTCCCGCAAACAGAATTCAAAAAGCTTGCCTAGTTTCGGAGATAATTTTTGGCGATTTCCATTAGCGGAGATATTTTGACTCATAACTTTTTTTCTAGGAGGAATTTTCAAAATCGGAGATGGTTACTGTCTGCGCAGGGAATTTTTACATATATATGCCAAGTTTCAGGAAGTTTTGATGAAAACTGTAGGCTGTGAAACAAAAAAAGTCCACAAGAAGAAGCAGAAGAACAACAACGTGAGTAAGACTTAGAGATCCTCCACCAGGATCTAAAAAAAACTTCATGCGTTGAACTCGGTTCCAGAACTGTTACACTCATGTCCAGAACTGTTCATGTAGCTGCCAAGCCAAAAATCTGAATTCCCCCATATTTTATATTTGATTTAAACGTTTTTGTTTCTGCGTACAGAGATCCAGACAAAAGGAAATACAGTGAAACCTCACCATTCGTGTGGGTTATGTTCCTGAAAGTGGCATGGATGGTGACTCCGCCGATGGTGAAGCAAAGGGCCTATGGGAAAAAGGGGGTTAGGTTCATGGCTGACAAGCTAACCCCCCTAACGTCCTATAGCTTACTTTACATGAAACGAAACCTGAAAAAAAAGTGTTATAACGCAGGCGAAGGTTCTTGGCTGACGAGAATAAACATACATACTGTATAACAAGTGCAATATACAGGTTAGATTTGAAAGGGACCGTTTTCTGGTTCTGATCCTCGATCCACACACTTTTGGCTTTCTCCATTTTTTCCAGGTGTGGATCACGGTTTAAAAATGTATATTTAGCACGTGCGGATGTAGTTCCTGAAAAACTTGCCTGGATATTAGCCCCGGTTTTCTTCATGTGGTGCACAGAGGACTCATTAATGCCGTAGTACCTCACCACTGAAGCTGCACTGTCACCGTACTGAAGTCGTCAACCGATCTGAAGTTGACCGACTCTACCGTACTGAAGTCGACCGATCCAACAATTCCACTTTTCAACTCGGTCATCACTTTCTTCTCTCTTCACACGAGATTTCCCAGCACCGTTTGGTGGCATGACGAAGGGGAAAAAAAAAAATTAAACGGAAATATAAAGAAATTGGAAAGAAATCACGGTGGCGGATACGTAGGTACTGCACAATGTTTATGTGGTGGAGGACGTGTTCCTTCCCAGCCACACAGCCCTATGTTACGCCGTGGAAGGACGCAGCATCATACGGTGTGCCAGGTATACCAACAAAGGAGTGATGGAGGGAGGGAAAAAATCCACTGACACAGGAAGCATTATACCGCGAATGGTAAATAAGTATAGAGACATACACGGTGGACATGCGAATCCACGGATGGTGAAGTTTTACTGTACAGACAAGACAAAAGTGTGCTATAATCTCACACAGAACTTGTGAAGCAAATTCTATTGTACTGAAATTTGGCAATTCTCTGTAGTCTGGAATATATGTCTAAACCTTGGAGAATCGAAAACTGCTCAACCAATTTCCCTCAAATTTTGCATGCAGTGGGGTACCTCGTATCAGGTCATGGGCATGAAATAACCCTCTTCCCTCCCCCCCCAAGCCCTGCCACCCTCTCGCCTTGGGGAGACAACTTGCAGTTATCACCTGTACACGTGGCATCATGCAAGCGGTTTCACCACTGACTCCTGCTAGAGGGAGGGGGTATTGAGGGTGAGGAAACAATGACAGACATGGCTTACTTACTGCATGTGATAATTGACACCATATTTCACTCCCTGAGGGTATTACTAGTGAAGTAAGATCTATGTTCCTACAAATGATTAAAAAAAATAAAAAAACAACCGAATAATATTACAAATAACTCACAATGTCTGCTCCCCACTCCTCTGCCTCTCACTCCCCCCAAGTTCATTACATTACAGCAGGCTGATACAGTGCCTTTTCTCAACCCCACCTCAAACCTAGACCATGATGGGCATAAACTTATAGTAAAGTTTTAATTTATGCTGGGTACCTTCCCAAAGGCCGACTCTTTTTCAAAGAAAACTTTAGGATCTTGAGATGAAGGATGGTGTGCTAGACATTGCAGTACTCCTGCTGCCAAAAAACAACTGTTTAAGTTGGAAATGACCCAACCAGAAATCAAAACCAGAAGCAGCTGTCGTCCTGCCGCCGATAGTTTAACTGCTCTCAAAGCACCCAAGTTGTGAATACTTCAAAAATTATTCTATATGTAAGGCAACCACTTCCAGTTTGGAGATGTGAACTAATTGAAGTGCCCAAATAGGAAGTTTGAATTATTCCTGCACAAATGCCTTACACGATGCCTGAAGTTTGTTTCAACTCGGCATTGCACAAAAAGAGTGCAAAAACAAATCCTCTTAACTCCAGGCCCGTAACTTTACTTCCCATTATAAGGAAAGTAATGGAAGCCATCGTCCCAGTTGACATAAAATCCTGTTCTTCAATGGCCTGATCTCACACCATAAGTTTGGTTTCTGTCCCAGCCACTTGACCCTGGACATGCTGCTGCAGCTCTCCCAACAATGAATGGAGGCCTTGCATCTCAGAGCAGCCTCTCTGTACTTATCTCCAGCATCTGACAGTTTGGCACCTCACCTTGCTTTCCAAACTCTGAGCCTATGGCATGTAAGGCTACCTCCTCTCATGGCTTGCTGGCTTTCTCAGCTCTTGCAATCATCATCTGGCTCTCAATGCAATACTCTCATCTCTACCTCTCAAGGCTGGAGTGCCTCAAGACATGGTCTTGGGCCCAGTCCTGTAGTCTCCTTATCTTTTTGCTAACTACTTTACCATAAGCCATAACATCCCTCATCGTTGAGATAGGCAGGCATCAGCCTCTCCCTTCTCTGCAGACCTCAGAAGAATCAGAAGATGGTCTAACTCTTGGAATATGCCTTTCCACCTTGTTAAATCTCACAATCTCACTCCATCTCTGTGAAAGGACCGTCTGGTCAACCTCCCCACCTCTTTCCTTGACAAATCTCTGAAAGAAGGTCTCTCCCTCATGTTTTTGGACCTCAACATCAGCCACAATTCCTCTTGGGCAAACAAAATATTAGAGTTAGCCTCCAAAGCTAGTCACCGACTGGGCATCCTCCATTCTGCCAAGTCTTTCCTCGGCAAATCCGAACTTCTAGCAACTTACAAGGACTTTATAAGCATCTCGGTTGAGTATACTGCTCTCTTTTCTGGGCTGGCGCGCCTTTCACTTACTTCTTGATGATGCAGTGGAGACCATGTCCCTCAAAATTATTGGAATCTCCCATGACTAAGTTGATTCTCTGGACCGTTTGCTCCCACATCACAGACAGGTTGATGGCCTCTCTGTCTTCTACTGCCTTCTTTCTGATTTTGTACCTTTTGCTCTTTCTGTGCTCTTTCTGTGCTCCTTCTGACTCCCACCCCCAGATTTCTCCAGGAAACTCATGGTCTGTCAGTAAACCACTTTTGGTGAAACTCCCTCATTCAGGCTCACTGCTTGCCTCCACTCATTTGTTCCTGCTTTTTTATCATCTGTGGAACCAACTTCCTTTGTCTGTTCAATCTTATTCTTCCCTCCAAGGCTTCAAGATGGCTGCTCACCTCCTCCTCAGGTCATTCCCCATTCCGATCCCACCATCTTTTTTTTCTACCCTCATCCTCTCCACAAGCCCACCCCTTGCTTTTCAGGTTATTGTGTTTTCTTCCCTCTCCCTCCACCCACAATTCCATTTATTTGTCCCATTGCTGTTTTATCCCCTGTTTTCCTTTCCTGTTCTTTCAGCCCCTTATACTTGAGATTGAGCTTTTATCCAGTGTGTTTTTTTTTTTTTTGTGTTTCACCCCCTGTGTTTTCCATTTCCCTCACCCCCACCCCTCCCCTTGCACTCTCATTCTTCGATCCTCGCCCATTCTGCCTCCAAGTGTCTGTCCTTCTTCTGTTGTTTGCCTCGACCCTGTCCATTGTGTGATTCCCAACGTTCCATTGTTTGTTTGTTTTCTAGCTGTTCTATTTCGTTCTGTTATGTTGTGTGTTGTAGCTCTTCCACGAGCCTAGACTTTGTATACGATAAAAACAGTTGTCGAAAAAAAGCGTCAACTTACTTTTCCCAATTTGAAAACTGAAAATAAATAATTGTGCATTAACTTTTGTTGCATCCACTTTATACGTACATGACCAAACGAGTGACCACATGATACAGATTTTCCTGCGCTACCACAGCTGCATACATTGCCTCGGTGATAAACAGTTATCTACGAAAACAGATTATAACAAAATGCGTAACACGGGGAGGATTAAAGAAAAACTAAGCGACAACGGGAACAAAGCAAATACGCAGGTGCAACTGGGTGCAGTTAACACTAGTGGCAAAAAAAAAGACTCCATTTTTCTTTTGCATACATGGTCGAGGCTCGTGGAAGAGCTTTGAGGTTATATATATATATATATATACAGGTGCACCTTTCAAGTAAAACAAACTTCCCATTAGAATGAAAATTGCATCATTGCCTACATTACAAGCAGATGCAACGAAAATGCAAGTTCTCTTTTGCTGCTCACAGGTTTATGAATAAAACCTTTCAGGGATGTCCTGCACTAATCAGTACCACTAAGAGAAAGACTATTTGAATGATTGTAGGGTGACTCGCTTTCTTTTATACCTTTTGATTCTTATACCTTTCAGATTGATTCACTCTCTTCAGATCAAGAATATTATATATCTGCATTATTTATCTCCACCACCGAAGGTGGATGGAGGTTTTCTTTTCACACCTGTTTGTCTGTCTGTCTGTCTGTCTGTGAGCAGGATATCTCAAAATGTAATGGATGGATTTGGACGAAGCTTGGTGGACAGGGACGAATTTATTAGATTTTGGTGAGGATTTGGATCTGGATTGGATAAGTTTTTTTTCAATGATTCGTCACCATTGAGAGATAGGGCCGAAAACAATAATGTAGCATTATATTTCAAAAGGTTGTGGATGGGTTATGACAAAACTTGGTGAATGAGTTGGGTATGTGATGAGAACAAGACGAATCGATTTTGTTTCGGGTCTGGAGGCAGATGCGGCCTATCAGTAGGACACAAAACACAAACTGTTCAAGCCTGTCGGAGATACAGTATGTGCTCGACTGAGTGCCGTTCCAGTTTGCTAATGAATCTCACTTGACATGCCTTCATTAGTCAGATCAATCGCCGTAATATGGTTTACAGAGAGTAAAAGGTTTACTTTGGAAGAGGACTGTGACGTCTAAATATGATTTATTTTTGAAAAATCGTCCACAGTTGCAAATTTAGTGGCGTGTACGGCAGTTCGCTCATGCATGGGGTTAGTGCAGTGGTCGCGGAATTGCCTTTGAGCTGTCTGGTCTGGGTTTGATTTGTAGAGATCGGTGTATATTAATACGACACAAGTACTGTATAGACAATGGACAAATGCATCTGATATATGGGATTTGAACCTCGGTTCAGAGAACATCTGAGATGGTCCAACCCATCTTAATAACAAGAGTCGATACTTTTCACCTTTCATCATCGGTCTTATCGATTAAATTATCCCTCGTTGTATACTGTATTTTTGCAAACTTCACAGCACCAATGATATGTTTTTTGCAACCATGTTTGTCCTTCAAACTCTCTTCAATCATCGAGAAGAGACAATGATGTCAAAGGAAATCTAGATAAGAAGGGGAAAGCATTTTTGACTGCCAGACTGATCATAAACCATTTAGGAAATTGGACAACAAAACTTAATTTTCCTTTTAGCTTCACTGTTCAGAACCAGGAATATAAGGGGCAGCATTTAGTCTTAGAAAATTATAAAAACATTCACAAACAGTCTATATTTTAGGACATGAATTATCCAATTGATTACAACGTTACAGAGGATTGAATGAGAAAAAGCAAAAATCTCCATAAATCACCAAAGACATCTATCCACCTGGAATGGGATTTTAAGTGTCACATTTTTGACCAAAATCCAAACATTTTATACGATAAAGTTCAACACCTTACTTTAGCCGAAAGACCATGCTGGTAGGATGGCCTCGAGGACCGTGTTGGCAGGATACGCACACTCACTTTTAAGCTTTCAAGCCTTGGTTTGAATCCTGACCAAGCTATAAACTGGCTATAAAACTATAAAACGGATTCATCAATTTGTTTAACATCCCTCGGAGGGACGTTAAACCGGCATAAGATCTGCCGACAATAGTTTGTGGACGATGGAGATCCCACGGTGTCCTTCGTGAAGAGTCGGCAAGTAATCACTGGCACCATGAACAAATTCCAAATTCCTGCCCGAACCTACAGAGGGCATTGCTCCAGCGGCACAGCAGTACCCCAGCCAATGATGCAACTCCACACCCTTGTGCTGCATATGAAAGAAGAAGAAGCTCAAAGACCAATATACTTGGCAATGTTTGGCCAAACAATACATATCTTATGTCACCACAACAACTGAAGGATGATTATAACATAGAGGCAGTACCCCTGGGTGCTCACCTGGTAGCGGCTGGATAAGATGACCAGAGAACCACTGGTAGGCATGGATGACCCATAAAATAAAATATGCAACAGCGAAGAAAGTAAATCCCAATAGATTTTTTTTTTTTAATGCTGTGAAATTTTTTTGGTAAATCACGGGTGATAAAGGTTGTGGTCAAGTTTCATTGAAACCGCGTGTGTGGTTTCAGAGCAGACAGCAAATACATATTTTGGGGAGCCGTAGAACCCCTTCGACCCCAATTTTTTTAATGTGCGAGTAATCTTTGGTACATCACGGGTGATGAAGGTTGTGGGTAAACTTCCTCTGGTGACCCCCTCAGACCGCAATTTTTAGGTCATCTCTAATGAGATGACCTAATAAAGCCAGTCTCGATGTCCGTCCGTACGTACGTACGTCGCCATTTTTTCTTCCGATTTTCTTGATATTTGGTATGTGGGTAGATGTCGATGAGGGATGCACGATGGTATGACCTGTGACCCGATTGAAGGTCAACGTCAAGGCCACTCCAAAGTTGCGAAATCGTCCATTTTCAAAATCTATCTCCTCCGCCGTTTATGATCCGATCTTCGAAATTCCTTCGGATTCTGATAATATGGAACACTATCTATTTGGTCGGGCCGGTTTTTTGAAATTCGTCCTGGTTATCGAGTCACGTGTCTTCAAAGTTGGAAAAATCGTCGATGTGATACGGTCAAAAAAAATTCGCCCGATCTTGATGAAGCTTGGTATGTAGGTAGGGGTCGATGAGGGATGCACGACGGTATGACTTTTGACACGTTGAAGGTCAAGGTCAAGGTCATGGCCACTCCAAAGTTGCGAAATCGTCCATTTTCAAAATCTATCTCCTCCACCGTTTGTGATCCGATCTTCTAAATTTCTTTGGATTTTGATAATATGGAACAATATCTAAATTTGGTCGGGCCGGTTTTTAAAAATTCGTCCTGGTTATCGAGTCACGTGTCTTCAAAGTTGGAAAAATCGTCGATGTGATACGGTCAAAACAGAGATGACCGTCACCCCCAAGCGAGGGTAAATTTTTTTTTTTTAAATGCCGCGAACAAACTTTGGTACATCACAGATGATGAAGGTTGTGGTCCAGTTTCATCAAAATTGCATGTATAGTCCCTGAGAAGAAAGCAAATACATATTTTGGGGGAGGGGGCACCCCTTTATACCCCCTTAGACCCAGATTTTTTTTAATGTCGTAAACAAACTTTTGTACATCACGGGTGATGAAGGTTGTGGTGCAGTTGCATCAGAATTTCATGTGTAGTTTCTGAGAAGAAATAAAAATACCTATTTGGGGGTGGGGGAGGGGGCAACCCCCATAGACCCCCTTCGTGCCTGATTTTTATTTTTTAATTTTTTTTTAACCATGAACAAACTTTGGTGCATACATGGTGATGAAGGTTGTGGTAAAGTTTCATCGAAATTGTTTTTGTACTTTCAGAGAAGAAATTGCAAGTATTTACGGATGGTCGGACGGACGGACGACGCGCTATCGCATAAGCTCCCCAGAACTACGTTCCAGGTGAGCTGAAAATGAAGGCTCAGATGAATGCCAGGTTCGGCCAATTTAGTGGGGAGGAGTGGTGCAATCTGCTGATGAAGCCCAGAAGGCAGAAACGTGTTCACATTTGAGCTGCATCTCTCCTCTATCCTCCATGCTGACATGCCAGGGAGCTGTCAAAGGCCCATTCATTATTGCTGTAGTGACATGTCGTGAATAGGCAGTGTCTGCAGACATGTTGTTCACCCGTTGGATAATGCATACAATAACTCAGGACATATAATTTATAATATAGTATGCATGTATATTTTTTGAATTTGGGGGGAGGGGATGGGAAGGAGGTGGGGGATGAGGTCAGCTCCTTGATTAAGGAGTTAACACTGTGCAGACAATGATGTACGTTATACATTTTACACTTGTATTAAAGACACGATGCTAAGGTAAGTTGTCCAGTTTGTTCACGTGCTGCTGGAAGATGGCGTTGTAACTTTTAGTAGCTGGAGAAGTCAAGGTGTGTGTAATCATGTTCTCCCATGTCCAGAGGCAGGCCAGGTGAGTGAGGATGGACTTAGATTGTGCCGAGCCAGTGCCTATGTTTTTAGTTTATATTGATGAAATGTCGATCAGCCAATCACGGTATAACCTCCACATACACAGAAGTTCCATGCCTCATCGGAAAGATCTTGGATAGGGGAGTGACATGGGTGTATTCTCGAGGTTGTAAATTTAATCCTGGAAACATAGATGCAGGTAGGATCTCCATGCGCACAGTGAAGTTCCAAAGGCCTATTCTTGTGAAAGATGCAGAACAGGCTGGATGGATAGAATTGTTTTTTTCCTTCAACATTTCCTTGAAAGCTGTTTTCGCACTACGTTGCGGTACTTTAAAGAAGCACGCTTGGTTCTTTATTCCATGTCTGGCCCCTCTGCCTATTTTTTCCGGACAGAAATTGATGGTCGTGGAAGACGTAAATGAGGGCCTGTGAATGTGTAATGTTGATACCGGGAATGCTAATTGTAAGATTTTAATTGCGCGTGTGCCAATTAACTGGCTCTGTATTCAACAGGTGAAGAAGGTGAGGAGTGTTGGCTTTGTCAAGTTTTGATCGCTTGTTCATTTATTTCTGAAGATGATGTCGATGCCATCACCGGTAAACACACACATGAAGTGTGCAAAGAGATCAGATTGTTGGTGCCATCACTGTCATAAAATGTGAGATGGAAGTGAGGCATTTATCACTAAAGTTTTAACACCCACTTTAATAACAAGAGTTATTGTTGTTATTATTATTATTATTATGAGTCATACATTAAGTGGGGAAATTTACATTGAATTTGGAATTTTATTTCTCTTTACCTCTAAAGCTCCATCCTTTAACTCTTCTTTACTCCTCTATGTATACCCCTTGCTTTCCTTAACATTCCCAGACCAGTACCATGGTGATTGAAGGTGATGGCGCTTCGCAGCCTTGGCGACAGTCCCCGCGTGTTTGACCCCGCTTGTGTTGTTTTCCCATGACCCCGTTGTGGTGATGGTGGGAGGGTAAGTGAGGGAGAGTGAGAGCTGAAGGTTGGAGTGATGGGGTTAAATAGAGAAATAGAACATGGGAGGAAAACATATCGAAAAGGGGAGGGAAGGAGTATAATTGAAGGGAAAGGTGAGTACAGCAGATTAAGGAAGAGCAAATTTTTGGGTGAAGCACACAAACAGGTTGATAGAACAAGACAACAATTAAAATACAACAAGAGGTGAATGGTCTGCAATAAAGAAAGAGTGTGAAGTATAATAGAGGCAGCAACAGTTTAAATATGTCAGAGAAACCATGAAAAGTCGGGACGGTTTAGGACACTTTTAAATCTCGACAACACATATAATGAGAGCGTCAGAAAATTGTACGTCATTCTAAAGAAAGACAAAGGATCAGTAGAGGATAGAAGACGAAGGAAATCAAGGAGGAATGGAGTGGGAGAGGATAGAAAGCAAACAATGGGATCAAGGTCGAATCAAATGTTGAGTACATGTTCGAGTAGTTTACATTGAACAAGGTACAAGTCAGTCCAGCTGTGCGAGGATAATAAAATACGTAGATAGCTCTGCTTCAGTTGTATTTGCGTTGATAAAAGGGTCATATTCAACAGCAAGGTATCTTTTCACAAATATTTGAGGTAACACTGTCGTTGTGGCTTCATCATTGCTTGAACTGCATTGATCCAGTAGTATGTGACCTAACCATATTTGGGTATCCTGACAATAATTCACGGACGGGTGTTTGTGTGTTTGTCGTGCTACTCCTCCTGCAATTCTGGACTGATCACATCCAGACTTTCCGCATCGGATCAGCATGACCCCAATTAATGTATAGGGGTGTTTTATCTATCATTGTCTGGGGGGGGGGGGAGGAGAAGAAGCAAATTCTCTATGTAAATGTGTATCGTGTAGTGCCGCCTCCAAGTAGGGGAGGGAATTACAAGTCTCCACCATTTCCAGTGCAGTATTCCTGTCCTCACTTTTTCCAGTGCAGTGAGGTGTTTTGAATTATATACAGTAGGTATGTTTTTCTTCCTGCACGTAACCCGGGATTCCCCCCCCCCTCCCCATACACCGCCCAAATAAAAGTATGCGTAAGAAGAGCATTTGCATGCTTGGAACAAGATCGCCTGTTGGTGGGTACTCTGCTAGTCTTAATAATAGATTATACAATTGCATTTGACCAAGATTCATCCGTCGGAGATGAAGTGTGATGCATCACTCCAGAGAATGAGTTTCCACTGCAAACAGAGTCCAATGGTGGTGAGCCTTACACCACTCCAGTTGACGCTTGGCATTGTGCACGGTGATCTTAGGCTTGTGTGCGGCTGCTCGGCCATGGAAACCCATTTCATGAAGTTCTCGCCGAACAGTTTTTGTGCTGACATTGCCTCCAGAGGTAGTTGGAACTCGGTAGTGAGTGTTGTAACTGACGACATACGATGTAACTTGTAACTGACACTCAGCGGGCCCGTTCTGTGAGATTGTGTGGCCTACTACTTCGCGGCTGAGCTGTTATTGCTCCTAGACGTTTCCACTTCATAATAACAGCATTTATAATTGACCGGTGCAGCTCTAACAAGGCAGAAATTTGATGAACTGACTTGTTGAAAAGGTGGAAAGGCATGATGGTGCCATGTTGAAAGTCACTGAGCTCTTCAGTGTGGCCCATTCTACTGCCAATATTTGTGTAGGGAGATTGCATGGCTGTGTACTTGATTTTATACACCTGTCCAGCAATGGTTGGAGCGGAAATAGCCGAATCCACTCATTAGAAGGGGGAGTCCACATACTTTTGGCCATGTAGTATATTGTTGTGGATTTTCGCCCGTTCGGCGTGCGGGCGATCGCCTTTAGCTAAATTGCGGCCGCGCGCGCCCACCGAACGAGCAATCTAGTCGCAGCTTTTCGGATCA
>CM068956.1:157840080-157850530 GCA_035128595.1 Eptatretus atami | reverse complement strand
GAGACAGAGACAGAGACAGGTGGGGGGAGTGAAGTGAGCAGAGAGAAAATGGGTTATGCTTTATGAACAACACAACACACAACACACGACACACAACACACACACACGTTTATTGGTATTAGTTTTGATTTGATAGATAATGCACCATGCTTTATTCGAGTGTCGATTCTGCCGAAGCAGTTTCTTGACCAGGGGTTACAATCTCGGAACGGTATCGAAGGTAATTGCAAGGGGAAATATTTTTAATTTCCATGTGTGTTCAGAAATTGAATTTGGATCCCAGAAATTATTTTAAAATTCCGATTTTGTTTATAAGTTTATTCAAAAGGGCCGAGTGTCTAAAACCGTGTATTTTACATTTCATCATTATTATCATCATTATTATAAAAAAAAAAAAAAAATGCTGTAAAGCAGCTGATGGAAGTCTATTACAGGACGAACACCTCCCTCGTCTCATGCTGAGTGCTATTTGGTGTACTCCCCACACTTGCCAAGTGCGGGGTGAGAAAGTGTGATTGGATATGGGAATCAACTCCATACCTCAACCAGCTGATCTCCAAGTCTCTTCACCATCTGACCAAAAGGCCAGCTATTAAAATTGTTAGAATTTGAAAGGCCAAGTGTTTGATACTGTGAGTTTTGAACTCAAAATTAATTTTATGCCATTTTATTTTTTTGATGTTAGTCCGTTTGAAATTTTCCTGTTTGGAATAAAGGTATGAGACAGGCCATATGATTAAACAATTTTGTTTGCTAATTTTTGCCACTTTGAACTGCATCATCTTAAGTTTGTAACATGGTGAATATTTCGACAGCACATGGTAGTCAAACTCTCCCACTCAACTCAGAAGACAATGTGAATCCAAGTTTCCCAATGTTCCAGATGTCTCACCATACCATGTCTGCCCAAAGAGAGAAAAATTTAGATATGCAAGAGACATCTCTCAAGCCGCATGATCTTAGTGCATCAAACTGACTTAGGTGAATGACTTGACTTGACTTGACTTAATTGCATAGGGCTATGGTCGCCCCCTCACAATCTACATTCCAACCCATTTCCTCCACCTGTCTCTGTTGCTCGCCATCCTTTTTTCCATCAACAGAGCAATCCTCACGAATGCTGTCCTGCCATGTCTTTGCTGGTCGTCTACTTTCCCTTCCTCTTGACCATTACTATGATGTTGGGAGGCTTGTGTGCCTCGATGACCCTAATAGCTATGCTGGCGAGAGATATTTCTCTCAGCAGGTCCAACCAAGCCAGACAGGTTGAAGGGGAGAGGCCAGACTATGTGTAGTTGCACCTGCGATGTCCCTGAGCAAGTGCCTGGGTCTTAAGTGATTAATATTCTTGAAATTGACCTTCACAGGCTTTGACACAAGGAAGGGGTTTGTTAATAAGTTCAAACAATAGTTTAACACAGGCTAAAGGCAAAGGAAAAAAAAAATCAGAAGTCAGAACTAAAACTCATCAACAGATTCCACTCACTTAATAGGGCCAAAGACTGCAAGTATATTGGATGCCCATATTCTTGATGGAGCTTTGGGGTGTTCACGATAAGTCGAGAAACATTTCAGGGCTCGGACCAATCCTGGAGGTGTCGCTCCTCCATCGTGGGATACTCGACTGAGGGTGCAGGAATTTGGAATTTCTTCAGGATGCCGGCGATGACTTACTTGCTCTTTCCGAAAGCCACCGTAGGATCTTTATTGTCCACCAAAGACCAGTGCTGGTAGATAGGTCCTCCACCTTAAGGTTCTTCTGTGGACGGCACACATTCCATGCCTCCCTCGTCCTGTCTACGAAACACCGGGATGACAGTTTATAGCTGGGCCGAGATTCAAACCCAGGCTGTGACTAGTTAGCACTGAGGCGATGCCCCCCAGAATTATTGGTCAGTCGCGTGGCTCATGAACAAGCGTGCCTGGCACATGGTTCCTCAGAAGTCAGTCTTTTTTGTAAAGATGGGTCCCCTGGGGTATCAAAATCACTTGATTAGCAAGGAAATAGTAGCTATATATCGTGTAATGGCACTGTTTATACGCGACCCCTTCTTGCCAAATACGAAAGAATTTCGATAATTTTTAATACACATGGATTTGAGTTGGGAGCGTTTCTATATACTTGTTAATATACTTTAATTGGTGTATAACTCTATATTAAAAGAAACTTCGGGCTGGACTGTAAGTTTATAGCGTATAAAATAAGGAAGATAAAGATAACATTCACAGAGCACCGAGATGTGAATATACTGGGACCCTTGATGGCGAAACAAATGTTTCTTCTTCACTTAGAAAAGAATGTGTCTTCTCAACATGGTAGAACGACATTAAGAAACTTTCAACTCAGGCATGCGATAATGAACAGGGGGACCCAGATTAGAACATACATCGAATATGTAATCGTGATACACGTGGGTTCAATATGATGACAGTTTCGTTAATATATATGAGCGAAACCAAAGTTCTTCATAGAAACATGATGGGATGTATCCGCTGCTTTCGCAATCAGTTGCGATTTCACTCTTGTCAGAGTTCTGTAATATTGTCGCGCTCGTAACGCAACACAGATGACAATATATACCGAACAGGCATTGTTACTGCCCGAAATCTCGTCGGTTCGAAAAGAAAAAAATACAATTGCTCGTCTTTTAGTAAGAAACACATTCTTAATGTTAATCCAACACACATAATGAAAGGACAACCACCAATCTAGGAATTTTGAACTTAAAGTCTATTGAGTTTCATAATCGTCTTCGCTGCTCGTCAATCTCCATTGGTTCGCTCGTCTGTGAACCCATGGTCGTTCATTGGTTGGTTTTTACATGGGCTCAAACTACAAATGTCGAACATTAAAATCCATTGCAGCACAGGGACATATGGAACTCGACAGGACTTCCGCCATTGTGCAGGACAGCATTCCAAGAACAGCGTCGGGGCCGGTGCACTACCATCCATCAGTCTAGCTAAGTGTCTGTCATCACCATTGCCAACGAATTTCCAGCCATAGCCTGCGAGATTGGGCGTCTTGGATCGTTCATCAAACTCTGTCTCAAATTGCGGTGTTGATAATTTGCTCGCCATGCATGTTTTCCAAGAAATCTGCACATGGCGGTAACTGGTAGGACTCTTTCTCACCTTTCTTTGCACAAAATAGTTTGTACCGTGACTCGTTGACTGAAGCATCCTCAGATGTAGATCATACATGCACACAAAAGTTCAATCGAGCTTGAAGAGAAGAGACAAAGACTCCACTGTTGGCCAAGCTCCTTAAAGAGAGTGAAATTCTGATTTGCTTTGACAGTTTGAATGCTTTCATTTTCCCACAACCTGCGAAGGCACTGGGAGATCGCACCAGTGAAAAGCGTGCAATCCAATACTGCCTCTGAGACCTCAGTCCATTCATTTTTGGCAAAGGTGATGTCTAAGTAATGGTGTGGATTTATGAGTCCCACATTTCTGAATAGAGGAGCAGTAATTTGTGTACAGAACGCCATGCTCACAGGGAAGGACATCTGTGTTCGTCGAACAAAGATTACAGCTGCACTTCCGGTGTCACTTGCGTGTTTTCCATGAAGCAGTACTCTGTGTCGGCTTCTTCTTGCTGCAGAAAGCTCGGCGTACATCTTCAATCTGCGATCAGTAATTTTGATGCCACTCTCCTTTGCGTGTTTAAACATATGCTTTGACTGCAATAATGAGCCTTGAACTCGTGTTGTATATGCTTCCTGAATCAGAATAATGGTCAGTCGTTGTTCGTCACTCGCAATACTCCGTTGCAGTAATCGAGACCTGGTTTCTTCGCTGTGCGGGTCATTTTTGCTGAAGAGAGTTGACTCGAACACAGTCTTGAACTGTATCTGATTCTGCTTCGTCTCGCTCTTTCGTGGATGTTTAGCTGTGTGCGTTGATCGCATCAAACGACGATGTCATCCTAGTACTGTGTGAACCTTCTCTAATTGCAGAAGAGGAGCAAGGTGTTGCAATGTCTCCAAATGTTTACTGGTCCCCTCATCTTTTGAACCAAAGCCATGCCCAATTAATCGTGCTGATGGTGTGGGATGTTCTCGCTGCTTGTGCATCTTTTTGTAATGCTCTGGCCAACACAGCTTTGTTTGTCTTCCTGATACTTCCCACTTCTTCACAGTAGAGACCATTGGCAAGCGGACCTAGGGGATGTGCCAGGACATCTTTCATACCCCAGGTCTTTCTTGTTTGTGCATGAGTACCATTTGCCCAAACAACTCGGTTCGTCGCTTTCAGATCATTCTTCTTCATTTGAAGAAACTTCTTCTGCTTGGTCATATCTGAAAAGGTCTTGAGCCTTCAGCTTAGGCAATGGATCATGAAATTTCACGACTGGTGGACTTGATTCGAGTCTTTCAGACTTAAAGCTCTGATAAGCGCCCTACCACGCTTTTCTGCTTCTAGCAACTGTGTGGCAATCATTGCCTTGTGCAGCAGCGCTGTAGACAGACTGACTTGTTCTTGGTTGATTTTCTTCAAAGGGATTAACCCAGTTTTGCAGGGTTTCAACAACAGCATTGACAGCGTTGCTCCGTTTTAATTCTGCTGTTCTGTAACTCTACATTGCCATGATCAGATTTGGCCTGTGACTAACACGTCTGGAGATGACGCAAGAAGGTTGAGATCGACGTCAGGTATCTCTGCGTCTGGAAGACGACTCACTGCACCTTGTGAGACTATACTTGCGACTACTCCTCCGCAACTTTTGTGTCACGATTGGCTGTCTCTTCAATGTCTGCGTCAAGGGTATCTTAGCAAAGGGGTTCTTTCTCTCTAGTTGGACAGAAAACTCTCCTCAAGGAAGTGTTGACACGCATTCTGGATGGTCATTCCGATGGCTGGACATTTCAGCGTTAGTATTACTTGGAGGTAGCGCGTGACGCGGGATAATTTGTCGGTCATAGGCGAAGCTCAGACAAAATGCACGACTCGCAGCCATGTGCAAATTCAATCACCTTCTCTGGAAGAGCGAATCAGGGCTAGCAATACTCCCCAACTATGTCAAAGTATGACATCCATAAACCTGAAAGAGAGCTCCATTGGTGTGCGTAGAGCACTGTCAATGATTTTTCTCAAGTGTTCCAGCATCTGCAAAACAATTCATGGTTCAGCGGTCTCTCATATTGGAACTTTGACGAGAAGTGTCCAGAAGATCACCTCAGTATTCCAATACTGCATCGAGGATCTGGTTCATCTGTGTCGTAGGGTTGTTCGTTCCTTCAGCCATGAGCAGAATTTCCCGCCTCCATTAGCACCTCGAAAAGCGGGCCCAATATGTACTTCTGTGCGATATCGGGAATGAAGACTGTTGTACCTGTCTGCCTGCGCAGATCACTGACCGCCTTTAAGACCACTTCTGCCCATATTCTTCGCCTCATTGCCAAAGGTCATCGCAGGCTGCATGCTAAAACGTTTTCAATATTGCCGGAAAAAGCGGTGCGACATAGGAAACAGCCGAGGCGAAGAATTACTCGCTGGGATACTTGACATCTTTGTTTCCACAGGAACTCGCACTGTTTGGAGGTGAACAAGGCCGGTCGAAGGACCCAGTCCACCATCTTGAAGATGTGAGGCTATCCTTTTACTCATTGGTCCGTCGAAAAATCTGCAGCTGACTGTCGCCATGTCTGGTTCTGGAAAATGTATGTCGGTAGGATACTATGCATGTGTGCCTGTGCATCAGAACTGTCTGAGCTCCTGTCTCATAAGATGTTGATATCTGGGTCTGTCCATCTGCAATTAATTTGGTTTTCGGTGGCATTATGCCGTCAGAAGAGAAGTCCGAGATCAAGTCCTTTCGTATGGTGGATGGATTTGGAGGAAGACGTTGGATTACTTCAGCAACTGTTTTGCTTCCAGGTCCTATTTTTTCCCAGTGCTTATAAATTGGTTCAGCTGTTCCTTCTTCGATATTTGTGAGACGTTGTTCGTTTTCTTTGTCTACTATACAGGTCGTGCCGATTCCAGCTTAGGACCATACACCTTTTTGTTGGACAATGGATCGGACCATTGGACCCTTGGCTTGTTCTGCTTCCTGTGCGAGGTCTCGCTTGGCGAAGTTTGGCATTCGAGATCTATATTGTACAAACGAGGAGGCGGAAATAATCTAAGGGTTAGACACAATCAGGAAAGCTGGGACAGACATATTCTGAGGATGATGCGCTATTTCGGTAGAGGCTCAGGCAGTGTCGTTTTCCTCGAATACATATAATGAAATACATGCCTACGTTTGTTCATATAAGTTCTGTGATTGATTTCAGAGTTTCCTGTCAGATGTATTTCACATGCATTATGATAGCAGATGTGCTTACGGTGGTTTCCACACGACCCAGGGACAGTGCACTGTACGACCACGAGTACTGGGCATCATTGATCGCACTAACCGGTTGAATTTTCTGCGGTGGCCCATTGTGAGTCGGCTGGTTCACACTGAAAGGACAGCACGTTAGAATTTCGGCAGAGTTCTGCGTAATCGGAAAGCCACCTCCAGTTCACCAACAGCGGCGGCGTGAAAGGGCCACACTGATGCCTGTGCGATCTCTTTTATGGAATCGAATTATTTGGCCAGCTTTGATAACGACAGCAAGAATCACCAGACTGTTATCCCATGCTGTACAAGGTTTCTACTATTGATCCTGAGCTCTGAGTTTTTTCACACAGTTTCGTACGATTGCTCGCAGAGTGTGAGGGAAAGCAGTGTTTTCCCTTTATCAATCGTTTAAAGAAAATGTGAAGTCTCTCAAAATTCCTTTCACATTGTCGTCGAATCTATGCTTTCTTGGTGTGACGACTTCCTTCTGAGTGCATTCGCGGGTGCTCGGAACCTGTTGTTGATCTGAATGCACCTCAACCCGACCACGCATTGCTGGAGAACATCAATCCTGGTCTTTTAACCCCCGGACGATTCGGTCGAGAGAGACTCACAGCAGTAACGCATGAGCAATATGTAGCGGCGGAACGGTCAGCTGGGGCGTTTTCTTTGCTCGGGCCACATAGCTCTCACCTCGTTTCTGGACAGCGCTGATCTTGACGGCCGATAGAAGCCACAACAGGTTTCACGCTTGTGTTTTGCAGCGTTTTTCTAGAACAATCAACCTGCGCGCAAACTGAACTTAGTGTACAATCCGGTACAAATCAGTGTGGTATCTAGGGCTGCCGGAACACGGTCGGCTGCTCAGACGCTAATTGTTTGCACTCATTCGTTGAGCGGCGCAACTATCAAGACCCCATCATTCGGGAAACTCCGTCTTCGTCGAATCTTTTGTGCATTGCGCCCGGCTTCTGGGCATTAGCCAAGAGTCCGCGCCCCCGGATCACACGTCTCACCATAATCCCGATTGTCGGACCTGCCGGCGAAGCGACCCCTTCCCGGGAAGCTTCGAGTGCCTTGCGCAGCACGTGGCACAGCTGGTGCGACTGCATGTAAGGACAACCAACTGATTCTCTTGCCTTGCTGTGCGATTGTAATTTCTTTACGTTCGATCTTCTGTTCCTGCGGTGTTACTCTGGGTTCACAGAATACCTGAAGATGGATTTGCTTTCGTAACAACCACCGCTCTGCTAGTGAGAGAGCCTGGCTTTGCACCTGGGAGGCTTCGTGAGGTTGTCGGTCACGTGTTTATGAAATGCCATTGACACCTTCGCGACAACGACCCGAAACTCGGTCGTGGTTCTCTGACGCTATTTCATCATGGGCACAGATCACTTTCTCTTCCCGGTGTTTTTCCTAACTAGAGCTGAACGGTCGTGCGTTTCACACAGTAATGTAAAGACGGCATAGGAACCGACCCACTCGCGTCTATAGTAACATAAGTCCTATGTCCGGCATCACTCTGTCCTTTCTGAATATGAAGTCACGCTTGCTCTACTGCTCCACAGCAATGGGCATGCTGAGATACGGTAACACATGCAGTCATTTAGCCGATGTCTGTCCATCGGATGAAGTCGACATTTTTTTGGTGAAGTAGTTGGTGTGTAGGCTGTGGGAAACTGCTTCCTCTGGATAATATGGAAACACAAAAAGGTTTAGATTATTTTGCTTGGGGGTGGAAGTTTCCCTTTTGTTGTTGAACAACGGTCGTGCATGAGGGCGTTCAACTCGTAGAGGATGTCAAAGATCGTGGCTATTAAAATTCTTTTATGCTTTGATTGGGAATACGCACCTGAATATAAAAATATCAATACGTCGAACAACTCATTGTTATGAATCACAACGGAAAATCGGAGCGCAATTGATTATAACAAATCTATGCAACTGCGCTGGCATTGCAAGTGAGTCGCAGTTGAAATATTACGATACACAAAATTCAAGCTGCAAAAGGCCACACCCGGAAGGCCAGGTGTCTTCAGTACTTCTTTCCGGTATCCGTCGCCTCAATTCATCAGCATAGTACATGACGATAATTTACGGGGTGGGCGAGATGATGCTCGTCAAGCCTATTACCATTCAACGCAGACAAAGACTAGAAGGGATTGTGAAGATTTTGAAATAATAAATGACTAAACATCCGCCCAATATGGATCAGACTCTGTTGATGAAGAAAACCTAGGATATCTCTTGATCTTTGTAGGGTCCATATATAACAAGCGTACGAAACCACCCAGCCACATCACCCGAAACTCGGTGCGGTCGGAGCAGTAAACAAACATTCTGATATCTTTTTTCGCTAAAGTAAAATGGATCTACCATAAGAGTCACGCGCTATGAATCGAGTATCCCAGTGGATCACTACACGGGATAAGCTCGTGTAGAGGGAGCTTTTTCCCGCATGACAAATTCTGAAACGGTGATGGAATGTGAAATCATGATACAACCTGTACACTTACAGCCTGTCCAACTGTTGAACAGGAATATAATCGGAAACCTGTATACGTGGCGAATACAGAAAGACCAAGTGATACAGGCAGCGCCGTCCCTGGTAGGAGACACAAATAAAGCAAAGATAAATGAGAAAGTAACAACCCCTATGCTCTAGCGAGGCGATCCGGAAGTCGCGTTATTCAAATTTATTTTTTTATTGCTGAGATTAATAAATAGGATCAGTTATTTCACAATAGCTACTGATGCCGATACTACTGCAATCATAATGACGCTCAAGATTAGAACAAAATATTCTTCAAATCATCAGTCGACCTAGCCCAAAAAACTCGTCGTTCCGTAAATCACTACATAATAGAACACATAGCTTTCTGCGCCAACATAATATCGCTTTTTTCCATTTTGAGGATTTAGCGCGAAACGAACTACCCTTTATGGTACCGGTGCCGTATTAACTTACGCATCTTGTTTTGCGGAGTGGACTGCGCCGGACAAGAAACCGACAACCCAGACTGAACACGTGAAAACGACAGCGAAGTCCTCGTTGCACATCGCGAACGAAACCCGCCCGATAATCTCGTTCGTCCGCGCGTTGCGCGAACAGAAACCGAGAAACCGTGGTCGGTTTGCGCAATTGCGCGAACCATCACACCCGATAACTCGTAAGCACTGGCGTGTTTTGCACTATGCGCCTGAACGACCGTACGAAAGCCCTCCCGAAACCTCGTCGTTCGTGTGTATTAAGTCTTGTACCATGTCTGCGCATTTCGCGCGAACAATGATCCCTTATTGGTTTCCCCGGACGGAATTCCGGGGTGCGCTTGCCTCGCGCACGACGCTCGCAGGAACACTCGTATCTAATGGCGCTATGTGTATCTCTTGTCGTGTTATTCTGGGTTGGGTTGATTAATTCAAAGGTATGGTTTAATGGAATCTGTCATGATAGTTAACATATATGTGAGCCATAGTACACAACACTCCTGTTAGTGGATCTATATTCCACATTATGACCTTTTTGATATTTTGGAATTGTTGGATTTACATTTTTGAAGAGAGTTCAATTTACTGTTTTATCTCTTTTCGCAATGTAGTGGCGGTATATCATAGTACGGAAGTATGCACGCATACATTCAGTATTCCTGTCCATGCTGAACTGAAATATTTCAAATATTTGAAACAACAGAAATTCAGCGTCGATCATCAGTCTGTTGCACTTTGGCTATTAAAGCAGCTTTAGCTACCCTGTTTTGCTTTCTATCATGCTTGTTCCAACATGAGCATACAGCTTTTCCTCAAATGTGCACATCACAACTGGATAAATTTGGCGTGTACTAAAGGGTGGCCTTCATCGGACTATACGGGACAGCTGAGAGGTGCAGGTCGGTGGAGTTTACAGATTGAACTGAAAATTCATATTTTTTAAAATTGGTTAAGTATGTTTTTTTTTCTTGATTCTTTTGTTTTGCTGTTAACCTTTCATGACACGTGTGTCAGCTCACCTTTTTAGGTCATCTCTACTGAGATGACCTAATAAAGCCGGACCAAATGTCCGTCCGGCCGTACGTCCGTCAACAATTTTTCTTTCCGATCTTGATGAAACTTAGTATG
>CM068956.1:157819834-157837113 GCA_035128595.1 Eptatretus atami | reverse complement strand
GATGTGTGCCAATTTTGGCATGTTAGTCAGTTCCAAGTCCCGCCAGAGACAGTTGAACAACAAAAGGGGAAGGATGTAACGATATTGATCTTTAACTGCCATTGTCACGAGCGGTACGGCCGCCCAAGCCTTTTTGCATTGCGCATGCGCAGCTGGTGTTGTGTGTGTATCATGGCTGCTTTTGGAATAAACGTGTTTCACGTGTGTTTACGTTGCTGAATCAGAATCGGTGGTCATCGGCATTATGCTGTGAATGAATGATTACGGAAAATCCGGTAATGTTAAATATAATAAACACTTCTGTCATGGAAAAAATCACCTTCGAAGTATAAAATTACTTTGGGAAAAAAAAATTGAATTAAATAATAAACACTTCCGGTCATGATCTCCCGGCATGCATCATTCCCATGACAAAAACCGGAAACAAAAAAAACCAGCAACAAACAAAAAACGGAAGCAAAATGGTCATAGCCAACGACACGGATTCACAATTGCAAGGTATTGTGTTGTTGTTGTTGTTGTTTCCTATTCTCTCATGTGCACGCGTTAAGTAATCACAGATAGAAATAAAACCCATCGTGTTTATACCCGCACAGCGTTTAACAACAACCGAACAAAAGTCATAGCTAACGACACGGATTCCAATAGCCAGTGTATTGTGTTGTTGTTGTTTTATTTCTATTCTCTCACGTGCACGCGTTAAGTATTAAGCTCACTTCGTTCGCTATTATCTTGTATCTAACCGGACAGATTTTTGAATTTCCGTCCCGTTTGGCGCAGTACATGGAAGATGGTCAAAAAAACTCCCGGTAACAGAAAACTTTTTACTTCGATCTTGATGAAATTTGTTAGTGTAGAGGTCGATGAGTGATTCAACGACTATTTTTTCCCGGATTCGGAGGTCAGGGTCGAGTCACGAGTCACGAAAGTTGTGAAAGTCGCCATTTTCAAAACCTATCTTAGTCTTTTTAGGAGATATCTGGCAACGGTTCATTGTTATGATAGTAAAAAACATTATGAGATGACCGTCAACAAGGGGGGTAATTTTTTTTTTCTTCCACAGTAAATTACTGTTCTGAGCCAATACTGGAACAGTGATTCATTGTAAGCATAAAATAATCCATCTCAAGTAATATTTGATGGCCAGCATTCATTAGGATGTTGATAGGATTTGCCCAGTGGAAAACTCAAACGACTCACATCCTTTGGACGATGTCAATAAGCAATCAATTCTCAGAGAATGAAGGTCATTGTGTTTCAGTCTAATTTTGTGTTTGTTCTTCTTTGCATTTCTTGGCACTGATGGAGTTTTGTCTGAGCAGTCTTAGTAGTTAATGATGTGCAAATGTCTGAGTTGGTGATGGGCTGTTTTTATAACTGTGTGGTCAACAAAACAAGCTAAGAATCAACCTCAGTGCTGTACACACTCACTGTTTATAAATCTGCAAGTGCTGCATTGATTAACAACATACTCTCTCCTCTATTATGATTTTAAGGATTTAAAAAAAATGTTATTTCGGTGTGCATCATGATTTGACAATAACAGTGACGGGGGCGATTGGTAAAAAGCCGGCTGAAGTGGGCTGGAATTGAAGTGAACGGGGGAAGAGAGAATGTGGCAAAGAGAGCGGATGGTTGAGGGAGCAAGGTGGAGGAATAGAAAAAGTGGGGATTGAGATGGAAGTTGTGTGAGGAGGGAGATCAATAAGGTAGGGGTGGTTGGAGAGTGGAGAGAGAGTTGGCTGAGGACAGGGGGAAGTGGAGGAGTATTGTGGTCGAGGCAGGGCAGAAGTGCGGTGCATCAGACTCACACTTACACAGGGAAGAGAAGGAAAATAATATTAATAATAATGAAAGTGAATGGAGATATCTGTAAAATAAGGATTTTTCTTTTTTTACATTAATTGTATGAGCAATTTAATGCAAGAATGTTTTAATGATAAAAAAAAGGATACTTTAGCATTAATGACTGTCCTCATGAACATTTTCTGGATGAGTAAGCATGAGTAAACATTTGGATCGCTAGTGCCAACACACTCGTGATGAATGTTCGGTTGCGGTTAGACTTGGGGTTAGCTTTTCAGGGTATGGTAAGGAGCATGTTTGTGGTTTGAACATGACAAATACGGAACTTTTGAGATGAGTATAACTGCTTAAATGCTCAGTATGCATGCGCAGAAACTAAGGAAGGTGAAGAGTTTGGGGTGAACTAAAATGTTTGATGTGTCAGGATGAGGATTGTTGCTTGGAATTGCTCACAAGCTTTTGACAAAAGCCGGAATACTTGGGAAAAGTACCCGAGAAGAAAGGGCTGTGCTCTGCACATGAAAGTCTTGGAGAACTTTCTCAGCTCGCCAAATGGGCAGCTGCTCGTACTGCAAGCTCCGACCAAGGTGGCATGTGGAAGGCCGAGTGTGTTTCATAAACCCCGATGAATCGTATCGTGAATGGACTGTGTATCTGGATTAGGTTTCTGAACAGTTGGGAAGGACATATCTTGTGCTTGTGCATCTTCAGGTAATACAAGCAGAGTGTTTGGTTTAAACACATACCCTGACAAAATCTCAACACCTTTCACTGAAATAATTATCATTCGTGAAGAGTGTCATAATTGCATTTACACGGTTGATATCAAATGCGGGTTATCTTTTTCTCCAGCGTTGGGCAGTTATTGTCATCTTCTAACAAACTGTCGTTTTTTTTTTCTTTCTATCTAAAGACAAGGCTCTTGAAGAGATGGTGACAAAGTATACAAGGCACTGATGAGATAGTGGGCAGTAGACACATGCAGATACACAAGGGATAAATAAATAGTATGAGGAGAGAGAGAGAAAAAAACGAGTAACCTGCAAATAGATAAAGGTTTGGGGGGTGGAGATGAGGGGTTATGAGGATAGAAATCACAGGTATAGGATTGGGGATGACCTAAAATGGTGTGACTGCCAACTTGAAGCTTGTAGGGAAAATGGGATTGAACAGACTAAGGAGGGAGGTTCCACAATGGGACAAAAGAGTTGCAGTGATACTCATTTACGCTGCCATAGAATGCTGATTCGTTATAGAAATCTTTGTCATGGAGAAGACATTTACTTGAAAAATAAAAAAATACATAAAATCCATAACATGCAGTGCTCAATGAGTAATGTACCCGCCACAATGTGTGTATGTATGCACATGCTCTGAGCCAATTAATGCTGTTTACACGCTTTGTTTTGCAGAGGGTGAAGTCTCCACCACACCTGTGTCTCACCGCTGACATTTTGGAGGCGAAGGAGCAGAAGTAGGAGCGATGGCAATTATTATTTTTATTGATGTTTGTACATATTCTATGTGTTTAATATTTGCTAATGTTTATTATAATTAAAAAGTATTCTCTTTATTGATAAATAATATGCTTGCAAATCTGTATTATTATCAGCGCTATTACTGATACTCAAATCAAGCCCTTATATCCGTTCGCGTAAGAATAACGTTGTCGGGAACACATCTCCATATAAACAATGGTATAATGACCGCATTTCAGCGCCTCTTCTGCAGGAACACATCCTGAGCGCAAAGCGAGGTGTGCGTGTACAGTATAAAGGAGTGAAGATTGGCAGTGAGTCGAAATTTTCAGTTTCCAAGAGATTTTGGGAGTTTTGCCAAGATGTATGATCTGCCAGGAGATGTTGCATCTTATGATGAGGCTGAGAAGTTGTACAGAGTGAACTTCTTGAGCAAGTGGTTATCAAGGAAATAAACACGAAATCGTTCGATGAATCTTCTGTAGAGACACGGTGAGAATCCAGATTTGTTTGGATTGAAGACATGTTCCAAGTTTGAGGCAGCAGCAGCAGCTTTCCTATCTCCTGAGCTGGAAAGGAGCAACATTCTGGTCTAACACTTGAACATGTCTTAGTGTATATGTGGTTAGTGGAATATGGAAATGTATATTATAATGTGGAGATCTTGTGAATAGGAAAAGAGTTTTTTTTTTTTTTTACAGCATCAGCAAGGTCATTAATAGATATAAGGAAGGACTGGGCCAACATGCTGCTCGGGGACTTTTTTCTCTAATGGGAGAGTAGATGAGAGGATTCCATTGAAAGTTATGCCTCTGACTGTGCAAATGGAGAAAAACAGAAAGCTAGGTGGAAGGTGCAACTTGTATGACACTTGCAGAAGGCTTTGCAAGCAGAGTGTGCCAGATTGTGTCAAATGCAGAGATAGGTACCGAGAAACAGCTCTGACTTTGCTTGAGATTTTATGACTTCCATCCATTGTTGGAGAGAAGCAGCAACATATCTGAATTGAGTGGTTGGGACGGAATCCAAACTGATGGTCAGAGATGGGCCTTTGAGAAAAGGAGGGACATTCAGTGGGAGCAAAAGTACAATTACAGGAGGAAATTTATTAATTGAGACATGATTAAATAATTGTGATATTAAACCAAAAGTACTTCGGGATTTCCATGGACTTCTGTTAAGGATATAACAACACTTATTATTATAATAGAGAAAAAATAAAAATAAATCTGTCCACGTACAATCAGTAATCAGTGTGGACCCCTTTCGTCTTGAGACTACCTCACTCATTTGGGGATTGATTTAATTAGTTTATGGATTATGTTTGAGTCAATCTTTTCCCAACAGTGTTGTAATGCACTCCAGAGCATCGTCAGACTGCTCACATAAATTTTTATCTTTTCTCAAATAATTCACCCTTCATTTATTTTTCTGTTAAGACGAAGTGTCAGTCAACAATTCTTAACTATAATTCATGGACGTGTCTGTGTGTCTGTGTGTCTGTGTCACGCTGCTCTCTTACAGTTCTGGTATGATTCCATCCAGACTTCTACATGGATCAGCATGACCCAATTCATGTATAGGGGTGTTTTAACTTTGCCGGTGGTCTTGAGGAGGGTGGGGGGGGATGCAAATTCTTATGGTAATGTGTATCGTGTAGCACGCCTCCAGGTGGGAGAGGGTATTACAAGTCTCCACCTGCAGCACAATATTCCTGCCCCACGCTGTCCAGTGTCGTGAGGTGTTTGAATCATAAGCAGTAGGAATGTTTTTGCTTCATGCACGTAACCAGGTTTTTTTTTTTTTTTTGCCGATACAGAGTGTCAGTTGTTTATCCACTGCCAAACAAAGGTTTGCATCAGAGGAAGTGAGTAGGGTGGATATATGATTTGGTCACTTTTCCCCATTAAATGAATGGGGGGTTTTCAGCGATTACTTTTTTTCCCTTAAAATTACCCCCTTTTATCGGGTATATTTATTTGTCTCCCTTTTAACTAGGACACTTCATTTTCAATAACCAATGCATATTGTTTAGTCACTCATTGAACCTATAAAGATTTGTTTCATTCTCATATTCTTCATAGTTTAATTTTCTTTGCACAATAATCCCATTAAAATATTTAAAACAAACATTTGAATCTTTATATTTTCAAGATACTCCTTTTGTGCCATTACGAAATGATAAACTTCTCTTAATGATCTCATCTGACACTCCGAGCCACATATCATTTTGAGATTATAGAAATTGTTTTTCCATTGTTCAATTGATAACCATCGAAGTTTTCAGTCCATTGAAGATATTATTTTTTCTTTACATCCTCTAACTTACTAGTTTTAAATTGATTCGCTTATTTGTTTTATTTACCTTTGTTTCGTTATTTTCTCAATAGACTTATTTGATATTTCACATTCATTATGTTTTCCATTTATATACCATGACTGGATTTTCTCCACTCTTTGTTTGATTATACTTGGTTTACCATTTATATATTGTGAAAAAACGCGGCGTAGCCCTTAAAACCCTAACCATCTTCCATTGTTAAAAACAATCTATTCTATACATCTTCATACAATATCCATATGGAACACAATCTATTCCATTATCTAAATAAATTCTTATCATCAAGGCTCTAATGCTTTTTTATTTACTTCTTCATATATATGTTATGTTTATAACTTCTTATTGATTCATTTTCCTAATATTCTTCTTTTTATCATAAACAATTATATATTTTAAAAGTTATTGATTTCTTATTACATTTTTTATTTCCTTTAACTTCTTATCAATCTGATCCTGATCAACCATACTTATAAGCATATGCCTTTGCTCTCAATCCAAAAACTCATACTTTTCACACCAACTCATTTAACTTAAATAACCTTTTCATTCTTTTTGGAAATTAACTCGCTCTTCTTATAAAATTACTTGTATATATATCAATATTTTTCTTCATATCTTATAACATCATCAGTTTTTATATCTAGGATAAAACTATCAGTGTCCATATACAACAATGAAATTTCACCATACTCTTTTTTAAGCCATTATACAAATAATCATACATCAATACTTGATAAATAACCTGCTGTCAATATAATTGGTTTATATCATTAATACTTCTTTTCCATATGATAGCAGAAAAGTTTCTGAAAAAATCTTCTCTGTTAAAACTTGTTTATTTATCAATCTCGAAGCTTCTTTCCAAGATGTTGCAAATCTAATGTTTTTGCCTGTTTAACATTCTCCATTGTCTTCCAAAGACAACTTATTCATCAATATTATAGAAATCCCCTTCAATTTTATCTTTGTATTTGCTCTCATATCTGTATTGAATTTAATATACTTTTTCATCCAAGGATTTGTTTAAATTTTAAACTCTATGTTTTTAGCTACTCAATCCTTCTCTCAAAAACTGTTTTAAGCTTCTCTGATGCAAAACTATCCTCTTTATATAGAATGTTGTTAATAACTTTTTCTGGTTGATTTGCCTTTAATATTAAAACTTTTATGATAATCATTAAATCCATTTTTCTTTTGGGGTTTCTTTCTCACATGCAAAAGGAAGGTCTTTATGCTTATTATGAAGATCATCGGGTACCTCAAATCAACTTCAAAATATACTTCTTCTTCCCTCATTCCCTTTGAGAAGAAATAACATATTCATCAAGCCTTTTCATAATTTTTCTTCCACCCACTCTAATTTACCATAAGGTAGAGATTGAGACATTGCCCATCCATACAAATTATTAGCATCAAATACATCAAATAATTACTATCTTTTTCACTATCATAATTTGGAAGATTTATATTATTTGCTTTAGCATATCTTTTTGACATACTTGTGATATTCCACCTCTCTTGAACTTCTCAATCATCAAAGCATATCTACAATCACTGATTAAAATCAATATTTGTTTTGTCATTTTCAACATTGCACTCCAAGCTAAACAGGAGCTGTGAAATAGTGAGCAGGATCTAATCATAACAATTTTTATTATGACAGAGTGATCTAAAAGCTTCAAACACATCAGCTAAATAAAACTCTGTTTTTAGATACAAATATGATATTCTCAAGTTTTTATCTTAAATATTTTCCAAATTTCTTGTGCGTGTTTATCTTCTTATCACTTATCTCTTCTTCATAAGGTTATTATAGAAACTTTCTTTTGAAGGAGTTGTGTTTTTTAAATCTCATAAATGAATTCATATAATCAATAAGGATAAATTCCTTCCTTGTAAGAATTTTCTCTTTACTTTGAAATTAATTCTTGTTTGAATTTCTTCGGAGTTAGAATTTCCTCTTTAATCAGAATTTTCATTTAATCAGAATTTCCTCTTTAGTTAGAATTTCATCTCATTTTGATTTTCTTTACAATTAGAATTTCATCTTCAGTAAGAATTCTTCATTAATTTCCTCATTAATTAGAATTTCCTTTAACTTTGATTCTCTCTTTAATCTGAATTTCTCTTTAGTTAGAATTTCTCTTTTGGAAGAATGAATTAAGGGAAAGAGCTGGTGGAGCTTAGATTTGATGGCTAGGTTTGCTAGTGGTGTTCCATAACTTGTAAGAATCTAGAAACCTAATACGAGTTATAGGTTTTGTGATATATTTTTTGCAAATGAAATATCTTTTGACTTGTGTTTGTTATGGCAGAAATATTCCTGGTGTTTTTGAAAGTTCATTTATAAATAGATGTGTATCATAGTTGGCGCTGTTGTGAAGAAGACTGGAATAAAAGAAGGTAATTTTATAATTAAGATTACAACGGAATGAGCGGGATTATATTTACCAGTAAGATGACAATGATCCTAACTTTAGACTCCTCAATTTCTCCTCAAAATATGACAGATATTGTTCTTTCTAAATTCTAATTTTTCTTCTTGGTTATTTTCAAATGGTTCATTTTGTTTTTATTAATTTAGTTAGTCTTATACAATATTTTTAAATCGTTTTACAAACTCTTGTGAAGCATTTTTTCCGACGATAATGTTCAGTTTATTATAGTTTCTCCAAAGATGATTTGATATAATAAGAAGCCACAGGAATATGTTTTTTGATATTTATTTGTATATGATTATTTTTGGATTAGGAGAAGCAGTATTTATTCTTTTAAGGATACACTCAAATCAGCGTATATCAAATGGGTGCATCATAGATTTATTATAATCTTCAAAGAAATCTTTTCACGGTTTAGGCTTGTAATAAAGCTGATTTATGATTACTACAATATTTGAATGTTGGTTCTAATCGTTCTTTTGTATGAAATGATTAAGATCGCTTACAAGGATATTTTGTTTGTGTTGCTGAATACCTGAGAGAGATTAATCTTGATAATTTTGATGATGTGTAATGTGAATTCTTTCCAAATAAAATAAAAGATCAATGTGTGTTTTCTTCATTTTTTATAGTTGTTTGGAATTTTTAATATTTGAACTTTGTTGTATCCGTTTAATACCATATATAATAGAAAGATTTTCTTTTTTCAAATTTAGGATATCTGTTAGTGGCATTGGAATTTAAAATCTTTAATGCCAGGTCTTTCATATTTATATATTTTTTACTCTTTTGTAATTTTGGTTGGTGGATGTAAGTGAGGCAGAAAGACCAGAGAAAATTTATTATATTGTTTTCTTAATATTAACACTGCCTTTTTAGTTTTATTTCTTTGGTAATTCCAATATAAGAAGAAGCCTTTCAGAGGGTTTGAGTTTTAGAGATGTGTATTCTAAAAGAGATTTTTTTTAATGTTTAATCACTTCGTACTGTATATATAAACATCCTCACCTCTTGTCTTGATGTTCTTCATAAACCACTATTCAAAAAAATTTGAATGATGTTATAAATGAGATCTGTTTCTCATATAAGGAGTTTGTTCTTTCTCTTGTCTTTTCATATTCATTTTCCCCATATAAACTTTAAAGTTTCATTTCTTTAATGTCTTTTTAATAATTTTTCAACATAGGTTTACTTTTCATTGATTACTATTGTGATGGACGTGTTCTCAATTGAAAAATCCTTTTTTTTATATGCCTTAATGCCCATCAGGTTTAATATGATAGTCTCCCTTTACTTTAACTATTTTTTCTTGTGTTTTTGTGATTGAAGATGTCTATTATAATATCTTCAACTCTTTGAGAGATATAAATGTTTCTTTCCACAAGAGAATATTTATGAAATAGATTAAATGTTTGTTTGTTGGTTCGGAGGTTTTTTTATAATGTTTATTTCGTGATTAAAACATTCGCAGTACTTGTATTCACATATTTATATAATACCTTGCCTGAAATAAAATTTCTTGATGAATTTCGTTTATTTAGAGGTGAATTGTGCTTAATAAAATTTTTTGATGAATTTGTTGATTTTACAGGTAATCTCTGCTTAAACCTAAATTTCTTGGATGAAAATTTGTTTTTTACAGGTGATTGTGCTTAACTAAATTTTTTGTGAAATTTCGTTGATTTTAAGGTGAATTCTGTAATAAAATTTTTTGATGAAATTTCGTTTATTTTAAGGTGATCTGTGTTAAACTAAAATTTTTTGATGAAAATTTCGTTGATCTTTAAGGTGAATTCTGCTTAAACTAGAATTTTATTGTGAAAATTTTCGTTTATTTTACAGGTTGAAATCTGTGCTTAAACTAAATTTTCTTGATGAAAATTTAGTTCATTATTACAGGTGAATTGTATTAAAGATTTTATCTCACTTTTCACTTATAAATAAATGTTTAAGAAACAATGAAAAGCAAAGTTTCATAATCTCTTATTGTTAAGATATGATAAATATGTCAAGGATGTAAAATTGAACAAGATAAATTAACTATTGGAAAAAAATTATGAGCGAATGATTGAGTTTTTCATTTACTTCAGTGGAAGGGCTTTTAGTATCTGGAAGAACATATTAAAGTAGCTTAAAAAGTTTCTTCTCCTCTCCTTCTGGCATAAATTCAAATTGAAAAGCAATGAAACGAAAAGTTAAGATAAACTTCTGGATGAGCTTTAGAAGAAGTAAGACATCTGTAATTGCAAGGAGAATTTGTATTTTTTCCCAACAACATCAAATATAAATCTGATGAAATAAAGGATGTTAACGTATCAGGAGGAAATGACATTCGTTCATTGTAGTTAAGTATTTTAAATTACTTTATATAAAAATTAGCAGTTATTGTTAATGAAAAAAGTATACTAGATATCGATGGTAATGTTTTACTACTAATTAACTATGAGTAATATTAACTGAAAGATTTGAGATTATGGAGTGATGTGATACCGAGAGTTCTGCATTCAAGTGGTTATGATACGGAGTTTGTTGTTCAGACGATAGTTATGAAAATATATGATGATTCGAAGTATGAAGATGATATAAAGATGAATTTCAGTTAAGTAAGTTTTATTATAAATATGAATAGTTTCTCGTTTTGAGCTCATTGATTCCCTGATTTCCATATACAATTTGAGAATTGTCCTGGGTGTGAAGATCGGGATTAACACAGAGTTAAAAGCTATAAACATGTTATTTTGTGTCATATTTAATTATGATAATAAAAATTAAAAGGAAATAATTTTTTTAGATTACACACAAAATGGATTATTTACAAGATTGATTAGAGAAGAATGTAGTTAGGGTGATAAACACTTTCTTAAGGAGAAACTGAAGTTTAGAGAAATGTTCCAATAGGAGTTGTTTATATTATTCATGGATGTGTTTCAGAATATCAAACAAATTTGATAAATAAATATGGTATTTGAAATTAACCTGAATTAGGATAAAATACAGGTTTTCTAAAAGCCAATGATAAATTAAATAACTGTTTTTCCCCAAATTATAAATGATGATTTTACCCTTTGGGAAAATAGATAAATTTACAATCATAAAATCTCCAATTCATTAAGAGCTCAATAGTTGTTCAAAGTCGGATGTGTGAAAAAACACTGTCTTTTTTAAAGAGTAGCTCCTTTGCTCAACTTTAGATTATGATAATTTAATAATTTTTCACAAACGATGCGTTTCAATCCAGAGGATAACTACTCTACAAGGTTTTAATGCTGGATCTTCAAAAGAAGATAAAATGGTTATTTAAACTTCAAAAACCTAAATGATAAGACATGAGATATAATTCAACTCATTTGTGAATATCACAGAGATTAAAAAGAAATCAAACGTATAACTTGTATTTTAGTGGATATACGGATGATTACAGTCCTCTCCATCCAGATTGGATAAATGCAAAAAAGAAACCTCGTATTTTGGATGATTGTGTTAATGAGAGAAACGAAACGAGTATATGGACTAGTACTTACACAGAGGGAGACATTCTTCTTTATTGTATTTATCTAGTCCAATCGTACTTTCAAACTTCTGCGTTCCTATGCAGAAAAATCGTAATACTTTTTGTTATTCAAGTTAAAGTCAATTAGGATATTAACATTTTTGGAGAGACATATGTTCTAATTTGTAGTCGTAAAAAGAAATTTGTGGAGTAATTAAAAGCACAGTGAATATATAAATATATTGGTGTAAAAGATGGATATAAATGAATTTTTCATAAATAAATGGATAGCGAAAGAAAGAGAAGAAGATTTAGGGACATAAGAGTTGGTTTTCAACGTTGCAAAACAACAGGAGACATAAAGAAGAAACAGAAACACGGGTGAAGAGCTTTGTAAAGAAAGACAAGAGAAATTTTTTACACTTTAAAACTTCCAGAAAAATTATGATGTTTCAATTTAAATAAATATTCTCGAGAAGTCAACGTGTTTAAGAGATTTAGTAAATGACGGAGGTAGAATTTAGGCAATAGGAGAATAGAATATGATGATGAAGGATTATTTCAACAACTGGAAGAGATGAATCGACCCTGAATTTGAATGCTCTTCAAACATTGAATATTCAGCGATAAACCAAAGAGGGCATTCCAACAGAAAATCAGCAATTTCATCTTGTCAAGAAGGTAATTGATATTTAATGATGATTAGTTCTTGATTCTGTCGACCACTGTCACTAACTCGAGATTAATGTTTATTCTCAAAAAGATGAAGACAGAAGGTTCCTGTGAGGGTGAATAAGTTATTATAAACCATTGGATATGGAGAAAATAATGATGATAAAGTATTATTGATCTGCTGAAGCTCTGTGTTAAATAGGGTTATTCTTTGGTTAAAGTAGGAAGAATGAGAAGAAACACATTATTGGCTTTAGTATCCTTGGTTAGGTGTTGTTTTCCTTCAATGAACATCACATTAAGTTATGACTGTTATTGTGTTAGGAGTAAGAGGGTGGAAATAACATTGTTTTAATGAAGCATCAGCCATTTTAGACAGTTGATGACATGAAAATATTAATAAACAATAATATAAAGACATTTTAATCTCATTTAAATAGATGAGAGCAAATCTTAAGTTTCAATTTCACAAAAGCGCCCACACATTTTATTCCATACCTAACTTGACACACACAAATTGAGGCATTTATTGGTCATGGAAAATTATAATATATTTAATCTAATGATAAAATGAGTTTAGTTATATACGGGAAGTGGATACAAAACGATAAGTCTCACCGGAACATTGATTTCTCAATTTCGAATTGCTTCGTCTTATGAAAGAACGGGTGATGACAAAAAATCTTGTATAGACATTCAAACATACTTCAAAAATCAACGATTAAACTTACAATAACTACAAGGTTGATTTCACAATTTGATAATTCATTTATGAGAGTGTATTGGTTTTCTCCAAAAAAGATTGAATAATGGGACGTTTTCATGTGGATATGTCATTCAATTTCAGGAATATATTGGTATTAATTCACTGTATTTGATTGATGGTGATTATAATGATGGAATAAAAAATACAATATTTTCATTCAGCGGCAAATAATTGTAACAAGATTGGTATATATATGGAACTAAAATTTGGTTTATCTCTGTGTAGGAAAAACCATCAAGGTAAATTTTAGATAAAGAGGGCCAAGATATCGTATGATTTTTTAATGGAGAAGTTATATCATAGAATCACTTACGTGGTTTTTCCAATAATAAATAACGATGGTTATTGTGAGGAACGAGTTGGGAAATATAAAATAATTAAGGGGATGGATGTTGACCCTTTCCCATAACTACAAGGGGAAGGTATGTATTTGGTAGAGGTACTATACACTATGAGACAAGGGTGTCGGACTTCAATTTCGAGAGATGGGATATTGTACTCCTAATGGGTATCAGTTAACACTATTCTTAAATAAAGACATAATTTGGTTGACTGATTCTGCTGTGGGAAATGTCGGTGCTATAAAGATAATAAAAGATGCCAAAGAATTCAATAAAATTACATAGCAATAAAAGAATTACCAGGAAAACTCAGTTTGTCTCCACAAGAACGAGAAATATTAGAATACTTGGATAGGCGGTTTTAAGTTTAACATCTTTTTTCCTAAATAAATACAAGTATGGAGCAATGAAGTTATATGATTGGATTGATATCTTATATATACTCAATCCCTAAAAAAAAGATTACTTCAAGGTATGCAATAATGGAACGACTGAAATACATGGTACAACAAAGTTGAAATCTAATCACAAACTATTGAACTTGAAGTGTTTTGTTGTGTATTTATCATTACGTAGTGCTGATAACGACAAAAGCTACCCTCGTAATGATTTCTTCTGAAATTTTGCTAGTGTTAGTTTGTCACTTGGAAAAGAGTTGAGCGGTTGATATGTTTGCTGCTATCGAAATGATGAAATTTCACCTATATTCTTTGGTGATAGAATGGGAAAGGGGCTGTCGGAGGTTTTATGTCTGATAAGTTCAACGGGAAAAACAGACTGAATATAATCAGAACGGAATGATATAATGATGATACAAAGCAGTAAAGTTTTACTGTGGCAAGTTCTTTAAAGTATATTTGATTTTGTGATCATGATAAAGTTATGTATGGTTAATATAGATTTCAATACAGGAATGGATATGAAATAGATTACTTTTTGGTGTTGTATGCGTTTGGTGATCAATAAATTTGTAATTGATGCAATGAGTTGGTATATTAGTGAATATACTCCAATCTTAAACGAAGAGGATGTTGATAGAAAAGACTAACTCAAGAAACATCGGTGTAATACCTCAACGAAGATGTAACTTAACTACAAACACTTTACCTTGGAATTTGGGTGTTACTGGAAGAAGCACGATTCTGTGGATAATTTTTAAAAGAGATGGTGATATGCGACTGATAAGGAATATGCATTGAGTGATAAATGTAAGTGAACAACTTCGGTGGTTTTCTCTAGATGGAAATTTTCACGAGATAGATTGGATTAATTGGAAAAAGATGATTTTGGCTGAAGATACAAGTCTTACCAAAAGGTGTGAAAGTAATGGTAAGACATATTTTGGATATGACAGCTTTAAAGTTTTTGTATCAATTATGCGTTTGACCTGAGGATCAAAAGGAAACTATAAAGTCTAATCGAGTGGAATATTCCTATCTGAAAGAGGAGAGAGTGAAGATTGATACATATTGTTTTTGCTTTTGGAAGAAACAAATTAAAGATTAATAAGATAATGTGTTATGATTTAGTCAATTAATTTTTTGTTAAATAAATGAGTGGCAATGTACGAATGGGGTATTGTTTAGCAAATTACAATTTCATAAATATCATCTTGTGTTCAAATAAAGCTTGTACGAATTAACGTAATCAATTAGAGAAAAGGAGAGTAAGATTGATGTTTTTGTCAAGAGAACAGGTTAAAATATTTGAATGATACTGGTCACTTAAAATTAAATGAAACAATGTTGAAAAATATTCAAGTAAGAGAGACGAGTGGAGATTCTCCCCATTTTAATTCCTTTATTTGCTGGTTTAAGTGCGGTGGAGCATTGAGGGGTGGTATTTCAAAGGGTGAAACTGCCAACGAAAAGGAAGGCTAACTGCAGGTCAAAAAGAATTGAAAGAATAAAAAGGTTGGAGAAAAACAAATTAGTGGAAGTGGTGTAATTGTAGATTTTGCTGAAAACTGAAGGTCTGCTGATAAATGGAGATTTTAGTTGGGATATGTTTCTTGCTATCGCAAGCAGTGTAAATTAACTAAAAGGGGTATGGATTTATATCTTTTAATATCAATAGCATTGATAGTGGTTTTAAAGATTTGAAAGATAAACATCAATTACACTTGTATATTGTAAGAATTAAAAAATTCATAATGTGGTTATTTGTAATGAAGAAATGAATTCACAGTGCCTAAACATACAAAGAATTTATTATGAACTTAAAGATAATAATGGGACGTTTCTCATTGGGTTTGTATTTTTAATCCATAGCAATATTATTTTGATAGTTATTGGGTTTCCACACTGTGGTCATAAATTCTTACAGATGGTGTTTATTAACATTTAAGTCCAAATTAAATTTCAAGTGTTGTGTAATTATGTCTATATGTGTTTATTTACTCAACAAAATAAAAATTTTTATGAATTATTTTATCTATATAATGATTAATGTTGGGAAAGATGTTCTATTTTGGTGTATCAGACTGAATATTGAATTTATCAAAATTACTACCAAGGAAGGCTGAAGAAAATTATATACAAATATTATATGAAAAATGCTTATATTAAAAAAATTACCAAGCGACTAAGCGATGCTTGGTGAGATAAGACGATTTCAAATATATATCTTAAATAAAACGCTGTGTAATCCAGATACAGAAGTGGTTTAGATTTTATTCAGGTATAGAATTCAGCAGTTCGAATTAATAAATTTTTATAAAGAAGGGCGTATGAATTTGTATGAAATAGAACATGGGGTATGATATGAATGATTTAGGGTTAATTGGTCTATAAAAATTAAACTCGAAGACTGGAGCAATTAAATCAGTCTCCCGTAAGAAGATATTATCACTTGGTATAAGAGATGAGTTTTTGTGGAGCCGATTAAGTAACAACAAATAAAGAATTTATAAGGGTAAATAAATACTGGTTTCGCCTCGTTTATATAATGAAACGAAAAAACAGGATATATGTAATAAGTAGGGAATACATGATTTAACTAGGGAAGAATGGGAGGTTGTTATGTTCATATATTATTAAATATTTTCTTATACATAAATGAGGCAAGAAGGCTTAACATAGAATTATCATTTGTGTCAAGCATACCATTCAAGAAAGGGTATTCGGTTTTTAATAAATATGTTATATCAATAAAATGATGTATTTTCAAATCAAGTTGGTTTATGTATGTTGATAAAACGTCACAGGTCGCCGCTCCCGACGACGTAGCCTAATCTACAAGCGGACAACTTTGGATAATAAATGTTAATATGAAAAATTATAAAGTATAAGAAAAGAAAGGCTTTTTAGAATTCCAGAAGAATTTATTGGTTTCCCTCTGTTGTAAAAAATTATTTTTGATACAGGAATAAAAGAATCCTAGATGATATAGATGATATTCATGGGGTGTAAGTGATTAGGATATAAGGGAGAGGAAGGAGTTGAAGAAGAGAGGAGAGGAGGAACGGAGAAGGAGGGAGGGAAGAAGAGAAGGAGGAAAGGAGAAGGAGAGACAGGGAGAGGGAGAAGGAGAGAGAAGAGAAGGAGGAGAGGAGAAGAGAGAGAAGAGAAAGAGAGAAAGAGAGAGAAGAGAGAGAGGGGAGGAAGAGAAGAGGAGAGGGAGGAGAGGAGGAAGAGGAGACAAATAAATAAAATATCGGAAAGTGATTCAAAAAGAATGGTGTATTACAGAAATAACTTATCCGGGAGGAAACAGATTGACAGTCTATTTGCAATATTTTTTCGACTTTGAATGGTCAGCTTTCATTTATTCAAGTTTTTTCTTGAATAATGGGAGGAGTGGAAGGCTTTCTAAGATTCTTTATGTTTTAAATTAGATTCATGTGAATGTTGAACTAAGGTTTTTGACTGAGGATTTTTCTCATAATAATGAGTTATGTCTCAATGTAAAAAGAAACTAATACTAAATATTTATATATTAAAAGTAAA
>CM068956.1:157745725-157763629 GCA_035128595.1 Eptatretus atami | reverse complement strand
CCTTTTTCATCTCTCCTCGTCTCTCTGTTCTCTCTTGTTTCTGTCTCTCTGTCTGCCCTCTCTGCTCTGTTCTCCTCTAGGTCTTTTTTTTGATCTTTTTTCTTTTTTTTTTTTTTCCCATCATGTCTGTCCTCTGTCCTTGTCTTCTCTGTTCTGGTCTCTCTGTCTGTCTCTCTGTCTGTCCTCTCTGTCTGTCTCTCTGGTCTGTTCTCTCTGTCTGTCTGTCTCTCTGTTCTGTCTCTCTCTGTTCTTCTCTTCTCTCTTCTGTCCTCTCGTCTCGTCTCTCTCTTCATCTGCTGTCTCTTCTCTCTTTCTCTCTTCTCTCTCTCTCTCTGTCTCTCTTGTCTCTCTTTCTTCTTCTCCTGTCTCCTGCTCTCTCTGTCTCTCTCTGTCCTCTCTCTGTCTCTCTCTCTCTCTCTCTCTCTTCTCTCTCTGTCTCTTCTCTTGCTCTCTGTCTCTCTTGTCTCTCTCTCTCTCTTCTCTCTCTGTTTCTCTCCTCTCTCTCTCTCGTTCTCTTCCCTCTCTCTCTCTCTCCTGTCTCTCTCTCTCTTCTCTCTCTGTCCCTCTCTTCTCTCTCTTCTTCTCTCTCTCTCTCTTTTCCCTCTCTCTCTTGTCCTCTCTCTCTGCTTCTTCTGTCCTCTCTCTCTCTTCTCTTCCTCTCTCTCTCTGTTCCTCTCTCTGTCTCTCTGTCTTCTCTCTCTGTCTCTCTCCTCTCTCTCCTTTTTCTCTGTCTCTTCTCTGTCGTTCCTTGTCTCTCTTCTCTCCTTCTCTGTCTCTCTCTCTTCTCTCTTCTTCTCTCTCTCTCTCTCTCTCTCTCTCTGTCTCTCTCTCTCTCTCTCTCTCTCTCTCTCTCTGTCTCTCTCTCTCCTCTCTGCCCTCCCTCCTTCTAAAATTTGACGCGACATCTCGGCAACATTTAGTACATCGCATGAAAGCCAGCCTCGTTTCTCTACGATCGTACATGTACCTTCTTCGGCGAGGTGTTCTTTCAGCTCGTGCTCTTAATGTTTTCTCTCACTAGAATCTTTCTCCCTCATCAACTGCACTCTCTCGCACTCGTGTTTGCGTCTCTCAGTCGCTTTTCAGTACACTCTCTCTCTCTTCTCTCAAAATATCACTCTCTCTCTTGGCCTCATTACTATGCTGCGCTACACATCGTCCTCAAGCGTGCTTATCGCCCTGCGTCCTCTTCTTACACATCTCATTCGTCCAAAATCAACTGCGTCCCTTTCTCATCTCGTTCATCTACTCGCTGTCTGTGTCTAACAATAGCCTCCCATTTGCTCTCACTCGACAGTAAAAACTATCCATTGGTTCTAGTTGCTGCTCATCTGACTTAACGACCTCATCAAATATGCACTCATCCGCTGTATCTACTCTGCTCTCTCTTCTCAACCTTCTCTCTCTCTCGCGTCGTAACGTCTCTCCTCTCGCTCTCTACAGCGCCAATAATATCCTCCCCTTAAGTGTCGCATCCTACCTCGCTCTCTGCACTGCGCCACCTCGAGATCTGGTTGCACTGATTGAAAGTAGCTCTTGTATGACAGAGTGCAGATTTGTCACTCTCTGAGAAACACATCTTGCCTTCGCTAATGAAGTAACAGCAAGACATCTCACTCTAACTGAAGGCAATCTCTTAATACTAGCCTAATCATCTCATTCACAAGAGAGAACATCATAACAAAGTTGAATCTATTACCATGTTGTAACTGTGGTCTAGTTCAATCCCTACAGAGACAACGAGAACCACAGTAAATACACACATGCAAACCAGTCACATCTTCCTAGAGTACTACTAAGTTCTGATCTCGAACTCAGCTCAGACTTAACACTCCCCTACTCTCAGACAGCACAATTGTCTACACTTTGCTCTGAACAAAACATAGCTAAGATCTTTCCTCGAGAGTATTCTGAAATGTGAGGTCGTCTACAACCTCCCTCAACATTGTCCACTTCTCCCTTGACTCAAATCGGAGCCGAGCCCAGAACACTAGCTCTTTGGGAATAAAGGGGCCGATACCGCTCAGCGTGAAAAAGGAGGCTGAGAGTCTCGGCTTGAGAAACTCCCGTGTTGCTTTGCGTCGATGCGCGTGTTTGTTCCTCAGAAAAGACACTCTTCGGCTCTTTGTAGCTCTCACCATTCATAACGCAGCCATTCAAGTACTCATCTTCACGAAGCTTTTTAGAGCGCTTCGAGTCAGACCACTACACACACACTCACTGTTTGCTCTCCCTGGACTCTTTGATTTACTTCCCCTTGCTATTCTTTACCACTTATTCAAGTACGCCATACCTGAGCAAGTCCGATGGAGAGCCTTGCTATTAAACCTCGACTCAGTATTTCTGTGCCAAGCGCTTGGTACCATCCGAGGTGCTGAGCCATCTCAGCCGCACGTGTGCTCTCCTGAAAGAATAAAGAAAATTAGAGGAACTTGCCTCTAGTCTTCTGGAGAGTCTTGCTCACCCTGCTCCGTCCGCCACGCTACATTGCGTGAGCTATCGAGCGCTAGCGGCTTCACTCTCCTCTCTGACTCACTGAGCACGAACAGTCACTTCTCCAGACTCACCTATCCTGTGTCGATAAGCATGCGTGCGCGAAACATCAGCACACATCAGCTTGCCCGATACCAGTGCGTTACTCAAGGCAATTCCCAAGAGAAAACGGTAGCTCCTTCTGTAGTTGAGGTATCTATTAACCTACTACGAACCAGCCCATCCCCCTGAGCATCCAATCTATCAGCACGCATATTCACCGTACACGCATCCACTTCTCCAAAATCACATAATCCAGCAGGTCTTATGAGAATCCCATAGACTCAGCGCGTGGCGCACCCCTCAGTACGCAGTTAAGACCTCACTTCCTTTTGCTCGCGGCACCAAAGAAATAAGATTACGAATTGACTTGTCCTATATACATCTCATCAGTTTGGGACTTAGTGTATAACTACTTAAGAGTGACAACAGAATCACTCTCCCTCTATGGAACACAATTAATGGCAATTAGCATCATGCGTAACCATCTCTCATACACATACTTCCTCCAGAAGCATTGGGTTCAGGACCAGTCTCTGTGAGTAACCTCTTCGAGTCATACTTCCTCCTGTTGTTTTCACACACTGCCTAAGCAGTCTCCTGGCGGCGCTTATTATGAACAGTGGAGAGACAATCCTGCGACAGGTCTGACCACTCTATCTGCCACACGGCACACGCAAACTTGACAACGATACCAGCTAACACCCGGGTACTCATTTTGCTGATCTCGGGTCGCAACACACATTCAGGAGAGAGGGCACGATGCATGAACCACAGACTGACCTCCAAACATGCCCATGCCTGCCGTTCAGTTCGATTTCGAACTACACCCACACATCTAATGTGTCAGGCGTATCTACTCGACGTGAACGCACCGTTCAAGCGCCACGTTGAGATCTAACCAAATGCTACAGCCTCACACGAGTACCCACTATTTTCTCCACTATGCGAGCTCCAATACCCAAGTCTTATATTGACACTTCTGAAGCTATCCTATCATTGTTCACTACCAACAGATTTGCCGCATGACATTCCTTCACAAAGACCAGACATAACATACAGCAGTGCCCCTCTCTGACTCTTAGACATTCTCATGTGTCATGCTATGCTATTCTTGAGCTGTACGTTTCTACAGTCTTCTGCTAATGCACTTCTGGCTAAAAACCACATCGAGAATTGAACTCTGATCTGCTTTTAAATGATTGCAAGTGTCTAGTGATTGGCCAGCATCGACCATAGTGGCCCCTCTCGCTCCGAGCAGAACTACATGGTAACATGAACACACCAAACACAGTGCCGTACTCTAAGAGAGACCAAACTCTCTCTCACTTCTAACGTCACCAGCTAGCAGAATATCAATTCCGCAAGGCACAATCCGTCATCTCTCATTGCGGAGATATCCGCCTCAGATCTTCGCGTCTCCTTGTCTATGCAAAGCCAACTTCTATTACTGCCGATTAATAATAATAAATTAATAAACCAATAATAAATAGTGTGGTCCTAAATGGGGAGTTCTCTCTACCCATTCTCATATCCCCTCTCTGCGCGTCGCGATCCTTACGTCCCCGCATTTGAACCCTCGATTCTTGCTGCTAAGGAATGTGAACTTCACGTCCCTCAAGGCCAGTGTTCTGGGCCCAATTTCTTTTTTCTTGCGCGGTTTTTTTCGATCCTATCATGACTCCTTTCACCCTCTAGGTCACCCTGAGATAACTCCATCTGGAGAACAATGCGACTCTATCGTTTACTATTCATCTCACTCTCGGATGACACTCCCCAGCCTTCTGAGACCGTTAGCCATTACTAATACACACATACACACCTTCAGCGCTGCGACATACGAGAGATTCTATGTGACAGCGACATGAGGCGCGAACAATCCTCTTTCACTTCTCTCTCTGGTATCATCTCTAACTGCATGGATCCCTAACCATAGTGTCAAATACTATTACTGTTCTTTAATTTTTTTTAAATTCTCCTCTCTCTCTCTTGGTCCAAACACCACTCGTGGACATAACATGCGTCCCGCGTCATCTCTCTCTCTTTTTTCATTTCAAAGCCGCTAATGACTCCTGCGGAGTGAGTACTCTCCTCCAAGAGCCTTATGACATCCTGCAACCTATCCTAGAAGTGATCTCACGTCACTCATTCTCTGGACGGGTGAGTTCAATTTGCAAAGGCCCACGTATTTCCACAAACTGCCCGAGCTCTCCTAAAAGACTTTTATGGTCCTAAAAACTTGAAAATTTGCCTTGGCTGGTTCAAAATATGCTATTGACTCAGGCGCTAACAGTTTGCTTAAGTCAGCTCGCAAGGCTGCAGATCAGCTCTAAGCAATACAACTATATCAGCATCCTACCCGTACATGCAATCTGCTGCCCGCGCTGCTCTCACTAGAGCACACATTCTGACGACGCTCTTCCTCACACAACACATTCTCAAAGCCTTGTATCGATATGAATCATGAGAGCATGCCACTCAACATATACATAATACATTACATCTACTCTACCTATCTTTCTCTTCTCTCTCTCTCTCTCTCTCTCTCTCTCTCTCTCTCTCTCTCTCTCTCTCTCTCTCTCTCTCTCACAGACTTATCCCATCTCGTCTTAAGTTGTCCTACCCTTCCTCCCACCCATGGTTCACTGAAGGTTGTGGTGAGGCAGTTGTCCTGAAACAACTTGCCTTCGCCTAATGAAAAGCAAATCCAACTGAAGGCAATCTCAATACCTTTCACAAGGCTCATAACAAGTGTGTGTCTATCCTCAGGAGAACCAGAAAACAACATCTTCCTAATCTCAAGTCTGAACTCTCAAACCTGTCTCCCTCTTACAAATCCTGGTGGCATCAAGTTAAATCTTTCTGGTGTATGTTCCCCCTCCATCCCCTCCCTTACCTCAAATGGCCGCACTGCTGATACCGCACGTGAAAAGGCTGAATCCCTAAACTCCGTGTTTGCTTCTCAATCTTGTGTCCCAAACCCTTCGCTCTTTGTACCCACCTTACCCAGTCGAACCCAACTGTCCCTGGACTCTGTGTCCTTTTCTCCTGACAAGATGGAGAGCTTGCTATCAAACCTCGACTCAGATTCTGCAACCGGTCCAGACAGCATCAGCCCACGTGTCCTAAAAACCTGCTCTGTTGCGATTGCTCACCCTCTCTCTGTTCTATTCACCCTCTCATTTGCTCAAGGTCATCTGCCATCTGCGTGGAAATCAGCAAACATCACTGCCCTGTATAAAAAAGGTGCTAAAACAGATCCCTGCAACTACAGACCAATCCGCCTTCTCCCAATCATCAGCAAGGTTATGGAATCCATCATCGCTTCAGACATTAAATCCTTCCTTTTCTCCAATGGCTTGATTTCCAATCATCAGTTTGGATTCAGACCAGATCACTCTCCCCTTGATATGCAGCTTCTCCATCTATCCAATGGGACCATACTCTGTGCAGAACGTTGGTACTGCCTAAGCAGTCTCCTGGGCTATTGGGAACAATCCTGGACAGGTCGCCACTCCGACACAGGATACCAGCAAGCCGGTACTCATTTTGCTGATCTCGGAAGGATGACAGACTGAGTCAACCCCACCTGGTATTGATTCAACAGCAAAGCAGGATTTGAACTCAGGACCCGAGGATCCCAAGCCCACCGACCTAACCATTAAGCCAATACCAGGCTTATATGCTGCTTCTGCTCTCACAACAACAGATGGAGATCCTCAAAGCCAGACATGAAATCAGAGCCCTCTCCCTAGACATATCATCGTGTTCCTTTGACACGGTATGGCACCCTGCCCTGCTCACCAAACTCTCTTCCGCTGGTATCCAAGGACATCTCCACTCATGAATCGCAGACTTCCTCTCCTGTTGCAGCCAACGTGTGGCCCTAAATGGAGTTCTCTCATCCCCTCTTCCTGTCCAGGCTGGAGTTCCTCAAGGCAGTGTTCTGGGCCCATTCTTTTTCTGGTTTTCATCAATGATCTCTCCGACTCTCTGGAAAATCGTCTTTATCTCTCTTCTGATGACTCCAGCCTCGACCGTACCATCTGTCATCCCTCAGATTGGCGAGCAACAGCCTTTTCACTCTGCAGATCTGGATAAAATCACAAGCTGGTCCAACACATGGAACATGTCGTCCTTTCATTCAAGCTTCTGGGTCTCACTACCTGCCATGCATCTTTCCTGCGAAAGCACATTTCCAAACTGGTCTCCAAAAGACAGTCGCGACGGACGCATCCTCCGTTCATGAAAGTCCCATACTTGGCACACACTGAGCTCCTGACCACATTCAAAGCCTCATCTGCAGCCTGATGGAGTGGTTGCTCTCCCCTCTCGGCTGTTGCTCCTGCTCTCACCTTTCGGCTTTATGCTGTGGAAACCAAGGCATTTAGGATCATTGGTATCTCCGGCGATGAGGCTGACTCTTTGGGTGTCTCACTCTCTCACCGCAGGCAGGTCGGTGGTCTTTCTCTTTCCCCGTCTCCTCTCCGGCCTCCCCCCCTCCCCTTCCCCTTTGTCTGAGATATATCCTCCACCCCATAAATCCGCAGGGCACTCAAGGTCAGCAGCAACCCCCTTCTGGTAAAACTACCAAAATCAAAAATCCTGCTCACCTTCACCCTTTCATTTCCTTTCCCCACCTTTGGAACAAACTCCCACACTCTCTTCAATCCCACTCTTCCATCCATTTCTTCAAAACAGCTGTTCACCACCATCTCTTATCTTCCCCCATTCAAAACCATGATCTTTTCTACCCCCATTAATCCACCCAAACTCACCTCCTTCAAATTCCCTGCTTTCCTTCCTGAAAGTCCCTGTCGTTGTAAGGACCTGAAAGTCCCTGTGGTGTCATCTTGTTTACCTTGTGTACCCTGCCCCATCCTCTCCATTCCACAGAGCTCCTCAAAGTCTCTGTTCCCCACTGTTTTATCCTTCCCTCTCCCGCCTTCTTGTCTCCTGCTCCCTTTCTGTGTGTTTGCTCCCATACGAGCCTCGACAGTGTATTATAAATAATGTCATCTTTGTGGTCGAGTTTCTGAAATCGTCTTTTTCATCTGATTGACTTGAAATTTGAACAGGATTTGCATATTGTGTCACTGAATTGGGAAACAAACTATTTTTTGAGGTCAAAAGCTCAAAGGTCAACTCAAGGTCAAACGTTTTTAAATCATCAATTTCAATCTGAAAAGTAATCAATTTTCATCCGATTGACCTGAGCTTTGATTAAGATTGTCAATTAAATCTTAATGAAATGGACAATTTGTATTCCATGGCAACCTTTTGGGAGTGGGAGGATTCTGGCAAGTATCGTGGCTCTGCACGACATCTTTTTCTTGTACTTTGCAAAAAAACATTTTTCCCGAGTATGTTGGTCTGTACCGTTTGTCTGTCTGTCTGTCTGTCACCGATTTTTGGCCACAGTTTTTAAGCAATCGTTCTGTATTTTTTTGTGTGTCAGTTTTGACTGGCCAGAACAGCAAACGCGTATTTTGTTGAAGATCCGAATCCGGATCCAGATGTGAGAATTTTTTAAGTGTTCTTCACGGTCATTGAGAACCGGGCCAAAAAACATGTATATCACAATATCTCAAAAAGTTATGGATGGATTTGGACGAACTTGGTGGACAGGTTGGGTGTGCGACAAAGACAAATTTGTTCAATTTTGGTGAAGATCCGAATCTGGAGCCAGATAGGAGAATTATTATTTTTAAGTTGATTCTTCACCATTGAGAGATGGGGCGAAAAACGATATGGGCACAATATCTCAAAAAGTTGTGAACGGATTCAGAAGAACTTGGTAGACATGTTGGGTGTGTGAAAAGGACTAATTGATACAATTTGGTGAAGATCAAGATTCCGGATCCAGATTCGAGAACTTTTCAAGTTTCCTCACCATTGAGAGACAGGGCCGAAAACTATGGATGGCATGATATGTCTAAAAGTTGTGGACGACTTGTGACAAAACGATGTGGAAGAGTTGGTTATGTGACAAGAACAAGCCGATTCGATTTTGGTTAAGGTCCGGATTCTATCAGTGGCAGACAAAATGTAAACTATTCAGCCTGGTGGAAGTATTGTTGTTGGGCCGGGTCTCGGTGGCGATGCACGACCGCCAGGGGGAGCAGTAGAGTTGGCTCCACGAACAGCCAGAATTTAGGTCGTACCTTTCAGATAAATCCAAAAGGTCACGGGTCCCTTATCGGACCGAAGATCGCCAATAGGTCGACCACGTGGGATAGGGTCAATTGCCATTTCAATATACCTAAATACCCACGTCGTCCAAACTACTGGGGAAATTCACCCTCGGCAGGATCTGCGCCGGGGCTGTTACGAGCCGGATCCGAGTCGTACCCGAGCGGAGAGTACCAGAACCTGCCGGCCAATTGCATGATTACAACAATGAGACCTCCTAATTCCCGTTCGCAGGGCGGCAAACCAATTGATAGAAAGGACAAGGGCGAGCTGGGACATTCAACAAGAGGGGATTTATTTACAATGGGGGGAAGGGAAGCACACAAAGGGCAGAGTTATCTTAATAAGAATGTAATGTACAATGAGCAAAAGAAAGCACTTACACACTTCTACTTGAAGACGGGACCACACACAGACACACACCACAAGAAATGGACCCCGTCGGTCTTTATTGAAGGTTTCCAGCTAGAGGAAGGTGAGCTGGAGACCAGAGCTAGCTTGGACCTTCCCGCCTCGTGCGGCCCTTGACGATCCGGCTCAGCGGGACTCGAACCCGCAACTCGAGGCTGCTGCAAGCACCGGGTACAGAGGGCAGCGTTGGCTCCAGCATGCTCCTCCAGGCATGCGACGAGGACAGCGAGCGCCAGCAGAGGAAACAGGCAAGCGATTCTCGTCCTGACAGTTCACAGGCAGCGTCCTCTTGGGACAGGCTCAAGGGGGAAAAAGAAGGAGGAACCTCTCGCGCACACCTGCTCTTCTTCTCACCCCCCCCCCCCTCCGACGGAACTCTCCTCCGGATTGGCCGTGGGTGTCAGGCGACTCGTGGTGGCCTCCCGATTGGCTGGGGCGCGCCGTGTGGTGCTCGCCCTCCGCTCATTGGCTGGAGGAAACGCTCTCTGCCCCTCGGAGCGGAGCTTCGACCCGAGTCGACGGAGGTCCGCCACGTCCTCAGCCAAAAACATGTTCGTAATGGCGACTGGTCGAGTGCGGGAAGGTGGCGTTGTTGTAGTGGATGTAGTAGTAGTAGCTGTATTGTTGTGTTTGTGGTGTAAAAATCCTATCTATAAAATAACTTCGTAGCACGTACCATTAATTACCCACTAAACAAGGGATGGGACCCTACCTAGAAACACATACTTACCGATATATCTGATCTATGGATCTGGCTGTTGTGTGCAGTAAGCTTCCAAATTCGTAACAGTATGTTCTCTACTGAGTGCCGTTCTGTTTTGCCAAGTGTCGCTTATGATGATTTTTCATTGTTTTGTCTGTTTGTCTGTCTGTCTGTGTTTGTTTGTTTGTTTGTTTGCCATACAGAACTTTTGTGTTTTTCTCCGCAACCGTTTGTTTGATTGAGACGAAATTTTCACCATGTAGAATGTTTTTCACCAGGAGCGACGACTCATGTTAAGATGTTTTAATGATAATTATGATGTCATAGGTCACATGATGTGGCAGCCATGTTGGAAAAAACAAAAAACTTTGGACCTCTATCTTGAACTGCACCAGGAAAAATTGAAACTTGGCGCAAAGCAAGTTCCCATGGGGAATGAGTGTTGATTTTTTTATAAGTTAGAGGTGCCTTTGTTATGACGTCATTGTTGGATATGTAGAACGCAACATCTGATCAGTTGACGTTTTTGAGGGTCATCTCGGGATAAAATTGTCCACCAAAAATAATTTGATGACCTCATCGGTCACGTGATTTGGCAGCCATGTTGTTTGTTTTTTTACTTTCAAAATTCTTCTTCTCTGAAATGGCTGAACAGATCGAGGCAAAGTTAAACGTATGTCCGCCTATCCATGAGGAACAAAAGGTCCATACATATGATGTCATAGGTCACATTGTTTGGCAGCCATATTGGATTTACCTTCAAATCTATAAAAATCTTCTTCTCCAGAATGGCTGGACAAATCTAGGGGAAACCACCACAATTGTTTCCCAAGGCATGGGTGTGCAGGTTTGTGAAGGAGTAATTGATCGGTCACATGGTTTGGCAGCCATATTGGATTTAAGAAAAAATTAAATAATGTTTCTCTGAAACCACTTAATCAATCTATGTGAAACTTCACAGTTATGATCTCGTACTGATGCGGAACACATGTTTTAATTTCAACTTGATCGGACACATGGTCTGCAGCCAGAATTATTTATTTACGATCTGGGTTTCTTTTTTTATAATTTTTTATTTTTGAATAAGGCTCACTTGGCTGTGCCTGATGGGTTTGAGGGCGAGGGAGCAGCAGCTGAAATGTGAATTCTATCCAGGTTTCTCTGATGACTTCATCTTTGCTTTTTGCTTGTTTGGGTTCCTTTTGATTCCTCCAATGCTGGACTGTACCTATTTGTCTTCCATTGATTTGAATTGAATTTATTTTAATCCAATTCTGAATTCAATTAATAATAATAAAAAACGTCATGGGTCAGGGTCAGGGTGTCCGATCAAAGCAGGACGTCTTCGTACCCGGTCTCATTGTGCAGCAGTTATAAAGTGGCAGTTTCCATTATGTGTCTTATTAATTAGTAACACACCATACACAAATGCCACACAAACAGTCCTGGTGAGGGTCTACATTCTCTGATTGCTCCTTTTTTCTGTTCAACTTTGTTTTCGGTGGAAAGCGTGGGGATTTGCAATGGCATTGCCATCGACTTCACTCCGGTGTTGTTTGTGTTCATTTTTTTGCGCTAACGTTCATGGAGGAGCTTGTACATAATGTCATGCATGAAAAGGATTATTAGACATCACCTTCTGGTTTGAAGGACATTAATGGATAACCCATGGAAACTGAATCTCTGCATCATAAAAGCAGGGGTTCAGATGGGAATGTTCATGGGCGACCCAAATTATCTTCAGTGTTAACCTCCAAATCATCTCCAGTTTCCATCCCAAGTCATTATCAGCATCTGTGATAGAGTATTTGCAGGATATTGGCTAGAACCAGCCCCGATAGCCAGCTAGCGATAGGATGAGTGGAAATAGCGACAGTTCTTGTGATTTCTGTTTGGTGGAGCAAGGGAAGGGGGTTGGTGTGTGTGGGTGGGGGGGGGAGGAGGGAAGTCACCACATTCATTTTTCTCGTGCAAATTTTGAGTTTTCAGAATAACAGGTGAAAATTAAAGCCGTCCATCTATCCAGAAGCCAACAGACACATTGTAGCAAATTGATGAATGTACGATAGATTGAAAGCAATACACCTGCACTGTTTTACTTTCTGCAGGACAGTGATAGTCTGACGAGTGCAATATGCTGGTAAAGTAACTGCAAACATTATAATTACAACACCACACAAGTCTTTTAATGTATAATCATCCTTTGTACATTTTGTGAAATTGTCAAATAATGAAAAAGCAGTTCTTCATTTGTCATAGAACAATACATAAATGAAGTGCAATGTGCAGAGTTTATAATAATCCCATGTGAATGTATCCCCTCATCCAAGAAGATTATATCTACATGTTTACTAACAGCAGATCCCCATTTCATAATGTTGTCTATCAAGGAACAGAAGGAGCATTTAACTAATGTGTGCCTTCTGTTTCCTTAATAGGTCTTTTCCCAACTCAGAGTGATTCTTCTCTGGTTTCATAATTTCTAAGTTGCTTGAAGAGTCCTCTTTCAGAGGAATGTTTTTTTGAAATAGTGCCAGAATTATCCGGCTTTGGTGAAAAGGCCTTCGTTAAATTTCTGTAACCCTAAGTAACTTCTCTCCTGTTCCTCGTTCTCTTTGAAAACCTAGTGTGGTTCTTCTTGGTTTCGTTCGTTCTGTGAATGAGGAAGAGAGAGAGAGGAGGAAAGTTTTTCAAGGAATTTACACGATTTTCCCAAAAATGTATTAACTCCGCCATTTTGACACACTTCCGGTCATGTGATCAGCATGGCTTCTGCAATTTAACCTCCTGATCCCTACCCTGGCCGAATTTGTCAACCCAAATTTTTAGCATTTGACTGGTGGGTCGAGAGAAAAATAATTTGGAAGGAATTTACGTGACCACCATTTTGACACACTTCCGGTCACGTGATCGGCATGACTTCTGCAATTTAACATCCTGATCCTACCCTGGCCTAATGTTGTAACCCAAATGTTGTAGCATTCTGATTGGTGGTCTGGAGAAGAAGATTTTTGAAGAAATTTACTAAGTTGGCCTTTTGACTGACTTAAAAGTCACGTTACCAGAACGAGCTTTGCATCCCCTTACCAGTCAGGGAGGAACGCTGCTGCCAAATTGCAGCTGAATCGATCCAGAGGTTTGGCCAGAGAAGTCGAATTGGAGATGGAGGTACGGATGGGACGGTGCATGATGAGATACCTTCTCTGGAATTTATATTCCAGATAAGACATTGTCTTTGCTACGTTGGACTTGCTCTTTGCCAAGTGTGGCTTTTTCTTTCCACGTGGGACTTTTTCTCTGGGATGTGGGATTTCAAGTGTTATTGCAGAAGGCCCTCAGACAGAAGGTCTCATGGGTCTATAGGGTGTTCGGGAACTAAGGATTCTAATGGGGTCAACAGGATCTTAGGGTCCGAGAGAGTCTTCGTGGTTTTTGGGGTCTTAAAGGTGTTCGGGTTATAAAAAGGTGCGAGTGGTCTTAAGCGTCCTCGGGCCTTAGAGTTATAAAAGGTCTTAAAGGGTCCTTGGGTCTTAGAGGTTCTGAAAATTGACGATTTTGTGAACTTGCCTTTGATCTTTTGACCTATTGACATCAAAAACAAAACAATAGGCTTCCAGCTTGTCACTACCTCTCCAGGTGGTGGAACTTTGTGTCAGGTCAGGTCAGATTAGATCTGTGACTTGCTGCAGGTTACATTAACCTGCTGTTCCAGGTCGGGTAGTTGGCGACTAAACCGTCTCCCCACCAAGTTTCTTGGGAGGAGAGTGTATGATTTGGACACCCAGCGGATGAAGAACAAACCTGTCAAAGGGGTGAAGAGCTCCTTGTGAGCCAATGGCCATCCATATCTAGTGTTCAACTGTGTCTAAGGACGTCCTCCTGCAGTTGGGTTACTTTTTATTAGGGAGGTTGTGGCAGGATTTGCATTCCGGCCACCGTTAAACCCTTTCATTCTGCAAAACATTCCAAAAGCATTAAAAAACATGAAAACCACTCTGTGGGGTACCTCCTGCAGCTGCCCTTCACAGAGCAGCTCACCAGATGACAGGATTGGGCAAGCCTTTGGAACCCCAATCTTTGGTTGATAGGAGTGAAACCAGGGTTAACCTTCCATGTCAGATTGCGGTTGGTGTGTCGGGTGGTGCTGAGGTGGCGTTCACCAGACGCGGTCTCCTTTGTTTAACCTGAGGCGGTCCCTTCGGGTGGGTGCCTGGAATGTCCTATCCCCAAGAGAGGAGATCACCTGTCTCTGTTATCATCTGGGCTCAAGCATTTGGACATCGGTATTGCAGCACTTCTGAGGTTCGGAGACGGATTGCGGCGAGATAATGGTGGGTGGTTTACACCGACGATTGGTTTGGTCGCTCTGATTGTACCATTCCCAAGGAGTTGCTGTAGCTGTGTCCAATAAGCTGCCTAATATAATTGAGGTAACACCGTCAACGAGCATATTATGAGACTAAGGATTCGTCACTCCTTAGGTGTCATTTCCCTGCTCTCATGCTCCAACTGAGGCGAGTGATTCACCGTAAAGGAGGCATTCTGTGCCACGCTCGAGTCTGTGGTTGATCAGTGCCCCAGGCGAGATACACTTTCTGTCTTGGGGGATTTCAATGCATCAACAGGAACTGATAGGGATGGTTATGAGACATGTGTTGGTCCCCATGGGTCTGGAACTGTGAACCAGAATAGCACCAAGTTCCTTGACTTTGCAAGAAGTCATGGACTTAGGGTGGCTGGTTCATGGTTTCAGCGCCACAAGCTCATCGCTGGACTTGGTATTCCAACGCTGGTGATGTGGAAAAGGAGATTTGACCATTGATGGTCGCTGGAGGATGATCCAGAACTGCAGGGTCTACCGGGAGTGCTAAGTTCTCAATACTGACCACATGCTTATTGTAACAACTCTGAAGTTGTGGCTTAAATTCAGGAGAATAGTATCATCCCAGCCAAGGCTGGATGTTGGCAGGCTGACGATGAGAGGGTAGCTGAGGAGTTTGCAAACAGGCTGAGTGAAGATTTGGGGGGTCTGTGTGCTTTGGGGGATTCTGAAGAGTTGTGGAGTGCCTTCAAGACCACCGTCCTTAATGTTATCGTAGATGTTTTGGAACTGACCATCGAGCGAAGAAGAATTTTGTCTCTCAAGGGACCATGGATATCATTGACCAGAGTCGCAGGTCCAGGATTAATGGCAGAGTTGAGCTGTCATGGAGCTGAGGTTAAACTTTACGTGCGCTCGGGTGGACAAGGAGGCCTATGTGCGAGGAATCTGTGAGGGGGTAGAGCATCACCTGTGATCAAGTGATTCTCGTCCTGCTTCCAGGGGAATTCATGCATTGCGTTTCTCCAAGCCCCTCCCTCGGTTTACTGCAGCTAAAGCGGGGGTGTGGGCTCTTGACAGAGGAGTCCAAGCGAAGGCCCGCTGGGCTGGTTACATTGAGCGGCTTGTACCAGGCTGATCCACCAGCTGTTAGGTGGATGTCAGGGGTGTTACAATCCCTGTTGCTGACCCTCCAATCAACTGTGGTCCACCTTCGTTTGTGGAAACACAGGCTGCGGTAACCGTTGAAATTGGGTTAAGTCCTGGGATCTGTGGCATCCATGCTGAACTTCTCAAGGCTGGTGGAAATGCTGTACTCGTATCGTTGCTAGCAGTTTTGTGCTCTGCCTGGAGCACAGGCATCATCCCAACTGACTGGAAGAGGGCCTTGTGTCCCTCTCTGGAAAGGGAAGGGTGATCGCCAAGCAATGCAACAACGACTGGAGGGGTGACGTTGTCTCAGTGCCGGGCAAGGTCTTGCTCAGATAATTATTGATCGGGTCCACCACCATCTGCTTGAGCACCGGCATCCAGAGCAGTCAGGCTTTACACAAAGAGGTCAATGATTGACCGTATTCTCGCTCTTCGGATCCTCACCGAACACAATCGAGCGTTTCGGCAGGGGCTGCTTGCGCCTATGTTGATCTCTCTAAAGCGTTGATTTAGTGATCAGATGCCCTCTGGAGGATTCTTGCTCTTCGCGGGTGCCACCAAACCATCGATTGATGTCTGAACTTCTACTCTGGAACTGACGAGTGCTGTTAGATGTGGTGCTGTCATCTCTGACTTATTTCCAGTTGTACTGGAGTTTGTCAGGGGTGTGTACTGGCCCCACACTTTTCAGCATGTTGAGGCGAGGATATGAGGTCACGGAGAGATTTACTCCCTTGGCAGTGATATTTCCTGTCTCTGCTGGCTGTGAGCCAGAGGTAAACAGACGTCTGGGTTTGGGCCTGGGGAGTTATGGATTCACTAGATCATGGGGTGTGGCGCTGCCTGTGCCTGTGCGGGAGAACGAAAGTCTGAGTCTTCAGGTCCTTGGTGCTTCCAGTCTTGCTCTATGGATGTGAGACATGGACTCTGACCAGGGATTGAGACGGAGATTTAATTCCCTTTGGTACCAGGTCTCTTCGATGAATCCTTGGCGATTGCTGGTCAGACTTTGTGTCCAATGAGCGGTTGCTGGGAGACACTCAAATGAGATTTGTTACCTGTATAGTCTTGGTGTCAGCTGCGGCTATATGGACATGTGGCTCATTTTTCTTGACGCTGATTCTGCTCACCAGATTCTCTCAGTGAGGGGCCTCGTGAGTGGAGGAGTCCAATGGGCCGACCACGTGCCTCGTGGTTGCAGTACGTTGACCAGGCATCTCAAGGAGATGGAGATGGGCCAGGCATCTGCCTGGGGAGGGTGGCCAGATGGATGCCCCTGGAGTACCAGCGGAAAAGGACGCAGTGACGCGCTGCTTCGGCGTATTCTCCCATTCCTGACCTGACCTTTTATCTTTTGACCTATTGACCTCAAAAACAAAACAAGAGGCTTCCAGCTTGTCACTACCTCTCCCAGGTGGTGAAGTTCGATCGGAGGAAAAATGTGACTTGCAGGCGATTGACATACAAACAAATAAATAGACAGACAGAACAGAATAACAGACCAGACCAACCAATATACTTATGAACCTTCAATTTCAAACTCAAAAATTATGAGTATTTATGAGGGCTGGTATAAGGGCTTTCTTTGTGACAGAAGTATGCCACCATCAATGCCATTTCTCAATTTACTGCTAGCTTGTATGCCCCACTTGAGTCTTTGTGAAGGCACCCTCATACCAATGGATGGCCTGTTCATTTTCCCCGAGAAACCTGAACCGATCACTTGCACTGCGTCAAGGCCCGTGCGGTGCCGAGACATAAAAGGCCAATGCCGGAGAAGTTAATAAACGGTGTGTTGTGCGGGAGAAAAGAACAGAATTTAAAAACAGTTGGCGTTCACCAAGCCACTGCACAGTCATTCACAGTTGACAAGCACACAGAAATTAGGGAGTGACTCAGCATCTGTTTCGAGCTATGTAAGCTGGAGGTTCAAAACCACCAGGCATTAATCATTGGACGTGTGAATGTTCTCTCGCGCCTGACATTCCGTTTTCCCTTTGCTGCCGCAAATCCAGCTTCCCCAGTGGCACCATCACAAAAGTTTCATTACCTTTCCCCCTCATTTACATCCTTCTTCAGTTTTTCTGCTTGTCTTCAGGTTAATTTTGCTTTGCTTATACTAGAAAACCGAAAGCCCTCCATCTTGTCGAGGTGTGCGGCAGTATTTGAGAGTTTTATTATCAATTAAAGTTAAGTTCGTGTTTTGTGTTTGCCTTCCGTTGGCAGCCATTGGATTTGCTCTGTGTCTTCCCTTAAGCATTTTGTTGAGAAGGCTTGTCTCATTGTTGCTATTTTTCATTGCGCCATTAAAATTGTTAATCGAGCGTGAGGATGCCATCTCGTCGGTCATTGGTGGGAAGAAACGAATTCGGATAGCAGCAATCAGTTGTTTAGGCATGAACAGAGGGGGTCATGTGATATTCGCCGAGCAGTTGCATTCTCCAATACCAGTGGTTCGGTGGCAGAGCTCCAGTCCGGGTTAAGTGTGGTGTGTTGGCAGATGTTGTATGTGCCACTCGGCTTACTCCGTTACATAATCGCACTTCAGTTACCATGGTGAGATACAGTTCCTTCAGAAAGTAATTCACCCTTT
>CM068956.1:157726932-157739327 GCA_035128595.1 Eptatretus atami | reverse complement strand
TTTGCATTCCGGCCACCGTAAAACCCTTCATTCTGCAAAACATTCCAAAAGCATTAAAAAACATGAAAACCCACTCTGTGGGAGTACCTCCGATGCAGCTGCCCTTCACAGAGCAGCTCACCAGATGACAGGATTGGGGCAAAGCCTTTGGAACCCCCAATCTTTGGTGATAGGAGTGAAACCACGGGTTAACCTTCCCATGCTCAGGATCTGCAGTCGTGTGTGTCGGGGTGGTGCTGAGGTGGCGTCCACCAGACGCGGTCTCCTTTGTTTAACCTGAGGCGGTCCCTTCGGGTGGGTGCCTGGAATGTCCTATCGCCAAGAGAGGATGATCACCTGTCTCTGTTATCATCTGAGCTCAAGCATTTGGACATCGGTATTGCAGCACTCTCTGAGGTTCGGAGACCGGATTGCGGCAGATAATGGTGGGTGGTTACACCTACTATTGGTCTGGTCGCACTGATGGTTACCATGCCCAAGGAGTTGCTGTAGCTGTGTCCAATAAGCTGACTCCAATGATAATTGAGGTAACACCATGTCACGAGGCATATTATGAGACTAAGGATTCGTCACTCCTTAGGTGTCATTTCCCTGCTCTCATGCTCCAACTGAGGCGAGTGATCTCACCGTAAAGGAGGCATTCTGTGCCACGCTCGAGTCTGTGGTTGATCAGTGCCCCAGGCGAGATACACTTCTAGTCTTGGGGGATTTCAATGCATCAACAGGAACTGATAGGGATGGTTATGAGACATGTGTTGGTCCCCATGGGTCTGGAACTGTGAACCAGAATAGCACTAAGTTCCTTGACTTTGCAAGAAGTCATGGACTTAGGGTGGCTGGTTCATGGTTTCAGCACCCACAAGCTCATCGCTGGACTTGGTATTCCAACGCTGGTGATGTGGAAAAGGAGATTGACCATTGATGGTCTCTGGAGGATGATCCAGAACTGCAGGGTCTACCGGAGTGCTAAGTTTCTCAATACTGACCACATGCTTATTGTAACAACTCTGAAGTTGTGGCTTAAATACAGGAGAATGGTATCATCCCAGCCAAGGCTGGATGTTGGCAGGCTGAACGATGAGAGGGTAGCTGAGGAGTTTGCAAACAGGCTGAGTGAAGATTTGGGGGGTCTGTGTGCTTTGGGGGATCCTGAAGAGTTGTGGAGTGCCTTCAAGACCACCGTCCTTAATGTTATCGGTAGATGTTTTGGAACTGACCGTCGAGCGAAGAAGAATTTTGTCTCTCAAGGGACACTGGATATCATTGACCAGAGTCGCAGGTCCAGGATTAATGGCAGAGTTGAGCTGTTCATGGAGCTGAGGCGTAAAACTATACGTGCGCTCGGGGTGGACAAGGAGGCCTATGTGCGAGGAATCTGTGAGGGGGTAGAGCATCACCTGTGATCAAGTGATTCTCGTCCTGCTTCCAGGGGAATTCATGCATTGCGTTCCTCCAAGCCCCTCCCTCGGTTTACTGCAGCTAAAGCGGAAGGTGGTGGGCTCTTGACAGAGGAGTCCAAAGCGAAGGCCCGCTGGGCTGGTTACATTGAGCGGCTGTACCAGGCTGATCCACCAGCTGTCTAGGTGGATGTCAGGGGTGTTACAATCCCTGTTGCTGACCCTCCAATCAACTGTGGTCCACCTTCGTTTGTGGAAACACAGGCTGCGGTGAACCGGTTGAAATTGGGTAAAGCTCCTGGGATCTGTGGCATCCATGCTGAACTTCTCAAGGCTGGTGGAAATGCTGTACTCGTATCGTTGCTAGCAGTTTTGTGCTCTGCCTGGAGCACAGGCATCATCCCAACTGACTGGAAGAGGGGCCTTGTTGTCCCTCTCTGGAAAGGGAAGGGTGATCGCCAACAATGCAACAACGACTGAGGGGTGACGTTGTTCTCAGTGCCGGGCAAGGTCTTTGCTCAGATAATTATTGATCGGGTCCACCACCATCTGCTTGAGCACCGGCATCCAGAGCAGTCAGGCTTTACACCAAAGAGGTCAATGATTGACCGTATTCTCGCTCTTCGGATCCTCACCGAACACAATCGAGCGTTTCGGCAGGGGCTGCTTGCAGCCTATGTTGATCTCTCTAAAGCGTTTGATTTAGTGAATCCAGATGCCCTCTGGAGGATTCTTGCTCTTCGCGGGGTGCCACCAAAACCAATCGATCTGATGTCTGAACCCTACTCTGGAACTGAGGGTGCTGTTAGATGTGGTGCTGTCATCTCTGACTTATTTCCAGTTGTTACTGGAGTTTGTCAGGGGTGTGTACTGGCCCCCACACTTTTCAGCATGTTGAGGCGAGGATATTGAGGTCACGGAGAGATTCACTTCCCTTGGCAGTGATATTCATGTCTCTGCTGGCTGTGAGCCAGAGGTAAACAGACGTCTGGGTTGGGCCTGGGGAGTTATGGATTCACTAGATCATGGGGTGTGGCGCTGCCTGTGCCTGTGCGGGAGAACGAAAGTCTGAGTCTTCAGGTCCTTGGTGCTTCCAGTCTTGCTCTATGGATGTGAGACATGGACTCTGACCAGGGATTTGAGACGGAGATTTAATTCCTTTGGTACCAGGTCTCTTCGGAGAATCCTTGGCGATTGCTGGTCAGACTTTGTGTCCAATGAGCGGTTGCTGGGAGACACTCAAATGAGATTTGTTACCTGTATAGTCCTTGAGTGTCAGCTGCGGCTATATGGACATGTGGCTCATTTTCTTGACGCTGATTCTGCTCACCAGATTCTCTCAGTGAGGGAGCCTCGTGAGTGGAGGAGTCCAATGGGCCGACCACGTGCCTCGTGGTTGCAGTACGTTGACCAGCATCTCAAGGAGATGGAGATGGGCCAGGCATCTGCCTGGGGGATGGCCAGATGGATGCCCCTGGAGTACCAGCGGAAAAGGACGCAGTGACGCGCTGCTTCGGCGTATTCTCCCATTCCTGACCTGACCTTTTATCTTTTGACCTATTGACCTCAAAAACAAAACAAGAGGCTTCCAGCTTGTCACTACCTCTCCCAGGTGGTGAAGTTACGATCGGAGGAAAAATGTGACTTGCAGGCGATTGACATACAAACAAATAAATAGACAGACAGACAGAATAACAGACCAGACCAACCAATATACTTATGAACCTTCAATTTCACAACTCGTAAAGATTGAGTATTTATGAGGGACTGGTATAAGGGCTTTCTTTGTGACAGAAGTATGCCACCATCAATGCCATTTCTCAATTTACTGCATAGCTTGTATGCCCCACTGAGTCTTTTGTGAAGCACCCTCATACCAATCGGATGGCCTGTTCATTGGTCCCGAGAAACCTGAACCGATCTACTTGCACTGCGTCAAGGCCCGTGCGGTGCCGAGAGACATAAAAGGCCAATGCCGGAGAAGTTATAAACGGTGTGTGGTGGCGGGAGAAAAAGAACAGTTTAAAAACAGTTGGCGTATCACCAAGCCACTGCACAGTCATTCACAGTTGACAAGCACACAGAAATTAGGGAGTGACTCAGCATCTGTTCGAGCTATGTACAGCTGGAGGTTCAAAACCACCAGGCATGAATCATTGGAGTGTGAATGTTCTCTCGCGCCTGACATTCCGTTTTCCCTTTGCTACCGCAACATCCAGCTTCCCCAGTGGCACCATCACAAAAGTTGTCATTACCTTCTCCCCTCATTTACATCCTTCTTCATTTTTCTGCTCTGTCTCAGGTTAAATTTTGCTTTGCTTATAACTAAAACCGAAAGCCCTCCATCTTGTCGAGGTGTGCGGCAGTATTTGAGGTTTTTATGATCAATTAAAGTTAAGTTCGTGTTTTGTGTTTGCCTTCCGTGGCAGCCCATTGGATTTTGCTCTGTGTCTTCCCTTGAAGCATTTGTTGAGAAGGCTTGTCTCATTGTTGCTATTCTTTTCATTGGCGCCATTAAAATTGTTAATCGGAGCGTGAGGATGCCATCTCGTCGGTCATTGGTGGGAAGAAACGAATTCGATAGCAGCAATCAGTTAGTTTAGGCATGAACAGAGGGGGTCATGTGATATCGCCGAGCAGTTGCATTCTACCAATGACCAGTGGTTCGGTGGCAGAGCTCCAGTCCGGGTTAAGTGTGGTGTGTTGGCAGATGTTGTATGTGCCACTCGGCTTACTCCGTACATAATCGCACTTCAGTTACCATGGTGAGATACAGTTCCTTCAGAAAGTATTCACACCCTTTGACTTTCACAAAATGTTGTGTTACAGCCTGAATTTAAAATGGATTAAATTTAAATTTTTTGTCACCAATCTACACAAAATACCCCACGATAACAAAGTGAAAACATGTTTTGAGAATTTTTTTACAAATTAATGGAAGATAAAACGTTGAAATATCTTGTCAGTAAGTATTCAACCCCTTTGCTATGACACTCCAAATTGAGCTCAGGTGCATCCAATTTCCTTTGATCATCCATGAGATGTCTCGACAACTTGATTGGAGTCCACCTGTGACCTATTCAATTGATTGGGCATCATTTAGAAAGAAACACACCTTTCTATACAAGGTCCCACAGTTGACAGTGCATGTCTGAACAGAAACTCTACCATGAAGCTCAAGGAACTGTCCGTAGAACTCTGAGGCAGACCTGGAAGGAGGCATAGATCTGGGGGAAGGGTATAAAACAATTTTGAGAACGTTGAAAGTTCCCAAGAGCACAGTGAGCTCCATCATTAGGAAATGGAAAGAATATGGAAGTACCCAGATTCTTCCTATTGCTGGCCGTCCAACCAAACTGAGCAACTGGGAAAGAAGGATCTTAGGGAGGTGACCAAGAACCCAATGACTACACTGACAGAACTACAGAGTTCCTTGGCTGAGAGGGGAGAACCTACTTGGACAACAGTCTCTGCAGCACTTCACAAGTCTAGGCTTTATGGGAGAGTGGCCAGACGGAAGCCACTCCTCAGAAATAGACACGTGACGGCACGTTTGGAGTTTGCAAAAAGGCACGTGAAAGACTGTGAGAGCATGAGGCAAAAGATTCTGTGGTCTGATGAGATGAAAATAGAAGTCTTTGGGCCGAATGCAAAGGACTGTGTCTGGTAGAAACTGAGCACAGCTCATCACCCATCGAACATCATCCCTACCGTGAAGCATGGTGGTGGCAGAATCATGTTATGGGGATACTTTTCAGCAGCAGGGACTGAGAGACTTGTAAGGATAGAGGGAACAATGAATGGAGCCAAATGCAGGCAAATCCTTGAGGAGAATCTGCTTCAGAGTGTAAAAGACTTAGACTGCGGTGAATATTTACATTCAAACAGAACAATGACCCCAAGCATACAGCCAAAACAACACTGGAATGGCTTCAGAACAAAAACGTGAAAGTCCTTGAGTGGCCCAGCCAAAGCCCAGACTTGAATCCTGTTGAGAATTTGTGGAAAGACTTGAAGATTGCTGTTCACTGACACTCCCCATCCAACTTGACAGGGCTTGAGCAAATCTGCAAGGAAGAATGGGAGGAAATCCCCAAATCCAGATGTACAAAGCTGATACAGACATACCCAAGAAAACTCGAAGCTGTAATCGCTGCCAAAGGTGCCTCGACAAAGTATTGATTCACGTCGTTGAATACTTATTGATGCAAGCCATTTCAGCTTTTAATTTTTCATTCATTTGTAATTCCACCAAGAATTATGGACGGGTTAATTCCACCAAGAATTACAGACGGGTTAATTCCACCAAGAATTACAGACGGGTTAATTCCACCAAGAATTGCAGACAGGTTAATTCCCACACGAATTACAGACGGGTTAATTCCACCAAGAATTACAGACAGGTTAATTCCACCAAGAATTGCAGACAGGTTAATTCCACCAAGAATTACAGACGGGTTAATTCCACAAAGAATTACAGACAGGTTATTCCACCAAGAATTGCAGACAGGTTAATTCCCCAAGAATTACAGACGGGTTAATTCACCAAGAATTACAGACGGGTTTAATTCCACCAAGAATTACAGACGGCTATTTCCACCAAGAATTACAGCACGGGCTTATTTCCACCAAAATTACAGACGGGTTAATTCCACCAAGAATTACAGACGGGTTAATTCCACCAAGAATTACAGACGGGTAATTCCACCAAGAATTGCAGACGGGTTATTCCACCAAGAATTACAGACGGGTTAATTCCCACAAGAATTGCAGACGGGTTAATTCCACCAAGAATTACAGACGGGTTTTCCACCAAGAATTACAGACGGGTTAATTCCCCCAAGAATTGCAGACGGGTTAATTCCACCAAGAATTACAGACGGGTTAATTCCACCAAGAATTACAGACGGGCTTATTCCACCAAGAATTACAGCAGACGGGCTATTTCACCGACATTTACAGACGGGTTAATTCCACAAAAGATTACAGACGGGCTATTTCCAAAGAATTACAGACGGGCTATTTCACCAACGAATTACGAACGGGTTAATTCCACCAAGAATTACAGACGGGTTAATTCACCAAGAATTCAGACGGGTTAATTTCCACCAAGAATTACAGACGGGTTAATTCCACCAAGAATTACAGACGGGTTTATTCCACAAGAATTACAGACGGGTTAATTCCACCAAGGAATTACAGACGGGTTAATTCCACCAAGAATTACAGACGGGTTAATTCCACCAAGAATTACAGACGGGTTAATTCCACCAAGAATTACAGACGGGTTAATTCCACCAAGAATTACAGACGGGTTAATTCCACCAAGAATTACAGACGGGTTAATTCCACCAAGATTCAGACAGGGTTAATTCCACCAAGAATTACAGACGGGTTATTCACAAGAATTGCAGACAGGTTAATTCACCCAAGAATTACAGACGGGTTAATTCCACCAAGAATTACAGACGGGTTAATTCCACCAAGAATTACAGACGGGTATTTCCACCAAGAATTACGACGGTTAATTCCACCAGAATTACGACGGGCTATTTCCACCAAGAATTACAGACGGGTTAATTCCACAAGAATTACAGACGGGTTAATTCCACCAGAATTACAGACGGGTTAATTCCACCAAGAATTACAGACGGGTATTTCCACCAAGAATACAGACGGGTTAATTCCACCAAGAATTACAGACGGGCTATTTCCACCAAGAATTACAGACGGGTTAATTCCACCAAGAATTACAAGACGAGACGGGCTATTTCCACCAACAATTACGAACGGGTTAATTCCACCAAGAATTACAGACGGGCTATTTCCACCAAGAATTACAGACGGGTTAATTCCACCAAGAATTACAGACGGGTTTTCCACACAATTACGAACGGGTTAATTCCAACAAATTACAGCGGGTTAATTCCACCAGAATTACAGACGGGCTATTTCCCAAGAATTACGAACGGGTTAATTCCACCAAGAATTACAGACGGGCTATTTCCACCAAGAATTACGAACGGGTTAATTCCACACAAGAATTACGACGGGTTAATTCCACCAAGAATTATGGAGGGTTTAATTCCACCAAGAATTACGGATGGGTTAATTCCACCAAGAATTACGGAGCGGTTCAGTCCCCCAGAATACACGACTTTCAAAATGATGTATGAAGGCTAAGGAGGCCTTTTGCGCATGCGTTGTGTCTGTGTTGTCAGTGACTTGGTTCTGCTTGCCGGGCACCATAATTGCTCTGTTGTTGAATGCAAATCAGACTCATGGAAATATATGAAATACGTGAAATATCCATGAATGAGAGGTGTCGTGTTCCTATAATTTCCTGTTAATGCAATTATTGAGCGGTGGCAATGGATATAACACACACATACACAAATACACAGATGGACGCTTCTCCTCTTAGCAACAGATGCAAAAATCTGGTATAATTTATTTTGTGGCCCTGGAACTAATATATTGTTTCAGACCTCGCTGGTGCTCTCGGATGACTCCAAGAGCAGTAAGGCATCTATAAAAAGACCATTGATGCCGTCCGCAACACTCACCTCTTGCCGGATCCTCACGCCCAGTGTTGGTTTCCCATACATGTTAGATGACTGCAGCAGATAGGGAACTGTGCCAACAGCTGCGCAACAGATATTAATTGGCCGAGCGAACCAACATTACGCGCTGCACCTTATCTTCTATCAAAGACCAATTAGCCCTGGGTTAATGGCCCTCAGGCATGCTATGTCACTGCTTGCAGTTATTCTCAGAGGGATGGCTGCTTACAGTTCCTGCCAATATGCCGAAGTGGACTGCAAGATTTGCCAGCGCTGAGGCAGCTCTCTGAGAATAGCCAGAGGGGCTATGACTCTCACAAGCATATGATCAGATGAACCAATTGGAGCAGAGGAAGAGCAGGAAACATTTGCAGGGAAGTTTGGCATGACCAAGTTCAGAAGGGAGGACTTGTCATTGGGAGAAATATGGGTTGGAAAGTTCTCAGATTGAGTCAGTCCTATGGAGTCACAGAAGTCCTTTGATGATGTGCCATCGCAGATGAGAGAGGTACCATCACCCAGCCAATTTGCATGGTGATAATTGAAATCATGTCTGGGTGGCTGTACTGTTTCCTTGTCTTTTTAAAATTAACATCACAGGGGAAGTGTCAAGCCCAAAAACCAAGATGACCCCCCTGGGAGAAAAAGCAAAAAAAAGAAGATTGAAAATGTCTATCTATGTCTATCTATTGCAGTACTGGAACAATCGTTCCCGAGATAACGTCACAGGGATTATGCAATCACCTAGGGTTCTATCCAGAATTTTTAGGGGCTATACCTGCCAGATTTCCTTACCTTTTAAAACTTTAACGCCTCAAAAATTCATTCAAATAAAAAACCTTGTGCAGTTCTTGGTGTGTTACTTAGAATTCATTATAATCAGACCAAGATATTTTTTACACAATTTTCATTCCACTGGACCTTTTATGAATGTTGATAATCCATCCTTGCCTTCAGACCATACATGTTCGAGCTTTGCAGCGATATTCGCCTTATATCATTATTCTCAGTTCTGCTTTGGCATGTTTTCAGAAAACCTGTTGCCGTGTTGAAACTCTGCATAAGCTTTTATGACCCTAAAATTAAATGTGACATTACGCTTTCTAACATTACTCTGTCGAAAAAAATCTATGAGCAATGTCATACAGATCAACGGTCGGTCGTAAGTGACCAATTTCATTGGTGCAGGAATATTGTGAGTACATAGTAGATACGTAAAGCTGAAGATTAAATTCACGGGGCATCAATATACACATGAATGATGTGCCAAAGGGCTTCCTCTTATTTCTAACTTTACTTGTATAATATATTTTGGGTGATAAATTATGTCCCTAATCTTGAGAACGTGCTTGTTCCTGGTAACACTGCCATGTGTTACGGGATGTGCACAAAGAGCCAAGTAGTATATCACTTCTCAATCCAGGTGTGGACCACCTTATATCTACCATAGCAGGCATTCTAACATCAAAAAACATAGGACATGTGGAATAGTGTTGGTATTGAATTATTTATTTTATGAGCCCCTGTAAAACGCGTTTCCTTGAAATTTCCTTAGATCACTCGTTGGGCTGGCAGGATAGCCTGGAGGTATGCTCACTCGCCTCTGAGCTGTCTAGCCTCTGTTAGAATCTCGATTCAGTTTTAAACTGTCACCCTGGTGTTTCAAATGCGAGCGATGCATCAACGTGTGTGCCGTGCCGCCCCTGGGAAGGACGTTAAGCCGGAGGGACCCGTCTGCCAGCGCCGGTGGTTGGTGGACGTTAGAGATTCCGTGGTGTCTTTTCTGAAGAGCAGGTAAGTTATCACCAGCCCCTTGAACAAATTGCAAATTCCGGTCACCTTCAGTCAAACGTCAGACGTGGCCATGGCCGCTTCGTGAAAGATTTGGGGGGGGGGGGAAGGTTGCTCAGCCAACCTCACAAGCAGGTTGGAATAATTGGATCCATTAAATGAGTAGTAGTAACAGCAGTTCCGAAGATAATTATTTGTTATTTCAAAAAACTTGTGTCCAAACTTTATTTTGTTTGTCAAACAAAATAACCTTTATTTTGTTCGTCAAAAAAACCCAACTAAATACAATGGTATTCCTGAAAAGTGGGGAACCAACAAATAATGAAAAGTTTCCCTGACGTTCAGTACATCTGCAAAGTGCTTGGGATAATAAAGAGTCAGCGCTGGCAATCTACCGCTTCCATCTTTAGCAGCTGCAAAGTTTGAGTATAAATGTCTGGCAGGAAATTTTGGAGGTGTGATATGAAACGGTGATAAATGGGGTTTCATTAAGTTCCGATGCAGCAAAGCATCTGACTGTAAATCTTTAACTTTTCTTTATGATTCGGACACCCGTCTTTTGGGACGGGTCGCATCGTTATTCTTTTTTGTTTCGCCATTAATCTTTTGACAAAGTATTAAACTGATAAAGCTGCAGAATATAATAAATATCTATATTTAGGCAGACCTATTTTACAGGATGCTTTGAGCCATTGCAATTGATAAGGCCAGTGGTTTATGCACACAGGCGATAGGCTTTGCAATTAATTATCCCATGGTGCAAACTATTGTTGGACAGCATTAAAGGAACAATTGCAGACAGACAGACAGACAGACAGACAGATAGACACACACACACGGAGTGTGTGTTACATGTACATGTTCAACGACAATAGAATTCCCTGGATTTTTTTTCCTTCGAGGCTGTGCTGCCCTTTTGAGCAGACTTCAGGCCAGCAGCATCACATCTGAAAGCTTTACATTGTAAACATGCCGGTGCTGTGGTTTTTGACCGGTCATGTCTCGAGCCATCGCAGGTCGGACAAAATCCAAAAAGCAATTTTGCCAAGAGAAAGCTCATGCAGATATGGGAGTATCGCAATTCTGGCTCGCAGCGATGATTTAACCTATATTCAATATCGCTAAGCTCTACATCATATTCAGTGCCTTGGGTTTATCCAAAATCGGCAGCTTGGTTTGACTTCCTCAATGAAAAAAAAACAACGAAGAGTTATGATAAATTCTAAACAAGAGATCATGAAAAACTCTCTGTGGCCCATCAATCTTGTGTCCGTTGGATAAATAGAAGATGTAGAATCACAGGGATTCAAATGAAATTTCAAACAGGAAAGTGTGGGTCCACCTGTCCGTTCGCCCGGATGGCTGGTTATATCAAATGTTCGAACTGATTTTACATGTTACATTTCATTTGGGGTGGTCACTTGGTTCGGCTCTAAACCATCCATGTGGATGAAGTATTTCCCTCTTGCTTGGCTCTGATTTATTCACTTATATTTGCAGTGAGTGGTAATAATTTGTTCTGTGAACGAGATTGGCTTCCAACAGTTGAGATCACATCAGTGGAGGAGAGAATTAATGCTTTCTGAGTTTTTATACTTTTTCAGATTATACTATTTGAATGATCTATTACATGCATTTACTATGTAAACCTTGTGAGAACACACACACACACACACACACACACACTTGATGGTTTTGGTCTGTGTGTGTTACCCCAAGTAATTCCAATCAGATGTGGTGAGCTGTTATGCGAACAAGCAAGGAGAAAGCCAACGAACAACCGCGAAGCCCTGACTGCCATTGGCAACCCCAACCAAGCAGCCATGGCCTAAGTGTCTTGTGGGTAAAGCCACGTGGATAGTTGGAAACAAAAGTTTCCCAATAGAAGAGGAAACCCTCTTTAATGAAAGGTACACCTCTTTTTTTTTTCCCCCTACACAAAGTCGAGGCTCATAGAGGAGCTAGAACATGTAACAAATCAGGACGTAATAAAACGAAAGCACCAGAAGAACTTGAATTTAAAGAAAGGTGAGAAAGGGACACACCCCTCAAGGGCTGATGTCTGCACAGTCACACCGAAAGTCTGTGTGTGATTGTCACACCGAGCATCTGGAATGTATGCCAATAAGAATAACAACTCGAGCTTCTTCAGTGAGCAAGAAAATCTCAATCTTTCAAAGCGATCGAGGTCTGCATCGAAGCAAAAAGATGTGAACATTCCACCTTCCTGAACAACAACACAAACTATACTCCAGACAAGCACAACAGGTGTACGTACAAGAGCAAAGTTGTAGTATAGAGTAGAAGATCATACTCCATTGCCAAGACTGAAAGTAAAGAACCAAACATATGCAGGAAGTGTTTCGAGTTATAATTAATGAAGAAAAAGAACAACAGAAATCAATTTTAAAAAACAAAAAAAACAAACAAATGTTAACAGTCCCGGTCGAGATGGAGTTCCCAACTTCTTACTAAAGCAAGTTGAAGTTCTCCACAAACATTATGTTCAAGCCTTTGATGCATCATTCGAGGAGAGAGTTTTCTGGATGTATAATTCACCTTCCTTATCCCAAAATCTGAAAAAAAAAAACACAACTGCTTCAATGACACAGACTTAGAACATGTCTATTAATGACGTACAACG
>CM068956.1:157698099-157708891 GCA_035128595.1 Eptatretus atami | reverse complement strand
ATTTGAGCCTAATTTGAATTGCGCACGAGATGCTTCTTCTCCTCTCACTCATATTTCTTTGCGAAGAGGTGTATCAGCTACACCAATGCTTATAATTCTACAGCCTTCTCATTATTATGACTTTGTTATGTGGCAAAATATGCATATCACACTTCTTGAACTCAGTTTTGCATGTAAACTAGTTACACACCTCACTCTTATCCGAACTTGTCGCATGAGTCCAATAATAACACATTGACCGTTTTGATCTCATCAACATCTGACCAAGAACCATTAACTGACCATATGAACGCTCAAAGACAAGATGTGACAGAAAAGCTGAAAACAGGCAGAGATAATCTATGTATATTTCCAACCTCTCTTGACTTGAGCAGTTGTCTACACAGCAGTTACTATTGCACGAAACTGATATGGCATGATATTTCAAAATGTATTGGCCTTATCATGCTCATGGATCAGGCATTACGTGCGGAGGTAATGCTCAGTCTTATATGCACGCATGGGCCAATCCTCAGTTCCAACTCAAACATGCAATGAAGTTTGTGCATTGATAAAACAAGTGCGTATCATATTTTAAGAACCAGAATCATAATTAGAATCATACAAAGTTGTAGGGCCTCCAAAGTAATAACAAATTGAAATCAATGCATGTAATGTGCTGTGATGTATTCTCAAGTGAACTTGTGCAGGTATTCAGAATTCTGCGATGAGTCGTATTATAGAATGAGTATTCTTTCGTATAATTTTTTTTTTTTTGAAAGCCTGGTGTTAGCTTAATGGTTAGGGTGGCTGGCTGAAGATCTTAGGGTCTTGAGTTCAAGCTCCTGTTTTAACCCATTGAATTAACACCAAGCTGCGTTGTCTCAGCCTGTCATCCTTCCAAGGTTGGTGAAATGAGTGCCAGTGTGCTGGTAGCAGTGGGCACTGCATCAGTGGCACAGCTGTGCACTCTGAAAATTATGCAGCCAAGCAGCCACATGCTGTTTATGAATAAATATGTTATTTTTCGAAAAAGTAAGTGAAGAACACCAAAGCAAGAAAGAATTAAAAACTACTTTCAATTGAATGAAAAATGCTGTTTTCAAAAGTAATTGTTGTAGTTTCATTGTCATCATAACAGATGTTAATGCTGTTATAAATTGCTCTTTCTACTCACTGACTGATTGACTGACTAGATGGGCGAGACGGTTGAATTTTTGCTTACTGATGTAACTCGAAGCTGTGATTCCTAAAAAAAACACAAAACTGTCCATAAATGTCCATAAATGAAAATATCCATCAACTAAAGTTGGTTGGTGGAGGCTTGCACTCCCGGCCGGGAATGGTGCGGAGCTTACACAATGACGTCACTATCTCTCAGCCTGGAAATGAAAGTTTGATTTTTGCTGCTCCCTGATTTTGCCTTTGTTCCAATACCCCATAAGAACTTATAGGCAAAATGAACAAAATTCCATATATTTAGGGTTCTCAAGTTGCACATTAGTCATTATTGAGAGGGATTTTGCACTGCAATGTCACAAAGCTCATCTCGGTCTCTTGGAAAACTATTCTTTATCCTATATGACTGCTGTGGTTTTTGAAAATATCAAACAACCATATTAATTTGACGTGTACTGTGTTGTGCATATTCGACGGCAAGTTGTCAGTTTACAGTTGGGCAAATTTTCAACAATATTGTGCCACTTAGGAACCCTAAACTTCCTCAATCTGCTTTCATATTTGGTGTGTAGTTTTCTACTGTCAAATGGAAAAAGGCACACCCAGGAGCATAAGATTCTCTTTAGTTTTTTTACCCGCCTATGATGGAAGCACCTAATAGTGGAAGCTAATTGTGCTCAACTTCAATTGTTCTTTAACAGAAGATTGATAACTAAAGCTGTTTGCAATCAGGGTAACTCAAATCACTGAGAGACAAGTGACTTCATGTGAAACTTGAAATCGACCATTGCCCCATCCTATCACATTTGGGTTACAACATTAGGACAGGGTCATGATGTTAAATTGCTGAGGTCATGCCAATCACGTGACCAGAAATGTGTCAAAATGGGGGACTTTATAAAATATTTGGAAAATTGCGTAAATTCCTTCAAAAATCTTCCTCATCAGACCTACCAGTCAGGATTCTACCAAATTTGGGTTACAACATTAGGCCAGGGCCCAGGTAAGCTACAGGTCCAGTGGTCCTCTAAAATTTGTGCCAAGTCTTATCTGGAACAGTTGAAATATAATGGCTTGACTGACAGACCAGAAACCTTAATTATTATGTGACCAATTTTGAACTTTGGCACCTTCAATATTGATGACAAGCCACCAGACCCATGTCTACCTACTTTAGTCTGGAGGCATTGTGGCCAGGTATAATTTTGCCAACTGCTGTCTAAAAAGTTGCGAAAAAGATAAATGCTTGGCAGGCCAGCAACCTCAATTTTTCATTCGATTCTGACCTCTGACCCTCTGTGGAATCTTAAGAAAAGCACCAATTAAATGAATGTCTGTCTGCATACTGTATATCTGGCTTGTCTGGATCGGTTCAAAGACAGACAGATGCAAGGCAAGCCAAAAACCTTCATTTTTGAGACCAAATTTGCCTTTGAGCCCGCCCCCCCCAAAAAAAAAAATCTCACAAAGGATCTCTGATTCGAAGTTGTTCTCTGCATTCCGATTCAAAGGCTGTTTAAAAGCATGTTTAATTTATATTGACTCAAACAAGGGAATTTCAAGGCAAATTGAGATATTTAATATTTCATCTTTGACCTCTTAAATCAGAACCGTGGTAAATTGAAGACGGGTCCGGGTGTATGGACTAAGGTAGCTCCAAAACAACTTGAAGATGATTGGCTCAGAAAAGACAGAATGGCATATGATTGTGATTGCTGGAAAGAAAGAAGGAAAAAAACCCAGGAAAATCAACCACGTCTCTCCTCTCTCTATAGGAAGTGCAGTAGTCATAATAATAATAATATATATATATATATATATATATATATATATATATATATCTTAGGGTACTCGTGTTGTCATTCATTTGTTACCTCCGCCACCGAAGGTGGAAGGAGGTTATGTTTTCACCCCTTTCTGTCTATTTATTACTTGCAAAATCGAAGATTTTTAAAGTATATTGGTTAGTCGATTTTGTTATTTTGTCTGTCTGCCTGTCTGTCTGTTTGTGTGTCAGTCGCCTACAGGTCACAATTTCAAACCGATCTTCACGAGATTTCACCACATGGTCGAGTTTTGTCATAAGCAAGAAGCCTATTGTTTTTGAGGTCAAAAGGTCAACATAGGCCAAAGATCAACAAATTTGTCAAATTTCTAAAATCCTCATTTTTCATCCAATTGCCTAGAAATTTGAAAAGGATTTTCAAATGAGCTTACTGAGTTCAACCACCAATTATTTTTTTAGGTCAACCTCAACCAAAAAGTCAACAAAGGCCAAAGGTCAACAACTTAGGTGAGATTTCTAAAATCCTCAATTTTCATCCAATTGACTTGAAATTTGAAGAGGATTTATATTTCAGGTCAATGAATTAAACCAGCCAATTATTTTTGAGGTGGAATTTGTTTTATGGATTTTGCAAGTGTCGTGCTCCGCACGATGTCTTTTTCTTGTTCGTCTATTTGTCTGTTTGTGTACAGAATATCTCAAAAAGTTGTGGACAGAGTCGGATGAAATTTGCTCGAAAGGTTGGTTGTGTGACAAGGATGAACTGATTACATTTTGGTGAAGATCCAGAACCGGATCCGGCTACTAGAATTTTTAAAGTGATTCTTCACCATTGAGAGATTGGGCCAAAAATGATATCTAACACGAAATCTCAAAACATTGTGTATGGATTCTGACGAAAGTTGGTGGACACGTTGGGTGTGCGACTAAGAAGAATTGATACAATTTTGGTGAAGATCCGGATACGAGAGTTATTTAATTTTTAAAGTGATTCTTCACCATTGAGAGATGGGGTAAAATGATATACGTCTAGCATGATATTTCAAAAATGTGTTGGGCCCGATATGTTCCACTGGATCAGGCATTGCGTGGCCGAAGTATGCACTCTACCGAGTGCCCTTCTAGTTTTTTTTTCTGTTTTTTTTATTTTATTTTATTAAAGCTGCCATTGAAGGTTTGCAGACTTTCCTGCCTTTTCGGACTGCGAGTCATTTACAGGTTCCAGCCTAAGAGATCGGACTGACCTAGCACCATCTAGGCCGGCAATCCCGCAGTGCGGAACAGAAGCAGGGGTTCAAGTTGAGCTGCAGAAGGCTTTGGAATGGAAAAAAGGAGATTGCACGACACAGCAGGTGAACATACTAACCTCTTCACCCAGGATAAGACCCTAAGGTTTAAGCATATTTTGCCTCTACCTCTCTCCCCCCCCCCCCCATCTTGCTGAGTTTGGTCTAAACTTGTATACGTGTGGGAGGTCTCCTTCATTGCCAAAAATCCTTCGGAATGAGTATGTGTTAATTTCACACGCGTCGTAAATACCACGCAAACCTTAGAACAATTGGGATTACAGGAGTACGAACAAACCTACAGCCCCTTAAAGGATCAAACGTACATTGTAAGTACAATGCCATTCCTTCCTAATTGACCTTAAATTGTACGAGCATTGCAGTTCTGCCGTTTAACTGGTTTAAAGTTCTGGTTGAATAACAATCTTACACTTGAAAAGGAAACATCCAATTAAAAATCTTACAGTTTCCATTTCCTCACACTAATCATTAACCTCGAGCAGGACCCCATGGCTCTGCCTCTGTCTATGCATCCGGAGTCGGTTTCCAGGGCAACAATGAATTAGCACTCCGGTTTGGCGACCTCCCATTGGCCCAAACTGCAGGAGGGAAAAGGAACCCGTACAATTCATTATTAATGTTGGAATTATCTGGCAAAACGTATTTATAATTATTTAATACATCCTGCGCTGCTTGCGCAGTGCCCTCGATTTCTCTGCCCAAAGCTCATTGGAGGTAACGAATAAGCAAAATCATGCTGCTTAATCCTCCCTCAGCACCGCTCGGCCTTCCTTCAGATTCTCTTTACCTGTGCCGGTTGCCCTCGGTAACGCAGCTTTCACTTCATACCCTCCATCTCCCAATGCTACACCCTGAGTTCATGTGCAGTTCTGGTGAAGAGGAAGGAGAGATGGCATGCAGAGAAGAGGAGAGGAAACCTGGAGTGAAAAACTTCCAAACAAAGAAAACCGAAGTCAATTGAGTTTAAATTGTGACAGACTCTAAAATGAGAAGCATTGAAAGCTGTTTGAAATCCAAATCACAGTTCTGGAAGTGCTTTACATGCAAACGTTTCATCGTATGTTTGTGTTCAATTGCACAAAGAGCAATTATTGAGCCAAGTTTTTGTTCTTCAAAACCCACAAGGATCTCTCGGTCGTAACAGGTTCAGGTGGTGTTCCTGTCGCGGTTCGTGTGAAATTGTAGCGTGCTGTACATTTTCCTTCGAATGAAATGATGACGGTTTCAAGTCATGAACTCGATCCCCCTGGACCTCCGAGAAGTGAAAGCCTTCGTGTCCTCACTCAGCTCGGGACCTGCGGTCACACTCACACAATTAAACAGACCAGCATGAATATGACCAGTTAATGAAGACACCAGCATAGCTGACATTCCTTTGTGGAACCGCAGGAAGTGCCCTTAATTGGTTGGACACAAAACAATATTCAAATTGTCATTAGCACTGATGGGCGGCACGTTTGCAATGTTCACCTTGATGGCGAAATGCCACGAGAAGTTGTTTGCTGTGTTGAAAATGATGTCGTAATGGATGGAAAAAGACTCGGTGGAAATAATATGATCCAAGCTTTTGTTTTTGTATGCAACGGCCTGGACTTTGTAGAGCGAAGGTGATGGATGATTGTAAAAAAAAAAAGGTAACATACTGACTGTCAAGGCGAGGGCTAACAACGAACATGAACAAACAGGTGGGTGAATGAACAGGAGAGGACAGGAGGAGAGGTTAGAGGAGAAATAAAAAGAAAGATAGTAACCTTTGGCTCTAGAGATAGCTAATGGTGGCAGATAAGATCATAGGTAAAGATGGAAGATGATGTGAGATCACATTGTACTGCCTTCTTCGAGTGGGAATTATCTGACTCATCAATTCAGTACCAAAAGTTGGAGACAAAGGAGGAGTGGAGGTGAGTGGGAACTCCACATTTTGCAATGTGAACAAGGAGAATGTTATTGAAAGATCATGTGCATTCTGGAGGAATTCGGGAGATTTGGGGGTTCAAACAATAGGAGAGAGGAAGTCAAAAACAGAGAAACCACCAACCTGTCTACAACGAGCGAGCAAAAGGTCGTGTGCCTCTGCTTATTTGTGGAAGATGCCAATGAAACAAATTGAGACTTTTGGATTCCTCAACATTCAGGAGTGATGGGTGTGAAGTGGGAGAACCAATGTGTACAGAGGGTTACTCCATTGAGTTATTGAAAAAAGACTTTGTAGGTCCTACCTTCAGATGTACAAAGGATGTGTGGCACGGTGAATGCCGCAGATTCACTTCCTGTATTGTTGTAGGTTATTTTCACGTCTGAAATGGTTGTGATGACCTTGGATTGAACCAGATGTTATTGCAGGTAATGACTGATCAAATTATGTTTTAGAAGGCTTCATTTTGTTATTTTTCGATTTTTAGATTTTCGCTGCGTTCCATGAAACTCTGTAAATTTACTTGGAAAGTTATTTGTTTGAACTGATGAACTCGTGATGCATTGTGGGACCACGCGGTCAGCTTGAGTGGGTTAGAGACGCCATTTTAGAGGTTCATGAACGCCTGGTTCGAGCTCTTGTCTGTTTGAAATCTCGAAGAAGACAAAGTGCATGAAGGAACTTTAACGGCTATGTACATTTCAAAGCCTTGTAAACCACCATCCCGACAACCCTTTCACTGCTTTCTCTTCTCTCTGTTCTATTTAAGTAGACTCGTTGTGCATGATTGGGAACGTGTTCCCGACTGTTGGATTGAACCGTCGGTTAGGGCCCTGTCACACCTTGACGTTTTAGCCAGCGTATGGCAACGTATCAAAATGTATGTAAAACACGCTGGCGTACAGCGCTGAACTATTGATGTTTTTTTCAGTTTTGGCGTATTCATAACGAGTTGGACGTATGCATAACGTATTAGTAACGTACACAGAACGTTTCGATAACTTATAGATAACTTGTACCAACGAATGCTTAGCGTGTTGTCGGCGTTCACAAACGTGTGCCCACACGATAGTCTAACGTATGCATAGCGCGCGGCAGCGTATCGCCGACGATCACGTGGCGTAGGCTATTAATAGGCTGCCGCTCACGATTTAAATCGCTGCGCTCGACTATTTAAATGGACGCTGCGGCTCGACGATTTTAATCATAACCAAGCTAGACATCGAAGTGTCACATCATCGTCATGCCGAAGAAAACTTCGAAGAATGCTGCCAAGAAGTCTCCTGGCCGTGGCCGTGGACGCGGACGGAAGGAGGATCCATAATCACCCACACCCTCCCCATCACGCTCACCTACTACTACTGACATGGACTTACTACTACCGCATGACACGCTCACCATTACTACTACTACTGATACTAACTGACATGGACAATCTACTCACCATGGAGTCTGAAAACACGTGGTTCCTCCTGTGAACCCTTTTTAATACCAATTCCCCTAAACGCTGCCAATACGCCATTATACGGTAGCTGTAAGCGTTTAGACACTTTCATAAGTTTCTGTGGTCGTCCGGAAGACGTCAATCAAATACGTCTACATAACGTCAATATATGCGTTTGAGAACGTTACACATAGGTTCAAAAGCACGTTACTCATTAGGTTAGAAATAAGTTCGGTATACGCTAAACATCCTTCGACGTGTTCGACTTATGAGTAACTTACAAGTAACGTGTGTCGACGTGTGTCACACGATGCATACGTGCCTACATTATGGCCAGCTATGCGGAACGTGTGAGTCATACGCTGGGCATATAGAGTCGAAAAATTTGAGCAGCTTAAAATTTGTCGACGAGCTCGGTGTACTACGACGTATGCCCAGCCGTGCATTCAGCGTGCTCTTAACGTATACCAAACTTACCCATAACATATTCGACGTACGCCAGTGTTTTAGACAAATTTTTCATACGTCGGCATACGATGGCTAAAACGTCAAGGTGTGACAGGGCCTTTACAGAAGGATGGTACGAAGGATAATATTCCAGATCTACCGTCACGTCAAGTTTCAACAGGACACTCTACCATTTGAGTCCCCAAAATGAGTGATAAATGGAATACACACATTTTGCCATGATAAACAAAAGCTTCTGAATTCAAGTTTTTTTTTTTAAAGTCAGATCAGTTCGTCTCCACTTTCAAAGCAACTATGTGTTGAAATAAAGAGAAGTTTTTTTTTTGATTTAGTACCATGTTATGAGGGCTGGCAGGATGGCCTCAAGGTATGTACACTTGCTTCTCAGCTGTCTAGCCTGAGTTTGAATCCTGACCCAGCTACAAAATGTTTCACAGGCTGTGAGATTCATCCAGTGTGTACCCTTGAATTGACATAAAACTGGGTGTCCTGTCTGCTGGTATTTTGTTATTTCGTTGTTTTTGACATTTGTTGGTGTCTTTCTTGGAGTTGACCAAAGAAGATAAAGCTTTGGGGCCAGATAAACATCCGAAGGTATTGAATGAGAGAGCAGAGCAGGTAACATATATGATGTTAACATATATAACGTCATGTTTGTCTGCTCTGCCAACATGAGTCCTTGTCATTGATGTATTATGGGCCTACTCTTGCTCATACAACATGATAGCCATTCAGATTCTTCACAAGAACAGCCACATCACTGATCAACAACCAGACTTCAACCAGTTGTAGGCATCCAAAGTTTTCCAGTGCTTCACGTCTTCCAGGGTGTAAATACTTTTTGTAAACATCAGATCATTCACTAAATCTGGATATAAAATGGTTGGAAAGTTTGGCTTGCTTCTGGACCTTGCTGTATTCTGCAATTAATACCGGTCTGTTTTGCTGATAACCGGTATTGTTGTGATATCACTATCATTGTTGTGACATCAAGCTTTGCCCCAGATTATTTGGCCGTGATAACTCGTGAACGTGGGGTTTTAAAAATGTTTTTAAATTTAACTGATGCGGAGCTAAGCTTCGTCTGGGATGAGCTGAGGTGCCGGAGCGGTGCTCAGCCAGCACTACTCTCCTGCCAACATCTCATCTTTTCAATATACGCTCAGAGAGATGTAGCTGCTGCGTTTGTCATTGGAATGTGGAAGCATATGCCGTAATGTAGAACTGTCTGCAAAGTAGAGTGGATTTCACAACATCTTTTAGTCAACTTAATTTAAATTGTAAATCTCAAAACATAGTTCCCTGACCAAAAAAAACAGTAAGAACCTGAACCTATAAGCAATTGAATGGTTTTCCGACTGCACAGATCATCAGCTGGGCACCGTTCTTCCTCGAGGTTTCGATCCTTTCAACCCAGAACCTCTCCAAACGGCAGATCCACAACCTCGGTCACGGATCCACATCAGTAGATGACCTACATCAGTAGATCCACGACCTCAGTTGCATCCAGGAAGGCAGTTAACCCATCAATGCAACAACATCGCTAATCAAACTCTACTCACTCGAGGATTTAATGTATCATCACAGAGTTTCAACTCCCATGACATATTCTACTTTACGATAATACATTAAATCATGCACATCTTACCTTCAATATAACACGTCCACCAACAAACATGACCACCCCACTCATCTCTGGTTCAAACTGTTATTCAATTTCAAACTGTTGCCCTCTCCCTCACCCACTTTTTCTTTTTTTTATTCCATTTCTGTTTCATCATCACTTTGTTCGTTCCTCTTCTTGCTGTGTTTGAGTTTGAATTCAGTTTGTTCACCCAATGTGTCCTTCTCCCCTTCCTTTGATCTCATTGTTCCCCATACCCATCTTCCAACAAGTGTCCCTCCACCTCGCTGTTGGTGTGTTCCCCTCCCTCCTTTCCGCTGTGTTGTTCTTATGTTATGTTTTGGTCCATTCTGTGCTCTTGCTCTTTCGTGAACTACGTATAGAAAACAATAGCTTTGTATACAAAAAAATAGTAGAATTGCATTTTCTTATTTATATACGTGTCATCGTACTTTTTCTATTTGGCTCGCCTTGGAATATTGCAAGAATCTTGTTCTAACGCTTTCCACTGTAACATACCACCTTCAGCATCCCAACAAATGCTGATCATCATCCATCAATTGATGCCTGAACCCTCAATTTTGTTTCTGGTACAAAGTAGGGAGGGAAGATGTGTTTTGTTTTGGATGAACAAAGATGATACATTTTTCTGTGGGCATTTCGTTGCTCGGAATTCAATATCATTGAAGCTCATTGATCAGGTATGTTATTGAGATGAAGACGATTATGATGAACATTTATATATTTTTAATACAGGATCAAGGCTTGTGTAGGAGCGAGAGTCGAGAACAGATCAGGAGGCAACTGAAGAAAACGAACAGCAGAAGGAGAGGGGGAACGCACACAACAGCGGGGTGAAGGGACAAAATGGAGAGGGAGACTTCGAAAATAAGCGATGTGACGACGAATGAAAATATATTAAGATATATATACTGTATTAATGATATATCCTGTTATTTGTATTAATGTATATATATATATATATATATAATATGAGCGTCCTCAAAAAGTAAACGGACTAACTCACAGAATTATTCCAAAAAATATTGGATACAACTTGTCCCCTATCAAAATAGTTTCCACTTACGCT
>CM068956.1:157670626-157682956 GCA_035128595.1 Eptatretus atami | reverse complement strand
GAGGTTCGTGGTGGAGCTCGGGTGGTGAATGGCCGGGGTCCACGGAGGAGGCTCGGGGTCGCTCTTCCCTTCCTTGTAGAGGGCCAGCAGAGACATGTTCACCGCCTCGACGCCCACCAAAAACTCTTCAAAAGAACTTTTAAAAGACTCTCCAAGACCCCAAAAAGACTCTCCAAGACTCAAAAAGACCACCTGCCTCAGAGAGTGCTTGGGAATTTATGGACCTCCCTCAGCGGGGAGGGACCTGGTGAACAGACCTCGCTGTCCGCCTCTGATTGACAGGTTCTACGGCCCACCTTTCCAGGGCGGCTTGGCCCCTGCCGGGAAACCCCAGCCACTCCTCCACGCGTGCCCACACTCGACGAGTAACAGTATCAATGCTGCAACGGCCCCTGCCGGGAAATCCCAGCCAGTCTTCCACGCCCGTTCATACTTGATGAGTAACAGTATCAATGTTGCACAGGCCGTCGTGCAAGAGTTACAACGTTTGTGGAAAAGAGAGAGATATAATTATTTATACATCTGAGCTGCTTTGGCAGTGCCCTCGTTCTCTGCAAAGCTCATGGGGTAGAATAAGCAAATCATTGCTGGTTAATCTCCCTCTAGCACCGCTCGGCATTCTTCAGATTCTTTTACTGTGCGGTTGCCTCGGTACGCAGTTCTTTCAGCTTCATACCCTCCATCTCCCAATGCTACATACCTGATCAATGTGCAGTTCTGGTGAAGAGGAAGGAGAGATGGCATCAGAGAAGAGGAGGAAACCTGATGAGTGAAAATTCAAAAGAAAACGAAGTAATTGAGTTTAAATTGTTGACAGACTCTAAAATGAGAACGCATTGAAAGCTGTTTGAAATCCAAAATAAGTTCTGGAAGTGCTTTCATGCAAACGTTTCATCGTATTTTGTGTTCATTGCACAGAGCAATTACTTGGGCAAGTTTTTGTTCTTCAAAACCCACAAGCGATCTCTCGGTCCGTAACAGGTTAGGTGGTGTTCTGTCGGGTTTGTGTGAAATTGTAGCGGTGCTGTAATGTTTCTTCGAATGACAATGATGAGGTTCAGTCATGAACTGATCCCCCTGGACTTCGAGAAGTGAAAGCCTCGTGTCCTATTCACTCAGCTGCGGCGACCTGCGGTCACACTCCACAATTAAACAGAACCACGCATGAATATGACCAGTTAATGAGACACAGTAGCTGACATTCCTTTGTGGAACAGCAGGAAGTGCCTTAATTGGTTGACACAAACATATTCAATTGTCATTGCACTGATGGGGGCACGTTTGCATGTTCACCTTGATGGGTGCACGAGAAGTTGTTTGCTGTGTTGAAAATGATGTCGTAATGGATGGAAAAAGACTGGTGGAATAATTGATCCAGCTTTTGTTTTTGTATGTAACGGCGCTGGTTTGTAGAGCGAAGTGATGGCAGTGATTGTAAAAAAAAAAAGGTTAACATAACTGATGTCAAGGGAGGGTATACAACGAACTGAACAAACAGTGGGTGAATGAACAGGAGAAGAAGGGGAGAGTTAGAGGAGAAAAAAGAAGATAGTAACCCTTTGGCTCTAGAGATAGCTAATGGTGGCCGATAAGATCATAGGTAAAGATGGAAGATGAATGTGGAGATCACAATTGTACTGCATCTTGAGTGGATTATCTGACTCATCACTCTCAGTACAAAAGTTGGAGACAAAGAGGAGTGGAGGTGAGTGGGAATCAATTGCAATGTGAACAAGGAGATGTATTGAAGATCATGTGCATTCTGAGGAATTCGGGAGATTTGGGGGTTCAAACAATAGGAGAGAGGAAGTCAAACAGAGAAACACCACCTGTCCTACACGAGCGAGGAAAAGGTCGTGTGCTCTGCTTATTGTGGAAGATCCAATGAAACAATTGAGAACTTTTTGGGATTCCTCACATTCAGGAGTGATGGGTGTGAAGTGGGAGAACCAATGGTGTACAGAGGGTTATCCCTTTGAGTTATTGAAAAAAAGACTTTGTAGGTGCCACTTCAGATGTACAAGGGGAAGCGTGTGGGCACGGTGAATGCCGCAGATTCATTCCTGTACTGTTGTAGGTTATTTCACAGTTGAAATGGTTGTGATGACCTTGGATTGAACCAGATGTTATTGCAGGTAATGATGATTCAAATTAATGTTTAGAAAGCTTATTTTGTTATTTTTTCGATTTTTTAGATTTTCGGCGTTCCTGAAATTCTGTAGAATTACTTGGAAGTTATTGTTTGAACTGATGAACTCGTGAATGCATTTGTGGGACACGGCGGTCAGCTTGAGTGGGTTATGAGCCCATTTTAAGAGGTTCATGAACGCTGTTCGAGCTCTTGTCTGTTTGAAATCTCGAAGAGACAAAGTGCATGAAGGAACTTTAACGGCTAATGTACATTCAAAGCCTGTAAACCACATCCCGAAAACCTTTACTGCTTTCTCTCTCTCTGTTCTATTTAAGTGACTCGTTGTGCAATGAATTGGGAACGTGTTCCGACTGTTGGATTGACGTGGTTAAGGGGCCCTGTCAACTGACGTTTTAGCAGGTATGCAAGTTCAAATGTATGTAAACGCTGGCGTACGCTGAACTATTGATGTTTTTTTCAGTTTTATGGCGTATTCATAACGGTTGGACGTATGCATACTATTAGTAACGTACACAGAACGTTTCGATAACTATAGATAACTTGTAAACGATGCTTAGCGTGTTTGTGGCGTTCACAACGTGGTGCCCAACGATAGTCTATACGTATGCCATAAGCGCGCGCAGCGTATCGCCGACGATCACGTGGCGTAGGCTATTATTAGGCTGCCGCCTCAACGAATTTAAATCGCTGCGGCTCGACTATTTAAATGACGCTGCCCGTCGCGATTTAATCATAACCAAGCTGACATCCGAAGTGTCAACATTCATCGTCATGGCCGAAGAAAACTTCGAAGAATGCTGACCAAGAAGTCTCCTGGCCGTGGCCGTGGACGCGGACGAAGGAGGATCCATAATCACCCAACCCTCCCATCACGCTTCACCCTACTATCTCTGACATGGACTTACTAACTACTACTCTACTACTGACACTCACACTACTACTTATACTGATCTACTCGACATGGACATCTAACTCACCATGGAGTCTGAAAACACTGACCGAGTTCCTCCTGTGACCCTTTTTATATACATTCCCCTAAACGCTGCAATACGCATTATAACGGTTAGCTTGTAAAGGGTTAGAAAAACTTCAAGTACGTTCTGTGGTCTCGGTAGAACGTCAACAAATACGTCTACATACGTCAATAATGCGTTTTTGAGATACGTTACACATAGTCAAGAGCACGTTACTCATAGGTTTAGAAATAAAGTTTCGGGTACGCAAACCTTACATCGACGTGTTTCGACTTATGAGTAACTTACAGTAAAGTGTGTCGACGTGTGTCACGATCCGCATAACGTGCCTACAACTTAGGCCCAGCGTTGCGGAACGTGTTGAGTCATCGCTGGATACGTGAAAAATTTGAGCATGCCTTAAATTTGGTCGACGAGTCGGTGTATCTACGACGTATGCAGCGTGCTTCAGCGTGCTTCTTAACGATACCAAATCTTAACCCATAAATTTCGACGTACGCAGTGTTTAGACAAATTTTTCATACGTCGGCATACGATGGCTAAAAGCTCAAGGTGTGACAGGGCCTTTAGCAGAAGGATGGTACGAAGGATAATTTCAGATCTACGTCACGTCAAGTTTCAACAAGGAACATCTCCATTTGAGTCCCCAAAATGAGTGGATAAATGGAATAACACACATTTTTGCCCATGATAAACAAAAGCTTCTGTAATTCAAGTTTTTTTTTTTTTAAAGTAGATCAGTTCGTCTCCACTTTCAAGCAACTATGTGTTGAATAAAGAGAAGTTTTTTTTTTGATTTAGTACCATGTTATGAGGTGCTGGCAGGAAAGTGGCCTCAAGATGTACACTTGCTTCTTCGCGTCTAGCCTGATTTTGAATCCTGACCCAGCTACAAAAAGTTTCACAGGCTGTGAGATTCATCCAGTGTGTACCTTGAATTGGACATAAAACTGGGTGTCCTGTCTGCTGTATTATTGTTAATTTTCGTTGTTTTTTGACATTTAGTTGAGTTCTTTCTTGGGAGTTGACCAAGAAGATAGTTTGGGGCAGAATAAAATACTGAAGGTATTGAAAGAGAGAGCAGAGCAGGTACATAATGAATGTTACACATATATATAACGTATGTTTGTTCTGCTTCTGGCCAACATGAGTCTTGTCATCTGAATGTATGTATGGCCTACTCTTGGCTCATACAACATGATAGCCATTAGATTCTTCACCAGAAACAGCCACATCACTGATCAACAACACGACTTTACAACAGTTGTAGGCATGCAAAGTTTTTTCCCAGTGCTTCACGTCTGTCCCAGGTGTAAATACTTTTTGTAACATCAGATCACTTACTTAATCTGGAATAAAATGGTTGGAAAGTTTGGCTTGCTTCTGGAATTGCTGTATTCTGGCAAATTAATACACCGTTTTTGTCTTTTTTGCTGATAACGGTATTGTTGATGATATCACTATCTTGTTGTGACATCAAGCTTTGCCCCAGTATTATTTGGGGATAACTCAGTGAACGTTGGGGTATATATAAAATGTTTAAAATTTACGGATGCGGAGCTAGAGCATTCGTCTGGGATGAGCTGAGAGTGCGGAGCGGTGCTCAGCAGCACTACATCATCCTGGCCAACTTATTTTTTCAATATAGTCAGAGAGATGTAGCTGCTGCGTTTGTCATTGGAATGTTGGAAAGCATATGCCGTAATGATAGAACTGTCTGCAAGTAAGAGTGGAGATTTCACAACATCATTATTAGTCAAACTTAATTTAATGATAATTCAAAACATAGTTTCCTGACTCAAAAAAAACAGTAAGACAACTGAACCTAATAAGCAATTGAATGGTTTTCCGACTGCACAGATCAATCAACCTTGGGCACCGTTTCTTCCTCGAGGTGTTCCGATCCTTCACCACGAACCTCTTCCAACGGCAGATAACACACCTCGTACACATCCACATCAGATAGAGATGACCTACATCAAGTAGATACTCCACGCCTCAAGTTGCATCCAGGAAGGCAAGTTAACCCAACAATGCCAAAACATCGCTAATCAAACTCTGACTCATCGAAGGAATTTAATATATCACATCACAGAGTTCACGTCCATCACATATTTCTACTTGATACGATAATACATTTAAATCATGACATCATTCCTTCAATATAAACTCCACACAACAAACTATGACACACCCCACTCACTCTGGTTAAACTGTTATATACAAGTATTCAAACTGTATGCCCTCTCCCTCACCCACTTTTTTTTTTTATTCCATTTCTGTTTCATCATACTTTGTTTCGTTCCTCTTTTGCTGTGTTTTCGAGTTTGAATTCAGTTGTTCCCAATGTTCCTTCTCCCCTCCTTTGATCTCAATGTTCCCCATCCATCTTCCAAACAAGTGTCCCTCCACCTCGCTGTTGTGTGTTCCCCTCCCTCCTTTCCGCTGTGTTGTCTTAATAGTTAAATGTACTGTCATTCTGTGCTCTTGCTCTTTCGTGAACTTCGTATAGAAAACAATAGCTTTGTATACAAAAAATAGTGGAATTGCATTTTCTTATATTACGTGTCATCGTACTTTTTCATTTGGCTCGCCTTGGAATATTGCAAGAATCTTGTTCTAAAACGCTTTCACACTTTAACATACCACTTAGCATCCCAAACAAATGCTGATCCATATCGCACAATTGATGCCGAACATCAATTTTGTTTTCTGGCTACAAAGTAGGAGGAAGATTGTTTTGTTTTGGATGAACAAAGATGATACATTTTTCTGTGGGCATTTCGTTGCTCGGAATGTCAATATCATTGAAGCTCATTGATCAGTATGTATATGAGATGAAGATGATTATGATGAACATTTATTATTTTTTAAAACAGGATCAAGCTGTGTAGAGCGAGAGCGAGAACAGATCAGGAGAGGCAACTGAAGAAAACGCAACAGCAGAAGGAGAGGGGGAACGCACACAACAGCGGGGTGAAGGACAAAATATGGAGAGGGAGACTTTCGAAAATAAGCGAGTGTACGACGAATGAAAATATATTAAGATATACTTATATATGTATTATATATATCCTGTTTTTGTATATTATGTATTGTATATATATATATATATATAGTATATGTATATTATATATATATAATATAATATATAATATTATATATATATATAGTATATTTAAGAGGTCCGTCGATAAAGTAACGGACTAACTGTCACAGAAATTTTATTCAAAAAAATAATATTGGAATTACAACTTGTCCCCTTCAAATCGTTTCCTCCAGTCTCACACACTTTGTCCATCCTACTTCTTCCACGCTTCGATGCACCCCCGGAAGGCTTCTTCTGGACCTCTCGCGGAGCTCCATGTCATGGTCCTTTTGATGGCCTCCAGCATCAGGAAATTCGGCGTCCCTTGATCACCTTTTGAGCTGGGGAACTAGGAAAAATACAAGGGCAAGGCTGTGAATACTGGGGTTTTTTCAGAGTGGCATGTTCCTCTCCGCAGAAAACTGTCGGGATGCCTCAGGCACCGTGAGCAGGTGCATTGTCATGGTGGAAGCACCCAGGCGTTGTTCTCCCACAGATCCTACTCTTGTCCCGGACTATCTCATAGGCGCGAAAGATCTCCTTGTACACGTATTGATTCACTGTTTTGACCCTGTGGTAGAAACTGAAGTGGGACAATGCCCTTATTGTCAAAAAACCGATGAACATCACCTTGGACCTTCGACATTTCGATACCTTGCTTTCTTTGTCTTGGTGATGCCGAACTTTCCACTGATGACTCTGCGATTGGTCCTCAGGATCGTATTCGAATATCCACGATTCATTGCCTAGTGATGACTGCTCCTGAGCAGCGTCTGAATCGTCCTCGAGCGCTCGATAATGTCTTGACATAACAGTGACTCTTTCTGTTCTGGTCCTCGGACACAGCTTGTGACCATCTTTTGCGCACCTTGCGCAATTTCGAGATTTTAGTGATGATGCTCCAGACGTTGTCCTTGTTGATGGGAAGTCCTCAGCAATCATCCGCCACATGAGTCGACGATTTGCGGCGTCACCATCTGCTTCACACCTCGATGTTGTCCGCCGGTCTGCTCGTGAAAGTCCTTCAGACCGTGGATCATCTTCAACTCCTCCCTCCTCTTTGAACCTCTTGTGGCCATCAAATGCACGTGTAGTGACAATCGTTTCTTCCCTCTCGACTTGGTGCAGCATTGCGAAGATTCAGAAGGTTGTTTTGGCCAAGCTGTGGAAAGAAAACTTCAGCTTGGCTCTCTGCCTCACGATCTAGACTAGATCCCACAATGTAATAGCAGAGCCTGTAAGACAAAATAACACATAATGTAAGTACAGTCAACCATCACCAATCAATAATATATGTGTATATATATATTGGTGGTAATGTTCGCGAACTAGGACGTGACGCAACCCGTTCATCTCAAGTTTGTTCAGTGGAGCCACACAGCCAGGCTCAGTCCCCGTGTACTTTTTAGAGTTTAGAGTTTTAGGACAGGACCTGCGTCACACTGTTCGGCGAGAGGCTTCATGAAATCAGTTTCCCGTCGGCGGAGCAGCCGCCACACAAGCCTAAGATCACATGCGCAATGCCAAAGTTTCGGCTGGGGAGTGGTGTAAAAGCTGACCAGCCATTGGCTTGGAGCAGTGGAAATGCGTTCTCTGGAGTGATGAAATCACCGCTTCACATCTGGCAGTCCGACAGGACAAATCTGGGTTTGGCGGATGCAGGAGAACCTACTGCCTGAAATAGTGCCAACTGTAAAGTTTGGTGAGAGGAACATGGTCTGGAGCCAGGTTTTTCATGGTTTCGTGGCTCGTGTGTATATAGTTATAATATTATAATATAGTAAAAGAAGAAGAATGTGCTTCCAACCAAATAGTAAACTCAATCGACTCCGAGTAACTTGAGTAAAAAGGCGAGAGCAAAGACCCAGTCTCGGGCAAACGTTCGCCGGCCTCACAGCCGCTTCATCAGGCACAATGTCTGTTTGTCAATGTTTTTATTAAAAGACAGTTGTCAAGGCTCGAATAGAGAGTGAACCCAATGCACAACAAGGAGGGAAGGAGACAAGAGGAGTGGGAAGGGAAGGACAGAACAGTGGGAACAGAACATGTAGGAGATCTGATGGAAGGGAGAGGATGGGGCGGGGAACAGCGGGGTAGAACAAGATGGACACCACAGGGACTTTCAAGAAAGGAAGCAGGGAATATGAGGAGGTTAAGGAAGGAGAAGCAGCAGCAACACCGAGTATAGGCATTCAGCCTTTTCCACCTGTGTTTGTCGGTTGATGAAGTGTCCATTGGTGCCTGATTGAAGCTGGCGAAACGTTGCCTGAGACGGGTCTTGCTCTCACTTTTTTTACTTAAATTAGCGGAGTTTGGATCCAGTTACGTTGTTGGTTGGAAGCACATTCCTTCTATTAAAGTGTGTAATCCAAACCGCCCCAATCTATATAGATACACAGAGGTATGTATTTGTCTGGATATGTATATGTCTGACCAATGTATATGTCTGTAGATGTATCTTTATGTACATGTGTAAATGTTATATATACATATTATATATATTTAATAGAGGGGACAACTTTATCCTTCATATATATGTATATTTGTATACATATGTGTAATATAGATATATTCGATAATGTGTATGTGATATATGTATATAGTACCATATATATATATTTATACACACACTCATGGGGTATCTTATCACATGTAAGCAAAAAACAAAACCGTGCTTCCGCAATGTCTCAGGTCACTCGCTCTCATACTGTTTTTTTTTTCTTTTTTCATTTATTTATTTTCATTTATTTATATTTCTTTCATTTCGGATGCTTTCTGACAGTTTGTAATTTTTTCCCTGTGTATCGGCTTGATGTCTGTTGGACGTAAAATTACCGTGTTCCCTCATTGTCTCGGTCGTTCACCTGGTTTTTTCGCATTATTTTTAGTTTTTCCTTTTACAGATGCCTTCCAACAGTTTTCTTGATTTTCCTCGGTATCAGCTTTCGATAGCTTGTCGCCTGAATTTATTTCAGCTTTCACATACCCTGAAGGTACTGAACATTAATCTCAGTTCAGTCAGTGAAGCAGTGAGTGGTTGAAATGGAGCTTCTATAGATTTGGAGAGAATATAGACCATCGCTTTGCTGACAGAAATTACCAGATCTTTCTGTGATGGTTAAACAAATAGGACAAGAAGAAGAAGATTCCTGGAGTGCGGGGATAACCAGCGTCGCAAGTTAGCATTTGTGTTTTGCCACGGGGTGTGCCATGTGCCATAAAAAAAAAATATATATTTCATCAGAACGCTTCCCAGGAGTTTCCCTGAATCACCATAGTTTCGATTTATTTAATCCGCTATCTGTTCTCAAGTTTACAACACGATAGAGCAACAGGCAGACAGGCCATACTGTGATAATATTGTGTTACGGATCTGAAACACAGATGCATTCAAAACATACAGATTCCAAGAGTCAGTTATTCCGTTAAGTACATGTGAGACAGGTCCCTTCCTTTTGTCTAGGTGGGAGAACAGGTGCACGTGGCGATGTCCTTTAGGTGCGTTTTACATCTAACGTACCATCCAACAAAACCATCCAACAAACACCAAGACCCTCCAACGATCATCCAACAGACCATCCAACAGACCATCCAACAAACAAACCAACAACAACCACGGCAACTTCCGCGCTTGCAACCCTTGCCCTCGATGGCCACAGCATTCGGGCAAAAAGTCCAATCGCAGTTCTCTATTTGGCTTCTCCAAGGTGCTCAAATTCTTTCTTGTCGAGTCCACACGTGTGGAGTGGGGCGGCCTCGCCGGTGCCTGGCCGAGGCCCGGCCCAGAAAAGGGCGGACCCATGGGAGCCCGTCCCAATCGAGGTGGACTGTGGCATGTTTCACCGAGCCCCCGCCCCGTCGGGGAGGTCCATAAAAGACGACACAATCCTCAGTGCAAGAGGAGTTCTGTGGAGAGGAGGTCTCAAGAGTGAGTTTTTTGGAGGAGTCGAGTTGGTTGGTGTGCGTCGTGCGGTTTTAGCTGGAGTTCTGCATTTGGCTGGCGTTCGTTGGAGTTTTTCTGGGTCCCGTCCGCGACCTGATCTCTGCCCTGGGACTGCCGACTGCTCCGCTCGGTTCCTCCACGGGCACGAGTCCCATGCGTGTACTGGTGGCCGAGCCGCACGACCATTAGCAAGTGCCGCACCGTGGAGCACCCCTTCCATTCAACGTGCAGGTCCCAAACGAACTGCGACCCATCTCGTCTCTCCTCTCTGGCTGCGGGGGTCTATTAATAAATCATCTGAGTGTGTGGGCCCGTATTGTAAGTAGAAACTGTATGTGTTTTTGAACATTGTACAATTCACACCAGTATATTCCGCAATAAGTCTTGCTCTGTGTCTTCTTTATTGTAAATAAAATTACTGTAGAAATGTTCCAGTTCATTCCGTCCTTTCTTTCATTGGTCAGCATGGTTTGGATCCGAGTTTTAGCGAGTTTTTATACCCGATAATCCGTTCATCCCAGCCGCCACGACTTTGGCAGTTCCGTCCTCGACTGCACCCGAACTGGAGTTGGTAGTCGGTAGTTGGAACTCTACCGCAGTCGTAGAGTGACCCGGTTCGAGCAAGACGTGCCGAGGGCGTGGTTCCCCGGTAGTCGAAATCGCAGTAGTTAATTAGGTAATGTGTTCCAGACAAAAGACCTACGCTACGCGGTTGATATTGGCGTCCACGGTCGGTTAAACGACCGCCGGCTCGCGGAGTTATCCGAGCGCGGCTTACAATTCCGGGGAGTCTGGTGGGAGACGACGTAACCTCCCCACCTAGTGGTCGTTCTCGCCACCCGACCCACAACAATATGTATATATGTTGTTGAGGGCCGGGGGTCGGTGCGAGACCGACCACTAGGTGGGGGAGGTTACGTCGTCTCCCCCAGACTCCCGGAATTGTAAGCCGTCGCTCGGATAACTCCGCGAGCGGCGGGTCGTTTAACCGCGTGGACGCCATATTTCAACCGCGTAGCGTAGGGTCTATTTGCCCATAACCAATTTACTTAATTAACTACGTGATTTCGCTACCGGGGAAACCACGCCCTCGGCACGTTTGCTCGAACCAGGTCACGCTACCGACTACAACTCCGGTTCGGGTGCAGCCGAGCGGACTGCCAAAGCCGTCCGGCTGGAATGAACGATTATCTGGTATAAAAACCCGGCTAAACTCAGATCCGAACCATGCTGGACCAATGTAAGAAGGGACGGAAATGAACTGGGGGCATTTCTAACAAGTTTTATTTACAGTAATGAAGACACAAAGCAAGACTTAACAGAATATGCAAGAAGTTTTTTCAATGATCCAAAAAACAGTTATTCAGTTCTACTTAAAAACGGCCCACACGCAGACACACACACAAAATGAAAAGGAACACGAGTCTTTATTGGACCTCGCAGCCATGGAGAGAGACAAGCTGGGGGCCAGAGTTCGGTGGTGTACCTGACCGTCAGAGAAGGGCATGGTCCGCGATGCGGCACCTGAAAATGGTCGCTGGTTTTGGTCCCCAGTCGCACGTGTGGGACTCGAGGTTCGTGGTGGAGCTCGGTGGTGAATGGCCGGGGTCACGGAGGAGGCTCGGGGTCGTCTTCCCTTCCTTGTAGAGGGCCAGCAGAGACATGTTCACCGCCTCGACGCCACCAAAAACTCTTCAAAAGAACTTTTAAAAGACTCTCCAAGACCCCAAAAAGACTCTCCAAGACCTCAAAAAGACCACCTGCCTCAGAGAGTGCTTGGGAATTTATGGACCTCCCTCAGCGGGGAGGGACCTTGTGCGCACCTCGCTGTCCGCCTCTGATTGGACAGGTTCTACGGCCCACCTTTCCAGGGCGGGGCCTTGGCCCTGCGGGAAACCCAGCCACTCCTCCCACGCGTGCCCACACTCGACGAGTAACAGTATCATGCTGCAACGGCCCTGCCGGAAATCCCAGCCAGTCTTCCACGCCCGTTCATACTTGATGAGTAACAGTTAATGTTGCACAGGCCGTCGTGCAAGAGTTACACGTTTGTGGAAGGACGTGCTGTGGAAGTGGGCAAGGAATGGCTGCAAGACCCTGCCTTGGCAAGTCAGAGTGCTTGTAGATAGCGGTGGGTAGTGGATGTGATGGGGAATGGAATTGGTTTGTTGTT
>CM068956.1:157651189-157669253 GCA_035128595.1 Eptatretus atami | reverse complement strand
CGGTCCTCACCGAACGCAGGCGAGAGTTTTGGCAGGGGCTGCTTGCAGCTTATGTTGATTGTAAAGCGTTTGATTCAATGAATCGGGATGCCTCTGGAGTTTTTGCTCTTCGTGGGGTGCCACCAAAACGGATCAATCTGATGTCTGAACTGTAATTTGATACTGAGAGTGTGTGAGATGTGGTGGTACATCTCTGACTTATTTCCAGTTGTTACTAGAGTTCATCAGGGGTGTGTACTGGCCCCCACACTTGTCAGCACTTGTATGGACTGGATTCTGGGAAGGATATTGGAGAGATCAAGCTGCGGAGCATCGTTTGCGAATGTCAAGATCTCCGACCTTGATTTCACAGTTGATGCAGTCATCTTTGCGGAGACTCTAGATATCCTTTTGGGGCGCCTCGAGTTGCTGAAAGAGGAGTCGGAACCGCTGGGATTACGGGTTTCCTGAGTCAAAACTAAGATCCAGGCTTTCAATGACATCTTCGATGCTGCTATCCTGTCTGTACCTGTTTGTGGTAGGGATGTTGAGGTCATGGAGAGATTCACTTCCCTTGGCAGTGATATTCATGTCTCTGCTGGCTGTGAAGCAGAGGTCAACAGACGTCTGGGTCGGGCCTGGGTGTCATGGATTCACTGGATCATGGGGTGTGGCGCTGCCGGTACCTTTGCAGGACGAAAGTACAAGTCTTCATGTCCTTGGTGCTTACAGTCTTGCTCTTTGGATGTGAGACTTGGACTCTGACCAGTGATCTGAGATGGAGACTTCATTCCTTGGGACCAGGTCTCTTCAGAGAATCCTTGGCTATCGCTGGTCAAACTTTGTATCCAATGAGTGGTTGCTGAGAGAGACTCAAATGAGATTTGTTACCTGCATAGTCCGTGAGCAACAGCTGCGGCTGTATGGACATGTGGCTCGTTTTCCTGACGCTGATCCTGCTCACCAGATTCTCTCAGCGAGGGAGTCTCGTGAGTGGAAGAGGCCAATGGGCCGACCACGTGCCTCGTGGTTGCAGCAGGTTGATCAGCTCAAGGAGATGGGGATGGGCCAGGCATCTGCCTGGGGATGGCCTGACGGAGGCCCCTGGAGTACCAGCGGAAAGTGCATGTCCCGGCGGAGTACCGGCGACACGCTGCTCTGGTGCATGCTCCCACACCTGACCTGACATGACACACACATACACACACATACACACACTGCCTTTTTTTAGCATAGAAGATATATATATATATATATATATATATATATATTGTTAAAGAGCAAGGATACGGTCAATCGTTGACCTCTTTGGTGTAAAGCCTGATTGCTCTGGACGTTGGTGCTCAAGCAGATAGTGGTGAACCCTCTCAAGAATTATCTGAGCAAAGACCTTGTCTGGCACTGAGAGCAGCGTCAACCCTCAGTAGTTGTTGCAGTCTTGGCGATCACCCTTCCCTTTCCAGAGAGGGACACCAAGGCTCTCCTTCCAGTCAGCTGGAATGATGCCTGTGTTCCAGGCAGAGCACAGAACTGCATGCAACGACACGAGTACAGCATTTCCACCATCCTTGAAAAGTTCAGCATGGATGCCACAGATCCCAGAAGCTTTACCCCATTTTAACCGGTTCACCACAGCCTGTGTTTCCACAAAGGAAGGTGGACCACGGTTGATTGGAGGGTCAGCAATGGGGATTGTAACACCCCTGACATCCAACTTGACAGCTGGTGGATCAGCCTGGTAGAGCCGCTCAATGTAACCGGCCCAGCGGGCCTTCACTTCTGACTCCTCTGCCAAGAGCCTACCACCCTCTGCTCTAACTGCATTACACCGAGGGACAAGCTTTGATGAACGCAATGCGCGAATTCCCCTGTAAGCAGGACGACAATCACTTGACCACAAGTGATGCTCTACCCCGTCACAGATTCCTCGCACATAGGCCTCCTTGTCCACCCTAAGTGCACATGCAGTTTTACGCCTCAGCTCCCTGAATAGCTCAGCTCTGCCATTAATCCTGGCCCTGTGACTCTGGGCAACAGTATCCAGTTTCCCTTGAGAGACAAAATTCTTATTTGCCCTCCGGTGAGTTTCAAGACATCTACCGGCAACATCAAGGATGGTGGGCTTGAAGGCACTCCACAACTCTTAAGGATCCCCCAAAGTACCCAGACCCCCCAAAATCTCCACTCAGCCTGTTCGCAAACTCCTCAGCTACCCTTTCATTTCTGAGCTTGCCAACATCCAGCGTAGGCTGGGATGGTACCATTATCCTCGATTTAAGTTGCAACTTCAGAGTTGCTACCACAAGCCTGTGGTCAGTATTGAGGAACTGAGCAATCCAGTAGATCCTGCAGTTCAGTATCATCCTCCAGCGACCATCAACGAGCACATGGTAAATCTACTCTGCCACACCACCAGCGTTGGCCCATCCCCATCTCCTTGAGATAAAGTGAAAACCATTACCTATTTTGGTGGAATTTCTAAAATCCTCAATTTTCATGCCATTGACTTGAAATGTGAAGTGGATTTGCATTTCAGGTCAATTTATTCAACGAACAAGTATTTTTGAGGTCAACATGGGCCAAAAGGTTAACATCGGCCACAAAATCGACATAGTCATTTCTGACATTGTCAATTTTCATCCATTAGATTTGAAATTTGTAGAGGATTTGTGTGTTTTGTCATTGAATTTAATCCCCAATTTTTTTTTAAGGTCAAGTTTGTTTTATAGATTTCGCAAGTTTGGTGCTGTGCATGACATCTTTCTTGTTTGTTTGTCTGTCTGGTTTGTGAGCCGGATATCTCAAAAAGTTGTGGATGGATTCAGACGAAATTTGGTGGTGACTTTGGGTGTGTGACAAGGACGAAGTGTTTCGATTTTTGTGCAGATCCAGATCCGAATACTAGAATTTTCTCAGTGATTCTTCACCATTGAATGAAAGGGCCAAAAACAATGTATCGCATGACATCTCAAAAAGTTATGCACGGATTTGGACGAAACTTGGTGGACAGGTTGGGTGTATGACAAGGATGAATTGATTCGATTTTGGTGAAGATCCGAATCCGGATTCGAGAATTTTTTAATTGCTTCAATGATTCTTCACCATTGAGAATTTGGGCCAAAAAACGATACATAGTATGATATTTCAAAAAGTTGTGGATGGATCATGACAAAACTTGGTGGAGGAGTTGGTTACATGACAAGAACAAGCCAGTTAGATTTTTGTGTGTGACAAGAAAAATGGTCCGAATGGTCCATGGACGAAGCTGAACTCCAATGCAGATCCGTCCTATCAGTGGGACACAAAACATAATCTTTTCAGCCCGGCGGAGGGATGCACTCCGAGTGCCATTCCAGTTATAAATTATTTTTGAGGAGCATACTTATGACAAAAAAACGATGTGTATGCATGAACCTGTCATATATATATATTTATATATATATAATATATATATATGTATATATATAATATATATATATATAATAGATTTTAATAATATTAATATATATATATATATATATATATATATATACACACATATATATATATATATATATATATATATATAAATATAATGTCCTGTGTTAAGCCGTTGACCCCTTGAATTAATACACACCAGGAGGTTGACTCAGCCTGTCATCCTTCCGAGGTCGGCGAAGGGAGTACCAGTGTACTTCCCGGTGTTATGCCCGGTTAGAATAGGTGTACCATATCCCTGTGTCGTAAGAGCGACCAGGGTTGCGTCAGGAAGGGCATCTGCGTAAAACCGTGCCAAATCATTATGCGGATCATAACGGATGATCCGCTGTGGCGACCCCTAACGGGAACAGCCGAAAGGAGAAGAAGATATATATATATATATATTTATGTGTGTATATATATATTTATATTTATATATTTATATTTGCATATATATATTTATACTTCTTATTTATATTTATATATTTTATTTATATATTTTTATAAATATATATATATTGTTGCGAATTCGCGCCCGCCGGCGTGCGAACGGCCACGTGACTCGAATCGCGCCGCCTCGCCCACCGACGGACAATTCAGTCATGACCCTCTCGGACAACGCCGGAGCTAGTCACGGGGGGTTTAACCTCACCACAACCCAGTCCGCATTCTACCCGTGCGAGGTAGGGTGAATCGCCGAAAGTCGATATACCTAAGTACTCGCACGGTAACCTACCGAGGGTTGCACCACGCCACAGGTCGACTCCGGACACGAACCGCTTAAGCGGCCCGTTCCGTACTATCGGGATAACCGAGCGGTGTTATCGTCGACCTTGACGGTTCAGATTAATTATCGGGCGTATCGCGCCCACTCGAACCCTTTACGTGAAGCAAGATGGAGACCCAACAAAGGAAAGGACGCAGCGAAACGGGAACAATTCAACAAGCAAGCATTTTATTTACACGCACACAGATAGCACACATATACAGCATGTATTTACAGCCAAACAGTCAGAGATGCACATATAAAAGCAAGGACACAATGCAGAGCACAACCGAATATAATTATTACAACACTTAAACAGTTCTACTTTTCAAGACTGGCGCCACACCAACACATTTACACAAACCAAAAGAAATGGAAGTCGCGACTTCCCTGAGCGGTCGAGTCCTTGGCGACCGTAACTCCGAGCCCGTCGCCTTCCGCCGTCCTTCACAACCGACGACTCCTCACAGCCCCACTTCGAGGCGAGAAAGACAGAGAGCTTCACTCCACCCGAAGGGAAAAGACAGAGCGAGATCCTTTCACCCGCGCCGTCCGTCTTTATGCGGGGGCCCCGCCCTCTACTCCACCCCCGTTTTCGGCTCCACCCTCCTTCCAGAACATGCTGGAACTTCCAGAAGGAGTGGTCTTCCGTCAATCGGTGACGCTCGCACCGCCGTGGCATTCTTCCTCTTCCCTCGCAGGGTCAAATCCACCGCGACGGCGCCATTCGTTCGGGGGAGGGGGGGGAACGGGGGCCGCCTGCTTTCCCTCGAAGGCAGGCTCTGGCAACCGTGTGCCGAGTCAGAACGCGGTGGTTGTTGAAGTGGCGTGGTTGGTGGTTGTTGTATGGTGGCGTGGTTGCGTTGTGGTAGTGGCGTGGTTGGCGTTGTTGTAGTGGTGGGTTCGAAAATAAGGAAGAACAAGAAAACGACTGACTCAAAGTGTCGCAGCCCGAATGAATCACATTAATTCCCTTTAGACAACGGGTTTGGGGCTAACTATACACGTACTTCAGAAATACCTCACCTACGGGACCTGAATGGTGGTTGCGAATTTCCACAGCCGTAACAATATATATATATATATAATATTATACACACACACCCACGTCATCAGAGTTTATACCCATGGAAGCATCAGGTGCCATCCCCAGGAGAGGGTTCTGGGCAATTAAATATTTTGGGTGTTTTGCCTTTGCTTTTCCAGATGGTTAGGATTTTTACGTGCAAGATACAATACAACTAGCCAGTTTGACCCCCAATGTAAATCCCAAATACTGTATCTGCAAGTACAGGATGATCTAAATTGTACCTGGTGAAGTGAATTATAAATGATTCTTCTGTTGATCATGGTGACTTTGAATTTTTTCTATCTTTTTTTCTTCAGATTATCTGAACAAACAATGCGAACAAAGGTAGTGGATGTCACCGATTGATCATCGAGAACCGTGTAAGTGCAATTTAATTGCTTTGCAAAAAACACATTGACGTGAAAACCATCCCCAGTTCTTCCAATAATGGAATGCACTACACCTCTGACGCCGAAGACAATAAAATATGTAAGACAGAAGTTTGAAGCAACTGGGTCAGTGCATCATGTGCTGTCTCCAGTCGATTTAGGAGTGAAAAGTTTACTCTGTACTTTGGTGTCATCCAATATGTCGAGGTGTGCGTAAAACTAACCTGAACCCCAACCTGAATCTGAACCCTAATTCTACCGCTAACTTTAATCCACCCCAAACCCACCTCCTTCAAATTCCATGTTTTCCTTCCTGAAAGTCCCTGTAGTTTCCATCTTGTTTACCCCGTGTCCCCCGCCCCATCCCTCGCCCTTCCACAGATCACCTATTGTCTCTGTTCTGCACTATTTTGTGCTTCCCTCTCCTGCCCTTCTTGTCTCCTGCCTTGTTATATGTTCTGTGTGTCCGCTCTTACATGAGCCTCGACATGGTGTATATATATATATATCATTCAGTCTACATTCTTTCAGCACCAGGTATTGAATCACAGCTCAGTGCTCATGCTCACGCATTTTCACAAAATCAAACGACTACTGTCACCATTATATCTGAAGAAACAACATGGGTGGTTATTCAAAACAATTTTAGCAACAACGCATGCTGATGCATCCTCGGCTAATAAATGTCAATAAACACCACTTTATACTTCAACGCTTTCCCTATCTAGCCGAGACCATTTCTCACCCCGTCATACGTGTGCTTACCATCTTAAGACCATCTCATAGTCATAACCTCCCAGGTTTGCTCAATCTGTAAATATATGGCCTCGTTTTCTGATAGCAAAAAATGAAATATGAAGGTGGATGTTATCAGATTCATGTTTGTTTATATTTTAGTGGAGCATCTTCTCATCTTCACTTCAGACCATTTATAGTTGTGCCTCAAGCTGGGTGCCATCTTTCAAATTTTTTCTCAATATGGCATCCTGGGTGTCCTTTGAAGACAGGATTGAAAAGGAGAAAGGCAGGAGGCAAAGGCTCTCGCTGGAGACCAGAGAGATGCAACACACAGTGCCAAATCTGCCATTAATTGGGGTTGATTTAACGTGCCAACAGCTGTTGTGTCACCATGCCCATTTTCCTCTCCACCGGTACATCTCACCCCCACCCACAAACACCACTTGCTTGCCACAGGGCTGTGCCTGTGCTCCACGGTACAGCCATCCCCTTTTCCCCTAGGCTCTGTTATTTCCAGGCCCATGGGAAGCAAAAAGCAGGTCCCAGCCATCTGTCACTGAGTTTCGCAAAAGGCACAACTGAGAGTTAAGATAGAATTCCAACCCTTGCCCACCACGTCACTCTTCGACAAATTGGTGAAAAGATAATGCAAGAATCCCACTTTTACTTACCCATGAGCCAAAAAACACATCCTGATGATTGACCTCGCAGGATGGAAGTTGTTCCATGGCGTGCAATGGGGGATGCTCATGACTTTTGAGGAATTTGTGTTCGATGCTTACCATGATTTTTCACCATTAATGGTATCCCGTGGAACACAATAATTATGTTTGTTGAGTTCCACATAATAAATACAACTTCCAAACTTAATTTTTTTTATATTTTCACATCGTCACGTGTCTCTCTTTGTCTTACAGTGAGTTGTAGATTACTCGCTGTTTTGGGAAAACGTCAATATTTATTTGATAAATTACATATATGACTAAAATAATGGTATAAACAAAAGTTAGTCATCTCCTATTGACCTACTTTTTAAGGTCGATTCATCGCAACTATATGTTTGCCTGACGTTTCAATTTGCTATCATTTCAAGCTAATTTCACCGATGGGTCGGAGTCCGTAATGTACCTTACAGTTATTTTCTCTCATCTCATTTGTGTGTTAAAAACAGAAGATAAAAAACAGAAAATCCGGTCGACTTGTCCGCTGAACTTCTCGGCATGGGTGGGAGGACCTTCGTAACCTTTACACCTTCAATGATATGCCCCTTCTGTGAAATGGTTCACTCATTGCATGACATATGTTAACACTGTGTCAGAGCATTTGTATAAAATGAAGTGTCCAGCAAGCAGTGAATAATTGACGTGAAAGCCAGAAAAGTAGTGTGCACATGTTAGCTACTCCTGCACGAGCTTCCGTAAAGGACAGCAGCAAAAGTGGTAAATGAAGGCGATTAACACAGCAAACAACTAGAGTTCATCGAACACCTTACCCCATGCTGTCTTGAGAAACAAGGGCATGGACAAGGTCTATGAGCGGCACATTTGATTGGTCGCGATGAAGGAAAATGTCGTAATATTTTCTCCATGTCCTGTTAAACGGAAGGGTTTTGAAAGTGTCAAGAAGGCGATTTCTGTTTGACACCGTTCAAGTGCATAATTCAACTGAAATAAAATAAAGATTTTAAAGGTCGTAGGAAAAAAAACACAAAAATTCGGAAGTTTTCCACTGTTGATGCAGTGTCTTTTACACCACCTTATTTAATACGTTGCATTAGCTATTTGTACCGGTTGTTTGTGCCTTTTATGACGTCCTTAAAAAGAGTAAGTTTCCTGTTTGAAATGATTTTTTATTTTGTTTGAGTGTCAGGCAGGCAGAAAGACTTTTTTTCTTTCATCTCACTCTTCTCTGCGAATGTGCAATCGGGACAAATTCAGAGCCAAAGTACCACTGAACTACAGGCTCGTTTTCCGATTCATTCTCCAATTCGTGTTCGAAATATAACGTTCAATTTAATGAAGTTGTTCCTCAACGTAAACTGATGTTTGCAGACAAGTAGACAGACAGAAGTGAACTAATTACTTAACGCAGCTTTTCGTTTTGCTGGGGGTAATAATCAAGGTCGGTGATGAAGCGCACAGGTTCATTGAACTTCGGCCAAAAATGAACTAAGAAATGGCGACAGATATAATCAGTTGATAGAAGTAGGAACTTCATTTAGAGTGGTTAAGGGGGAAAACAAACAAGGTTTAGTCATCTTCTTCTGGTTAGTTTGTCTCCTTCAATCCTGAAGATTCTTGCAGATCAACCGATGGTCGTTTGTCTGTGCTCTCCCCTTTTTAAATGCTGAGCGTCAAACAAAGAAGCAGCACCTACCATTTTAAAGTCTGTGGTATTACTAGGCCGCGGTTCGAACCGCCAACCTCAGAGTGGAAGCTCTAACTATTACGTCACCAAGTCAGGTTGTTGTTTTACATTAGAATGTGTTTGTATCACATCATATGAGCTCACTGCAATATTATGAGGTAACACACTCACTTTTGAGCTGGCTTGCCTTTGGGGTTTAATTCCCGATGGAGGAGCGTTAGACCACTGACTGCCATCATGGTACCTCACAGGCAGGGTGTTGCCAGCAGCTACTCCATATGCTAGCACTCGCTTATAAGCATTCAAAATCCTATGCTACCTTACAACAGGACTCGGTCATTGGAGTGCTGCTCCTTTTGTCAAATTCTTAACCGCCGGGGACCGTTGAATTTGAGTTCAGGGTTTTCTGTTTAAAGGTGCTTCGTCAATGTGTTAATGTAGCATCTGTTTATTAATTGTGTATTTTATTTATCAGTGTACCCTGCTTCCTTTGCAAACGTAATAATGAAGTTGCACCTAAGTTAAGATGTGTGCACACACTTTAATCTTATTAGATACTCAACTCCTCTTGAATTCTCCTACCTTGCATGCCTCCCATCACCCTGTATCACACACTTGCTTACTTACATCTCTACCAATTTTACAGGGTGGGCCCAAGTGCAAAAAGAGGCACAGTATACTACAACTCACAGTCTGTCTCCGAGCGGAATGTAAAATGGGCCAGGGCTTGCAAACATAACAAGATGGAAGAATGTTTTGGAGGTGCTACTTTGAAAATGGTGCAACTCCTTGATATTGAATCCATCGCTATCTACATCTATATCTATCTACCAATCTACCATCTATCGAATGTAATCTATCTGTTTTGCACCTGACATGATGGTGCAGAGGTTCCAGTCTTGGTTCATTTCCCACCTGGTTATATACTGTTGTGTCGGTGATTTCAGAGGCAGGGTGTGTGCATCACAAAGTGCACCGTCACTTGGATGGATGTAAAGTCGTTTGTTTAATCTGCTAGCATTAGCTTGTGTACTACTGATGTAAATCGCTTATCAATGGCATCTGGTATCCTGACTATAATTCACAGAGCGTTGGTGTGTATGTGTGTTTGTGTGTTTCTTTGGTTGTCGTACCCCTCCTACAGTTCTGGGCCGATTACATCTATACTTGCTACATAGGATCAGCATGACCCCAATTGGTGCATGGGGGTGTTTTTATTTTTACCGGTGGTCTTGGGTGATGGGGAGGAGGTGGGGGGGGGACACAACACAAATTCTCCATGTAAATAGCTATCGTGAAGTGCCGCTCCAGGTGGGAGAGGGCATTATAAGTCCCCACCCGAATGTCCCCATGTTCCCCAGTGCAGCGAGTTGTTTTGAATTACACAGTGAGAAGTACTTTGGAGAGATATTTTGAATTATACGTTTGAATAAGGATAATTGCATAACCACCATGGCTGCTCCCAAAGGGAGCAGGTGCTTCTAGTATCTTAAATGAGTGACATTGATGCGATCGATGCACTGCCTTTAAAGCTCCAACATGATCGTTTATATTCAGTCGGGAATTGAATCCAGAAAAGACAGTGCAATGGCGAGCTCTCAGTTCCATGTTTTCCTTCCTGCTGCTTGGCTGCATAATGCTGTCACTCCCTCACTCCCTCACTCACTCACTCACTCACTCCCTGACGGGAAACCTCTCAGCCGCCCTGTCAGTCCATGTGTTGAAAGTAGTGATCACAAATAAGCGTGTAAGTTCAGTATTCATTGCTGCTGAGACGATCTGGAACATTGCCGAAGGAAGCGATGAATAAGGGCATACCAGAAGGGCACGTCCATCTGATGCGGGGGTAGTGCACTTACCTTTGAGCTGTCTCGTCCAGGTTAGATTCCCGACCCACCTCTAAAGTATCGGATTGGTGCCTTGCAGACAGAGTGTTGGATCACAAAGTGTGCCATCCCTCAGACGGGCGTTATGCTGGGTGTCCTGTGTGCTACCGTTATTGCCGGTGTACATTGTAGGATCTTATGGTGTTCTTCATGAATACTGGGCGAGTTATCACCAGCATCCTGAACAAGTTACACATTTCTGCCAAAATCATCTACAGTCAAAGGTCAGGACTGGCCAGTCAGTTCATGAAACACTTGGGCCAATCTTACTGCCGTATGAGCCACTGACCCTTAACTAAGGGCCATGGTGTAAGTCGGAGAAAGACATTTCTCATACCATCAATAGATTGGATAATCTGAACTATCGAAGAGTGGTCGTCTTGAGATTTCTTGAGTTTTCTTCATGCTTGGCCTCGCAATCCATAAATAAATGTTGTATTGTGAATCATAAAACCACATCACTTTACTCAAGTCACAGAAAATTTACTTTCCTTACTGTTTGCTGGTATCTGAAATTAATGACTTGCACATTGATCTTTTGATCCATTTTTACAGCGCGTGCGCTGTATACAATTGCACCTAGTTTGAAATGTCCCCGGTGTTACCCCGTGCTCCAGTGTCCCCCCCCCCCCCCACGTGCCCAAGACAGCCATTGACGCCGTCCGGTAGATGGCAGTGCATAACTTAGACGGAAATAGCGAGAATTGACGGAAATACCCGAGTATTTCAATGGAATTTTGTGAACTAATGTGTTATATATGTGAAAACCATTTAATTTATTGCTTGACGGGAAAAAACTAAGAAACGCGCCCCTCTCATGTACGAACGACCGAAAGACTCATTTCCAGCCACCATGGCATTTCGCGCGAAAGACGTCATTTCCGCCCACCATGGCATTTCGCGCCGAAAGACGTCATTTCCTCCACCATCGCAATTTCTTTTGTGGCCCCTGCCACGCTGTATCGAACGATTTCATTCCTTCTGTTATATATATATAAGGTGCTTATCACAATAATAACAAGATTTTTACATTTCAAATATAAGTACGCTTTTTAATTGTTTTTCAACTGAAAAAGCATAAATTGCATATTTTAACATTAGTGTACTCATTTGCTCCCAACACGTGCTTGTATTGAAGGATTTCACTTGTATCATTTGTATGACATTATACTTGAAAGCCTGATTTGTGTTCACACCTCATCAACGATCCTTTATTTTTCTGTTTTTGACAGACTAACCGATGGGTTAAAGCAGCCTGTCTTGCCTGAGTGGTTTCTGATTGGACTATATTATGACCCCAACAACACGTCTGTCTCTCCTGGATTCTGTGGAATCTAACAGACATTATTAGAATATCGATGAGGCTGAAGCACAGGCCATGTTGCTCTCACATTGCAGGCAGGTCAGTGGTCTCTCTAGTTTTGTAATTGCCTCTCTGGTGTAGCGCCATCTATGGTGGTTGGTGGCAGGCTTAAGATCTCAGGGTCTTGAGTGTGAGCCCCTGTCGTGCCGTTGAAATAACACCAGGTTGGTTGACTCAGCCTGTCATCCTTCCAAGGTTGGTGAAATGAGTACCAGTGTGCTGGTAGCAGTGGGCACTGCATCAGTGGCACAGCTGTGCCCTCTAAAAATTATGCAGCCAAGCAGCCGCATGCTGTGTATGAATAAATATGTTATTTTCGAAAAAGTAAGTGAAGAACACCAAAGCAAGAAAGAATTAGAAACTACTTTCAACTGAATGACAAATGCTATAATCAAAAGTAATTGTTGTAGTCTAACAGCCTCTCAGTAACTGACCAAATGTCCTGCACTATCTCACCTGGGAACTTGACTGTGAGTTTGGACCTTGACACCTCCTCCTCATCTCTGCCCGTGTCCTCCTCCGCCTCCTCCTCCTCGGAAACCTCGTTCATGGCTCCCAACTCCTCCTCGGTAAGCTCCTCGGCATGTGAGGCGATAAGAGCATCCAACTCCTCAGGCTCCATGTCGTCAAAGCCTTCACCTACCACCTGCTGTGCCAACCTCAGAATTTTATGCTTCTCCTCCGTGTTGTCGGGAAAGCCTCTGAAGTTCTTCACTGCCTCTGGCCACAGGTTATGCCAGCAGGCATTGATGGTGGAGGCTTTCACCTCATCCAGCGACTCTTTGATTGCGCCGATGCAGTGGCTATTTTGAACTGCTTCCAACACTGTCCGACGGTGAGCTCTGTTGAGGAGGAGAAGCAAGATATGATGAGTGAGGCAAACCACCATGTGCAGAATGTATGCGGCTCGTGGAAGTTGTGTCCAGTTAACATAAAAACATGACAAATCCAGTCCATCACATCCAAAATGCGACGAAAGGTGTGGCAGGTATCATATGTTTTGAAAGTCAAAATTATCCCTTGGTTGGGTGGCTGGATCAGGGCGGTGTTGATGGATGGCAGGAAGATCATCTCAACGTTTGGGTGAGCCACCTTCAGGTCCCTGGGGTGGCCAGGAGCATTGTCGATGAGTCGGAGAACCTTGAACACAAGGTTTTTTTTCCACAAGGTATCTCTCCACCTGAGGGATGAAACAGTTATGGAACCAGTAGTCCATGAAAATTGCTGCCATCACCCATGCCTTCCTGTTGGCCCTCTAAAACATGGGCAGCATGTGCTTGTTCTTGCCCTTGAGAGCATGTGGATTCAGGGAATGGTACAACATCATGGGCTTCATCATAGTCCCCTTTTGCATTTGCGCAGAGGAGAAGAGATACCCGGTTCTTTGCGGCCTTGAATCCCAATGGTGTCCCCTCATGCTTTGAGATAAAAGTTTGCATTGCCGTCTTTTTCCAAACCAGGCTGGTCTCGTCCGCGTTGAACACCTGCTCTGGCAGGTATCCCTTCTCCTTGATGAGCTGCACGAGTTGAGCTGGGAACACTTCAGCCGCCTCGTGGTCTGCGGACGGATACTTGTCTATCAGTTTTAGGTTGTGGAGACTGCAGCACTTCTTGAAGCGGTCAAACCTTTCCCTGCTCGCTTGGAATGGACTGGGGCCACTCATACCCGGATCACTCAGACCCGCATCACTCGTGCTGGTGCCACCCATTCCAGCCAGATGCACGTACTGCACATACTCATTGCCTTCACACGAATGAGAGATCCACTTCAAAGCATGGTTTTCTGTGCATTGTCCTCAATCTGTGCACGAAGCAATGCCATCTCCATCCTTTTTATGTGGACATCCCAGACATAGGTGACCACTTTGGTGCTCAGTACTGCACTCACCGTAGCACTTTCTCGGATCGACTTCTCGTTCTTCCATATGTAGCGAATGGTAGGTTTGTTTACTCCATGCAGACTGCCGACAGAGGCCACACTCTGTCCTCTCGACAGTTGGTCCAGCAGATCCACTTTGTGACTCAGGCTCATCACTTTCTTCTGCTTCTTGGCAGTCGCCGCATCCCTGGCACTGATCTTACGCTTGGGAGCCATGTTTGATCATTGGGTAAATGAGCGGAACGAGAGGCAAAACACCGGTCAAGGAAGCAGAACGAGATAAATGATTGAGACACAGGACATGCTGCACATAAGTAGTCATGCGGGAATTGTGGGTAGCTGCGGGAGGGGTAAGTAGTCTTGTTTGTGGGGGATGTTGGCGGATGCTAACGTGTTACCATATGTACTCAACTGTGGTCTGGGGGTAGATGTGGTGAAACGTTTTAATGATGCAAGTGTCCATGCTGACATTTTACTCAGCAGGTATCAGATGTGGTGAAACATTTTAATTGTACAACTCGAGGGAGGGAAACATCTTCGGCAGCTCAAAATAATCTCACTGTCGATGTGGCGAAGCATCCTTATAGCGCGAATGGTGGAACAAGATGCTCAGCTTGGTTATTATGTGGTTGGTGGAAGATGTTTTATAACTGTGATGTACGCGGCTCGTGGAAGATATGCTTTTGGGTACAGTACAGTATAGTACAATACCAAGTCTGCACTGTATGTACATACAGCTCGTTTATGGCATGACTCATGGAAAATATGTTTTAGAGCTGTTTTATGTGTGTGGTTCGTGGAATTTTAATTTTTTTTCGCGAATACGCGAAGCACAGGGCCGCAAATGTCGAAGCAGGTTGCATTTTGTGAACCGCGAATAGCGGGGTCCGACTGTGTATCTTCTAAATGGTGGTTTTGTACTCCTGGGGGTCTAATAATCTCTGTTGTCATTAAAAATTGAGGATGCCAATTGTGGAAACAAATTCTACAACAACAATGTCTCCCCCTATCCTATAGGGGGTGGGGGGGGCTTAATTAACATGAAATATTGCATGGGATACGACAGCAACACCTGGACAAGACACAACAACATAAAAACACGACAAATCCGGTTCAGAAACCTCAGCTTTCGTGAGGTGGAAACGGAGAGCGCAGATTTTCACCACCATGTGCAGAAAACCTTGAGCATTAAATTAAAAAAATTTAAAAACTTCCTGGCAGGTTAATAATAATATGAGTTCCCTCACAAAGAACTTCAACACAGAGTAGTCCATTCGGCCCATCAAGCCTGCATTATTATTATTGCCAACCCACGGTTGTTTTTGCCTGTGCTCTATCCTTTTTAAATGGTGAGCATCAAGCAAAGAAGCAGAGGCACATGCCATTTTCAAGTCTTCCATATGACTCGGTCAGAGTTCGAATCACCGACCCCGCAGACTCAGGATGGACGCTCTAACCATTATGCCACTGAATATCTCTTTCTTTCTCTCTCTCTCTCTCTCTCCTCTCTCTCTCTCTCTCTCTCTCTCTCTCTCTCTCTCTCTCTCTCTCTCTCTCTCCTCTCTCTCTCTCTTTTCTCTCTCTCTCTCTCTCTCTCTCTCTCTCTCTCCTCTCTCTCTCTCTCTCTCTCTCTCTCTCTCTCCTCTCTTCCCCCCCCCCACCATGCTCTGTGGCCTCGCTTTTCCATGAGCCTCACCCAACCTCAAGAAAGAAATAAAAACGCAATTCCTCTACCATGCAAGCAAAAATTAACAAGACTATATTTCAATTATATTTGACGAAGGTAAATAATCATTAGGAAACAATGGACAAATCAGGCACATATTTAGAACTCAAATCTGCGATTCCTCCAGTGTCATGATGTCATGCCACATGGATTGCACCTGCAATACCATTCCAATGCTGTTCAGAATATGTTCAATGTCGTCCGATAACTAAACCTTGCATGATGACATCAGAATTTTTATAGATTCAATCTGAACGGCAAGTCTTTTTGGGGAGGGGAAATATGTCACTAATTGTTACACCTTATTCCCCGGACACGCCAGTCGCACAATTAAGGACGGGACGTGGCTGACTGTGGTTCGCGCTCGCCTTGTTAAATGAGTTAAATGCGCACAGAACAGGCAAGGCGTGTCAGAATGAGATGGATTCTAACCGAGAAACATTACGTTCAATGGCAGGTACTCGCTGCTCGGTGATTCCAGTTGCCACTTTCGGTCCCTCCGAAGTCGTTTGCGCTCCACAATTTACGCTTCTTGGCATCATGAATTAACAGAGCGTGCAGTAGCATTCATTGGCATGGTCGGCACACGTAGTTTATGCGATTCGGTTTTTCAGCTGCATCTCACTTCCCGCACAACTGCCAAGGACAAATGACCAGCAAAACACCTCTTTCACTGCATCCTTGACGTGGTGAAGGAATTTGAGTAAGCACTTTGTGCAAAATGTGTGTACAATATCTTTAAAAACCAATAATATATATGTGTATATATATACATATATATATATATAAACATATATTGTTGCGGGCTGGGGGTCCAGGCGAGAAGACCACGAGGGGGAGAAGCTATCTCGGGTTCCCACCAGACTCTCCGGAATCGCAGGCCAACACACATGGATAATTCCATGACGCGGCGGGTCGCTAACCTACCGTGAACGACAATAACTCAACCATGTGACCTAGGGTCCTCCGTCTTCAGTCTATCTGGTTACCTAAAAATAATCACGTGATCTAATTACCGGGGGACACGCCCTCGGTACGCCTTGTCCGAGCGGGATTACTTTACCGGATCAGATGCAGCGGAGCGACACTGCTGAGGACGTACCGGCTAAAAGGAACGGATCGTTGGGAGTGAAGTCCCGGCTAAGTTAGGATATGGACCATGCTGGATCAATGAAAGAACAAACAAAAACGAGCTGGGAACATTTCTGCAAAAGGATTTATTACAGGCAGGTGAGGTAAAATATGTGGCACAGTGAATGTAGTTTATTGTTGTGTGTGAGTAGAGATAGCAAGAAATGTGATGGGTGCGACAATACAACAAGCAACTTACAAAAGCAGACACAGAGCAGAGTTATCCCGATATAATTCTTCTGCAATCTTAACTAGCGAGGCAGGCACCATGACACACACAACACACACACACACACACACACACACACACACACACACACACACAACACACACACACCGATAAAGAGGAGTTAATGAGAAGAAAAAGGAGAGGAGAAGAGGCTAACCGTCTCGCAATACCTTGCACGATTGACCGACCACGCCATCCAGTACGTTTTGGGGGGATCCTCCGCTGGGCGATACCTCCCTGACAGTTGGCATGCCGTTTCTTGCTTCACGGCACTTCGTGCAGCTAGCGTCAGTCCAGAGAATGAGACGCGACCGTCGACGTGAAGGGAGGGACTTGGGTGGAGAAGGGGAGTCGAGATCCAGTGCGGGAGAGAGAGAGGACAGCTTCGCGATTCACCTTTATAAACCCGCGGTGCGAGGCGGGGGGGGGTTAGCAGCCAAGCCAATCAGAGCAGCCAATTCGGGTGAGGACGCCGCAATTCGGGTGAGGACGCCGCAATTCGGGTGACAACGACGCATTCCCTACAACATGGCGTAGTTGTTGTTTCCTCTGACAATGTAGTTACTTGCACCAAGCTGCCATCCACGCTCTCACCGATATTGGGTCACTTGCTTCTGTGTTGTGAAAACAACATCCGTGCAGCCTCTTTGACTTGCACAAGTTATTCCGAGGGTATCGCTGTATCCTCGCAGCTGTGCTGTTGTTGTATCTTTCCCATCCCTCAGCCGCGGCACGTGCTGCACGTGTTGGCTTCCGCGAGGACCCATTTCTTACAGTAAAGGGCGCGGCTGCGGTTTCCACAGGGTGGTGTCCGAGCGCAGTGCCTGCTGGCCTCCGCGAGGACCCAACTTTGGATTTACCTCAGGAATAAGCAGAAAAGAAGAGTAGAAATGAAGTTAGTGGTGTAAACAGACCGAGCTATGAGATCCCCACAACGCACGTCCCGTTGTCCCGCCAGACAAAAGGGCAGGGACTATCTAAATGTATATGAATGGAACAACTGTCTAGGGTCCACTGTATGATGGTTGCTATTGCTTTGGAGGGATGCGGTTCTTAGAACCGCAACAATATATATATATATAT
>CM068956.1:157631137-157641545 GCA_035128595.1 Eptatretus atami | reverse complement strand
TACATATGCATATCATTTTGTTTTGCTACGCCATCAAAGATGGCCGACTGGTAGACTGGTGGCCATTTTAGTTTAAGAAAAAAAAAACAACCCAGCATCGAACACATCTTCAACCATTTTTCAGACGTGCATTTACCGATCTTATTCAAACTTGGCACACAGATAAGGAATTGTGGCTCACATATGCACATCATTCTTTTTTGAGATCAGATCCAAGATGGCCGACTGGTGGCAATTTTGTTACTTAAATGTGTCCCCAACCATTTCTCAGATATTCATGGTCTGATTTTGTTCAAGCTTGGCACAATCACAGTACATGATGGCGTACACTGCTCCTCTCTTTATTTTGTGATCTGATCAAAGATGGCCGACTGGTAGACTGGCGGCCATTTTAGTTGTAAAAATAACCTGGTATCGAACACGTCTTCAACCATTTCTCAGACATGCATTTACGGATCTTGCTCAAATGTGGCCCACAGATAAGGAATGATGGCTTAAATAAGCACATCATGTTTTTTTTCGAGATCAGGTCCAAGATGGCCGACTGGTGGCCATTCTAGTTGTAAAAACCCCGATGTTGAGCACGTCCTCAACCATTTCTCGGACATGCATTTACCGATGTTATTTAAACTTTGCACACAGATTAAGAATTTTGCCTTACATATGCCCATCATTTTTTTTCAAAATCAGATGGTCGACTGGCAGCCATTTTGTTACTTCAATGTGTCACCAACCATTTCTCAGACATGCATGATCCTATTTTGTTCAAACTTGGCACAAGCACAATACATGATGAAATACACTTGCACCTCCATTTATTTTGCAATCTGATCAAAGATGACCGACTGGTAGCTTTGCGGCCATTTCTTTTTGTGCATAAATGTGGGCGAGCCCTTTAATTCCATCCAGAAAAATGACTAAAACAACGGGGGCTATGACATTTTGCGTCTTTTTTTACTTGTTTTGTATGACTCGGGTATGCTTTACAAAGGTTATATGGTTTCTCTTTATGAGCTTCAAAGCAAAATATGTTTGATAACGCCCGATTTCCGAGCCGTTTGCCGTATTGACATGTTTTCTAAATTACCGAGCCAATTTTGTGTTTTTTACCCTTCTTGACGATTGGCAGCTTTTTATAGATATTAATGTTTATGCACATCTCCTTGAAACATCTGGAATGCATAGTTGTTTTTAAAATTTGTTTATTTAAATTTCCCCAAATCAAGGATGAAAGCTACTCAAGGCTTTTTGATTGTATACAGTATGTACTGTAGTTGGTAATCACACTGACTGCAATCTGCCGATTCCCAAAATTGCCGATATCGATATATATATATATATATATATATATATATATAAGTAGACGGATATGCATACATACATATACAGTATATGTCAACTCCCACCACGTCAATTTGTGTTTGACCGTCGTGAGTGACAGAACGATGATGCAGCTCGATGCGAGAGAATGGTAATGAGGAGATGGCAAATGAGGAGAGCTGGCGTGGAGATGGCGTTTGTATCTCTCGGAATGTTCTTTCACTGACCAGCCCTGAAACACACAGAGAGAGAGAGAGATAGATAGAGATAGATAGATATGACATGAGATCTCTTGTGCGCAAGGGCAGACATGGCTTTTAAGCCCTTAGGGACCACCTTTCCACCATGTCGCTTGTCCTCTCATTGGCTGCCCACCGCCTGCGGGTGGCGACATCTTTTGTAACATCGTACCCTGCAGCGTCTCCCCTCAAAAGTGTTCAGCCCTCAACCAGTGCCCTTTGCAGCTTACTGCACTGCTGTGGCCTGCTGTCGGCCTGTGATTTTGACCATTTCAGTGCCGGGTGCCACAAGTCCTCAACCTTCCCTCGCCTGCACAGGAGGTTTTCCACAATGCAACCTTCCCCTATTCTGCTCGAAGGTTTACAATCAATGCCTCTTCGGTGCACATTTTAGAATCCAACTTCCGTCTGACAGATCCCTGTTGCAAGCATAAATCTCAACCATTTGAGCACATGGGCCAAGCTATTCTCACCACATCCTAGCTATGGATCCTCCCCTTCCACATAACTATGTTTTTATAGCATATTTATATATATAATCAGGATGCATTCGTAAAGATCATAGTTTTGGATGGGGGGGGGGGGTGATGATCCTAGATGGTGGTGAACAGCTGTCTTGAATACCTATAGGTCCTCTGTGAAGAGTTTGCAAGCTATTGCCGGCACCCTGAACAAATCCCAACTTCCTGCCTTAACTACTGTTGGGAAGGCATTGGCAAACCATCCAGTACAACCCATGCCAAGAAACTGATGCGGTGCTTGATGCTCTGAAACAGAGTATGGTGAATCAGAATGTACTGGGTGTGTGTATGTGCGTGCATGCGTGCATGCATGCTACTAGCCAGCATGTATGTATGTATGTATGTATGTATGTATGTATACTATGAGTAAAATGTATATATATATATATAATATAATAAAATATCTAATATACTCCTCTTCTGTGGGGATTTCATTTGGAATGTTGTTAAAGTTCTGACAATTGTCTCATTCCCAAATGGGAACATTCAATGACTCAATTTATGTGTGAGCAGACAATATAAATTTGGAGATAAAATTAATCATCTGGGAGGCGCTCAGACTCCACAGACGCAGGGTGATAAAGACATTTAATTGGATGTCTTCATGTCTGCCGCTGTGACCAGGTAAGTGTTCTTTATGGCACTTGATGACAAAATAAGACCCAAGAGTGTTTGCGCTATTTCTCCCCTGGCGGCACGGCGGCTCTCCGGGCACGAGCAATCAAGACACGCTTTGCTCCTTGGATATCTTGCTCATTGCTCAAGAATGAACATTCATTGCATGGAAACAAGTTCTTGGGAGGGCAGAGAATGGAAATGTAACAACGCATTTCGATGCATGACACCATATTGTCTCATTCTATGCAGTTATCATCATCATCTGATCGAGCGTACTTGTGCATTTTTGCCTCTCGATGGCAGAAATAATCTACAGTTGTTGCCAGTCCTATTGTAGATCACGGTGTTCGCTTGAACCGGTCTCCCCACGAAGGCGGAGTGCACTTCATACCGTTCTGCAAGTATATTAGCAGTCACTAATTCGTGCCTCATCTACCCGCTGCCATAGATTATTTTTCTGACCTCGAATGGCTCAAATATCCCAGCAAGGTACTCAATTTGCCGACCTCAGAAGGATGACAGGCTGAGTCAACCCCCTGGTGTGTATTAATTCAGTGGACAACGGGGCTGAACTCAGGACCCTTGGATCCCAAGCCGCTACCCTAACCACTGAGCCAACCAGGTATCATCAAGTATAGCTCATTTAATGATAATGATATACTTATTAATATTTGAGTTCACTTCATATCCTCAATTCATTGCTGTATCATCCTTTGTTTATTTCCACAAATGGAGATGCAATGCAGCTCTTGCATATCTCCAGCAAAAATGCGCTAAATGGCAGAGATAGACATAGATTAGACTTGTGATGTTGTGCGCTTTTATTAGCTTGATAGAAAGGTGTCTTTTCCCCTACAGTTGAAAATGAATTGGTGATGGCAGAACATTAGGATGCATTAAGCGCACGCCACGTGTCACGTTCACCTGTCATGGAGAGTTAACATCTCCAACAAAAAAGTGCTCCCGAGCCTCACATGTGCACCGGGCACTGATGCCGTGCGGCCAATCGGGCCCTTTAGCATTCTGTGCGGGCTCTGCGCCTCTCCGGCCTGACACTAGTCTGACTGTGGGATCTGCCTTCCATTGATTCTTGTGATCCTTGGCTGGAGCCACTGGCTGACAGCTTGTGCCTAGGCATTTTGGAAATACACAGCATTGCTCGGATTGCCTTCCTGAGCTAAGACTTTCAACATTTTGCTCATGCGGGCATGTGTCGAGGGTGGTGGGATACTCGCACACCTTCAGGGTTTCCTTCTCTTTGGTGTGCATATATGGTTCATGGTGCCGGACTCAGCACGTCTTCAAACGACTACAACCAATCTTTGAGCTTCATGAGTCTGGATGTACATACAGGTCAGCTACCACTCAAATAGGATCTTTGTCGTAGGTGTCTGTGACTTCTAAGTGGCATTACAATGACCACATCAACAGCATAACGATTTTGAAACCTGTAGTTCAAACAAACAGATACATAGTCAAATGAGGAAGTTCACTATTACATGCAATGTCCAACTCTGATTCCCGCAAGTAGTTGTTTCCGCCACCCAGTGTCCCAGTCCTGCCGGCACAACTCATGCATGTTCACCTCGTCCTTCGGGGCTGTGGATTCTTCAATTCCCGTCGTGGTGTCCTCTCATACGATGGCTGTCCACAAGGTTGATTTCAAGAGCTTAAAGGAAATCTTTCCCGATACACAATCTTAATGAGTTTTAATCAACCTGATAAGCCTGGTGTTGGCTTAGTGGTTAGGGTGGCGGCTTGGGATCCTAGGGTCCTGAGTTCAAGCCCCGTTGGGCCGCTGAATTAAGACACCAGGAGGTTGACTCAGCCTGTCATCCTTCCGAGGTCGGCAAAATGAGTACCAGTGCACTGGTAAGGGGGACGCTGCATCAGCGGCATAGCCGCGTCCCAACCAATGATGCAACCAGCAGCCACAGGCTGCACTCGATAGAGAGAGAGAGATCAACCTGATTATTTTCGGCTCCACAAGTTAACAACTGCATTTGACATTTACACCTCATTCACTCAGAGTTAAATTGAGCGCAGGGACGATGGAAACATACAGCTCGTCACATGTCACCTGTCTCTCTACACCACCCTCTCGTGAGTTTATATGGTATCACAGAACAATCCCGTGTCTTCCAGCAAATGCAATTCTAGTCTCTGCTGGAAGTTTCATCTGAGAACATTCCAGCACCTTCACGAATCTCACCAGGAAGTTTACAGAACAATACTGCCAGTCAAAATTAGCTCATCACATCAAGCAGTTTATATTGCAATTTCCCGATGTGTGCTTAACGAAACTTTCAACATGTAACCGTCAATTTTAATCGTTCATTTATATGCATTTATGAATCTTTAAATTTACCACAACATATAGTTTTTAACTGACAAATAAGCCCCACCTTTAGAAAAAATATTGTTATGTTTGTGTGATAGATGGAGGAACTTCATAGTAAAGGTAGGATTGTATGGAGTAGCATGGCCCGTGGACGTGTAGGAGACATTTTGATGTAACTTAAGTCAGGAAACTGTCAGCTTACGATTGTTACGTGTCACCGCACGGGGGGTGGTGCTGTATCAATTAGGTAGATTATAAGGATAATTTCTCCCAGGATGTGATTGCCCCCTGTGACCTTTTTTTGTTTGTTTGTTTTTGTCCTTGGAGCACCAACAACCGAGCTGGACATTTCCAAGCAGGCGAAAACCCCACCTCCAGGAATGACAACAAGCAAACCACGCCCCTGGGGGGATGATTGATGGGAGTGACGTTAAAAGGATCAGTGAGAGAGAAGAGAGGAGGATTGAGTTAGGATCGGCAGTCGGGACACGAACAAGGAGCGAAAAGGGAGGTTCTGTGAGGAATACGATTGAGACCGAGGCTCTGGCTGGCCGCCCTCGACACGACAGAAAAAGCAGCGTGAATCCCGTTGTTCGTTTTTGTGAATTTCCTCGTGTGATGGAGCAAGACGCTGGCCACTGACTGTTCAGCTGCGTCTTGTGAGACCCCACCTTGGATGCTCGTATTGTGCCATCGGGGAAAAAGGCGGCACCATTTTGCAGAGAGCAGCGGCGTTGGCAATCTCAATCATGAGGAGGAACTTTCATGACAATTTCTGAGCCCTTAATGAAGGGACCATCCACACGAACTACCTCCCGTATGCTTCCTGCCCAGAGAGTGTCTTGGTGCCATTTTGGGTGCATTTTCCTGTGCAGCGACGATGTGGTTTGGCGAATCCAAAGTTTTAGAAACTCATCTCTGGGCACACAGCTAAGTGCCAGGAGAAAGGGAGGATGATTCTTTTATTTATTCTGTCCCCTTTTCTGCAATAAAGTCTTTGTGGAGGCGCCTCAAATAGGATTTAGGTGACCTTACGTTTCATTATTATCCCGTTTTGATTTATTTCCTTTATAAACATTTGATTTCTGTTTATTAACTTTGCTTACAAGTGTTGTCTACTTGTCGTGGGTTCGAGTATATGCCCGTGTCCTCTGTCGTGGTGAACACGTCTGGTACGTGCCTTTACCGCCCCCATCCCCCATAATCTCCAAGGATCAAGTGTTCACCTATAAGGGAGAACTGTTTGGCTATCCATCTAGGTCGGTCCAAACCAGCATGGACATGACAATATTACTGCAAATGCATTTTTTTTTTTTTACAACAGTCAGTTAAAATTAGAGGGTGCAAAAAAACAAGAAGAAATAATCACAATCAATTCATACAATCAGCTACCACATTCTCGGAACCCTTAATGGCTTGAATGCAGAACCGATAGTTGTAGAGGAACAACGCCCACCGCATTATCCTCTCACTGTCAATTTTACACTTCTGTATGTATGACAGGGGCTGATCATCAGTCTGTATGATGAACTCTCGTCCATAGATGTAGTTCTGGAATTTCTTAACAGGAAACACGATAGCGAGACATTCACGTTCTATCGCCGAGTGGTTCCTTTCCCGGGGCAGAAGTTTCTTGCTGGCATGCATTACAGGAAAAACTCCGTCTTCGTACTCCTGCAACAACATCGCACTGATTCCGACATCAGATGCATCCGCATGCACGATGTATGATCTGGCAAAGTCGAGCATCCGTAGTACAGGGGCCTTGCAAAGAAGGTTCTTGATCGTTTCAAATGCTGTCCATTGGGGTGCCTCCCACGGAATGTGGTTGGGCTGACCCTTTTTGGTGAGGTCATTGAGGGGCCTAACTTCATCTGTGTAGTTTGTTATGAACCTCCTATAGTACCCCGCCAAGCCCCTGAATGATCTAACCTGTCTTTTGGTCGTCGGTACTGAGGCGTTTCTGACGCAGGTGAGTTTCCTCTCCTCCATCTGAACTTGACCCTTTCCCACTGCCTTGCTGACATCCTCGCTGATGTTGACATCGTCGTGGGTCTCGCCATCAGCCCTGGGTCTCAATTCCAGCAAGTCTTCATTTGTCAAGACACATTTTTCTTCACCATCCGGCTCTGGGTCGATGACCGCCATACCGGCCACATCTGGCTGCAACATGATATCAGCTGTATTATCAGCTCGCTCATGATACAACTTCAGAAGGTTGGCATGGTAAATTTTGGTCTTGTCTTTGACACAGACCTTGTAGTCCATCTGGTTGATTGCTTCCTGGACTTCATGTGGTCCTTGCCATTGGATCGTCAACTTGTTTTGCTCCGTTGGTAGTGGCAATAAAACTCTGTCTCCAACCTTGAACTTTCTGTCTCTGGTTTTCTTACCATAGAAATGTTTCTGACTGCTTTGAGCTGCATGGAGACTCTCTCACACCAGTCGGCAAGTGTCCTCCAGTCGATTACACAAGTCAAAAACATATTGGTAGACATTATGAACCTCTGACGTGTTCTTTCTCGTCCACATTTCCTTCAACAACTGCATGAGCCCTCTTACGGTTCATCCTTAGGGTAGCTCAAATGGTGAGAACCCAGTACTTGCTTGAGGCACCCCTCTGTAAGCAAATAGCACCTCCTGCAGGTACCTGTCCCAATCATGTGGTCGCTCTTTACACATCTTCCTCAGCATGCTCTTCAGAACTCCGTTGACCCATTCACAAAGTCTATTGCATCTGGGGTTATATGATGTTGTGAAGAGTTGCTTCATCGCAAAGAGTCGACACCTCCTTCATCAGGTCCGATGCAAATTGAGTACCCCGGTCACTCAGTACCTCTTGTGTGAGTCCTACTCGGGAGAAGATTTCCAGCAGTGCTTCTGCGACCCTCTCCGTCTCGATCTTGGGGAGTGCAATTGCTTCAGGGTACCTAGTAGCATAGTCCACAATGGTCAAGATGTTCCGGTTGCCCTTATATCAGACACTGGGGACAATGGTCCAATCAGGTCCACGGCCACTCTGCGAAAGGGCTCCTCAATCAACGGCATGGTTCCCAATGGTATCTTGGAAACCCTCCCTTTGGGGATGGTCCTACGGCAGATGTCGCAGGACTTGGAGAATCTGCTGACGTCACTGGTTATCCCTGGCCAATGGAAGTCGCTCCTTATTCTGTCAGTTGTCTTGTTTGCTCCAAGATGACCTCCAACAATCGATTTGTGTGCCAATTTCATCACGGCCTCCCGATACTTGGTCGGAATGATGATTTGCTTCACCTCGGTCGTGTCAGTTGTGTAGATACGGTGAAAGACACCTTTGTGGACTTCGAGCCTGTACTTGCTCTTGTATCGTGTCTGATGATTTCTGTTGTCCTGCACCTCTTTCCACAACCTGTGAAGTGAGACATCTTCCTTCTGTGCTTGCTCGAGCTCTTGCAGTCACTTTAGGAATGTCAGATTGTGACGCCTTCAATGGTTTGATGTCATCCTTGTTGCACTTGGTCTGTGCCCTGGTCACTGCTGCTTGTGACAGCTGTGGAATCCATATTTACATTTTTACACCATGGAAAAGCGTTTACACCAAGTTAGGTAAAACATTTTACAAACCGCTTTGGACTCCCACCAACCCATTTTTCGTCACCGCCAACTTGCCATGTATGTTTTTAACAACGTGGCACCCAACCCTTTTAGCCCACGAAATGGTCATGTGCCTCCCCTGTTTTTACCAACTGTGATGTATTGCCCTTCCTTGGGTTTGATGTGAGTGCTGTGTGTGCATGCGCTACACACGGGACCAGCAATGGAGCTGAGTGTTCTCAATGAAAAAACCTTCGTGAAGTTGAATGCATCATGATCGGTCTGATTGTTTGTACATCACATTACAAGTGGCGATGAGGTCAAAAAAACTATCCGAATCTTGATGGCGACTGTTGGCATTCTCCATGAATACTCCGATGGGGAGGATTGGGTGGATTTTGTCGAGAGCCTGGACCAGTATTTCGTGGCCAACAACATGGCGGCTGTTGGTGATGCCATCCGTTGTCTTGCTGTGTTGTTGACTGTGTGCGGGCAGAAGATGTACGGACTCATAAAAACCTGCTGTCACCATGGCGACCGACAAGTCAGATGAAGAACCCTGTGACCTCGTCAAGCTACACTTCAAGCCGAAAGCTGGTCTAATCATATCGAGGTATAAGTTTTATACACACAATCTCCAGGAAAATCAGGACATTTCCCGTGTTGTCGCTGATCTGCACCGTTTCGCAGAACCGTGTCAGTTTGGTGCTGTGCTTCATGAGATGCTCCGAGACATTTTGTAATTGGGGTAAGTCATGATGTCATCTTACGAAAACTCCTTGCTCAGGAAGACGACCTTGACCGAGGAAAAGCAGTGAAGATTGCATAGGCATGGCATGTATGACAACTGCTGAAAATCTGAAGGAGATCTCGTTGAAAAGCCAGAACTCTTCAAGTGCAGATACTGTAAATAAGTTTGCTCAATCCTTGTATAAGGCTTCACCTAAGCCAGTTGTGTGTTTGAAACCTGCTTGATCAGTAGCAAGAGGCCCCAAGAACTTGTGTTGATGTTGTGGTGCAAATCATATGGCTCACCAGTACCATTTCAAGCGGTACACATGTAACGGATGTGGCAAGATCGGGCATCTTCAAAAGAGGTGTTCCCAATCCAGCAGTGGTGATAGTATTGGCATCAACCATCATGTGGATGATGGTGAGCATGTTGCTGGAGCTGATGAGTCATCACTGCATGGTGAGGAGTGTGAGATGTATACAATCCATGGCAGCACCGCACTGATAACTGTTGATCTTCTGCTGAATGGCAAGCAGGTGTCAATGGAAGTGGACACAGGGGCGAGTCAGTCAATTATGAGCCAGGAGACATTTGACAAACTGTGGGACTGTGAGGCTGTGAAGCCCAAATTGAGTCCAGTGAAGGCCAAACTTCATACCAACACCAAGGAAATTGTTCCAATGATTGGCAGCACAGATGTCAGTGTGTCTTATGATTATGTGACTTATGAACTGCCTATGTTGGTTGTACCAGGCAATAGCCCTACATTACTCGGTCGGAATTTGCTTGAGATCAAAAAGCTGTCTTCAGTGGAGGCTTCCAGTTGTGCTCAAGTGCTGGATAAGTTTACATTTCTGTTTGGGCCAGGAATTGGTTCCTTCATGGGGATGAAAGTTAAGATTCATTTGGACTCAGAAGCAAAGCCCATCTTCTGTAAAGCTAGGTCTGTTCCCTACTTGATGAGGGAAAATATCGAGTGTGAACTTGAGAGACTCCAGAGTGAGGTGGTCATCTCTCCTGTTCAGTTCAATGAATGGGCTAGTCCAATTGTTCCTGTCCTGAA
>CM068956.1:157607934-157621663 GCA_035128595.1 Eptatretus atami | reverse complement strand
TAAAAATCTATCTTCTAGGGAATTGACTGAATGGAATGGGTTCTTCAGCATTTGAATAGCAAAATGAATTGACTTCCGGTTCTGGGTTTGGAGCGTCGACAGGTCTCCTTCGGGGCTCTCTGCTGACAATGCTGCAAAGTTAAGGTTCCGATCGCTCCTATCTGTCTCTGTTTTTATTTTCTCACCCTCTATCATTGGTTAACTGCTCAGCTAAACTGTGTTTAGACGGGAATTTCCGTTAGGGTCTTCCGGGTTTCCTTGCTTTCTTCTCACGTTAGACGCTGCGTATCGTCAGTAAGTCCATTTTGTCTCCGTCGAGACGTTCTTTTGGAAACTCGACTTCCCGTGCTTCTCTTCGTTGCTCCGCATGTTTGTAGTGCGATGCAACAGGTCGCTGTTTAAGAGATAGACCCGTCTTCCGTCGCCTCGCTTGTCCGAACGCTGTTGCGGACCTGAGCCCTGCTACAGCCCCTCCACCCTCGCTAACGGCATGGCTCACGCTCAGCTCCCTTCCTGTACTCCCGTCCTTCTGCTCATGTGGCGTCCTGCCCGCGGCCCGAGACTGATGTGTGTTTTTAATTATTCAGACTTTTTTGCTCCCTCGCGCCCATTTACTTCAATTCTCTATCTTCCCCACTTTTCCTAACGGTCCCCCATTTCTCTTCCCCAGACACTAATCACTGCCTGTATTTTTCTTTATGTAAATAAAAGAACTATTCTCTAGTATATTAAAAATGAGAAGTCAGCCTACATTCTCTTTCTCTCCTTGCACACCTGTCCCATGACGTGACGGTCTCGAGTCTTTTGTGCTTTGCCGACTTTCGCCTATCTTCCGCTCATGTCTTTCACGAACCGTCTAGTCCCAATCGCAGATACCATCCTCTTCTCTTCTTTCCAATTCAGCTCTTCCACCTCCATATACCAATCGCAATATGCGCCGTTCATTTATACTTCCCGATTCTCCTGCGTAACTGGTCTAGGGTATGAGGTACACTCTGTCCCACACACTCTGTCATAACAACTATCGCTTCTCCGCGTCCTCGACCGTCTCACCTAACCGAATCTGCGTTCCAAAACTCCCACTCACAATAATACTTGAGATATGACCAACCTACCGCATGCCCAGCTGCCACCCCTGCAATTCTGTGACATATCTTAACTAGTTAAGGATTAACAAAACTGGGATCTCTTTATATGCTTCATCTTCCTCTTTCACAGTGTGGTACTCTTTACTGCATCATAATGCACTACTCTTTCTGCTATTTAAACAGACTGCTCTCAATTTGACCTCTCCTTCATACCTTGCCTAAAAAATCCAACCTGTTACAGCGTTTCTTCTCTCCATTCTCTGAATTCGCCTATTGCATCCATCAAGAATTGTGTTAAATCGCATCTCTGACCTAAAACTTAAAAAAAACAGTTTGCTATGAATGTTCGCTTTCCATCAACCATTCTTTTTTTCCAACTTCAGTGCCAACTCACCCCTCTCACCCCTCACTCTCAAAGCAACCATCCCACTCTTCTCCCTCCAAGCCTCCCTCTCACCTCTCTCAAAAACTCCCCTCACCTTTCTCCACCATTCATCCCCTCATCATCCTTCCCAAAGTTCCCCCCCCTCTCCATCCACAAAGCTGCCTCCTTCCACTGCCCTCTCACCTCCATCTCTTCACTCCACCTCCTCAAATCCTCAACTGCCTTTCTTCCCCCTCTTCTTGTCCCCCCTCTCCCCAGCACCACAGAGCCTTTTCTCCTCCTCATTCGGGCCCCTCCCCTAGCTATTCTGCAATCCCCCACACTCTTTCAACAACACCCTCCTTACCTCCCCCTCGTCCCTTGTCCTACCTCCTCTCCCCCCCACCCCCAAAGCCTCTCCCTACCTCTTCATTAAAAGTGTGCACTCAATATCCGGACCTTCGCTCAAACCTTTCAGATCTTTCCATACAGGTGCCACTGACAAACCAGACATAATCTGCCTCACAGAAACTTTCCTCCCCAAGACGTGTCTGACTCCCAGTATCTCTCCTGGTTACTCCTCCTCCGTATGACAGCTGAGCCTCGTCCTGGTGGAGGAGTGCTCTCTTCATCAAAGACTCTATTCCTCACTCTCCATGCACTGCCCTCACTCCCCACACCCAGGAATACCTTGGCTACGGCTTCCCCTCCACTCCCACCTCATGTTTATATGTGTACTGTACCGTCCACCTAACAGTGATGACTCCATCTACACTCACTATCGAAAACATGGACCAACTTCTATCTTCTCACCAAACTCTCTCTTCCTCATATGTGGCAACTTAATTGTCATCATGCCAGTTGGCTAGTGTGTGGTACCTCTCACCTGTCATGGCACCTCAGCAAAAGCTTCTGCGACTCATTGAGATGACTCAATCGGTCAACTTCCCGACCCGATCTCAACCAATGGTACTCCATCTCTTCTGGATCTGATTTGGACAAATTTCCTGACAATATCTGCTGTTCTTCCTCCGCTCCAATCGGTTCTTCTGACCACGTCCTTGTCAAAGTGGACATCTCTCTGGCTATTATCAGAGACCACCTCACCGCCGTCGAGTCTTCATTTCACTCAAGCCGACTGGCAGGGTCTCCAAGCAGCCATCAAACTTATAGACTGGTCTCCTATCGCTACTTTCTCAACATCAACTCATCTGGGAATTCTTTCAAAGAAACTTGCTCTCCTCATGCACAGATTTATCCCCTCTCGTCTTCAGTTGTCCTACCCTCTCCCACCCTTGTTCACTGAAGCTTGTGGTGAGGCAGTTGTCCTGAAACAACTTGCCTTTGCCTCATGGAAAGCAAACCAAACTGAGGGCAATCTCAGTTCCTTCCATAAATCTGGAGCAAGTGTGTATCTCCTCAGGAGAGCCAGAAACAACATCTTTCTCAATCTCAAGTCTGAACTCTCAAACTCTCTCCCTCCTCAAAATCCTGGTGGCATCTAATCAAATCTGTTTCTGGTGTATGTTCCACTCCATCCCTCCCTTAACTCAAATCCTTAACTTAACTAACTAACCCTTAACTCCTTAGCTGATACCGCACGTGAAAAGCTGAATGCCTAAACTCGGTGTTTGCAGCTAAATCTTGTGTCCAAAACCCATCACTTCTCTACCACCTTACCCAGTCGTACCCAACTGTCCCTGAACTCTGTGTCCTTTTCTCCTGACACGATGGAGAGCTTGCTGTAAACCTCGACTCAGATTCTGCAACCGGTCCAGACGGCATCAGCCCACGTGTCCTCAAAGCCTGCTCTTCTGCTCTTGCTCACCCTCTCTCTGTTCTATTCACTCTCTCATTTGCTCAAGGTCATCTGCATCTGCTTGGAAATCAGCAAACATCACTGCCCTGCATAAAAAGGTGCAAAAACAGATCCTGCAACTACAGACCAATCAGCCTTCTCCCAATCATCCAAGGTTATGGAATCCATCATCACTTCTGACATTAAATCCTTCCTCTTCTCCAATGGCTTGATTCTGGTCATCAATTTGGTTTCAGTCCAGGTTACTCTACCCTGGATATGCTGATTCTGCTCGCGCCAACAATGGATGGAGGTCTCAATGCCAGACAGGAAATCCGAGCCGTATCCCTGGACATATCATGTGCTTTTGACACAGTCTGGCACCTGCCCTGCTCACCAAACTCTCTTCCTATGGTATCCAAGGCCATCTCCACTCATGGCTCGCAGACTTCCTCTCCTGTCGCAGTCAACGTGTGGCCCTGCATGGAGTTCTTTCATCCCCTCTTCTGTGTCCAGGCTGGAGTTCCTCAAGGTAGCGTTCTGGGCGCTGTTCTTTTCTGGTTTTCATCAATGATTCTCCGACCTCTGGAAAATCCTCTATATCTCTTTGCTGATGACTCCACCTCTGCCGTACCATTGGTCATCCCTTATACCGGCAAGCAGCGCTTCTTCGCTCACTGCAGATCTGGATAAAATCACAAACTGGTCCAACACGTGGAACATGTCTTTCAATCCGGACAAATCTCACACTTTCACTATGTCTCTTCGAAAGACCATTTAGAACCCCCCCCCCATCGACTTTCTCACAATCCTCTGGAAGAAGTCCTTCTTTCAAGCTTCTGGGTCTCACTATCTGCCATGACCTTTCCTGGGAAAGCCACATTTCAAACCTCGCCTCCAAAGCCAGTCACCGACTGGGAATCCTCCGTCGTGCAAGTCCTTCCTCGGCACACCTGAACTCCTGACCACTTACAAAGCTTTTGTCCACAGCCTGATGGAGTACTGCTCTCCCCTCTGGGCTGGTGCTCCTGCCTCCCACCTTTCTCGGCTTCATGCTGTAGAAACCAAGGCATTTTTGTCATTCATCTCCCGCAATGAGGCTGAGTCTTTGGGCCTCTCACTCAATCACCGCAGGTTGGTCGCTGGTCTTTCTGTCTTCTACCATTCCTCTCCAGCCTCACCCCCCCCCTGCTCTCTCTGCGATTTGTCCCCACCACATTTCCACAGGGCGTTCAGTCTGCCAACAACCCCCTTCTGGTAAAACTACCAAAATCACGAATTACTGCTCACCTTCACTCTTTCATTCCTCTTTTTCCCCGCCTTTGGAAGTAAACTCCCTCACTCTATTCATTCCCATTCTTCCTCCAGGTCTTCGAAACAGCTGTTCACCACCACCTCTTATCATCCCCCATCCAAATCCTCGATCTTTTCTACCCCCGATAATCCACCCAAGCCCACCTCCTTCAATCCCTGCTTTCCTTCCTGAAAGTCCCGTAATGTCCATCTTCTATTCCCATGTTCCCCGTCCCATCCCTCTCCCTTCCACAGATCTCCTAATGTCTCTCTTCCCACTGTTTTGACCTTCCCACTCCCTCCCCTCTTGTCTCATGCTCTCCTTGCTGTGCATTGTGTGTTAGCTCTCACACGAGCCTCGACAATGTATACAAAAAAAAAAAAAAATTATGTAAAACTTGTCGTCCGATTTTTCATTTTCGTCCAAGGTCAAGGTCACAAGGTCAAAAACTTAGAAAATTGCGAATTTTGACATAAAAATCAGACGACGCCTAAACTTTGAGAGCGAGGAGGACAATATTTTTTATGCATAATTTGAGGTCATCTCCCACCTAAAGTCTTGAAACCATTTTGCTCTATCATCTCGAACACCTTGCCGTGGCGCCCCTTCAAGTTTGTTTTTAGTGATTTCATCAAATATATGCTATCCGGAGTGCGAAATGCCAATATAGCCATATATTATTATCTCGGAATGTCCGGAGGATGTGCACAAAGGTCATAATCTTGACCTTTGACCTTAAAGGCACAAAGATCAAATTTTCAAAGTTGTGGAGACGAACGCGGGTTTCGACTTCTTCGACAACTAACTCCAAAAGCTATAGCACGTATCCTGTTTCCTTATTTTAATGTCCACAACATTGTTTTGTGACCTTTAAAGGTTATGCAAAGGTCAAATTTTGAAAGTTGTTGAACGAAACCGGGTTTTCGACATTTTGCAGCTAATAACCCGTCACTCGTACCACATCATGTTGATCATTTTTATAACTTGGTCAAACATTATCACATTGTCTCATCCTTGACTTCTGAAACAATCTACATCGTCAAATACTGCTCGTGAACCATCGTCGTCTTCAGACTTGTTTTTTTTATTCTCAAATTGTGGTTCTTGTCACTATCACAGAAATATTCAATTACAGGTGAGATATATTTCATTTCTTACAATATTATTTATATCTCTGACCTCTTAATGATGTCTTATCTGAGGGTGCCATTCAAAAATTACGAACCTAATGCGTGGCAGTTGGGGTTTGGAGTTTGGTCGGGGTGGGTGTATGTGCAAACATTATTGAGTTTTCCACTTTCAGAGGGTTGGGGGGTGTTCCCAGAGCCATTATATAACGACCTTTTTCGTTACATATTAAAACGTGCTGTGGAAGGACTTTTTGGACGTTCCTGGGTGAGCTTTACCAATTATCTTGAATGAGGTTCTCCTTGAGCGTTTCTCTATTATCCATAACTTTGCCGAGAGATCTCACTGCAAACTAGTCGATGGAAGAAAAGAGAAAGTGGCGCCACCACCCTGAGAAGAGGAAGAAGAGGCTGCAACAGTAAAAGAGGTTGTCCATCTCTCTATATAAAAGTGAAATGTTTTTTTGTTTGTGACCTTTCTGCTTTGACCTCGCAAAGTTAATAAGTGACGAAACTTTCTCTGATCAGATTTTTAACTATGAGGCACCTAAATAGGCGTTTTAAAGTCATGAGGAGGTGATTTGGCCCATTATTACCGTGTTGCACTCCAGAGTTAATTTATTTACGAACATGAGTTAATTTCTTTACTACAGATTCACTCCTTTACACCCTGTATGGCCTGTAGACCCCATTAGACCCTTTATACCCCATAGACCCCATAATACCCACTTAGACCCTTTTAAGACATATAGACCGTCTTCGACACTTTTCTGACCATTTGGACACTTCACATCACTTTTGCTCTTTCACCCTTAGACCTCTTGAGACATTTTGACCCATTTTAGACCCTTAGACCCTTTAAACACTGTAGAACCCCTTTTTGACCTTTTAAGACATTTAAGCCACTCAAGATCCCTCTACACCCCTGAGAAAATCCAAAAAATATTCCCCCGAAAATCGTTTTTGATGATTGTTTTCATGCACCATTCACGTTGCATCACAATTTGCAATGGCAAATCGATATCCCAAAGTGAAACTGATGTAGAAAAGTGAAATTGAAACGACTGATCTATGGATCATCGAATGGGAAACTAGAATGAAATGCTGTGAGAAATACCAAATGGAAATTGCCAAAAGCAAAGCTATGGGGAGTATAGAGAGAGGGGGCAGGTTGGGGACTGAAGAAGCGATGTGGAGAGGGATAGGTGCCTGTAGGTGGTCGGTTGGCATGGAAAGAACTCTGGTGATCTTCCATCAGGTAGAAGGCCCAAAACGTGCCTCAATTGGTTTCCCAGCAAAGATTTCACAACTTCATCATCACTCCAAAGCAGTACTTCAAAGGTACAACAAAAATGGATGGGAAATCTTCGCTGGTGGAATAGAACGAGGTTACCAAGGTTACCAGCTCCACATACTGCGATGTTTGCACACTGAATATTTACACTGAATTCCCATTTCTTCCAATACACACTCATTTGAGGTGAGACGTTGCTCATTTGAGGTGAGACGTGGACGAACCCGTCAGTGACAGGTACACATACAGTGCCTTCAGAAAGTATTCACACCTCTCAGCTTTTTTTTTTTTACATATTGCTGTTACAGCCTGAATTTAAAATGGATCAAAATTGAAACTTTTTGTCACTGATCGACACAAAATAACCCACAATGACAAAGTGAAAACATGTTCTTAGAATTTTTTACAAATTAATAAAAAATAAAAATATCTTGTGTCAATAAGTATTCAATTCCCTGAGTAAGTACTTTGTTGAGGCACCTTTGGCAGCGATTACAGCTTCGAGTTTCCTTGGGTACGTCTGTATAAGCTTCACACATCTGGATTTGGGGATTTTCTCCCATTCTTCCTTGCAGATTTGCTTAATATAAGCTCTGTCAAGTTGGATGGGTACTGTCGGTGAACAGCAATCTTCAAGTCTTTCCACAGATTCTAAATGGGATTCAAGTCTGGGCTTTGGCTGGGCCACTCAAGGACTTTCACATTCTTGTTCTGAAGCCATTCCAGTGTTGCTTTGGCAGTATGCTTGGGGGTCATTGTCCTGTTGGAACGTAAATCTTCGCCGCAGTCTAAGGTCTTTTGCACTCTGAAGCAGGTTCTCCTCAAGGGTTTGTCTCTGTTTGGTTCCATTCATTGTTCCCTCTATCCTTACAAATCACCCATTCCCTGCCACTGAAAAGCATCCCCACAACATGATTCTGCCACCACAATTCTTCACCGCCGGGATGTTGTTAGATTGGTGAGGAGCTGTGTTCAATTTCCACCAGACATAGTGCTTTGCATTCGGCCCAAAGAGTTCAATTTTCATCTCATCAGACCACAGAATATTTTGCCTCATGCTCTCACAGTCTTTCCCGTGCCTTTTTGCAAACTCCAGGCGTGTTGTCATGTGCCTTTTTCTGAGGTGTGGCTTCCGTCTGACCACTCTCCCATAAAGCCTAGATTTGTGAAGTGCTGCAGAGATTGTTGTCCTTCCAGCAGGTTCCCCCATCTCAGCCAAGGAACTCTGTAGTTCTGTCAGAGTGGTCAATTGGGTTTTTGGTTACCTCCCTCATGACCAAGGTCCTTCTTGCCTAGTTACTCAGTTTGGTCAGACGGCCAGCTCGAGGAAGAGTCTGGGTAGTTCCACATTCTTTCCATTTCCTATGATGGAGCTTACTGTGCTCTTGGGAACTCTCTCCACTCTTGAAATTGTTTTTTCCCTCCCCAGATCTATGCCTCCTTCCATTTCTATCTCGGAGTTCTATGGACAGTTACTTGGACTTCATGGTGGAGTTTCTGCTCTGACATGCACTGTCAACTGTGGGACTTCGATAGAAAGGTGGTGTTTCTTTCCAAATCATGTCCAATCAATTGAATTGGCCACAGGTGGACTCCAATCAAGTTGTAAGGACATCTCAATGTTGATCAAAGGAAATTGGATGCACTTGAGCTCAATTTGGAGTGTCATAGCAATGGGGTTGAATACTGATTAACGCAGGACATTTCAGCTTTTCATTTTTAATTAATTTGAGAAAATTTCCTAAAACTGTTTTCACTTTGTCATTGTGGGTTATTTTGTGGAGATCAGGGACAATTTTTTTTTTAATGCAATCCATTTTAAATTCAGACTGCAACACAACAAAATGTGACAAGAGTCAAGGGGTGTGAATACTTTCTGAAAGCACTGTGCATCACTGGTCGTGTAACGCAGAGGCAACGAACTGGAATTGTGGGTTCAATTCGCTTGAAGTGATTTGAGTGTTTGTGTACAAACATTATTACATCATAGTAAAGATCCTGACAGATGGGCTCGGTCTGCGTCTGAATTACGTGTATTGTCCAACGGCGGTCATTGCGCATACTGATTCAATTATTCGATTAGTTAAATAGCATAGACTAAACATCTGGAAATTGACAAAAGAACAACCATATGAAGCTCATCATTAATGTGACAGCTCTAAAGGATTTATCCATCGCTATGTTGAGCAAAAAAAAAAGAGATCCTCCCGTGGGAATGAATGTCCGTCAGAGATGGAGATGGAGAGAGAGAGGGAGATCGGCATTGGGGAGGTGGGTGGGGGGTGGGGAGGGGGGTGTAAAGTTGGAAGAGATGAGAATAGCAAGTGAGGGATTTGTACATCGGGGTGCATATTGCTTCGACATCCGAATGTGTGATTTGCATGCGACCGCACTTACGTCTGGGGGAAAGGGGTCGTGAACATGAATAATGACCCTCCTGTGGATTCTTCCCCCCAGTCCAGTGTAACACCCAGACTATTCTTGAACACGAGGAAACAAGAACGTTTATGAAATTACTGCAGGTGCGGTAATAACATTTGCCAATTATGTCGATATAGATTTGACCAGCTGGGCAATTTCGCTCGAGGTACAAGGAATCTACATAACCATGTTGTAATCCTGAGCTAGCATCTCGTGAGACACTAATCGGTATCAACGTCAATATTGAGTAGCTGTTTAAGGCTCATCTATTTATTACGTAATCACAGGATGCGAAGCATCGATGGTGCATGCGGGGAAGCATGTACAAATACCAATCTTAATCATCATGTTGTACTAGAAATAAAAATAACTTTACTGAATTTACCCTTTTTTTTTCTTTCTTTTTTTTTTTCTTCTTATTCTTCAACTATTTCTTTTCAATAACTGTCATTTGTTTTGGTATGTCTGGGAAGCCTAATTCAGTATTTATTTAAGTCCTCCGTGCAAACAGATAGGTGTTGGGCGTTATAAGTCTAACAGTACTTTAAGGTTGTCTATATATGCTTACGATGGGCCAGCAGGATGGAGTAAAGCCGGAGAGGTACGCACGCACGCACACTCATCTTTAAGCTGTCTATCCTGGGTTCGAATCTCGACCCAATTATAAACTGTCATCACAGTGTTTCAAAGGCAGGGTGATTCATCAATGTGTGTGTGTGTTGTCCCTCGGATGGACGTGAAACCGGGTGTCCCATCTGCCGGCATTAGCTGGTGGACGTTAAAGATCCCGTGATGTCCTTCTTGAAGAGTAGGTGAGCTATCGCCGGCACCCTGAACAAATTACAAATTCCTGTCCTCACTACTGCTGGGAAGGAAAGGCCAAACCACCCAGTATAACCCATGCCAAGAAACTGCGTCGGCAGCACCCATGTTTTGTAACAGAGTATGGTACATCAGAATCAGAATGCTTATGGGTAGGGAGTGATGAAGGTCTCGAAAGTTTTTCCTGCGAGAGGAATGCCTTTTGTGCACATCTGGGAAAGTATTATTATTACTATACTACTATTTATACTCCTACTTTAAAGACCAAAGTTATACCCACCTTCTTTGGGAGTCTGCCGGGGAGAGTTTTTGTCCCAAATCATTCATAGACCAAGGGATGATAAAAGGTGGGAAAGTTCGCAGAAGGTGAGAGAAGGTGGGAAGGGAGGACATTGCACACACAGGTTAGAAATGGAGTTCAGAGAGCAAGAATGAGGAGCACAGCAAAAGAAGGTGTGTGAAGGGAAGACAGGTAGGAGCAACCTGATTGCAGCAGCATCGGGCCGAGGGACGTGCCTGTTCCTGAGACACATGCCGGGTGTTCAATTGTGCATAAAATTGAGGGGGTTAGGGTGGGGGGCAATTCCTTGAGTGTGCATCCAAAACAGTTTGGTACTTCATTCACTCTTCTGTCACTTCCTCACTCCTTATCCCCACGCTTTCCAAATTATTACATTTTCTTTTATTCATTTCCTCCCTTGAAGTTTAAGGGCACTACCTCTGCTGGCCCAGTAAACTGTAGTTAGATAAATTATAACTAGTAATAGGCGTCCACAACCATCCTTAACCATGTTGTGGTGCATCAGCTGAGGTCCTCTTTTTATTTCATTTTTTTACTTCTACCCTCACTTTTGCAACTGAAGTTGCTTTTAAATTAGTTTTCTTCGCAACTGCTCGAGCGATTGACACGAGACTTTCAATATTGCACGTAATGTAAAATGTGACTTTAATTCCTCAACCCACCCCCTTTCCCAACCCCAAGTCCTCCACCCACCCCCTTTCTCAACCCTGAGTACTCAACTCCCCCTTGCAACCCCAAGTCCTCAGCATTCCGACACTCCGTCGGGTCGCCACTCCGACAAAGGATACCAGCAATCTGGCACTCATTTTGCCGACCTCGGAAGGATGACAGGCAGAGTCAACCGAACCTAGTATTAATTCAACAGCCGAGGGAGATTTTAACTCAGGATCCGAGGATCCCAAGCCCACCACCCTAACCATGAAGCCAAAACCAGGCATAAAAGCCATCACCCCAAAACCCTCCAAAAACCTCAACCAAAGCCTCAACCTCCTCTCCCATTTCTCTGCCCCCCCCCCCACCAACTCTCTGTCCAACCCTCTTCCTTTCTTCTTGAAGTCCAAAAACCGTACCGCCCCCCCTCCCACAAAACCCCAAGTCCTCAACCCCAAACCTGGCCTCAACCCCACCTCAATGCCTCGACCCCCCTCTCCAACTCGCTATCCTACACTCAGCCACCCCATCCCAACTTTCTTTCCTCATGTAGATTGTACATATATTGTTGCGAATTCGCGCCCGCCGGCGTGCGATCGGCCACGTGACTCGAATCGCGACCGCCTCGCCCACCGGACGGACAATTCAGTCGTGACCCTCCCGGCTAACGCCGGGATCCAGTCACGGGTGGACCTTTCGGCCTCACACAACGCCAGTCCGCATTCTACCGCGGCGGAATAGGGTGAATCGCCGAAAGTCGATATACCTAAATACCCGCACGGGTAACCTACCGAGGGGTTGTACCTCGCCACAGGCCGACTTCGGACACGGGCCGCTTAAGCGACCCGTTCCATGCTAACGGGATAACCGAGCGGTGTTATCGTGCGGCCTGTACGGTTCCTGATTAATTATCGGGCATCCCGCGCCCACTCAAACCCTTTACGTGAAACAAGATGGAGACCCAACGAAGGAAGGACGCAGCGAAACGGGGGAAGAATTCAACAAGCAAGCATTTTATTTACAACACGACACCACACAGAGCACACATATAGCAAACAGTATGAAATCAGCAAAATGCACATATATCACATAGAAAAACAAACCCACAATGCAGAGCTACCACCGAATACGCGACACACGGACCACTTACACAATTCTACTTCACGAGACACGGCGCCACACACACACGTTCACACAAAACCCAAAAGAAATTGAAGTCGACTTCCCTGTGGTGTTGAGTCCTCGGCGACCGTTCCTGCCGTGGTCCGCGAGCTCTCTTGGTGCCGAAACCGGGAAGCGAGCAGAGAGAATCAACGACCGCGTAGTGAGCAGAAAGAACCTCCAAGCCGAAGGGAGCAGAGCAGAAACGACGACCAAGGAGAAGAGAAGCGAGCAGAGCGAAACGACGACCAAGGAGAAGAGAAGCGAGCAGAGCAGAAACGACGACCAAGGAAGAAGAGAGAAACCTCATCGCCCTCCGCCTCTTATACGCCCGGCGCCCCGCCCCGTTCTCGCTCCACCTTCTTCGAGGCGCTTCGAGAAGGGGGGCGTTCCCTCTCATTCCCTCCCACCTCCGGCTTGTGGGGGGCGAGCGAATCTATTCTGGCGCCGGGCCAAGGAAGGAAAATAGCGGGAAAACGCGCGTCCTCGCTTTGGGGACTTCTCCCTTCCCCGTCTCGCGTTCGACGGTTCCCCACGTGGAAACCGTCGTACCGCGGACGCGCGGAGGATGGCGTTCGTTGGTGTAGGTAGCGTGGTTGAGCTGGTGGCGTGGTTGTGAGGGTGGTGGTGCTGGCGTTGTTGGAGTGGTGGCTTGGTTGGCGTTGTTGTTGGGGTTGAAGTGTGGTTGGCGTTGTTTGGTTCGAAAATAAAGCAGAACAGAAAAACGCCTAACTCAAAGTATCGCAGCCCGAATGAATCACATTAATTCCCTCTATACAACGGGTTTGGGGCTAACTACACATGTACTTCAGAAATATATCTCACCTACGGGACTTTATGATGTTTGCGAATTTCCACACCGTAACACTACCCCCTCCCCTTTTTACAGACTCGTCCCGAGTCGTCAAATTATCGTGTGCCATCATGTGTAGTTCTCCCTCAGTACGTTTTACTACGGATCCCTGAGTGCGACATTCATGGTATTCGTGTCCCAAAATAAATAACCTGAGGGCTGAGTAACTAACTAAACAAACTCACTCATACAGACGACTTAAATAAAATTGCCGGCGCAAAGAAGACATGCCGGGGGCACACTCATATTTACATTACACAATACACAACTTAGCCTTAACCTTATAATTTACACTAAACCATGGCGCCAGGATCAATAGACTCTGCAGGAAAAAAGGTGAGTCAAAAAGAAACCGGTGCACGGGCCGCCACTGCAGGCCCGTGTTGCAGCTGCCAACAGGAACAGTTCCTGCAAGCTTTGCAAAACTGTTGCTTGATCCTGGCGCACATAGCAATGGACAAGGGGGGCAAAGCAAAATTGGAACGGAACGGGGCTGGTGAACCGGGGCAGTGGGCATGGGCATAGGTAGCAGGCATACACAGCCTGCAGAACAAG
>CM068956.1:157576337-157590104 GCA_035128595.1 Eptatretus atami | reverse complement strand
CCTCTCTCAGAGAGTGCTCAGGAATTTATGGAACTTCCTCAGCGGGGAGGGGCCTTGGTGAACACACCGCTGTCCGCCTCTGATTAGACAGGTCCTATGGCCCACCTGTCCGGGGCGGGGCCTTGGCCCCTGCCGGGAAACCCCAGCCACTCCTCCACGCGGGCCCACACTCGACGAGTAACAGTATCAACAGCTGCAACGGCCCTGCCGGGAAACCCAGGCAGTCTTCCAGCTGCGGTCATGCTGACGTAGTAACAGTACCACTGTTGCACCGGCCGTCGTGCAAGAGTTACAACATTTGTGGAAGGAACGTTTTGGAAGCGCAAGGAACGGCTGCAAGACCCTGCCTTGGCAAGTCAGAGTGCTTGTAGACACGGTGGGTGGTGCGTTGTGGATCGTGATGGGGGAATGGAATGTTGTTGGTTGTTCGTGGAGGGTTCGTTGATGTAAAGATTTCATAACCTAACAAAATAAATCGCAATGCACGCCTTTGATTCTCCACCAGACAAAAGGAAAGGGATCTGACTGCACACATACTTCACGACATAACTGACTTTCGGGCATCTGCATGTTGAATGCAAATGGTTTCCAGATCCGTAACAATATATATGTAATATATATATATTATATATAATAGCAATATATATATATAATATATATACATATATATATATATATATATTGTTACGGCTGTGAAATTCGCAACACACCATTCAGGTCCCGTAGGTGAGGTATTTCTGAAGTACTGTGTAGTTAGCCCCAAACCTATTGTATAGAGGGATTTATGTGATCCATTCGGGCTGCGACACTTTGTGTTAGTCGTTTTTCTTTCCTATCTTGATTTCAACCGAACGGCAAACAAGGGCGCCAAGAAGAAGGCACAACGATGGCGGCGCTGGGTTTCCCGCCTGTATTCCCGCCGATTTTTCCCCGCGCGAGGATGTGACAGAAGCGGGGTGGGCAGTTGGCGCCCGATTGGTGGACGCGCGGGTGTGACGCGGCCAGGGAGAGAACGCCCCTCTTCGAGACCTTCTCGAAGGGGGGTGGAGCAAAGAACGGGGCGAGCGCAGGCGGAGCTCCGGGTATAAGAGTCGGAGAGGGGGTAGTGCTCTGGTTTGGTCGATGCTCTGGTTTGGTCGATGCTCTTGTTTTGGGTCGATGCTCTTGCTTGGTGATCTCTTGCTTCGAGGTTGCTCTGGCTCGCTGCCCGTCTTCCGGCTCGCTCTCCTGGAGAGCCGCTGGCCTGGTCTCTTGTGGGGCAGTTCCAAGACCCGCTGGCGGGAAGGAGCGTCCGCCATTCCCTCTCCCGATTTCGGGCATTCCACGTTTCCCCCCCCTCTATCCGGCTGGGATAGCGCCGAACACTCGGTCCGTGGCGTCGAGTGTCAACACGAGCAGGCGCGAGGCACGCAGGAGGACTCGCCTACCACGCTAGGGCACGGAGTCGCGCCAGGCGGGCCACGTCGACGGACGTCGGAGAGGGGCTCGACGGCACCAAACAGGGAAGTCGCACTTCCATTTTTTCGGTTCTGTGTAATATGTGTTGTGTGGCGCCGTGTCTTGTAAAGTAGAACTGTATAAGTGTTGCCGTGTGTCGTCTTAGTCGGTCGTAGATCTGCATTGTTGTTTTTGTTTGAATTGATATGTGCATTCTGACTGACTATATGTGTGCTCTCCGTGTGTCGTGTATAAAATGGCTTGTGTGTATTGTTCCCCGTTTCGCTGCGTCCTTTCCTTCGTTGAATCTCCATCTTGCTTCACGTAAAAGGGTTCGTAGTGGGCGTGATTACGCCCGATAATTAATTGAACCGTTAAGGTCGACGATAACTCAGCTCGGTTATCCCTGTAGCACGGAACGAGCCACTTAAGCGGTTCGTGTCCGGAGTCGACCTGTGGCATGGTACAACCCCTCGGTAGGTTACCCGTGCGAGTACTTAGGTATATCGACTTTCGAGCGATTCACCCTATTTCGCGCGGGTACAATGCGGACTGGGTTTGTGGTGAGGTTAAACCCCACCCGTGGATCTAGCTCTTGGCGATAGTTCAAGAGGGTCACGACTGAATTGTCCGTCCGTGGGCGAGGCGCCGCCATTCGAGTCACGTGGCCGTTCGCACGCGCGGCGGCGCGAATTCGCAACAATATATATCTATATATATATATATTATATAATATATATATATATATATATATATATATATTGTTACGCGCTGTGGAAATTCGGAGAACACATAAGGTTCCTTAGATCAGTTATCCTGGTAAGTGAGTGTTCAGATAGGTTTCCCCACGTTGTTTAGAGGGAATCTTCGTGTTCACGCGGGCTGTGATCCTTGAAGGTATGTTTTCTGTTGCTATCGTTATTTTGGACGACTATATCACGACCACCATTACAGCAACCAACTTCGCCCCCCAAACACCCACCACGCCAACAAAACCACCACCACCACGCCAGAACGCCAACCACGCTACAATCGCCACAACAGGTACGACACCATCTAACCATCTCCGCCGCTACGCCAGCTATCGAACACCATCCTCCACAAACCACGCACAACCTTTCCGCGTCGAAAGCCATCCGAGACCACAAGTAAAGGACCAAGGAAGGAACTCGCGATGACGCGCGGATTTTCCCTGCTTTTTTTCTCCGCGTTGGTTTGAGTGGAAGGGGAGGCAGCTCGCTCGCGATGGTGGATACGAGGAATGAGGCGCTGAGGAGCTGAGGACGCCCTTTTCGAGAAGCTTCTCGAAGGGAGGCGGAGCCGAAAACGGGAGGGGCGAAGCGCTGAGCCCCAGGGATATAAGGTGGACAGCACGCGAGCTTGGGTCTTTTTCTTTTGGCTTGTCTTGGTCTTCGGGGTGGCCTGTGTCTGTTTTTGGGGGTCTTGTGTTCATCGCCTTCTGTCCTGTGGTTCATACCTTCTGGAGGTCGAGCCTTCTTGTGGTGGAACGTCTTCGGTGGTTCAGTCTTTTGGTGCTTCGTGGAACGGCGTGGTTTTTGAGCTGGAGCTTAGTCTTCGTCGTGGTGCTGATAACGCCAAGTCGCGAGGGTTGTGAGGAGGACCAGCTCTGCGTGCAGTCGGGAGGAGAGTGCGGAGAGAGCTCGCCGACCGTCGCCACACGATGGTGCAGGTAACCTGCTACGTCTGGGGACCCGTTCGGTCTCCCAGGTCCCGTGTCATAAAGACCCAGTGGTCCACGCTGACCCCCTTGTCTGTGAGGGGGTCTTTTCTTGTGTTTCTTTGGGTTTTGAATGAATGTTGTCGTGGCGCCGTCTGTCAAGTAAAACTGCCTAAGTGACTGTACATTTTAATTATAGTCGGTCGTAGTGCTTGCCCTTGCTTTTGTTGCCTGCTTTTGTTCTATTTGCCTGTATACGTGCTTTCATGTGTTTCTATTTGCCTGCTTACTGTATTGTATAATAAATGTGCTGGGTCTAAAGGTACCCCGTTCGTCGCGTCCTCCTTTCACCCCATTGAAATGCCATCTTGCATCGCGGAATAAATAGCTGGGTTTTAAACACCCGTTAAATAGAATCGGATCCGGCGAGGTCGGCGATAATACCCGCTCGGTTATCACTGCAGAACGGAACGGACCGCTTAAGCGGTTCGTCGTTCCCAAGCCGACCTGCGTCGAGGTACGGTCGCCCGGTCGACTGCCCGCGCAGGTACTTAGGTATACGAGTTCGGCGAGTGACCCTATCTTGCGCGGTAGACAATTGGCACGGCGTGTGAGGTTGAAGACCCACCCGTGACAGGGTTCCGGCGTTAGCTCCGGAAGTCACGACTGAATTGTCCGTCCGGTGGGCGACGGCGGTTGCTATTAGTGGAAAGCGCCATCGCACGCGGCGGGCGCGAATCGTAACATATTATGTATGTTTATCTATTGTATATATTTATACTATATATGTATGTACTATACATATACATATACATACCGTTACAACAGAAATCCTGGCCAAAGACTTTTATATATGACATGGTTATGGTGCCTGGTTGAGTAATTTAGAGAAAATCTTTGAATAGACAAAGAAAACAAACAAACAGAATAGCGTATTATTCTATCATAGGATATGATGCTGCCGATGATGTATCCTCTTGAATAATGTTTGAAATATGAATGTGGGCTTAATTTTATAAGAATGTGTCCAATGTTTGAAGATGTATCTCTTTTTCTATTCTGATACAGATTAAGATTTGTGCTCACGCAAACATTGAATAGCAAGTTAATTATTCTAGTGTAAGTTCCTCTGTTCTCCAGGATTCTGCATTCCACAACCCTCTTATTTTTCCCTACTAGTTTCATCGAAGAGACTATAGGTTGCTCTCCGTCTGTCGTCCATCCGTCCATCCATCTGTGGTTTTTCACACTTTTCCCCATACCCTTCAACCTATTCAACTGAAACTTGGTACATAGCTTTATTATGATAGTTACAGAACAGTTCAGTTTCGACGTTTCGTCAATTTTCAGTATGCCTTTTTGAATAGAAATATTCGACTCGTAATGGGACATGTATTGCAAACGAATATTTCTCCATTCTAAAACAAATATCTCTGTGTTGCAAAGAACTCACTTGTGACTCATTCACGCATATTTTGGGTTTAGAATGCAAAACTGGCAACCCTCCACGTAGATATTCCACATGAACAACGACTTGTTTATCGGATACGATCATGAGGATCTGTCAACCCTTTAAACCAGCTCAGCATGGTGCTTTCCTCAACCTCCAAGTGCTGTTCAAGATGATGTAGTGTTGTTTCTAAGCTGAATGAAGTTGAAAATGTACGTTAAATCATTAAATGGGAACTTCGATTGTGATTTGGAAGCTACCATTCTTCGAAGGAGGCATCAACACTGAGAGAACACTAATGCGAGCTCGTATCCTGATCGATGTTCCTTGAAGGGTTGTTTTTTTAGATCCTCGTGGAGGATTCTAAGTCTTACTCACGTTTGTTGTTCTTCTGCTTCTTCATGTGGACTTTTTGTTTCACAGCCTACAGTTTCATCGAACTTCCTGAACTTGGCATATCATGTAAAAATACCCTGCGAGACAGTACCATCTCCAATTTGAAAATTCCTCCTAGAAAAAAAAGTTATGACATCAAAATATCTCCGTCTAATGGAAATCGCCTAAAATATCTCAAACGAGGCAAGCTTTTGAAGTCTGTTTTGCCGGGAATCGAACAGGCATTAGCAGAGATAATTACCGCACATGACGATACATCACTATGACGTCATATCAATTTTATGACGTCATTCCTATTTTTTGACACTTTTTGTTTCACAACCCAGAGTTTCATTGGATCTTCGTGAAACTTGCCATGTATATGCAGAAGCCACACGCAGGCAGTAACCATCTCGATTTTGGAATCTTCCTAGAAAAAAAGTTAACGTCATATATCTCGCGCTAATGGAAATCGCCTATACCATTATTCCGAAACAGCTTGTTTCACACAGCCTACAGTTTTCATCGAAACTCCTTGAAACGGCATATATATGGTAAAAATACCCTGCACAGCAGACAGTAACCATCTCGATTTTGGAAATTCTTCCGAGAAAAAAAGTTGACGTCATATATCGCCGCTGATGGAAATCGCCTATACCATTATCTCCGAAACTAGGCAAGCTGTTGAATTTGTTGCGGGAATCAAGCGGGCATTTGCCACAGATAATTTATCGCAAACCTGATACATCACAATGACGTCATATTCGTTTTATAGTATGTCATCATTTAAGGACGAGGATCTTAGCTCATTCGAGCTTGTTTTCATTGGAATGAAAAGTGTTATGAACTGGCGGATACGTGTACGAACCATCTGCATGGCTTTTGTTGTTGAATACATTCATGCAAGTATGTATTTCGAATACACAGATGCAATTCGGTACTTTCACCGCAATGCACCTTTACGTGAAATGCACCTAATTGTTCACTGAGTCGATCATAATCAAAAACTTGTTGAACTCAAAACTTTAACTTCACCCTCAAACTGTATAAAAATATATGCCAAAGTTCATCATGATTGTATCCTATTCATATTGAGTGTTGAATGTATATGCATCCTTTTTTAAATGTCATATCTTCAGAATTCTTAATAAGTTATAATCAATAGATGTGGTTTTAACATTGTAAGGAATTTAGGAAGGCCTCATTGAGATATTGTGTGCAGTTTGGTCACCATAACTAGGAAGACGTTGCTGCATCGGAGAGGTTCGCTTAGCACAACTATATTGATTCTGGGCCAAGCTAGTCTCAGGATGAGGAGTGACTGAAGGGATAGGACTTTATATATTAGAAGGAGGTGGTTTGAGGGTATCTGATAGAGATGTTTCGATCATGAGGTGGAGAAGAATAAGTACAGAAGTTTTTCTGCAAGAATTGACAGTGATATGACCAGGTGCACAGCTTGAGAGTAAGTCCGGGCTCCACATGGCCAAAAAGGCTTTATTTTGGATTGACGGGCACCTCTTCCTCTACTTGCAGTCCTCCATTTTATTTTCGTTAATGTCCTTACATTCAGAATCAACAGGCCTGCTCAGCCACCTGTCTTGCGAACCACCAGAATATGGGTTTGAAGGTCGGAACCCATCGTAAAATTGGGTGCGATTTCAGCATCGCTTGTTACCAAATGATGTCTATAACTACATAATACATGAAGATACTTGTATCCTCTTTCAGTTGGTGACTTAATATGTGACCTCTGATGACCTTGAGAGGTCAAAATGAGGTCATTGTCGGCGCAAAATCATCAAAATTGTATCTGAAACTTAAATACTCGCCGAACAGTGCATTTTCATTATAATTATAAGCCTCATGGATTGCTGGTATGAATCCCTAATGGTTGTAGTTTTTCATCATAGCCAGAAGTCACTCCCTCACCCCAAGATGCTAAAAAGTTTTGCCCTCAAAGTGCTTCCAACTGCACTCTCCAATGCAGTGGAGAACAGAACTGATGATGTGGCATTGAAGCTGCAAGAAGAATCGAATGAAGGAGATGAACAACTTCCTGAGAAGGTCCTGTATGTCACGTCAAATGTCGAAATTCTTCCACAACAAGAAAATGTTGCACAAAAAGCGAAATCGTCAAAAATTCAGCAAGGAACTCTGGAATCATCTCCTCTAGATCCATGGTGGGTCATGTGCTACTAAATCCATAGACCAGAGGAAATCGGTGCTTAATTTGTGTGAAGGAACGAGATCGCAAGGGGTGAACACAAATTGCTGCTTGTGAGCACGAGCAAGAGAACAAATGTGATCTGGAGCGAGCAAAGGCGCTCGGTGGTGATGATATTGACACTGTATCCAGGGATATGGTGCATTTGTGTTGAACATATTGCTAATGACTTCAGGTATCACAAGTGCTGTTTGTGTGTATACATGACAAAGTCCCACTGACAGACGAAAGACACCTCTGATGCAGCACATGATGATGCTCTGCAGTGCTCATCTCTTACATAGATAATCTTGCATGTCTGAATATCCGAAGAGTTCATCTTTCTGAGTTCACTTTCTTTCATAGAGGAGGCGAGTTATCGCCGGTACCCTGAACAACTACAAAATTCCTGCCACTTTCAGTCAAGTGTGCCACATCAACAGTGTGCCTTCCAGGATAGGTTTGAGCGCTGAACGTTTCTCGACTAGTCGTGATAGACCGCGCAACTCAGTAAAGAGCATGGGCCTTGGATTGCAATTAATTGGTATGAAAGCCCAGGTTACTGTGGTACGAGATGAAGCCAGCTAACACTCTGTCCCATGAAATGGATATCACGGATACAGAGGTTGCTTTTTGTTCTTCAGATGATTGGCGAGTGTTGATGCGAGTGCTGAAAAATGCCGCATTCTTTTCTGCTTTGAAGGAACGAAGTTAGTCTGAATCAATTGAGACAGCCATAACGATCTCCGTTTCTCCGACAGCTTCTCAGTCGCTCTCCTTGATGACTGATCACGGTCAGGAATTGAATAATACGATCTATTGTGACAGCCAACAACACTGCATGTATTCACCATTGTTAACGATCTCCCATGGCCATAAAGTGAGCGATTCTGTTTTTAGGTCCGTTTGTTTCCATAAAGATGGCGGCGTGTGTGAAGTGCCCGGATGTGTGACATCATGAAATCTATCACTAACTGCGACTCCACCTCATCTGATTGCAGTGTATAAAGGTGATGTATATAAGACGCTTCAGTGGCGCAAAACTTCCAGATATTTTTTGAACATCTTAAATCACTATGTATTAAAATGAAGTATATACCTGAACACTGTGGGTATCGGTTCTATAGCCTCCCGAGGTTGTATCTCGTATAAACGTTGTTGATGCCTCATTTTGAGCTAACTTAGCCTTGTCGTAAAAATAACACACTCGGTATTGCAACATCGATTTGCAACATGAAGCACAAGCCATTAATATTGTGTTACTTGTGTTGTGCTGAGACGTGTGAAGGCTGGCGGAATAGCCTTGAGTATGCACACTCGCCTCTGAGCCGTCTACCAGGTTTGAATCCCGACCCAGCTGTAAACTGTCATCCTGTGTCACAGGCGAGGTGAGGCATCATTGCGTGCGCTCACGCTCGGATGGACGTTAAACCGGGCTACTAGTCTGCCGGCATGAGTTAGTAGACGTTAAAGATCCCACGTGTGCTCCAGAAAAGTAGGCGAGCTATCGCCGGCACCGAACAAATTACAAATCCCTTCCCAGACTGACTACCCGAAGGCAATGGCAACCACCCAGCATAACTCGTGCCAAGAAATGCTTTGGCAGTACAATTATCTGTAAGGAGTGTATCATGATCTGGCTCATCATTATCGGAGACGTGTGCTGCAGGTTCCTCGCAGTGGTCCAACAACCGTAATGTTCTCAGGGCTTGGAGCATGTCCAGAGCAATATTTGTGCGAACACCGTGCAAGTAGCTGCAGCTAGTAGTGAAAGCCTTACATCACCACATCCCTGCTTTGCCTTTGTGGGAAGAGAGGGGGGTTAGACCCCACAAGCATTAATCCTCTTCATCAGGTTCTGATCCGCAGTCAATTTAATAATGTCGGTTACTCGGTTATGTTTCACCTTGTTGCCAATCCTTCAGTTCTGTGTGCATTACAATCACATAAACTCTAAACATACAGCATATAGTTATTATATTCACATTGACTCTTTCCTTCCTTTATAGTTTTTATTAGTTCTCGATTTATTTATTTATTATTGTAATTATTTATGTGTGTTGTTGGAATTTCTGTCTCTGCAATGAGATGTTTGTTAAAACCCACTTGACCTTTTACCCAAACAGTCGTGTGTGTGTGTGCGTGTGTGTGCGTGTGCGTGCGTGCGCGTTATAAGACCTAAAGTTCATGAACTCTTACTTATGACGTAGTAACATGAACTTAAATATTGAAATGAAGAAATTGGCTGAACGATGGAATAGATGGATGTACAAATTACTAATTGGAATAAGACATTGGAACCATGGCCAAATCACTTCATTCTGTCCGAGATTCCTTGAATACTTGTTTTCCTTCATTCATCCTTAACCCAAACACCTTGGGAACGAATTTTTAACCCAGAATCGCACGAGCATTGCACTATACTTGCCAAACGGCCTCAATTATTCACTCTTATCCGCGGAGTTTTTGCCAAGACTTTCACGAAACCGGCTGCCAGGCCTAACGTTGGACGAAAAGGACAGGAATTGTTAATTTGTTCAGGATGCCAGTGATAACTCACCACTTGCGGGGAAGCACCGTGGGATCTTCAACGTCAACCAGCTAAGCTAGCAGGTGGACACCCGGCTTAACTTCCACTGAGGGACGGTGCACTTTGTGATGTAATGCCATGTTGTTGTGTTATTTATTTTTTCTATCTTCGTCGCTGTCACATCGTGAAGACAATGGGCCTGAAGTTGAATGTATCGCTGGAAACAAGCCAAGTTCAGCATGGCTTAAACTGCCAGCCGCCCGCCAAATGTGCCATGACCCTCGGGATGTGTTCAGCCATTCTCTCATCTGGCGATAATTTAATCACGAAAGCAGGTAACACCTGGTGGGCTCACTGCCCAGGTATATGTGTTACCCATTGGCACGGACGACGAGAGAGATGTGCTTGAAAGTGTTTACAGAAGTTTTCAAATCGAGTGAAGTGTCTCATCATAGTAGTACAGTCGTTGCAAATATAGACCGTGCGCATCATATTAATATCTTGGAGATAATCTCCGGCTTTGAGCTGCCTCGTCTGATCAATCTCCGTCGGGATAGGACCTGACCATAAAATCGTGGCAAAATGAAGATGCTTTCCTTGCTGAGCCGGCTATCCAATCTGTTTGTACTTGCTTGGCAGGTGGGCGTTACAAAGACTCCACGGTACATTTAAAGAGAAGAAGACATTGTGAACAGTAATTTAACAGGTACAGCCAAATTCAACATACCTGCGCTGAGCAATGCTGGAAAGGCAATAGCAAACCGTCCAATACATTGCCTGCTTATGAAAGGCTTAACAGAACCGTAGACCGTCTCGAAGTGTCACTCACCATATTTGACATTGGGAGTTCCTTGTGATTTGCAAAATGAAGGTACATGAGTGTCAAAAAGTTCGTAGAATGAGATGCTCACAATACCGTTATGAAAATGTCAAGACACAAATGGAAGATATAATTAGTGAGAATTAAAAAAAAAAAAAAGTTAACACATATAGAGATGTATATGGGGTTATTTTTTTTTTAAACATTTCCATTTCTTGGATACATTGTGAGTATCGTCATCGCGAGCGTCCTTTTGAACTCCCCTCGTACATAACATATGCAGACCACATACCGCATTATGAAAAACGGCACAATACATCATCCTTATGAGGAACACCGCTCGATCATCCTTATGAAGAATGATGCTCAACTCGTATAATGCCAACACGTTTTTATTTGGACACCCTAAAAACAGAAGAGGAAAAAAAGGAACCGCCTTTTCAAGACATTTAAAAGTATAGAACTTTACAATAAAGAAAAAAAAAACACAAAAAACGATAACAAATATAGATTTGCTTAAAATCGTATCTAATACATGTACAGAGGGGAAAAAACCTTGTTAAGGGAACTTATTTCCTGAACATCCAAATTTTTTTTTTATTATTATTTTAATATTTCTACAAAAATGCACTGGAGTGTGTTGCTTCACTGCAGCACTTGGAACTCCGCTCATATGCACCTTCCTTTTAAGTACATAACATTTCTCCTGAAGAACGCACTAGCCTTCACTCGACACGTCGTCACATTCATCGACCACGTGTTTAGGACAGGAACAAACTCAGAGTGAGCGATTCGAGTGTGGTTGGAAAGAGCTTTCGACGAGGTACTTAAGGCTGACCGGCAAACCTCCAATGAGTCACGCCACGTCGTCGCGATCTCTGGCAACACGACCGAACGGTGGCACATGCTGATGTAATCTACACATCTGACTTTTATCAATGCTTGTCTGAGAAACTTTAATGAAAGAACGAGTCTGTCAAAGCAAAACCAAAGAACAAAATCGCAATCGTAAGAAGACCGAACAGATCCTGGTGAGCACGAGCACAATAAATTGAATCTACACTGACATTGGCGACGTCAACACCCTCAAAATGAACCTCACGTCGTTATACCAAAAATAGAGTGCTTGTGCTAGTGGTGATCGGATCTTAAAGGCAGAGATCAGCCTTGAAGTCGTAAAGTTACTTTTGTTAAGTGCACGAAAAATGTGTCCCAAGATAGAATTAGATGTTAGAAAAGTCTTCCTACACTTCTTTTCAGAAATACAAGTTTGCTGAAAATGCAAGTTCTTCTTTTCTTTTATCACTGACAGCTGCATCTTTCCCATCACGTGCTTTCATCTGTATGTGATCATCTCAAACCCGCAGCAAAACTACTCCTCGCCCCACCAGGTGCTTCCACTTATAGGCAGATGTCACGCGAAGAACTTTCTCTGCGGAGTCGAAGTGAGGGATGGGGCACACAGATCCTGAGTCACGTGCGCTGGCATCGTTGTCGATGCTTTGTTTTTTGAACTCTGAGAAGTCCAATGCGTGAATCAATAACAGTGGAAACTCTAAATCTTGCGCCGGTGCTTCTACAGGTCTTGCATGTAAAATCGGCAGAAAGAGACGCTTCAAAACGCCCGAGTTCAATAGATTCTCTTACATATTGTCTAGAAATAAATATTCATCCTTGTTCAATGCGGTCTTTTGAATTCAGTCCAAGATATTACTTTGAACATTTCCATTCTTTGTTCTATTGCTGCTCAACCCTTCTGCATTTTCAAAATGGTAACGTGTCTAAGAGCGATCAATGCGTGAAGAGTGACCATTCTCTAGTTTGAGGTAGGAAGATCCTTTGCAAGCGCTGGTGCAGCAGGGACATCAGAAGCTTGCTGAGTAAGCGAGATGTAATGGGACGCTGGGCGCGGCCAAGTTCGGCCGCAGAAGGGCAACTCGTTGAGTTCAGATGTTCACGAAGGCAACAAAGCACTCGACTTGAAGGTTCTCGACCTTTGTGCCTTCAGACCATGTCGTCTGTTGGAAGGAAGTCAAAAAAAAATTGGATCTGCATTTGTCGAGACATGTACTTTCTGTCCAAAATAATTAATGGAAGCAGTGATCAGAATTGAGTACTTTTCTTTTTAAAGGGATGATTATACCTTAGCCAGTCCATTCCAGTGCACTTGGGATGAAGGACCCAACTCAGGTTGAAGATGTTTGGCATACTCTTAGCATACGCGCCACACTTGCCTGTGTGGGTGGTGAGACTGTAACAGCCCATGGAATTGAACTTGCGCCAGCAGCCAGTGGAGAAAGAACAGCGTGTCTTAAAACACTCATCCAAGCAGCCAGCCCATTTTAATAAGGACCAATTTAAGAAACAAAAACTTTTTCCAACATGAAAATCCTATTGTTTTCTCCAAAAGTCCGTGGTGTTATTTATAGTTCGTCGTACATTTATTATATAGCTCATGTTCAGCAAACTTGTCTTCTCTACTCTTTTTTTTTCTCTCCGGCACACTATGATTACTTTCTTACTTTCACATATCGAGCCTTTGCAGGAGGGTGGAGAGAAAATAACCTTAGTGTATTTATCGTGACATACACGAGAGCAGCGGTGCATGCCAGCGTCGAACCATCCCCGAGGTTGGGTAGCCTCCTGCAAGACCACTGGCGAACCGGGATAGGACGGATCATCTCCAAAGCCTCGCAGACATTGCAAGTCTGTCAAGACGATCCCGTGCAGAACACGAGCCTTCTTTGCTGGGTTCGAACTGCATGGTAAATACACATACGAATGAATCGATGGATACGTAGCTCGCAGAATAAAGTGACGGTGCGCTTAAACACACCTCTTGGTTGTTTCACGATTGTCGATACTTATGGGTGATTACAGTATATATGGACAAATCGTTCGTTAGCCGGTTATAAATTGCTTTGAAGATGATATCAAGTCCACGGATGAAGTGCAATTCGCTGCAACCATACTCCGTCACACAAAATACTCAGGAAGCTGGTTTTAGTTATGCAAAAAAATTGTGAAATTCTCATTTTAAAAAACATTTTCTTTGTGCATTTATGCAATGGTGTTAAGATCAGCCAGATTTGGAATTTGTTGTTTTTTGTTTTTTTATGAATTGGCTTACAGTGTCAATAATTGTATGTCTCATCAAAATTGAGGTTGATTTGTTGGTTAGACACATTCACTGGGTATGCTAAAGGGATGGCAGACGGTCGCATTCAGACGGCAACCCACCCGCACCCACTCACATACACAAACAATCTGA
>CM068956.1:157555366-157576312 GCA_035128595.1 Eptatretus atami | reverse complement strand
TGGCGCCGTCTGTCAAGTAAAACTGCCTAAGTGACTGTACATTTATTAATTATAGTCGGTCGTAGTGCTTGCCCTTGCTTTTGTTTGCCTGCTTTTGTTTCTATTTGCCTGTATACGTGCTTTCATGTTGTTTCTATTTGCCTGCTACGTGATTGCTATAATAAATGTGCTGGTTAAAGGTACCCCGTTCGTGCGTCCTCCTTTCACCCATTGAAATGCCATCTTGCATCGCGGAATAAATAGCTGGGTTTTAAACACCCGTTAAATAGAATCGGATCGCGGAGGTCGGCGATAATACCCGCTCGGTTATCACTGCAGAACGGAACGGACCGCTTAAGCGGTTCGTGCCCAAGCCGACCTGCGTCGAGGTACGGTCGCCCGGTCGACTGCCCGCGCAGTACTTAGGTATATCGAGTTCGGCGAGTGACCCTATCTTGCGCGGTAGACAATTGGCACGGCCGTGTGAGTTGAAGACCACCCGTGACAGGGTTCCGCGGTTAGCTCGAAAGTCACGACTGAATTGTCCGTCCGGTGGGCGACGCGGTTGCTATTAGTGGAAAGCGGCCGATCGCACGCGGCGGCGCGAATTCGTAACATATATATATATGTATGTACTTATACATATACATATACATACCGTACAACCAGAACTCCTGGGCCAAAGACTTTTATAATGACATGGTTTTTATGGTGCCTGGTTGAGTAATTTAAGAGAAAATCTTTGAATAGACAAAGAAACAAACAAACAGAATAAGCGTATTATTCTATCATAGGATATGATGCTGCCGATGATGTATCCTTTGAATAAATGTTTGAAATATGAATGTGGGCTTAATTTTATAAGAATGGTGTCCAAATGTTTTGAAGATGTATCTCTTTTTCTATTCTGATACAGATTAAGATTTTGTGCTCAACGCAAAACATTGAGATAGCAAGTTTAATTAATTCTCAGTGTAAGTTCCTCTGTTCTCCAGGATTCTGCATTCAACAACCCTCTTATTTGTTCCCTACTAGTTTCACCGGAAGAGACTATAGGTTTGCTCTCCGTCTGTCGTCCATCCGTCCATCCCATCTGTGGTTTTTCACACTTTTCCCATACCCTTCAACCTATTCAACTGAAACTTGGTACATAGCTTTATTATGATAAGTTACAGAACAAGTTCGAGTTTCAGGACGTTTCGTCAATTTTTCAGTTATGCCCTTTTTGGAATTAGAAAATATCACATCGGTAGGGGACATGTATTGCAAAGCAATTCTCACTCTTGTTTAAACTCACTTTGCCATTCGGCATATATTTGTGGTTTTAGAATGCAGAAAACTGGCTAACCCTTCCACGTAGATATTCCACATGAACAACGACTTGTTTATCGGATACCATCATGAGGATCTGTCAACCCTTTAAACACAGCTCAGCATGGTGCTTTCCTCAACCTCCAAGTGCTGTTCAAGATGAATGTAGTGTTGTTTCTAAGCTGAATGAAGTTGAAAATGTACGTTAAATCATTAAATGGGAACTTCGATTGTGATTTGGAAGCTACCATTCTTCGAAGGAGGCATCAACACTGAGAGAAACAATGCGAGCTCGTATCCTGATCGATGTTCCTTTGAAGGGTTGTTTTTTTAGATCCTCGTGGAGGATCTCTAAGTCTTACTCACGTTGTTGTTCTTCTGCTTCTTCTTCTGGACTTTTTTGTTTCACAGCCTACAGTTTTCATCGAAACTTCCTGAAACTTGGCATATACATTTAAAAATACCCTGCGCAGACAGTAACCATCTCCGATTTTGAAAATTCCTCCTAGAAAAAAGTTATGACATCAAAATATCTCCGCTAATGGAAATCGCCTAAAAATTATCTCAAACGAGGCAAGCTTTTTGAAGTCTGTTTGCGGGAATCGAACAGGGCATTAGCAGAGATGAATTACCGCACATACGATACATCAATTGACGTCATATCAATTTTTATGACGTCATTCCTATTTTTTGACTTTTTGTTTCACAACCCAGAGTTTTCATTGGATCTTCGTGAAACTTGCCATGTATATGCAGAAACCCACCGCGCAGCAGTAACCATCTCCGATTTTGGAAATTCTTCCTAGAAAAAAAGTTAACGTCATAATATCGCCGCTAATGGAAATCGCCTATACCATTATTCCAAAACTAGCTTGTTTCACAGCCTACAGTTTTCATCGAAACTTCCTGAAACGGCATATATATGTAAAAATACCCTGCACAGACAGTAACCATCTCGATTTTGGAAATTCTTCCTAGAAAAAAAGTTGACGTATAATATCGCCGCTGATGGAAATCGCCTATACCATTATCTCCGAAACTAGGCAAGTGTTTGAATTTTGTTTGCGGGAATAAGCCGGGCATTAGCACAGATATATAATTTATCGCAAACCTGATACATACAATGACGTCATATTCGTTTTTATGATGTCATCATTAAGAGAGGCGAGGATCTTAGCTCATTCGAGCTTGTTTCATTGGAAATGAAAAGTATTATGACTGGGGGATACGTGTACGAACCATCCTGCATGGCTTTTGTTGTTTGGAATACATTTCATGCAAGTATGTATTTCGAATACACAGATGGCAATTCGTGTACTTTCACCGCAATGCACACTTTACGTGAAATGCACCTAATTGTTCACTTGAGTCGATCATAATCAAAAACTTGTTGAATCAAAACTTGTAACTTCACCCTCTAAAACTGTATAAAAATATATTGCCAAAGTTCATCATGATTGTATCCTATTTCATATTGAGTGTTGAATGTAATTGCATCCTTTTTTTAAATGTCATATCTTCAGAATTCTTAATTAAGTTATAAATCAATAGATGTGGTTTTAACATTGTATAGGAATTTAGGAAGGCCTCATTGAGAATATTGTGTGCAGTTTTGGTCACCATAACTCAGGAAGGACGTAGCTGCCATCGAGAGGGTTCAGCTTAGAGCAACTATATTGATTCTGGGCCAAGCTAGTCTCAGGGATGAGGAGTGACTGAAGGGGATAGGACTTTATATATTAGAAAGGAGGTGGTTTTGAGGGTATCTGATAGAGATGTTTTCGATCATGAAGGGTGGAGAAGGAATAAGTACAGAAGTTTTTCTGCAGAATTGACAGTGATATGACCAGGTGCCACAGCTTGAGAGTAATAGTCCGGGCTCCACATGGCCAAAAAGGCCTTATTTTGGGATTGACCGGGCACCTCTTCCTCCACTTTGCAGTCCTCCATTTTATTTTCGTTTAATGTCCTTACATTCAGAATCAACAGGCCTGCTCAGCCACCTGTCTTGCGAAACCACCAGAATATGGGTTTGAAGGTCGGAACCCCATCGTAAAATTGGTGCGATTTTCAGCATCGCTTGTTTACCAAATGATGTCTATAACTACATAATACATGAAGATATCTTGTATCCTCTTTCAGTTGGTGACTTAATATGTGACCTCTGATGACCTTGAGAGGTCAAAATGAGGTCATTGTCGTCGCAAAATCATCAAAATTGTATCTGAAACTTAAATTATCTCGCCGAACAGTGCATTTTCATTATAATATAAGCCTCATGGATTGCTGGTATGAATGCCTAATGGTTGTAGTTGTTTCATCATATGCCAGAAGTCACTCCCCTCACCCCAAGATGCTAAAAAAGTTTTGCCCTCAAAGTGCTCCACTGCACTCTCCAATGCAGTGGAGAACAGAACTGATGATGTGGCATTGAAGCTGCAAGAAGAATCGAATGAAGGAGATGAACAACTTCCTGAGAAGGTCCCTGTATGTCACGTCAAATGTCGAAATTCTTCCACCAACAAGAAAACTGTTGCACAAAAAGCGAAATCGTCAAAAATGCAGCAAGGAACTCTGGAATCATCTCCTCTAGATCCATGTGTGGGTCATGTGCTACTAAATCCATAGACCAGAGGAATCGGTGCTTAATTTGTGTGAAGGAACGAGATCGCAAGGGGTGAACACAAATTGCTGCTTGTGAGCACGAGCAAGAGACAAAATGTGATCTGGGAGCGAGCAAAGGCGCTCGGTGGTGATGATATGTGACACTGTATCCAGGGATATGGTGACATTTGTGTTGACATCATTGCTAATGACTTCAGGTATCACAAGTGCTGTTTGTGTGTATACATGACAAAGTCCCACTGACAGACGAAAGACACCTCTGATGCAGCACATGATGATGCTCTGCAGTGGCTCATCTCTTACATAGATATATCTTGCATGTCTGAATATCCGAAGAGTATCATCTTTCTGAGTTCACTTCTCTTTCATAGAGGAGGCGAGTTATCGCCGGTACCCTGAACAAACTACAAATTCCTGCCACTTTCAGTCAAGTGTGCCACATCAAAGTGGTGACCTGTCCAGGATAGGTTTGAGCGCTGAAACGTTTCTCGACTAGTCGTGATAAGACCCGCAACTCAGTAAAGAGCATGGGCCTTGGATTGCAATTAATTGGTATGAAAGCCCCAGGTTACTGTGGGTACGAGATGAAGCCAGCTAACACTCTGTCCCATGAAATGGATATCACGGATACAGAAGGTTGCTTTTTGTTCCTTCAAGATGATTGGTCGAGTGTTGATGCGAGTGCTCGACAAACTGCCGCATTCTTTTCTGCTTTGAAGGAACGAAGTTAGTCCTGAATCAATTGAGACAGCCATAACGATCTCCGTTTCTCCGACAGCTTCTCAGTCGCTTCTCCTTGATGACTGATCACGGCAGGAATTGAATAATACGATCTATTGTGACAGCCAACAACACTGCATGTATTCACCATTGTTAACGATCTCCCATGGCCATAAAGTGAGCGTATTCTGTTTTTAGGTCCGTTTGTTTGCCCATAAAGATGGCGGCGTGTGTGAAGTGCCCGGATGTGTGACATCATGTGAAATCTATCACTAAACTGCGACTCCACCTCATCTGATTGCAGTGTATAAAGGTGATGTATATAAGACTGCTTCAGTGGCGCAAAACTTCCAGATATTTTTTGAACATCTTTAAAATCACTATGTTATTAAAAATGAAGTATATACCTGAACACTGTGTGGGGTATCGTGTTCTATAGCCTCCCGAGGTTGTGATCTCGTATAAACGTTGTTGGATGCCTCATTTTGAGCATAACTTAGCCTTGTCGTAAAAATAACACACTCGGTATTGCAACATCGATTTGCAACATGAAAGCACAAGCCATTAATATTGTGTTACTTGTGTTGTGCTGAGACGTGTGAAGGGCTGGCGGAATAGCCTTGAGGTATGCACACTCGCCTCTGAGCCGTCTATCCAGGGTTTGAATCCCGACCCAGCTGTAAACTGTCATCCTGGTGTTTCACAGGCGAGGTGAGGCATCATTGCGTGCGCCATCGCTCGGATGGACGTTAAACCGGGGCTACTAGTCTGCCGGCATGAGTTAGTAGACGTTAAAGATCCCACGGTGTGCTCCACGAAAAGTAGGCGAGCTATCGCCGGCACCCTGAACAAATTACAAATCCCTTCCCAGACTGACTACCCGGAAGGCAATGGCAACCACCCAGCATAACTCGTGCCAAGAAACTGCTTTGGCAGTACCAATTATCTGTAAGGAGTGTATCATGATCTGGCTCATCATTATCGGAGACGTGTGCTGCAGGTTCCTCGCAGTGGTCCAACAACCGTAATGTTCTCAGGGCTTGGAGCATGTCCAGAGCAATATTTGTGCGAACACCGTGCCAAGTAGCTGCAGCTAGTAGTGAAAGCCTTACCAGTCACCACATCCCTGCTTTGCCTTTGTGGGGAAGAGAGGGGGGTTAGACCCCACAAGCATTAATCCTCTTCATCAGGTTCTGATCCGCAGTCAATTTAATAATGTCGGTTACTCGGTTTTATGTTTTCACCTTGTTGCCAATCCTTCAGTTCTGTGTGCATTACAATCACATAAACCTCTAAACATACAGCATATAGTTATTATATTCACATTTGACTCTTTCCTTCCTTTATTAGTGTTGTTATTAGTTCTCGATTTATTTATTTATTTATTGTAATTATTTATGTGTTGTTGTTGGGAATGTCTGTCTCTGCAATGAGATGTTTGTTAACAACCCACGTGACCTTTTTACCCAAACTAGTCGTGTGTGTGTGTGCGTGTGTGTGCGTGTGCGTGCGTGCGCTGTTATAAGACCTAAAGTTCATGAACTCTTACTTATGACGTAGTAACATGAACTTAAATCATTGAAATGAAGAAATTGGCTGAACGATGAATAGATGGATGTACAAATTCACTAATTGGAATAAGACATTGGAACCATGGTCCAAATCACTTCATTCTGTCCGAGATTCCTTGAATACTTGTTTTCCTTCATTCCATCCTTAACCCAAACACCTTTGGGAACCGATTTTTAACCCAGAATCTGCACGAGCATTGCACTATTACTTGTCCAAACGGCCTCAATTATTCACTCTTATCTCGCGGAGTTTTTGGCCCAAGACTTTCACGAACCGGCTGGCCAGGCCTAACGTTGGACGAAAAGGGACAGGAATTTGTAATTTGTTCAGGATGCCAGTGATAACTCACCGACCTTGCGGGGAAGACACCGTGGGATCTTCAACGTCAACCAGCTAATGCTAGCAGGTGGGACACCCGGCTTAACTTCCACTGAGGGACGGTGCACTTTGTGATGTAATGCCATGTTGTTGGTGTTATTTATTTTTTTCTATCTTCGTCGCTGTCACATCGTGAAAGAGAATGGGCCTGAAGTTGAAGTATCGCTGGAAACAAGCCAAGTTCAGCATGGCTTAGAACTGCCAGCCGGCCCCGCCAAATGTGCCATGACCCTCGGGATGTGTTCAGCCATTCTCTCATCTGGCGATAATTTAATCACGAAAGCAGGTAACACCTGGTGGGCTCACTGCTCCAGGTGATATGTGTTACCCACATTGGCACGGACGACGAGAGAGATGTGCTTGAAAGTGTTTACAGAAGTTTTCAAAATCGAGTGCAGTGTCTCATCATAGTAGTACAGTCGTTGCAATAATATGACCTGTGCAGTCATATTATATATCTTGGAGATAATCTCCTGGCCTTTGAGCTGCCTCGTCTGATTCAATCTCCGTCGGGATAGGACCTGACCATAAAATCGTGGCAAAATGAAGATGCTTTCCTTGCTGAGCCGGCTATCCAATCTGTTTGTACTTGCTTGGCAGGTGGGCGTTACAAAGACTCCACGGTACATTTAAAGAGAAGAAGACATTGTGTAACAGGTAATTTAACAGGTAACAGCCAAATTCAACATACCTGCGCTGAGCAATGCTGGAAAGGCAATAGCAAACCGTCCAATACATTGCCTGCTTATGAAACGGCTTCAACAGAACCGTAGACCGGTCTCGAAGTGTCAACTCACCAGTATTTGACATTGGTGAGTTCCTTGGTGATTGCAAAATGAAGGTACATGAGTGTTCAAAAAGTTCGTAGAATGAGATGCTCACAATACCGTTTATGAAAATGTCAAGACACAAATGGAGATATAATTAGTGAGAATTAAAAAAAAAAAAAAAGTTAACACATATAGAGATGTATATGGGTGTTATTTTTTTTTTAGAACATTTCCATTTCTTGGATTACATTGTGAGTATCTCATCGCGAGTCCTTTTGAACTCCCTCGTACATAACATATGCAGACCACATAACCGCCATTATGAAAAACGGCACAATACATCATCCTTATGAGGAACACCGCTCGATCATCCTTATGAAGAATGATGCTCAACTCGTATAAGTGCCAACACGTTTTTATTTGGACACCCTAAAAACAGAAGAGGAAAAAAAGGAACGCCTTTTCAAGACATTTAAAAGTATAGAACTTTACAATAAAGAAAAAAAAACAACCAAAAAAAAAACGATAACAAATATAGATTTGCTTAAAAATCGTATCTATATACATGTACAGAGGGGAAAAAAAACCTTGTTAAGGGAACTCTATTTCCTGAACATCCCAAATTTTTTTTTTATTATTATTTTAATATTTCTACAAAAATGCACTGGAGGTGTGTTGCTTCACCTGCAGCCACTTGGAACTCTCGCTCATATGCACCTTCCTTTTAAGTACATAACATTTTCTCCTGAAAGAACCAGCTAGCCTTTCACTCGACACGTCGTCACATTCATCGGACTCACGTGTTTAGGACAGGAACAAAACGCTCCAGAGTGAGCGATTCGAGTGTGGTTGGAAAGAGCTTTCGGACGAGGTACTCTAAAGGCTGACCGGCAAACCTCCAATGAGTCACGCCACGTCGTCGGCGATCTCTGGCAACACGACCGAACGGTGGGCACATGCTGATGTAATCTACACATCTGACTTTTATCAATGCTTGTCTGAGAAACTTTAATGAAAGAACGAGTCTGTCAAAGCAAAACCAAAGAAACAAAATCGCAATCTGTAAGAAGACCGAACAGATCCTGGGTGAGCACGAGGGACAATAAATTGAATCTACACTGACATTGGCGACGTCAACACCCTCAAAATGAACCTCACGTCGTTATACCAAAAATAGAGGTGCTTGTGCTAGTGGTGATCGGATCTTACAGGCAGAGATAGCCTGAAGTCGTAAAGTTACTTTTGTTAAGTGCACGAAACAATGTGTCCCAAGATAGAATTAGGATTGTTAGAAAAGTCTTCCTACACTTCTTTTCAGAAATACAAGTTTGCTGAAAATGCAAGTTCTTCTTTTCTTTTATCACTGACCAGCTGCATCTTTCCCATCACGTGCTTTCATCTGTATGTGATCATCTCAAACCCGCAGCAAAACCTACTCCTCGCCCCCACCAGGTGCTTCCACTTATAGGCGATGTCACGCGAAGAACTTTTCTCTGCGGAGTCGAAGTGAGGGATGGGGCACACAGATCCTGAGTTCACGTGCGCTGGCAATCGTTGTCGATGCTTTGTTTTCTTGAACTCTGAGAAGTCCAATGCGTGACATCATAACAGTGGAAACTCTAAATCTTGCGCCGGTGCTTCTACAGGTGCTTGCATGTAAAATCGGGCAGAAGAGACGCTTCAAAACGCCCGAGTTCAATAGATTCTCTTACATAATTGTCTAGAAATAAAATTTCATCCTTGTTCAATGCGGTCCTTTTGAATTCAGGTCCAAGATATTACTTTGAACATTTCCATTCTTTGTTCTATTGCTGCTCAACCCTTCTGCATTTTCAAAATGGTAACGTGTCTACGAGGCGATCAATGACGGGTGGAAGAGTGACCAAGTCTTCTAGTTTGAGGTAGAAGATCCTTTGCAAGCCCTGGGTGCAAAGCGAAGGCAACTCAGGAAGCTTGCTGAGTAAGCGAGATGTAATGGGACGCTGGGGCGCCGGGCCAAGGTTCGCCGCAGCAGGGCAACTCGTTGAGTTCAGATGTTCACGAAGGCAACAAAGCACTCGAGCTTGAAGGTTCTCGACCTTTTTGTGCTCCTTCAGACCATGTCGTTCTGTTGGAAGGAAGGTCCAAAAAAAAAAATTGATACTAAGCATTTGTCGAGACAATGTACTTTCTTGTCCACAAAATAATTGAATGGAAGGCAGTGATCAAGAAATTGAAGTACTTTTCTTTTTAAGGGATGATTATAAGCCTTAGGCCAGTCCATTTCAGTGCACTGTGGGATGAAGGACCCCCTCAACTCAGGTTGAAGATGTTTGGCATACTCTTTAGCATACGCGCCACACTTGCCATGTGTGGGTTGGTGAGAGTGAACAGCCATGGGAATTGAACTTGCGCCAGCCAGCCAGTGGAGAAAGAAACAGGTTCTTAAACACTCAACCAAGCAGCCAGCCCATTTTAATAAGGACAAATTTAAGAAACAAAAACTTTTTTCCAACATGAAAAGTCCTATTGTTTTCTCCAAAAGTCCGTGGTGTTATTTATAGTTCTCGTACATTTATCATATAGCTCCATGTTCATGCAAACTTGTCTTCCTACTCTTTTTTTTTTCTCTCCGGCACACGTATGATTACTTCTTCCTTAGATTCACATTATCGAGCCTTTCAGGGAGGGTGGAGAGAAAATAACCTTAGTGTGATTTACCTGTGAGCATAACGAGAGCAGCGGTGCATGCCAGCGTCGGAACATCGAGTTGTAGCTCCTGCAGACCACTGGCGAACTCGAGGATAGGATCGATCCATTCGCCAAAGCCTCGCAGACATTGCAGTCTGTGCAAGACGAGTCCCGTGCAGAACACGAGCCTTCCTTTGGCTGGGTTGGAACTGCATGAGTAAATACACATACGGAATGAGAATATATGGGACGAGCTCCGCATATAGAGTGACGTGCGCTTAAAAACACCTCTTGGTTTGTTTCACGATTGTCGATACTTTGGGTGGATTACAGTGGATAGGATCACAAATCGGCTTCGTTAGCCGGTTATAAATTGCTTGTGAAGATGATATCAAGTCCACGGATGAAAGTGCAATTCGGTGCAACCATACTCTCGGTCACACAAAATGTAAACATCAGGAAGCTGGTTTTAGTTTGCAAAAAAAATTGTGAAATTCTTCATTTTAAAAACATTTTCCTTTGTGCATTTATGCAATGGATGTTAAGATCAGCCAGAATTTTGGATGTTGTTGTTTTTTTGTTTTTTTTATAATTGGCTTACAGTTCAATAATTAGTATAGTCTCATCAAAATTGAGGTTATTTGTGGTTAGGACATTCACTGTGATGCTAAAGGGATGGATCCAGACTGGTTGCAATGTTCAGACGGCAACCCACCCGCACCCACCTCACATACACAAACAATCTGTACAAACGAACCCTTAAATACAATCCTGGATAGGCCGCAGTGCTAATGTAAGCACATACAAACTGCTACCTCTTGGAGGCAGCTGATATGCACGTCCCATTATACTGACCGGTAGGCAAGACGAAGCACAAAGAGCTCCAGGAATGAAGATTGGAGCAACAGTTCTTGGTCCTCTGGAAGTAGATCGGAAAAGCCAGGCAGGCACTCCGCCCAGCGGCGTTCGGCCTCCATGGAGGCAGTCAGGAGCTCATAGAACTGACGCACAGAATCGACTTCTGACATTGATGGCTGAATGTATGTTGGTTCTCGAAACTGGCAGGAGAAGGGAGAGGATGATGGTAAAATGTGATTCAAAGAGCAATATCTGCAGTCGATTTTACCCTTATATGTTATTGATGCAAATGGTTTACAGAGAAATATAGAGTAAGGTGGGGCAAGATGTCACCTCCACTGCCACACATGATTATATATATACTGTATATATTTATATATATATATATATATATATTATATATATATATATATATATATATATATATTATATAATATAATATAATAATTTTTTGTTACGGATCTGGAAGCCATTTGCATTCAACATACAGATGTCCAAAAGTCAGTTGTGTTGTTAAGTATGTGTGTAGTCAGATCCCTTTCCTTTTGTCTCATGGGAGAATCAAAGGCGTGCGTTGCGATTTCTTTTTAGTTACGTTATTAAATCTTTACATCCAACGAACTCTCCAACGAGCAACCAAGAACCATTCCATTCCCATCACGATCCACGACCCACCGCTGTCTACAGCACTCTGACTTGCCAAGGCAGGGTCTTGCAGCCGTTCCTTGCCACTTCCACCAACGTTCCTTCCACAAACGTTGTAACTCTTCCACGACGGCCTGTGCAACATTGATACTGTTTACTCGTCAAGTATGAACCCGCGTGGAAGACTGGCTGGGGTTTCCGGCAGGGGCCGTTGCAGCGTTGATACTGTTACTCGTCGAGTGTGGGCACGTGTGGAGGAGTGGCTGGGGTTTCCCGGCAGGGGCCAAGGCCCCGCCCCGGAAAAGTGGGCCGTAGGACCTATCCAATCAGAGGCGGACAGCGAAGTGTGTTCACCAAGGCCCCTCCCCGCTGAGGGAGGTCCATAAATTCCCGAGCACTCTCTGAGAGAGGTGGTCTTTTGAGGTCTTGGGTGGTCTTTTTGGGGTCTTGGAGAGTCTTTTAAAAGTTCTTTTGAAGAGTTTTTGGTGGCCGTCAAGGCGGCGAACGTGTCTCTGCTGGCCCTTTACGAGGAAGGGAAAGCGACCCCGACCCCCCTCCGTGGACCCTGCCCATTCACCACCCAAGCTCCACCACGAACCTCGAGTCCCACACGTGCGACTGGGGACCAAACCAGCGACCATTGTCAGGTGCGGCATCACGGAGCACACCCTTCCTCCGACCGTCAGGTACACCACCGAACTCTGGCCCCCAGCTTGTCTCTCTCCACGGCTGTGAGGGTCCAATAAAGACTCTGGGTTTCTTTTCATTCTGTGTGTGTGTGTCTGCGTGTGGGCCGTCTAAGTAGAACTGAATAAGTGTTTTTGGATCATTGTAAATACTTCTTGCATATTCGCGTTGTCTTGCTTTGTGTCTTCATTTACTGTAAAGAAAACTTGTTAGAAATGCCCCAGTTCGTTTCCGTCCCTTCTTGCATTGGTCCAGCAGGTTCGGATCTGAGTTTAGCCGGGTTTTATACCCGATAATGCGTTCATTCCAGCCGGCATGGCTTTGGCAGTTTCCGCTCGGCTGCACCCGACCCGAAGTTGGTAGTCGGTAGTTGGAACTACCGCAGTCGTAGAGTGACCCGGTTCGAGCAAGTCATGCCGAGGGCGTGGTTTCCCCGTAGTCGAAATCGCGGAGTTAATTAGGTAAATTGGTTATAGACAAATAGACCCTACGCTACGCGGTTGAAATATTGGTGACCCACGGTCTGTCAAACGACCCGCTGGCTCGCGGAGTTATCCAGCGACGGCCTACAATTCCGGGAGTTTGGTGGGAGACGACGCAAACCTCCCCCACCTAGTGGTCGTTCTCGCCACCGACCCCCGGCCACAACAGATTGGTAGTCAGGAGTGCGATTCGAACCCCACGCCTCCACAAATTTATTTACAGGACACCAAACACAACAGTTTGGTGTCTAGAGCGGGATTCGAACCCCTCCGCCTCCATCGAGAAAATTACGGGATTCGGACCAGGGGTGTGCTTGGCAACCCCCCCCCCCCCCCTTCCCTCCAAAATTAAGAGCATCCAAATTTTAGTAATTCTCAGCACGGACCATGGCGGACCAAGACGGACTGGTACAGGTGGGTTCGGAATTAACGTTAGAAGAACCCATGGCTCAGGATGACACCTTGCAGGAAGACCCTTCCCTGCAATCAAACCCAGAGGTAACATTGGGGGCGGCAGCGTGATGCATGAGGCTTCGCCGGGTCATTTGACATGAGACAGATGTTGGAGATTATAATGCAAAGAATTGATGCGAATGCGCAAAAAATGGAAGAATGCATGGGAAGCCGAATGGACGGGAATGCGCAAGAAATGAATGAAAATATGCAACAACTGAGAGGTGATAGCAGAGTATGGGATACACTTGCAAACACAAATGAAGGCAGGCCAGGAAGAAATGAAGGCGGAGCTGGTAAGGGTGAAGGGCGAAATGCAGAACATGAATTGGAAAATGGTGACTGCACGTGGAGGAACGACCGGGTCGAGAGGGAGTGTAACAGCTGTTCGGACCGCAATGGAGACGGGTGAGGTCGAGGGACGAGTGACGCTACGGTAGTCACGGGTAAAACCTGTAAACTCTGGCAGGAAGAGACACAGAGCCAGGAATTAAAAGAGGTGACTGAGACGCAGAAATCAAAAGAGGGGGACAATTGCACGAAACTAAAGAGGAGCACACACACATAGAACTGGAAGGGGACATTGAGGTTGAGCGGGTGGAATGTTTCGAGACCCAATGCGAGGGTCAGATTAACCTCCACAGAAACGAGGGGAGACAGTATGCTCCCTCGAGGCAGGCCGTGACGAGGTGAGTTCGGTAAGGCCGTACGAGGTCGAGCGGTGCATGGTGGAGATGAGCACATGCCGAGCTTGGGGGTATAGAAACCCCGGGATCTTTTGGGCTAGCACAAGCCCCGATGTGAATGTCCCAGAGTGTGTGTTAGAACCTGCGAATGGTGCAATAATATGGAATGTATGAGTGCACGTGTAGAAATGGAACACGGACCGACTCAGACGGAGTCGTGGGTCGTGTAACGGACGGAGCTATTTTGGAAACGCGCCGGCTCTGCGGGATACTGCGTGCGAGGTCCGTTCCGTGTTTTGGGAACGGCCCAGGCGCGCACGACTCCGTGATCGGAGCCGGCGTCGAAACGCTCGGCGTTGAAACGCCGTGATTGTACGAAACCACCACATGGACGGCTAAAATGGCGGCAATGGTGTGAATTTGGAAAGCACGTCCCCCATGTGAGCAATGTGCGAGGCTCCGCGTGCTGCGCGCAGCGAGTGGAATTCCGCGAGCGTGTCCCGACGACGCCGCCGGGCCGTGTGCGAGTGACGTCAGCAGGATCGCGCAGCACGAGGGCCAGGTGAGAAACGCATGGCTCACATGGCGGATGGTGCGATCGACGGGGCGACATTACGCTTTAAATTATCGCCAAACGGAAGGGGACGAGCCAATTGCAAACCACCGCCCTGGCAATGCAAGGCCTACCGAGCCTTGCACAAGTACCGCGATCCCCGGCCCGGATGTAGCGAACATCCTCGTTGGGGCAAAGGAGCACTAGTTAGTGGAAGGGTTTAGCGTTAGATAGACCGGCGTCATGGGGCATGCAGTTCTCCATGGGGCCCGGTGGACGAGTTAGTGGGAATTTAGGTTAGAATTTAGAAATGGATTGGGGACATGGACAGACATGAATGAGTAGTGGGGACGTCGATTAGCCATATAATTAAATGGAACGTGCATTAGAATAAGGGATGACGAGGGGCACGAGCTAGTTAGGGGGACGTAGCGAGCAGAGTGTCAGTATTGGAGTGAATTGAAAAAAAAAGAGAAAAATGTACAATAAGTGAATGTGGGTCAGCGGGCCCGAGTGTGAGTGGAGTGAATGTGGGATGTATAGTGCGAATGAATGATTGGGGAAGGAGTGAATCCCACCCAAGGGAACCCGGGGTTCATGTAACGTTCGTTAGCGGGTTAGTTAAATTAACAAAAGGGATGTCGGTTTTTGTTGGTGTCGAACGAAGGCACGAAACCTTTTGAAGGGTGCAGGAGTCTATTGACCGGCTCGGAGCGTGGCTGTTGAATGTGCGTATGAGTAGAGGGCCCCCTGGGCACCGAAGTAGTCGGCCAGAGTAGGCCATGGGTCCAAGGGACCGAGTTGGTGTAATGGGCACGGGTAGCCCACGGAAACGGGACCCAGAGCACCAAAATGCCACGTGGGCATCGAAGGGGACACTGCCAGGGCATTCCCCACGTTCATCAGGGGTCGGTAGGCTCGGAGACAGCCTCAGCGACCCGGGGTGCCGTAGTTTGAGTTCGGCAGATGGGTATCCCTGCCAATGGAGCCACGCTGCCCAGCCACAAAATTGTGCAAGAGCACGAGAGAAAATTTGTGGGCCCGGCCAAAATTAATAACGAACACCAAAACAAGCGACGGGAATCGAGTTGCTAGAACCGATAGTTTAGAGACAGGCGTGTTGAAAATCCCCGGATAGATTAACGTTTAATAAATGCCAGGATAGATAGGAAACGTGTACCCCTTCGCACCATCCATCCCTTCGCTGTTCGTAGGCCTCTGGACTCACCTTGGAAAATTTCTGAAATCTGAGGGAGTTGTTCTGAGGCTGCATTGGGCCTCGAGACAGATTCACTAGTCTCTTCCTCAGTCCCCTCAGAAAGGATCTTAGGGATTGGGATAGATGGTCAGGACAGGTTAGCCGAACAAAGACGATAAGGGGCTCGGAACACACGAATTATAAAAAAAGGCTAAATTTCGTTTTTTTTTGTGCAGGCTAATGGGTGTGGGTATGGACAAAGACAGCATAGGCGATAGGTTGGGGGAGACCGTAGGGTAGGTCTGAGCCTGTTTTCAGACTGGCTGGCGCCACCGCACTCCCACAACCTCACGAGACCATACCGAGGCGGCCAGCTTCGTGTGCCGACCTCCTCTTGTACTGTATCTTGCCTGGTCTGCGTTTGCCATGCCATGCTTTGCCTGCCTTTGCCTTGCCTCCATACCGCCCATGCCTTTGTTTGCACCCATGTCACAACCTTCACCATGTGCTCCAAGACCATCTCTGAAAGTGTTTTGCAGGACTGCCCTGCAGGCAGCCGCGTTACCGGGAGCTGCATTTGACAGCCCGGATATCTCCTTGTTGTTGCGTAAAGGCCAGTTCAAATGGCCTGTGGACGCGTATGGCCTGCCGTGTTCGGGGAGTTGCCTCCAGCAGCCAGGAACGGAAAAAATAAGAATTCAACGACAATCAATGGACCCTTGAAGGCCCTAAAAGACGTCTGACCATCAGTACCTGCTGTGCACTCACCCACAAATATTAACTTTGCTGTGTTTTCTCTCCTCAAATCACAGTCCTGAGCCATGGTAGTGTAAATATTAGGACTGTACATAATTTTAACCCACCTGTTGTTTGTTAGTGCCGGCAATGTAGTTAAGTTGTCCGAGTGAGTCTGCTAGTTTAGTTACGCAATGCACTAGGTTATTTATTTTTGGGACATGTATTCCAAATGTCGCACTCAGAGATCCGTAAGTAAAACGTACTCGGGAACACCTACACCTGCATGCCACACGAAAATTAAACTACTCGGGTCGAAGCTATAAAAAAGGGGGAGGTAGTGTTACGGATCGAGAAACCATTTGCATTCAACATACAGATGTTCAAAAAGTCAATTATGTCGTTAAGTATGTGTGTAGTCAGATCCATTTCCTTTTGTCTCGTGGGAGAATCAAAGGCGTGCGTTGCGATTTCTTTTTAGTTAGGTTGTTAAATCTTTGCATCCAACGAACCCTCCAACTAACAACCAACAACCATTCCATTCCCTATCACGATCCACTACCCCACCGCTGTCTACAAGCACTCTGACTTGCCAAGGCAGGGTCTTGCAGCCGTTCCTTGCTGCTTCACCAACGTTCCTTCCACAAACGTTGTAACTCTTGCACGACGGCCTGTGCAACATTGATACTGTTACTCGTCAAGTATGAACCCGCGTGGAAGACTGGCTGGGGTTTCCAGCAGGGCCAAGGCCCACCCCCGGAAAGGTGGGCCGTAGGACCTGTCCAATCAGAGGTGGACGGCGAGGTGTGTTCACCAAGGCCCTCCCCGCTGAGGGAGGTCCATAAATTCCCGAGCACTCTCTGGGAGAGGTGGTCTTTTTGAGGTCTTGGTGGTCTTTTTGAGGTCTTGGAGAGTCTTTAAAAGTTCTTTTGAAGAGTTTTTGGTGGGTGTCGAGGCGGCGAATGTGTCTCTGCTGGCCCTTTACGATGAAGGGAAGAGCGACCCCGACCCCCCTCCATGGACCCCGGCCATTCACCACTCGAGCTCCACCACGACCTCGAGTCCCACACGTGCGACTGGGGACCAAACCAGCGACCATTGTCAGTGCCGCATTGCGGAGCACGCCCTTCTCCGACGGTCAGGTGCACCACTGAACTCTGGCCCCCAGCTTGTCTCTCTCTCCATGGCTGTAGGGTCCAATAAAGACTCTGGGTTTCTTTTCATTTTGTGTGTGTGTTTGCGTGTGGGCCCGTCTTTAAGTCGAACTGAATAAGTGTTTTTGATCATTGTAAATACTTCTTGCATATTCGCGTTAAGTCTTGCTTTGTGTCTTCATTACTTAAAGAAAACTTGTTAGAAATGCCCCCAGTTCGTTTCCGTCCCTCCTTGCATTGGTCCAGCATGGTTCGGATCTCAGTTTAGCCGGGTTTTTATACCCGATAATCCGTTCATTCCAGCCGGCACGGCTTAGCAGTTTCCGCTCGGCTGCACCCGAACCGGAGTGTTAGTCGGTAGTGGAACTCTACCGCAGTCGGTAGAGTGACCCAGTTCGAGCAAGACGTGCCGAGGGCGTGGTTTCCCCGGTAGTCGAAATCGCGTAGTTAATTAGGTAAATTGGTTATAGACAAATAGACCCTACGCTACGCGGTTGAAATATTGGCGACCACGGTCGGTTAAACGACCCACCGGCTCGCCGAGTTATCGAGTGATGGCCTACAATTCCGGGGAGTTTGGTGGAGACGACGCAAACCCTCCCCACCTCGTGGTCGTTCTCGCCACCGACCCCCGGCCCAACAATATATACACATATATATATATGTAATTTATATATTATATATAATATAATATATAATATATACACATATATCATCAAAGAGTGCCAAGTTGCTCAGATGGACCATTAAGATGAGAACCGTCTTCGTGCATTAGTTGGTGTATGTTAAAGATCCCACAGTGCCATTCGTGAGGAGTTTCTGACTTATTGCCAGCACTCTGAATAAATTACAAATTTCTACTATAACTACTGCTTGTGAGGCAAAGGCAAAACCACCCATTGTAATCCTTGCCATGAGACAGGTTTGACATCACTGAATCTGCCTTCAGGTAGAGTAGCAGAGAGGAGCCCTCAGGATAATGAACATGTAACCAGGACCGAGGAGGTTATACGGAGGGAGGCGGAGGCGATGGACATGGGGCAGAGGGCGACTTTCGCCACACCTTCATCGACAGTGGCATCATCTTGCACACACCTTACACCGCACACACAAATATACAGGCACATGCTCAACTATGTCATCATATCAATGTATGTGAATGAATTGGTGATTGAATATGTAAAGATGAGAGGTAAGTAGAGAGGTAAAACTAAGGTTAAAGATAATTGAAGTTGTGACAACATGGAGAATAAGGATTTGCTTCGTACCTCCCAACCCTGTCGACCTTGGTCGGATGTTGAAAACAATGGCAAGGTTTTGGGGCCAATTCAGAGGATCGGCTGCAATTATCAACAATGAAAATGTTTGATCGACAAATGATTAATTTCAGTGGATGTAATTACACGTTTCCAGGGAAGCACTCTCTCCTTAACCATCTAAACTAGCATTGCAGCGCAGCAAAAATAGCATCCCTTAACCTGTAAAGCATGCCGATTGGATTAAGCATTGCTTGTTTGGAGGTCAATGGGGGTGGCGGATATACATGTGTTGCACTTGCACTGGCTGTTGCCATGCACGGCGCCATAAATTATATCTCTAATTCTGGATGGATCCATTTCAAGTCCTGGGTGCATCACAGTTTGTGTTTCCGAATTGAAGTAAGCGGTTTACCAGTCGGATTCACCCACGGTTAAAAGCGAATCTTACCGCAGCAATTTAATTTATGGGTGAATAAACAAACAAAAAGAGGGACTATGTTCGATGTTTTCTTTTTCCACCGTGATGCTCACGGCATGCAAGAATGAGATGCAATACGTGCCAATTGATTGATCGCACTCGCATAAAGACTGATGAAATTTGAAGAAGTCTTCCAGAGCGTGATTGTAGCAAAAGAGCGAATCGGGCACTTATTGTGTGAGTCGTCAAGAAAATCCCTCGGCTTTGGTGCACCGGCTCAGCTAAGGCTCCGGCGAGCGCGTCGCCTTGGATCGCAAGGAGCTTCTCTCAATTTTACAGCCACTCTACCACCACACATGTCATGTGGTACTTGCTGCATATTGTGCTCCTGGTTTTACCTGATGCTCGTCACTTGTGCATCAAGTCGTTAATTTTTCTAAATGCAATCGCAATAGTATACAAGAATCCATATACATCTTATTAATTCATACCAAGTATACGTAGATTTATATATATTTACCTAAGCCACTGAAGGTGGAAGTTTGTTTGATTGTTTGTTTTTGTCCTTTGTTCATTGTCGATGCTTTGTTTTCTTGCATTGCGGACAGTTTGTTGTGGACGAGAAGTTGTAAACAGTTTGTCAGTTTGTTTGTCTTCTGTTTGTTCGCAGGCAATCCTCAAAAAGTTATGGATGGATTCGGAAGAAACTTGGTGGACAGGTTGGATATATGACAAGCACTGATCGATTAGATTTTGGTGAAGATCCGTATCGGATACAAGAATTTGGGAATTTTTAAAAAACGGATTATTCACCATTGAGAGATGTGAACAAAAACGATACATAGCATGATATTTCAAAAGTTGTGGACGGATTAGGACAAAACTTGGTGGACGAGTTCGCTCAGTGCCAAGAACAAGCCGATTCGATTTTGGAAAGGTCGGATCCTGATATGTATGGCCTATCAGTAGGATGCAAAACGTAAACTGTTCCCTCGCAGAGGTATGCACTCTCGGTGCCGTTTGGTTTAATATCAATTCACTTACAAGGAACTTTGACACAGAGAAGGCCCTAGGTCCATCAAAGCATGTGCTGGTGATGCCCACTTATAGTTGTTGTCTGTGCTCCATACTCTTCAATGCTGAGCGTCAAGCAAGGAAGCAGCACGCACCATTTTTAAAGTCTTTCGTATGACTCGGCCTGAGTCGAATCGCCTACCTTCCACACTCGGAGCGGATGCTCTAACCATTATGCCATCAAGCTTACAACAGGAGCATTTAACTCTAGAAATGTAGGTGTGTCCCACATGCTAACTTGGTAACTGTGGGAAAGTAGATGTAACAATGTGATGCACATTGTTGAAAGTGGTTTAAAGGCTGACTAGTTTTACATCAAGCCCTGTCATTGCACCACCCTATTCTAGATTTTTTCTTTGTCATCGTCATAGAAAAAACACAGCACAAGAAAAGAGGCATCTCGTTGTGCCCATGGTAACGGCCCTTATTGGAATAGCTGGAGATCTGCAAGCAAACGGGACTAAAACGGGAAGTGGAAGGTTTGTCAGTGAAGAGAGACACAGCAGATAGAGGCAGACAAGTTGAGAGCGAAAGAAGTTGCATTCAAACAGACCTGGGAGAAATCGAGTGTGGGTGGCTCTAAACTTGCTCCTCGTATGAGCCCGTACGAACGTAGTTAGCAGGTTCCCAGTCGGGCTTCCAGGAACGACTTCGGGCGATTCCGGGGTTTGGAGGCAGGAGACGTGGCGCCCTTTCAGGCTATCTCTCTCAACAACAAA
>CM068956.1:157531819-157543001 GCA_035128595.1 Eptatretus atami | reverse complement strand
TTTTGGATCATTGTAAATACTTCTTGCATATTCGCGTTAAGTCTTGCTTTGTGTCTTCATTTACTGTAAAGAAAACTTGTTAGAAATGCCCCCAGTTCGTTTCCGTCCCTCCTTGCATTGGTCCAGCATGGTTCGGATCTCAGTTTAGCCGGGTTTTTATACCCGATAATCCGTTCATTCCAGCCGGCACGGCTTTAGCAGTTTCCGCTCGGCTGCACCCGAACCGGAGTTGGTAGTCGGTAGTTGGAACTCTACCGCAGTCGGTAGAGTGACCCAGTTCGAGCAAGACGTGCCGAGGGCGTGGTTTCCCCGGTAGTCGAAATCGCGTAGTTAATTAGGTAAATTGGTTATAGACAAATAGACCCTACGCTACGCGGTTGAAATATTGGCGACCACGGTCGGTTAAACGACCCACCGGCTCGCCGAGTTATCCGAGTGATGGCCTACAATTCCGGGGAGTTTGGTGGGAGACGACGCAAACCTCCCCCACCTCGTGGTCGTTCTCGCCACCGACCCCCGGCCCACAACAATATATACACATATATATATATGTATATTATATATATATATATATATAATATATATATATATACACATATATCATCAAAGAGTGCCAAGTTGCTCAGATGGACCATTAAGATGAGAACCGTCTTCGTGCATTAGTTGGTGTATGTTAAAGATCCCACAGTGCCATTCGTGAGGAGTTTCTGACTTATTGCCAGCACTCTGAATAAATTACAAATTTCTACTATAACTACTGCTGTGGAGGCAAAGGCAAACCACCCATTGTAATCCTTGCCATGAGACAGGTTTGACATCACTGAATCTGCCTTCAGGTAGAGTAGCAGAGAGGAGCCCTCAGGATAATGAACATGTAACCAGGACCGAGGAGGTTATACGGAGGGAGGCGGAGGCGGATGGACATGGGGCAGAGGGCGACTTTCGCCACACCTTCATCGACAGTGGCATCATCTTGCACACACCTTACACCGCACACACAAATATACAGGCACATGCTCAACTATGTCATCATATCAATGTATGTGAATGAATTGGTGATTGAATATGTAAAGATGAGAGAGTAAGTAAGAGGTAAAACTAAGGTTAAAGATAATTTGAAGTTGTGACAACATGGAGAATAAGGATTTTGCTTCGTACCTCCCAACCCCGTCGACCTTGGTCGGATGTTGAAAACAATGGCAAGGTTTTGGGGCCAATTCAGGAGGATCGGCTTGCAATTATCACAACTGAAAATGTTTGATCGACAAATGATTAATTTCAGTGGATGTAATTACACGTTTCCAGGGAAGCACTCTCTCCTTACAACCATCTAAACTAGCATTGCAGCGCAGCAAAAATAGCATCCCTTAACCTGTAAAGCATGCCGATTGGATTAAGCATTGCTTGTTTGGAGGTCAATGGGGGTGGCGGATATACATGTGTTGCACTTGCACTGGCTGTTGCCATGCACGGCGCCATAAATTATATCTCTAATTCTGGATGGATCCATTTCAAGTCCCTGGGTGCATCACAGTTTGTGTTTCCGAATTGAAGTAAGCGGGTTTACCAGTCGGATTCACCCACGGTTAAAAGCGAATCCTTACCGCAGCAATTTAATTTATGGGTGAATAAACAAACAAAAAGAGGGGACTATGTTCGATGTTTTTTGCTTTTGCCACCGTGGATGCTCACGGCATGCAAGAATGAGATGCAATACGTGCCAATTGATTGATCGCACTCGCATAAAGACTTGAAATTTGAAGAAGTCTTCCAGAGCGTGATTGTAGCAAAAGAGCGAATCGGGCACTTATTGTGTGAGTCGTCAAGAAAATCCCTCGGCTTTGGTGCACCGGCTCAGCTAAGGCTCCGGCGAGCGCGTCGCCTTGGATCGCAAGGAGCTTCTCTCAATTTTACAGCCACTCTACCACCACACATGTCATGTGGTACTTGCTGCATATTGTGCTCCTGGTTTTACCTGATGCTAGTCACTTGTGCCATCAAGTCGTTAATTTTCTAAATGCAATCGCAATAGTATACATGAATCATATACATCTTATTAATTCATACCAAGTATACCATAGATTTATATATATTTACCTAAGCCACTGAAGGTAGAAGTTTGTTTGATTGTTTGTTTTTGTCCTTTGTTCATTGTCGATGCTTTGTTTTCTTGCATTGCGGACAGTTTGTTGTGGACGAGAAGTTGTGAACAGTTTGTCAGTTTGTTTGTCTATCTGTTTGTTCGCAGGCAATCTCAAAAAGTTATGGATGGATTCGGAAGAAACTTGGTGGACAGGTTGGATATATGACAAGCACTGATCGATTAGATTTTGGTGAAGATCCGTATCTGGATACAAGAATTTTGGGAATTTTTAAAAACGGATTATTCACCATTGAGAGATGTGAACAAAAACGATACATAGCATGATATTTCAAAAGGTTGTGGACGGATTATGACAAAACTTGGTGGACGAGTTCGCTCGGTGCCAAGAACAAGCCGATTAGATTTTGGAAAGGTCCGGATCCTGATATGTATGGCCTATCAGTAGGATGCAAAACGTAAACTGTTCAGCCTCGCAGAGGTATGCACTCTCGAGTGCCCGTTCTGGTTTAATATCAATTCACTTACAAGGAACTTTGACACAGGAGAAGGCCCCTAGGTCCATCAAAGCATGTGCTGGTGATGCCCACTTATAGTTGTTTGTCTGTGCTCCATACTCTTCAATGCTGAGCGTCAAGCAAGGAAGCAGCACGCACCATTTTTAAAGTCTTTCGTATGACTCGGCCTGAGTCGAATCGCCTACCTTCCACACTCGGAGCGGATGCTCTAACCATTATGCCATCAAGTCTTACAACAGGAGCATTTAACTCTAGAAATGTAGGTGTGTCCCCACATGCTAACTTGGTAACTGTGGGAAAGTAGATGTAACAATGTGATGCACATTGTTGAAAGTGGTTTAAAGGCTGACTAGTTTTACATCAAGCCCTGTCATTGCACCACCCTATTCTAGATTTTTTTCTTTGTCATCGTCATAGAAACAACACAGCACAAGAAAAGAGGCATCTCGTTGTGCCCATGGTAACGGCCCTTATTGGAATAGCTGGAGATCTGCAAGCAAACGGGACTAAAACGGGAAGTGGAAGGTTTGTCAGTGAAGAGAGACACAGCAGATAGAGGCAGACAAGTTGAGAAGCGAAGAAGTTGCATTCAAACAGACCTGGGAGAAATCGAGTGTGGGTGGCTCTAAACTGCTCTCCGTATGAGCCCGTACGAACGTAGTTAGCAGGTTCCCAGTCGGGCTTCCAGGAACGACTTCGGGCGGATTCCGGGGTTTGGAGGGCAGGCGACCACGTCGGCCCTTCAGGCTGTCTGTGCGCACCACTACATGGTCAGGGAAGGTGAACAAGACGTGAGGGAAGAGAGAGAGAGAAGATCAACCGTGGATTCATGTTACGGACACAGCTCAGATATCCATGCACCATAAATTTCTTGGCAACGACTGAGGCAGCTTGGAAGCATTGCTATTTCTGTTTCGAATCAAGTGAATGGCATTTTAGTACCCTTTCAAATAAAATTATCAAGTTATGAATACTACATTATCACAATACAACTAAAAGTTGGCAAAGCTCCTAAGAAGTAATTAAAGTGTAAGATTGTAATATTTTCAACAAAAATTATGATGATTTATGATGATGATAGTGATAGTTTATGACAGGAATACAATGTGGTGACATTTGGAATTATTCGAGCTCGATGTCGAGTGACGTGCTTCTGCAGGAATAGTTTGCTTCTCGCACCAATGATGGCAGCAGAAAGTGCAGCAATGTTATTAGGATAAGTTATATGGGCTTGTAATGTACAGTCTTACAACTATGACCGCATAATGTAGAATATGGTACGGTATGCATAGGGAGAGTAGAGTGGTCCAAAAGGTCGGAAGTGTTGTGCAAAGAATTATGGGTAATGAAAATGTTCCATGTTCTTTGGAGAGCAAAGGCAGGTGAGGAACGTTGAACATTGATGTACAAAAAATAGATTGATTTCGAGAATTATTTCTGTATTCTCCTCTTGTTATGATGAGGCAATTTAAATAATTTGTTGGAATCGGGCCCTTCATGTACATTTCAAAGTTAAAATATGGTGATTGAAGAAAATGTCACAGTTATTATTAGTTTTTATAACAATGTATTATCATATTATATTAGTAATAATTTGCATCAGTGATGGCAAGTGAGCAAGAGTGTGGGATAGTTCAGTTGGAGTGTGTGGAGTATGGTGTGACTCAGGTGGAGTGTGGTGTTACTCAGGTGGAGTATGGTGTGACTCAGGTGGAGTATCTGGTCTGTTGTGCAGCTCAATTGAAGCATGGTCAAGTCCAGGTGGAGCATGGAGTGGTTTAGGTTGTGGAGCGGGGTGGTGCAGGTTGTGGAGCGGGGTGGTGCAGGTTGGGGCGCGGGGTGGTGCAGGTTGGGGCACGGGGTGGTGCAGGTTGGGGCGTGGGGTGGTGCAGGTTGGGGTGCGGGGTGGTGCAGGTGGATTTACAAAGTTAGCTTGGAGAAGCAAAGTGGTGCTTTCATAGAATGTGAAAAAATAATGAAAAAAAAAAAAAGATTCAAACCTTCTTTCACCATTCCCACGTTGAGGCATTTCTGAAAGCGACAGTACTGGCAGCGATTTCTGCGTCGCTTATCGATGGGGCAGCTCTTGCTACCAAGGCACACGTACTTAGCATTCTTCTGTACTGTCCGCTGTAGTGAGATAGAACACACCCTCACTTGAGCATGGGCATATCATGACTCAAGAACACATCTCGACTTACGAATACACCATGACAATGACATGGACATGCACCACAACTTCTGCAGACACATTACGATGGATATGCGTTATTCAAGATGTTGCACCATGTGAGAGCATTATCATTATCATAATGTTTTTTTTTTCCTTTTTTTTTTTGGAGGGGTGGGGGGTTGCTTTCATGACATGAAGATAGACCTTTGCTATTTTGCACGAAGTGGTATTCGCGCTAATGTCTAAAACTAAATTCAAAACAAGTGCAACAATGTCATATTTTTAATGATGTAAAAAAAAACAAAAAAATAAACAAGTGCCTGTCATTAATTCCGTTATTTTAACATGATGTCGACTACTCAATCCCAAATATGTTTTAATTTGCATCCCAGAAACCACTGTGTACCTTGAAGAACCCCTTGCAGCCTTCGCAGGTACGCACACCATAATGCTGGCAAGCTGCGCTGTCTCCACACACGGCGCAGAGACCATCTCCAGCCAGGCCGCCCCGCGGTGCTGTCCCTGACAAATGCAGCGGAGATCCCAGGGGAGAGTCGAGCGATGTCGATCCATGTCCGAGTGGCATCTGCACACCCTGCTGCTGGTAAGCTGTACCGGGGAAGGAAAAGCCCAGAGGCTCACCACCCACTGTCGAATCGTGGATTGCTGGAATCGAGTGGTGGCAGCTGGACGTTGGTGTATCAGGTGGGGACTGGCTGAATGTGAACACTGACATAAGCGAGGGTGCAGTACCAGGAGTACCAGGAGTCCCAGGAGAAACAAAGTTGGATTGAGTGGCTGGACCGCTGAGTGACAGCGACTCCCTCCATGTGGCATTGCAGAATGGAGACGAAGCAACAGGAGAAGCACAAAACACTGCTGGAGAACAGGGGGATGATGGTGGAGACGGAATGAAGTACATCGACGCAGGAGACTCCAGTGACATCTCTTCCGATTTGGGCTCCTGGAGCTGCAGCGATTGCAGAGACGGAGGCTGTAGCTGTCCCGCAGGAGAGTTGCGGTGGCAGTTGGAAAGTGGTGGTGGTTCTGCCTTTACAAGAGATCCAGGAGTAAAAGGAAGATCGTGGGCGACCGGAATCTGGGGATTGATAGTCACTGCGCGGTGTGGAGAAGAGCCGCAGGAAGATTGCGCCGTGGAGCATGAGGGTCCGAAGCTCATGCAAGGAAGTGCCGTGGTGGCCGCGGCCGTGATCTCCGCACTCGTCATGAGCTCCTGCATGGGGAAACGAAAAAATTCAGAAGCAACTATCTCCGACAGTATGAGGTCCTCGTGTTCAGCACTGAAAATGAATTCTTGCTGCTGTAGCGATGCCGGTCCTGCTGGGAAGGCGCTGCGTGCGCAGGGCATGATGGGATACCCAGGCAGCGACAGTTGTGGACACGCACTCATCGCATAGTGCGGAAGGGTCTGAGTATCTGTGTCAGGTGTAGTGGAGGGGGCGTTAGGCGCTTGCTCGATGAGCGTCCACTTGCAGAGTCCTGTGCCACAAAGCGGGGAAGATAAATGAAAGAATTATAGATTGCTCCACAGCTGAAAATGAAAATTAAAAACGAGTCTCGCTCGAAGGATTGGAGATTCCTCCCAGCATTTGAAAGCGAATCGAGTTATCGAAGCGATATCATCTGCCGTGACGCACGTTCGCTACAGCCTGACATGCTGGGTGGGATTCCCTTGGCCATGCACGCAAGGTGCACCCGAGGTGCTTGCGAACCGGAGCACCGGCTCGTCGCCTCCATTGGAACCGAGTGTTTATTCTCGCTAATTGAAAGCATGTTTTTGCTTATGCCTGTGACAGCCCTCGCCGGACCGCTTGTATAAATAGCAATTCTGTGCGGGATCTCTGTTGGGCGCACTGCCACCTAATTCACGCGTCTGACTTTTCTCTCCCCCCCCCAGCAATCCTCAAAGCTACACTTGTTGAAAAGCTACTCTTGATGTACCTGCACAGCCCTTATCAAGTTCTGCTTCCCCTGGACTCTGCGGAATTTCAGTTGTGCTCCGTTTTCCTGTTTCGTAGCAGTACATCCAAAGGGAGGCGAGGTGACGATCTCACCCAATGGGTGAGAGACGCACCTGCACGACCAGGAAGCCAATGCGATGTGCGCGGAAAGCAAAGCGACCGACGTTGCGACGTTGAAGCACAAGCGAATCGCAAGCTCGGAAGGATACGGACACACACAGGAGACATGTGCAAACCTGTCGAGCAGCAACAGTTGAAATGGGTTCTGGAGTGTACGGAAGCACGTTCCGAAGGTGTGTGTGAGCGTGCGTATCGCTGTGCGTGCGCGACCTGGGAGCTGAAAGTGCTGATCAAATGTAGAAGGTAGTGAAAGAAAACTCACCTTTTTTCCTTTGTTTTTATTTTCTTTTAAAATGCAGAGCGATGCAGGTGCTCAGGTTTGTAAGTCCACGAAAGGTAAACGTCGAGGGTGAACGCGGTCCTTGGAGGAAGCACAACGTGAGGCTAAATCCCGTGCACGGTGTTTGACACTGTGCTACCAAGTACACGAGCTACAGGACCGCAGCACACCGGTCCGGGTTGAGCCGACAGTCACTCTGACCACGCACAGAGAGAGCTTCTGCAGCTCGTATATATATAATCTCTCGTGGCGTCACGGCAGCTCGGCCAATGGAGGCGGCCCGCGGGCGGCTAGCCTGGAGAGACTGACGCAAACGGCGCGTCACGGGCACTGCGCGCTCAACCTGACCGCCCGACTCCAACCGCGTGCGTTTCCGACAGCGTTTCCTCCGAATCCCAAGCGCACTCCAGCTCGTTCGCCCAAATTCCAAATCGCTCAGCACAATTCCCCCCCCCCCCAACGGTGGTATTCCGTATCTTTATATACCCCCCCACCTTTTTTCGTCTCCACTTAATTCTAAATAAGTTGTGCAAGTTTCGTGTTTTCGTGCATGCTATGATGCACGCACACATGCACTAAATTATTCAGACTCCGTTTTGAACATGTCCTGCATGTACACACTTGATATGGAGTACACTCCTTGCAGAGCGTTGTTGCTGCCGAAGCAGTTTCTTGGTGTGGGTTACACTGGGTGGTTTGCCTTTGCCTTTCCAGCAGGAGTCAGGGCAGGATTTTGTAATTCGGTCGGGGTGACGGCGGGAGCTGGTGAACTCTTCGCGAACGACGCTGTGGGGTCTTCAACATCCAACTAATGCAAACAGACAGGACGCTGGCAGAACGCTGCAGACGGTATACTGTATGTGTAGAAGCTAAGTACATAACATGGGAACTGGGAGGTGTGTATAATATGGGTACTGGTAGGTGTGTATAATATGGGTATGGTAGGTGTGTAATAATATGGGTACTGGTAGGTGTGTATAATATGGGTACTGGTGGTGTGTATAATATGGGGTACTGGTCGGTGTATATAATATGGGTACTGGTAGGTGTGTAAATATTTTGTACTGGTAGGTAGTATAATATGGGTACTGGTAGGTGTGTATAATATTTGTACTGGTAGGTGTATATAATATGGGTATGGTAGGTGTGTATAATATTTGTACTGGTAGGTGTATATAATATAGGATACTGGAGGTGTGTATAATATGGTACGGTAGGTGTTGTTAATAATGGGTACTGGTAGGTGTGTAATATGGGGACTGGTAGGTGTATATATATGGGTACTGAGAAGGTGTACATAACATGGGTACTGGTTGGTGTGTATAATATGTGAACTGGTAAGAGTATATAATATATATATTATTTATATATATTAATATATATATATATATATTGTATTTATAGAGATATTATATATAATATATTTTATTATATATGTTTATTTTATTCTTTTTATATATGTGTGTATATATATTTATATACATTTATATATATATGTATTATTAACATACATATATGTGTATATATATGTATACATACGTATATATAATTATATATATATATATATATATTATTATATATAACATATATATAGCTATGTGTACATATTGTGTGTATATATATATATATATATATATATATATATATATATATATGGTGTTTGTGTGTGTGTGTGTAAAGATTATATATTTATATATATATAATATATATATATATATACATACATACACACACACCATATATGTACACATACGTACATGTTATACCATATATATATATAAAATATATATTAATATATATCATTTATATACACCCACATGTATGCATGTAATATGTGTATATATATTGTCTGGGTGGCAGACAGACTGTTGTTCTTTGCGGATATGTGGCTTTACCGTGTGAGACATAATCCGTGGCGATGCTCACCACAACAGTCAGGAGGTGCGTCTGATTGTATAAACAACGAATGTGGTCATTATTCGTTAGATATTTATCGGTGTGCCGTCCTGGTGAGGGTAAACAAGCCCGAAATCTGGAATCGGTGGCTCCGTTTGATGTTTACTGATGTTGACCATATAATCTTTGTCTGTTTGACAGCCTCACTGGGCCAGGCTCTGTGTTGGATTTGATGGTTTGCTACAGACTATGTCCATTGGGAATGGGGGAGTGCTCGTCACAATCCATATGTTTCGATTTATGCACAAATAATTATTTATTGAGGATTATTTTTTGGCGAAGAAGAAAGGTGCATTCACCCCAAAAAGCAAGTTTACTTACTTTGCTAATTTAAGTCATAATAATATGGGTATGCTTCCTCAGGCCAATCGTCGATATTACTCTCCCTGTAAAAAACAACCGTATATATATGTGTGTGTGTATATTTTTGTGTGTGAGACTTCAGCTTGAAATATTCAGAAAACATTCAGCTAAAACAGGCTATGTTGTTAGGTGAATTGTCCAAGTGTCGCGTTCACAAATGAAAGTGAAAAATAAAATAAACTTTTTTTTTGCTTTTGTTTCCATCCCATTCTCCACCCCTGCTGGACGTCCCAAGCACGCAACTTCCACGTCCCGTTTCCCGTGGCGTGTGACGTCACGGCACGCGGACTTCCTTTATGCTTCCATTGAGATCTCACATTTGTTCCTCTATTTGATTTGGTGAACGAGCCAAACAAGGACACACACACAACACACATATACACACACAACACCTGCACATACGGAAGTGGATACTTTCAGGTGGGAGGGTGCTGTTTCAACCTTCTGAAGGCCTCATATGGAGATAAGTGTACACACACACACACACACCACACACACACACACACACCACCTGCAGGATTTGGGGCTATCCGCTCAGTGACAATCCTAAAAAGCACCTCGGAACAACTTTGAGACCAAGAAAACTCCCAACTCGGTCACGACATCGTGATCTGCCACCGGGACCGAGATGGGGTGGACACTTTGAGTCCTGGGAAACATGTGCTCCCCGTTGTGAAACGGCCAAATGGAGTTTACAACCATCGGTCCTCTCGGCTTTCCTTCGCATTCTCGTCTCTGTCTCTGTCTCTGTGTCTCTCTCTGTCTGTCTGTCTCTCTCTGTCTCTGTCTCTTGTGTCTCTTCTCTCTGTCTGTCTCTCTGCTCTCTCTCTCTCACTTCTCTACTCTCTTCTTCATATCTCTTTCTCACGTCTCTTCATATCTCTCTCTCTCTCTCATCTCTCTCTCTCTCTGCCCCTCTCTCTCTCTTTATATCTCTCTCTCTTCATATGCTCTCTCTTCATATCTCTCTCTATCTCTCTCACTCTCTCTCATATCTCTCTCTCTCTCTCTTCTCTCTCTCTCTCTTCTCTCTCTCTCTCTCCTCTCCTCTCGTCTCTCTCTCTCTCTCTCTCTCTCCTCTCTCTCTCTCTCTCTCTCTCTGTAACTCGGTAAATGACGAATTCCAACTCTGTGACGAAGCGGTTTCTTTTCGACATCAGCAGGCACGTTAACGACACCGAAGCGATATTACAGACTTCAACCGCAGAACACGCGATGGTGACCGATCAGTACATCCGATTGCAGGAGTGCAAGTGCCGTCGTGAGTTGTCATTGACAGTTGATGGAGTCCGCCTATATCGAGCTCCTCCAACACAATATCATGGTGGTCGAGACTCATGGCGGCGATCGCCCGAGAAATCCTTGTCAAAACGCACACCTGACGCACGCACGGACGAGATGCGAGAGCACGACGCCGGCGGACGGAGCGAGGCTAAATGCGAACGTGGTTTTGGCGGCTTCTGCCGCCCAAATGGTGACGCACGTGGGTGGGCGCCGTGACGTGTCGTGCGCGAGAGAGAGAGAGGAGCGCTAAGAATAGATGGCCGCCTCGAGGCGTTCTCGCGCACTCGCGCACGCGCACACACCCCGCGCTTATATTTTTAGATAATTAACGGCAGTCCTCTTTGTTATTTCGGTTCTGTTTACACGGACAGTTTGTTTTACCTGATTGGTATATATATATGTATA
>CM068956.1:157511506-157531576 GCA_035128595.1 Eptatretus atami | reverse complement strand
AACCCAGAACGCAGCCGGGCTCGTACGCCGTAATCCATTGGAACCGAAGTGTTTATCTCCGCTAATTGAAAGCGAGTTGTTTTTTTGATTTGCGTGTGATAGCCCTTCTGCCGGACGCGCATTGTATAATATAGACAATTCTGGCTGGATCTCGTGATGGGCCGCACTGCCCTCTAATTCACGGCGTAGCTGACATTTTCTCTCCGCCCCCCAATCCTATAAGGCTACACTTGTTGAAAAGCTACTCTTGATGTACCTGCAACTCACTCAAGTTCTGCTTCCCCTGGACTCTGCGGAATTTCAGTTGTGCTCCGTTTTTCCTGTTCTCGTAGCAGTACACACAATAAGGGAGGCGAGGTGACGACCTCACCCACATGGGTGAGAGACGCACCTGCACGACCAGGAAGCCAATGCGATGTGCGCGGAAAGCAAAGCGACCGACGTTGCGACGTTGAAGCACAAGCGAATCGGCAAGCTCGCGAAGGATACGGACACACAACAGGAGACATGTGCAAAACCTGTCGAGCACAGCAACAGTTGAAAGGGTTCTGGAGTGTAACGGAAGCACGTTCCGAAGGTGTGTGTGAGCGTGCGTACGGTGCCTGTGCCGCGACCCTGGGAGCTGAAGTGCTGATCAAAATGTAGAAGGTAGTGAAAGAAAACTCACCTTTTTCCTTTGTTTTTATTTTCTTTTAAAATGCAGAGCGATGCAGGGTGCTCAGGTTTGTAAGTCCACGAAAGGTAAACGTCGAGGGTGAACGCGGTCCTTGCAGGAAGCACAACGTGAGGTTAAATCCGTGCACGGTGTTTGACACTGTGCTACCAAGTACATGGCTACAGGACCCGCAGCACACCGGTCCGGGTTGAGCGACAAGTCACTCTGACCACGGCACAGAGAGAGCTTCTGCAGCTCGTAATATAGAATCTCTCGTGGCGTCACGGCAGCTCGGCCAATGGAGGCGGCCCGCGGGCGGCTAGCCTGGAGAGACTGACGCAACGACGGCGCGTCACGGGCACTGCGCGCTCAACCTGAACCGCCCGACTCCAACGGCGCTGCGTTTCCGACAGCGTTTCCTCCGAATTCAACGCAACTCACTCAGCTCGTTCGCACCAAATTCCAAATCGCTCAGCACAATTCCCCCCAACGGTGGTATTCCGTATCTTTATATACCCCCCACCTTTTTTCGTCTCCCTTAAATTCTAAATAAGTTGTGCAAGTTTCGTGTTTTCGTGCATGCTATGATGCACGCACACATGCACAAAAAATTATTCAGACTCCTTTTGAACATGTCCTGCATGTACACACTTGATATGGAGTACACTCCTTGCAGAGCGTTGTTGCTGCCGAAGCAGTTTCTTGTGTGGGTTACACTGGGTGGTTTGCCTTTGCCTTTCCAGCAGGATGTCAGGGCAGGATTTTGTAATTCGGTCGGGGTGACGGCGGGAGCTGGTGAACTCTTCGCGAACGACGCTGTGGGGTCTTCAACATCCAACTAATTGCAAACAAGACAGGACGCTGGCAGACAGTATACTGTATGTGTAGAAGGCTAAGTACATAACATGGAATGGGAGGTGTGTAATATTTGTACTGGTAGGTGTGTATAATATGGGTATGGTAGGTGTGTATAATATGGACTGTAGTGGTAAAGTATGGGTAGGTAGGTGTGTATAATATGGGTACTGGTAGGTATGTGAATAATATGGGGACTGGTCGGTGGTATATAATATGGGTACTGGTAGGTGTGTAATAATATTTGTACTGGTAGGTTGGTATATAATATGGGTACTGGTAGGTGTGTATAATATTTGTACTGGTTGGTGTATATAATATGGGTATGGGTAGGTGTGTATAATATTTGTACTGGTAGTGTAATAATAATGGATACGGGTAGGGTGTTATAATATGGGTACTGGTAGGTGTTGTATAATAATGGGTACTGGTAAGGTGTGTATAATATGGGGACTGGTAGGTGTATATAATATGGGTATGGAAGGTGTACAATACATGGGTACTGGTTGGTGTGTATAATATGTGAACTGGTAAGAGTAATAATATATATATATATATTTATATATATTAATAATATATAATATATATTTAATATAATATAATTATTATTTAAGATACATATATATATATATAATATAATATATATATGTATTTATAATTTATAATATTTTTATATATGTTTATTTTATTCTTTTTATATATGGTGTATATATATTTTATATACATTTATATATATATGTATAATATATACATACATATATGTGACATATATGTATACATACGTATTATATTATATATATATATATATCAATAATATATATAACGTATGTGTACATATTGTGTGTATATTATATAATATTATATTATATATAATATTATATATATTATATAATATATATATATATGTGTGTGTGTGTGTAAGATATATATTAATATATATATACATACATACATACACACACACATATATGTAACATAACGTACATGTATACCATATATTATATATACACCCACATGTATGCAAGTATATATGTGTATATATGAATTTGTTGGGTGGCAGACAGACTGTTGTCTTTGCTGGATCAATGTTGTGGCTTTACCGTGTGAGACATAATCCGTGGCGATGCTCACCACAACAGTCAGGAGGTGCGTCTGATGTATAAACAACGAATGTGGTCATTATTCGTTAGATATTTATCGGTGTGCCGTCCTGGTGAGGGTAAACAAGCCCGAAATCTGGATCGGTGGCTCCGTTTGATGTTTAACTGATGTTGACCATATAATCTTTGTCTGTTTGACAGCCTCACTGGGCCGAGGCTTCTGTGTTGGATTTGATGGTTTGCTATAGGACTATGTCCATTGGGGAATGGGGGAGTGCTCGTCACAATCCATATGTTTCGATTTATGCATAAATAATTATTTATTGATGGATTATTTTTTGGCGAAGAAGAAAGGTGCATTCACCCCAAAAAGCAAGTTTACTTACTTTGCTAATTTAAGTCATAAATAATATGGGTATGCTTCCTCAGGCCAATCGTCGATATTACTCTCCTGTAAAAAACAACCGTATATATATGTGTGTGTGTATATTTTTGTGTGTGAGACTTCAGCTTGAAATATTCAGAAAACATTCAGTTAAAACAGGCTATGTTGTTAGGTGAATTGTCCAAGTGTCGCGTTCACCAAATGAAAGTGAAAAATAAAATAAACTTTTTTTTTGCTTTTGTTTCCATCCCATTCTCCACCCCCTGCTGGGACGTCCCCAAGCACGCAACTTCCACGTCCCGTTTCCGTGGCGTGTGACGTCACGGCACGCGGACTTCCTTTATGCTTCCATTGAGATCTCACATTTGTTCCTCTATTTGATTTGGTGAACGAGCCAAACAAGGACACACACACACACACACACACATATACACACAAACACCTGCACATACGGAAGTGGATACTTTCAGACGTGGGAGGGTGCTGTTCAACCTTCTGAAGGCCTCATATGGAGATAACGTGTACACACACACACACACACACACACACACACACACACCCTGCAGGATTTGGGGCTATCCGCTCAGTGACAATCCTAAAAAGCACCTTCGGAACAACTTTGAGACCAAGAAAACCTCCCAACTCGGTCCACGAATCGTGATCCTGCACCGGGACCGAGATGGGGTGGACACTTTGAGTCCTGGGAAACATGTGCTCCACGTTGTGAAACGGCCAAATGGAGTTTACAACCAATCGGTCCTCTTCGGCTTTCCTTCGCACTCTCTCTGTCTCTGTCTCTGTCTCTGTGTCTCTCTCTGTCTGTCTGTCTCTCTCTGTCTCTGTCTCTGTGTCTCTCTCTCTGTCTGTCTCTCTGCTCTCTCTCTCACTCTCTCTCACTCTCTTCATATCTCTCTCTATCTCTCTCACTTCTCCTCTCTCTCTCTCTCTCTCTCTCCCTCTCTCTTCTTTATAATCTCTTCTTTCGTTCATATCTCTCTCTTAATATCTCTCTCTTATTATCTTCTCTTCATATCTCTTCTCTCACTCTCTCTCACTCTCTCACTCACATCTCTTCTATCTCTCTTCTATCTCTCTCACTCTCTTCTCTCTCTCTCTCTCTCTCTCATCTCTCTCTCTCTCTGCCCCTCTCTCTCTCTTTATATCTCTCTTCATATCTCTCTCTTCATATCTCTCTCTCTCTTCATATCTCTCTCTTCATATCTCTTCTCTTCTATCTCTCTCTCTCATCTCTTCTATCTCTCTCTCTCTCTCTCTCTCATATTCTCTCTCTCTCTCTCTCCTCTCTCTCTCTCTCTCTCTCTCTCTCTCTCTCTCTCTCTCTCTCTTCTCTCTCTCTCTCTCTCTCTCTCTCTCTCCTCTTTCTCTCTCTCACTGTAACCTCGGTATGACGAATCCAACTCTGTGACGAAGCGGTTTCTTTTCGACATCAGCAGGCACGTTATACGCGACACCGAGCGATATTACAGACTTCACCGCAGAAATGCGATGGTGACCGATCAGTACACGCGATTGCAGGAGTGCAAGTGCCGGTCGTGAGTTGTCATTGACAGTTGATGGAGTCGCCTATATCGAGCTCCTCCAACACAATATCATGGTGTCGAGACTCATGGCGGCGATCGCCCGAGAAATCCTTGTCAAACGCACACCTGACGGCACGCACGGACGAGATGCGAGAGCACGACGCCGGCGGACGGAGCGAGGCCTAAATGCGAACGTGGTTTGGCGGCTCTGCCGCCCAATGGTGACGCACGTGGTGGGCGCCGTGACGTGCGTGCGCGAGAGAGAGAGAGAGAGCGCTAAGAATAGATGGCCCGCTCGAGGCGTCTCGCGCACTCGCGCACGCGCACACACCCCGCGCTATTATTTTTAGATAATTAACGGCGTCGTCTTTGTTATTTCGGTTCTGTTTACACGGACGAGTTTGTTTTACCTGATTGTATATATATAAAGAAGAGAGAATGAGCTAGTTAGGGGAGTAGCGAGCAGAGTGTCAGTATTGGAGTGAATTGAAAAAAAAAGAGAAAATGTACAATAAAGTGAATGTGGGTCAGCGTGCCCGAGTGTGAGTGGAGTGAATGTGGGATGGTATACGTGCGAATGATGATTGGGGGAAGGAGTGAATCCCACCGCAAGGAACCCGGGGTTCATGTAACGTTCGTGTGCCGGGTTAGTTAAATTAACCAAAACGGATGTCGGATTTGTTTTGTTGGTGTCGAACGAAGGCACGAAAGCGCTTTTTGAAGGGTGCAGGAGTCCTATTGACCTTTGGGCTCGGAGCGTGGCTGGTTGAAATGTGCGTACTGAGAGAGGGCCGCCCTGTGCAAGCCGAGTAAGTCGCCAGAGTAGGCCATGGGTCCAAGGGACCGAGTTGGTTGTAATGGGCACGGGTAGCCCACGGAAACGGGACCCAGAGCACCAAAATCCACGTGGGCATCGAAGGGGACACTGCCAAAGGTGCATCCCACGTTCATCAGGGATCGGTAGGCTCGGAGACAGCCTCAGGACCCGGGGGTGTGCCGTAGTTTGAGTTCGGCAGATGGGTATCCCTGCCTGGAGCCACGCTGCCCAGCCCACAAACATTGGTGCAAGAGGCACGAGAGAAAATTTGTGGCGCCGGGCCCAAAATTAAATAACGACACCAACACAAAGCGAGCGGGAATCGAGGTTGCTGAAAACCGATAGTTTAAGTGCAGGCGTGTTGAGAAAATCCCGGGGTATAGATTAACGGTTAATAAATGCCAGGATAGATAGGAACGTGTACGCCTTGAACGCATCCATCCCTTCGCTGTTCGTTAGGCCGCTCTGGACCACACTTGGAAAATTTCTGAAATTGAGGGAGTTGTTCTGAGAGCTGCATTGGGCCTCGAGACAGATTCACTAGTCTCTTCCTCAGTGCCCCATCAGAAAGGATTGCTTAGGATTGGGGATAGATGGTCAGGACAAGATGGTTCAGCCGAACAAAGACGATAAAGGGGTCTCGGAACACACGTATTAATAAAAAAAGGCTAAATTCCGTTTTTTTTGTTGCAGCTAATGGTGTGGGTATGGACAAAAGACAGGCATAGGGCGATAGGTTGGGGGGAGACCGTAGGGTAGGTCTGAGCCTGTTTTCAGACTGGCTGGCGTCCCCCCCAACACCACGCACTCCCTCCAAACCTCACGAGACGATACCGAGGCCGGCCAGGCTTCGTGTGCCGACCTCACTCCTCTTGTACTGTATCTTGCCTGGTATGCGTTTGCCATGCCATGCTTTTGCCTGCCTTTGCCTTGGCCTCCATACGCCATGCCTTTGTTTGCTTACCGCATGTCACAACCTTCACCATGTGCTCCAAGCCATCTCTGAGTGTTTTGCAAGGACTTGCCCTGGCAGGCAGGCCGCGTATACCGGGGACTGCATTTGACAGGCCGCGGATGATCTCCTTGTTGTTGCGTAAAGGCGCAGTTCAAATGGCCTGTGGGACGGCGTATGGCCTGCCGTGTTGGGTGAGTTGCCTCCAGCAGCCAGGTAACGGAAAAAAAATTAAGAATTCAACGACAAATCATTGGACCCTTGAAGGCCCTAAAGACGTCTGACCATCAGTAGCGCGTGCTGTGCACTCACCACAAATATTAACTTTGGCTGTGTTTTCTCTCCTCAAATCACAAGGTGCCTGAGCCATGGTAGTGTAATATTAGGACTGTACATAATTTTAACTCCAACCTGTTGTTTGTTTAGTGCGCGCAATGTAGTTAAGTTGTTCGAGTCGAGTTCTGCTAGTTTAGTTACCGGCAATGCACTAGGTTATTTATTTTTGGACATGTATTCCAAATGTCGCACGTCAGAGATCCGTAAGTAAAACGTACTCGGGAACACCTCACACTGCATGCCACACGAAATTAATCATACTCGCGGGTGCGAAGCTATAAAAAGGGGGGGAGGTAGTGTTACGGATCGAGAAACCAATATTGCATTCAACATACGATGTTCCAAAAGTGCATTATGGTCGTTAAGTATGTGTGTAGTCAGATCCATTTCGCTTTTGTCTCAGTGGGAGAATCAAGGCGTGCGTTGCGATTTCCTTTTTAGTTAGGTTTGTTAAATCTTTGGATCGCAACGAATCCCTCCAACTAACAACAACTAACCATTCCATTCCTATCACGATCCACTACCGCACCCGCTGTGCTACAAGCACTCTGACTTGGCCAAAGGCAGGGTCTTAGGCAGCCGTTCCCTTGGCTGCTTCCACACACGTTCCTTCCACAAACGTTGTAACTGCTTTGCCATCGACGGCCTGTGCAACATTGATACTGTTACTCGTCAAGTATGAAGCCCCCGCGTGAAGACGCTGGCTGGGTTTTCCCAGCAGGGGCCGCAAGGCCCCACCCCCGGAAAGGTGGGCCGTAGGACCTGTCCAATCAGAGGTGGACGGCGAGGTGTATTCACCAGGCCCCTCCCCGCTGAGGGAGGTCCATAAATTCACGCCGAGCACTCTCTGGGAGAGTGTCTTTTTGAGGTCTTGGGTGGTCCTTTTGAAGGTCTGGAGATCTTTTAAAAGTCTTTTGAAGAGTTTTTTGGTGGGTGTCGAGGCGGCGAATGTGTCTCTGCTGCCCTTTCGATGAAGGGAAGAGCGACGCCGACCCCCTCCATGGACCCCCGGCCATCACGCTCACTCGAGCCCACACGAACCTCGAGTCCCACACGTGCGACGGGACCAAACCAGCGACCATTGTCAGGTGCCGCATTGCGGAGCACGCCCTTTTCCTCGCGACGGTCAGGTGCACCACATCTTTGAACTATGGCCGCCCAGCTTGTCTCTCTCTCCATGGCTGTGAGGGTCCGAATAAAGACCTGGTTTCTTTCCATTTGTGTGTGTGTTTGCGTGTGGGCCCGTCTTTAAGTCGAACTGAATAAGTGTTTTTGGTATCATTGTAATACTCTTGCATATTCGCGTTAAGTCATTGGCTTTGTGTCTCATTTAACTGTAAAGAAAACTTGTTAGAATGCCCCAGTTTCGTTTCCGAGTCCCTCCTGCATTGGTCAGCTGGGTTCGGATGCTCAGTTTTAGCCGGGTTTTTATACGCGCGATAATCCGTTCATTCCAGCCGGCACGGCTTTAGCAGTTTCCGCTCGGCTGCACCCGAACGGAGTTGGTAAGTCGGTAGTTGGAATCTCTACCGGCAGTCGGTAGAGTGACCCACGTTCGAGCAGACCGTGGCCGAGGGCGTGGTTTCCCCGGTAGGTGCGAAATCGCGTAGTTAATAGTAAAATTGGTTATAGACAATAGACCGCTACGCTCGGCCGGTTGAAATAATTGGCGACCACGGTCCGTTAACGACACCACCGGCTCCGCGCGAGTTTTCCCGAGTGAAATGGCTACATTCCGGGGGAGTTTGGTGGGAGAACGACGCAAACCTCCCCCACCTCGTGGTCGTTCTCGCCACCAGACCCCCGGCCCACAAAATATATACACTTATATATATGTATATTATATATATATATATATATAATAATATATATTACACATATAGTGCATCAAAAGAGTTGCGAAGTTGCTCAGAATGGACGCATTAAGATGAGAACCCGTCTTCGTGCATTAGTTTGGTGTATGTTAAAGATCGCCACAGTGCCATTCGTGTAGGAGTTTCTGACTTATTGCCAGCACTCTGAATAATTACAATTTCTACCTATAAGACTACTGCTTGTGGAGTGCAAAGGCAAACCACCATTGTAATCCTTGCCAGAGACAGGTTTGACATCACTGAATGCTGCGCTCAGGTAGAGTAGCAGAGAGGAGCCCTCAGGATATGAACCTATGTAACAGGACCCGAGGAGGTTATACGGAGGGAGCCGGAGGTCGGATGACATGGGGCAGTAGGGCAGACTTTCGCTCACACCTTGCCATCCGTACAGTGGCATGCATCTTGCACACTGACCTTACACCGCACACACAAATATAAGGCACATTGTCAACTATGTCATCATATGCAATGTATGTGAATGAATTGGTGATTGAATATGTAAAGATGAGAGAGTAAGTAAGAGGTAAAAACTAAGGTTAAGATAATTTTGAAGTGTGACAACATGGGAGAATAAGGATTTGCTTTTCGTACCTCGCAACCCTGTCGACCTTGGTCGGTATGTTGAAACAATGGCAAGGTTTTTGGGAGCCAATTCAGGAGGACGGCTTGCAATTATCACTAACTGAAAGATGGTTTGAATCGACAAATGATTAATTTTCCAGTGGATGTAAATTAACGTTTCCAGGGAAAGCCTGCTCCTCCTTACAACCATCTAAACTAGGGCATTGCAGCGCAGCAAAAATAGCATCCCTTAACCTTAAAGCATGCCGATTGGATTAAGCATTGCTTGTTTGGAGGTCAATGGGGTGGCGGATATACATGTGTTGCACTTGCACTGGCTGTTGCCATGCACAGGCGCCGATAGACTTATATCTCTTAATTCTGGATGGATCATTTCAAAGTGCCGCTGGTGCATCACAGTTTGTGTTCCGAATTGAGTAAGCGCGGGTTTAACCAATGTCGGATTCACCCACGGTTAAAAGCGATCCTTAACCGGCAGCAATTTAATTTATGGGTGAATAAACAAACAAAAAGAGGGGACTATGTTCGTGTTTTCCTTTTCCACGTGGATGCTGCACGGCATGCAAGAATGAGATGCAATACGTGCCAATTGATTGATCGCACTCGCATAAAGAGCATTGAAATTTGAAAGAGTCCTTCGCAGAGCGTGATTGTATCAAAAGAGCGAATCGGGCCACTTATTGTGTGAGTCGTCAAGAAATCCTCGGCTTTGGTGCACCGAGCTTCAGCTAAGGCTCCGCGAGGCGCGTGCGCCTGGATCGCAAGGAGCTTCTCCTCATTTTACGCGCACTTCTACCAGCACCACACATGTCATGTGGTACTTCACTGCATATTGTGCTCCTGGTTTTACCTGATGCTCGTCACTTGTGGCCATCAAGTCGTTAATTTTCTAAATGCAATCGCATAGTATACAAGAATCATATACATCTTATTAATTCATACCAAGTTATACGCGTAGATTTATATATATTTACCTAAGCCACTGAAGGTGGACGTTTGTTTGATTGTTTGTTTTTTGTCCTTTGTTCATTGTCGATGCTTTGTTTTCCTTGCATTGCGGAACAGGTTTTGTTTGTGGACGCAAAGTTGTAACAGTTTGTCAGTTTGTTTGTCTATGCTGTTTGTTCGCAGGCAATCTCAAAAGTTATGGATGGAATTGCGGAAGAAACTTGGTGGACAGGTGGATATATGACAAGCCTGATCGATTGATTTTGGTGAAGATTCCGTATCCGGATATCAAGAATTTTGGGAATTTTTAAAAAGCGGATTATTACCATTGAGAGATGTGAAGAAAAAACGATACATAGCATGATATTTCCAAAAGATTGGTGGACAGGATTATGACAAAACTTGGTGGACGAGTTCGCTCAGGGGCCCAAGAACAAGCCCGATTTTTCATTTTGGAAAAGGTCCGGATCCTGAATCTGTCATGGCCCTATCAGTAGGCATGCAAAACGTAAACTGTTCAGCCTCGCAAGAGGTATGCACTCGTCGGTGCCCGTTCTTGGTTTAATCATCAATTCACTTAAAGGAACTTTTGACACAGGAGAAGGCCCCTAGGTTCCATCAAAGCATGTGGCTGTGATGCCCACTTACAGTTGTTTGTCTGTGCTCCATACTCTTCAATGCTGAGCGTCAAGCAAAGGAAGCAGGCACGCACCATTTTTAAAGTCTTTCCGTAATGACTCGGCCTGAGTCGAATCGCCTACCTTCCACACTCGGAGCGGATGCCTACATTATGCCATCAAGGCTTACAACGGAGATTTAACTCTAGAAATGGTAGGTTGTGTGCCCACATGCTAACTTGGTAACTGTGGGAAAGTAGATGTAAGGCAATGTGATGCAAGCATTGTTGAAAAGTGGTTTTAAAGGCTTGACTAGTTTAGGCATCAAGCCCTGTCATTGCAACGCTACCCTATTCTAATGATTTTTTCTTTGTCTGCGTCATAGAAACAAGCACAGCATCGAAGAAAATGGAGGGCATCTCGTTGTGCGCGCATGGTAACGGCCCTTAATTGGAATAGCTGGAGATCTGCAAGCAAACGGACTAAAACGGGGAAAGTGGAAGGTTTGTTCAGATGAAGAGAGACACGCAGATAGAGGGCAGACAGTTGAGAAGCGAAGCAAGTTGCATTCCAAACAGACGCTGGGAGAAATCGAGTGTGGGTGGCTCTAACTGGCTGCTGCCGTATGAGGCCCGTCGAACGTAGTTTAGCAGTTCCCAGTCGGGCTTCCAGGAACGACTTCGGTGCGGATTCGCGGGGTTTGGAGGGCAGGCGAGCCAGCGTCGCCCTTCAGGCTGTCTGTGCGCACCACTACATGGTCAGGGAAGGTGAACAAGACGTGAGGGAAGAGAGAGAGAGAGAAGATCAACCGTGGATTCATGTTACGAGACAGCAGCTCGATATCCATAGCAACGCATAAATTTCTTGCAACGACTGAGGAGCTTGGAAGCATTGCTATTTCTGTTTTCGAATCAAGTGATGCATTTTAGTACCTTTCAAATAAAATCAAATCAGTTTATGAATACTACATTATCACAATACACTAAAAGTTGGCAAAGCTCCTAAGAAGTAATTAAAGGTAAGATTGTAATATTTCAACAAAAATTATGATGATTTATGATGATGATAGTGATAGTTTTTAATGACAGGGAATACAATGTGGTGACATATGGAATATTCAAGAGCTCGATGGTCAGTGACGTGCTTCTGCAGGAATAGTTTGCTTCTCGCACGCAACTGATGGCAGCAGAAAGTGCAAGGCAATGTATTAGGATAAGTGATGATGGGCTTGTAATGTTACAGTCTTACAACTATGACCGCATCATGTAGAATATGGTACGTATGCATAGGGAGAGTAGAGTGGTCGCAAAGGTCGGAAGTGTTGTGCAAGAAATTATGGGTTTGAAAATGTTCCATGTTCTTTGGAGAAGGCAAGGCAAGGTGAGGAACGTTTGAAACATTGATGTAGCAAAAAATAGATTGATTTCGAGAATTATTTCTGTATTCTGCGCCTCTTGTTGTGATAGAGGCAAATTTAAATAATTTGTTGGAATCAGGCCGCTTCATGTACATTTTCATAAGTTAAAATATGGTGATTGAAGAAAATGTCACAGTTATTATTAGTTTTTATAAGCACTGTAATATCTATTTATATGTAATAATTTGCATCAGTGATGGCAAGTGAGGGCAAGAGTGTGGGATAGTTCAGTTGGGAGTGTGTGGAGTATGGTGTGACTCAGGTGGAGTGTGGTGTTAATCAGGTGGAGTATGGGTGTGCTCAGGTGGAGTGTGGTGGTGACTCAAGGTGGAGTATGGGTGTGACTCCAGGTGGAGTATGGTGTGACTCAGGTGGAGTATGGTGTGACTCAGGTGAGTGTGGTGTTACTCAGGTGGAGTATGGTGTGACGAAGGTGGAAGGTAATCTGGTCCTGTTGTGCAGGTCTCAATTGAAGCATGGTCAGTCGGAGGTGGAGCATGGAGTGGTTTAAGGTTGTTGGAGCGGGGTGGTGCAGGTTGTGGAGGGCGGGGTGGTGCAGGTTGGGCGCGGGGTGGTGGCAGGTTGGGGCACGGGGTGGTGCAGGTTGGGGCGTGGGTGGTGCTAGGTTGGGGTGGGCGTGGGGTGGTGCAGGTGGATTACAAAGTTAGCTTGGAGAAGCAAAGGTGGTGCTTTTCTAGAATGTGAAAAAATAATGAAAAAAAAAAAAAGATTTTCAAACGCTTCTTTCACCATTCCCACGTTGAGAGCTATTTCTCTGAAAGCGACAGTACTGGCAGCGATTTCTGCCGTCGCTTATCGATGGGGGCAGCTCTTGCCTACCAAGGCAACACGTAACTTAGCATTCTTCTGTACTGTGGCCGCTGTAGTGAGATAGAACACAACCGCTCACTGAGCATGGGCATATATGAACTCAAGAACACATGCTCGACTTAACGAATACACCATGACAATGACATGGACATGCACGCACAACTTCTGCAGACACTATTACGATGGAATATGCGTTATTCAAGATGTTGCACATGTGAGAGCATTATCATTATCATAATGTTTTTTTTTTCTTTTTTTTTTTTTGGAGGGGGTGGGGGGTTGCTTTCATGACATGAAGATAGACCTTTGCTATTCTTTTTTTTTTTTTTTTTTTTTTTTTTGCAATACGAAGTTGGTGATTCGCGCTAATGTCCTAAACTAAATCAAAACAGTGCAACATATGTCGATATTTTTAATGATGTAAAAAAAAACAAAAAATAAACAAGTGCCTGTCATTAATTCCGTTATTGTTAACATGATGTCGACTACTCAATCCCAATATGTTTTATTTGCATCCCCAGAAACGCAGCTGTGTACCGTTGAAGAACCCTTGCAGCCTTCGGCAGGTACGACACGCATAACTGCTGGCAAGCTGCGCTGTCTCCACACAGGCGGCAGAGACCATCTCCAGCCAGGCCGCCCCGGCGGTGGCTGTCCCTGACAATGCGCGGAGTATTCCCAGGGGAGAGTCGAGCGATGTGCGATCCATGTCCGAGTTGGCAATCGTGCACACGGCCTGCTGCTGGTAATGCTGTACCGGGGAAGGAAAACCAGAGAGCTCCAGACACCCACTGTCGAAATCGTGGATTGCTGGAATCTAGTGTGGCAGCTGGACGTTGTGTATCAGGTGGGGACTGGCTGAAATGTGAACGAGCTGACATAAGCGGGGTGGCAGTACAGGAGTACCAGGAGTCCCAGGAGAAACATAAGTTGGATTGAGTGGCCTGGCCGCTGAGTGACAGCGACTCCTCGCATGGTGGCATTGCAGAATGGAACGAAGCACAGGAGAAGCACAAAACAACTGCTGGCAGAACAGCGGGATGATGGTGAGACGGAATGAAGGTAACATCGAACGGCGGAGAACTTCCAGTGACATCTCTTCGCGATTTGGGCTTCCTGGAGCTGCAGCGATTGCAGAGAGCGGAGGCTGTAGCTGTCCGAGGAGAGTTGCGGTGGCAGTTGGAAAGTGGGTGGTGGTTCTGCCTTTACAGAGTCCAGAGTAAAAGGAAGATCGTGGCGACGGAATCTGGGGATTGATAGTCACTGCGCGGTGTGGAGAAGAGGCCCAGGAAGATTGCCCACGTGGAGCATGAGGGTCCGAAGCTCGATGCAAGGAAGTGCCCGTGGTGGCGCGCGGCCGTGATCTCCGCACTCGTCATGAGCTCCTGCAGTGGGGAAACGAAAAAATTCAGAAGCACACTATTGCTCCGACAGTATGAGGTCCTCGATGTTGCAGGCACTTGAAAATGATTCTTGCTGCTGAGCGATGCCGGTCCTGCTGGGAAGGCGCTGCGTGCGCATCGGGCATGTTTGGGGGGGGATACCCAGGCAGCGACAGTTGTGGAACGCACTCATCGCATAGTGGCGGAAGGGTCTGAGTATCTGTGGTCAGGTGGTAGTGGAGGGGGCGTTAGGCGCTTGCTCGATGAGCGTCGCACTTGCAAGAGTCCTGTGCCACAAAGCGGGGAAGATATGAAAGAATTATAGATTGCTCGGCACAGCTGAAAAATGAAAAATTAAAACGAGGTCTCGCTGCGAAGGATTGGAGATTCCTCCCAGCAATTTGAAAGCGAATCGAGTTATGGAAGCGATATCATCTGCGTGACGCCGTTCGCTAGCGCCTGTTTACATGCTGGTGGGATTCCTTGGCCATGCACGCAGGTGCAACCCGAGGTGCTTGCGAACGCGGAGCACCGGCTGCGTCGTGCGCTCCATTGGAACCGAAGTGTTTTATCTCGCTAATGTGAAAGCATGTTTTTTGATTATGCCTGTGACAGCCCTCGCCGGACCGGCTTGTATAAATAGCAATTCTGTGCGGGATCTCTGTTGGCGCACTGCCACCTAATTCACGCGTCTGACTTTCTCTGCACGCCCCCCAGCATCTCAAAGCTAACCTTGTTGAAAAGCTAACTCTTGATGTACCTGCACAGCCCTTATCAAGTTCTGCTCCCTGGACTTGCGGAATTTCAGTTGTGCTCCGTTTTTCCTGTTTCTAGCAGTACATGCCAAAGGGAGGCCGCGGTGACGACCTCACCCCAATGGGTGAGAGACGCACCTGCAGGCGACAGGAAGACCAATGCGATGTGCGCGGAAAGCAAGCGACGAACGTTGCGACGTTGAGCACAAGCGAATCGGCAAAGCTGCGAAGGATACGGACACACACAGGAGACATGTGCAAACCTGTCGAGCAAGCAACAGTAGTTGAAATGGGTTCTGGAGTGTACGGAAGCACGTTCCGAAGGTGTGTGTGAGCGTGCGTATCCGCTGTGCGTGCGCGAACTTGGGGAGTCTGAAATGCTGATCCAAATGTAGAAGGTAGTGAAAGAAAACTCACCTTTTTTCCTTTGTTTTATTTTCTTTTAAAAATGCAGAGCGATGGCAGGTGTGCTCAGGTTTGTAAGTCAGCGGAAAGGTAAACGTCGAGTGGTGAACGCGGTCCTTGGAGGAAGCACAACGTGAGGTTAAATCGCGTGCAACGGTGTTTGACACTGTGCTACCAAGTACATAACGGCTACAAGGACCCGAGCACACCGGTCCGGGTTGAGCGACAAGTCACTCTGACCAGCGCACCAGAGAGAGCTTTCTGCAGCTCGTAATATACATAGAATCGTCTCGTGGCGTCCACGGCAGCATCGGCGCAATGGAGGCGGGCCCGCGGGCGGCAGCCTGGAGAGACTGACGCAACGGGCGGGCGTCACGGGCAGCTGCGCGCTCAACCTGACCGCCCGACTCCAACCGGCGTGCGTTTCCGACAGCGTTTCCGAATCCAAAGGCGCACTCCGCAAAGTCGTTCGCACGAAATTCCAAAATCGCTCAGCAGCATTCCCCCCCCCCCAAACGTGGTATTCCGTATCTTTATATACCCGCCCCAAGCCTTTTTTCGTCTCCGCCACTTAATTTCTAAATAAGTTGTGCAAGTTTCGTGTTTTTCGTGCATGCTATGATGGCACGCGCACCATGCACGTAATTATTCAGACTCCTTTTGAACATGTCTGCATGTACACACTTGAATATGGAGTACACTCCTTGCAGAGCGTTGTTGCTGCTGAAGCAGTTTTCTTGGTGTGGGTTACAGCTGGGTGGTTTGCCTTTGCCTTTCCAGCAGGTAGTCAGGGCAGGATTTTGTAATTCGTTCGGGGTGACGGCGGGAGGCTGGTGAACTCTTCGGCGAACGACGTTTTTGTGGGGGTCTTCAAGCATCCAACTAAGTGCAAACAGACAGGACGCTGGCAGACAGTATACTGTATGTGTAGAAGGCTAAGTACATACATGGAATGGGAGGTGTGTATAATATTTGTTACTGGTAGGTGTGTATAATATGGGTATGGTAGGTGTGTATAATATGGGTACTGTTAGGTGTGTATAATACTGGGTATGGTAGGTGTGTATAATATGGGTACTGGTAGGTATGTTAATAATATGGGGAGTTGGTCGGTGGTATATAATATGGGTACTGGTAGTGTGTAATAATATTTGTACTGGTAGGTGTATATAATATGGGTACTGTAGTGTGTATAATATTTGTACTGTAGGTGTATATAATATGGGTACTGGTAGGTGGTGTATAATATTTGTAGCTGGTAGGTTAATATAATTATGGATACTGGGAGGTTGTGTTATAATATGGGTACTGGTAGGATGTTGTATAATATGGGTACTGGTAAGGTGTGTATAATATGGGGACTGTAGGTGTAGTATAATATGGGTAACTGGAAGGTGTACTAAACATGGGTACTGGTTGGTGTGTATAATAATGTGAACTGGTAGAGTATATAATATATATATTATATATTTATATATATTAATAATATATATATATACATTTTAATATATATATATATGTACTTTATACGAGATACATATATATATATATATATATATATACTATATAATGTATTTATAAAATTTATATATATTTTTTATATATGTTTATTTTATTCTTTTTATATATGTGTGTATATATATTTTATATACATTTTATATATATGTATATATATACATACATATATGTGTACAATATATGTATTACATACGTATATATATATATATATATTATATACATATATATATACTATGTGTACATATATGTGTGTATATTATATAATATATATATATATATATATATATTATAATATATATAATATATATATATAGTATTATATATGTGTGTGTGTGTGTAAAGATATATATAATAATATTATATACATACATACAATACACAACACACATATATGTAACCATACGTACATGTAATACCCATATTATATATACACCACTGTATGCATGTATATATGTGTATATATATTGTCTGGGTGGCAGACAGACTGTTGTTTCTTTGCGGATCTGTGGCTTTTACCGTGTGAGACTATAATCCGGGCGATGTCACCACAACAGTCAGGAGGTGCGTCTATGATGTATAAACAACGAATGTGTCATTATTCGTTAGATATTTTATCGGTGTGGCCGTCGCTGGTGAGGGTAACACAAAGCCCGAAATCTGGATCGGTGGGCTCGTTTGCAATGTTTACTGATGGTGACGGGCATATAATCTTTGTCTGTTTGAGCAAGCCTCACTGGGCGAGGCTTCTGTGTTGGTTTGATGGTTTGGCTATAGGACTATGTCCATTGGGAATGGGGGAGTGTCGTCACAATCCATTATGTTTTTCGATTTATGCATTAAATAATTATTTATTGATGGAAATTCTTTTTTGGCGAAGAAGTAAAGGTGCATTCACCCCAAAAAGCAAGTTTACTTACTTTTGCTAATTTAAGTCATAAATAATATGGGTATGCTTCCCTCAGGCAATCGTGCGATCTACTCTCCTGTAAAAAACAACCGTATATATATGTGTGTGGTATATTTGTGTGTGAGACTTCAGCTTGAAATATTCAGAAAACATTCAGTTAAAACAGGCTATGTTGTTGGTGAATTGGTCCAAGTGTCGCGTTTCAGCCAAATGAAAGTGAAAAATAAAATAAAGCTTTTTTTTTTTGCTTTTTGTTTCCATCCCATTCTCCACCCTGCTGGACGTCGCAAGCACGAACTTCCACGTCCGTTCCGTGGCGTGTGACGTCACGGCACGCGCGGCTTCCTTTGATGCTTCCATTGTAGATCTGCACATTTGTTCCTCTATTTGATTGGTGAAACGAGCCAACAAGGACACACACACACACATCCACACATCATATACACACAAACACCTGCAATACGGAAGTGATACTTTCAAAGACGTGGAGGGTGCTTGTTCAACCTTCTGAAGGCCTCATATGGAGATAACTGTGTACACACAGCACACACACACAGCATTCACACACCACACACCTGCAGGATTTGGGGCTATCCTGCATCAGTGACAATCTAAATAAGCCCTTCGGAAGCAATTTGAGACGCCAAGAAAACCTCCCCAACTCGGTCCACGATCGTGATCTGCACCGGGAACCGAGATTGGGTGGACACTTTGGAGTCCTGGGAAACATGTGCTCCCAGTTTGTGAAACGGCGCAAATGGAGTTTACAACCATCGGTTCCTCTCGGCTTTCCTTCAGCATCTCTATCTGTCCTCTGTCTCTGTCTCGTCCTAGTGTTCTCTCTCTGTCTGTCTTGTCTCTCTCTGTTCTCTGTCTCTGTTGTCTCTCTTCATCTGTCTTGTCTTCTTGCTTTGCTCTCTGCTTGCCTCCACTGCTCTTCTGAACTCTCATTTCATATCTCTCTCTATCTCTCTCTACTTCTCGTCCATATCTCTCATTGCTCCTCTGTCTCTCTCTCTCTCTCTTGCCCTCTCTCTTCTTTATATCTCTTTCTTCGTTCATATCTCTCTCTTAATATCTCTCTCTTGATATCTCTCTTCTCATTATCTCCTTCTCTCACTCTTCTGCTCACTCTCTCCTCTAATCTGCTTCTATCTCTCTCACTCTCGTCATCTTCTTCGTTTCGATCTGCTCTCTCTCTCTGCTCATCTCCCCTCTCCGTCGCCTCTTCTTCTTTATATCTCTCTTCATAATCCTCTCTTCATATGCTTCTCTCATCTTCATATCTCTCGCTGCAGATCTCTTCTCTCATTCTCTCTCTCACCTCTTCAGTATATCTCTTCTCTCTCTTCTCGTCTCTTATATTCTCTCGTCTCTCTCTCTCTCCTTCTCCTCGTCTTCTCTTCTCTCTCTCTTCTCTCTCTCTTCTCATCTCTCTTGCTCTCTCTCTCTCTCTCTCTGCTCTCATCTCTTCTCTTTCTCCTCTACTGTAACATCCTCGGTATCGACGAATCCGTAACTCTGTGACGAAGCGGGTTTCTTTTCGAACATCAGCAAGGCACTAGTTAATACGCGACAGCCGAGCGATATTACAGACTTCACCGCCAGAACATGCGATGGTGACCGTATCCAGATTACATACGCGTTGCAGGAGTAGCTAAGTGCGTGTCGTAGTTGTTATTTGACACGTTATGGAGTCGCTCTATATCAGCTTCCTCTCAACACATATTCATTGTGAATCGAGACTCGTGGCTGGCCGCGCAGTCGCCGATGAATTCCTTGTCAAACGCACAACACTTGACGCAACGCACGACGAGATGGCGAGAGCACGACGGCTGGCGGACGGAGCGGAGGCGCTAAATGCGAACGTGGGTTTGGCGGCGCTCTGCCGCCGGGATGGTGACGCACGTGGTGGGCGCAGCGTGACGTGCGAGTGCGCGAGACGAGAGAGATGGCGCTGAAGAAGTAGATGGCCGGTCGCTCGAGGCGTCATCGCGCATCTCGGCGCACGTCGCAACAACCCCGCGCTAGTTATTTTAGATAATTAACGGTCGTGGCGTCTTGTTTATTTCGGTTCTGTTTACGACGGACGAGTTTGTTTTACCCTGAATTGTATATATATATATATGTCGGGATTCAACATCGGCCTTTGTTGTTCAATTGCGTGAGGCGTTCACGTGACGCCTTTCTTTG
>CM068956.1:157490956-157507725 GCA_035128595.1 Eptatretus atami | reverse complement strand
GAGGAGATATATATCCCCGAGCAGACTCGTTTTGTCGGTGGTCATTGGCGTTGGCGCTGGGAGATCTCGAGTACTTGAGTGGTGACAAGTTGGTTGAGTGGTTTGGGCTGGAGAGTGAGTGAACCAGCTGTTCGTGGAGCTTGGTGGGTCGTCCGCGACCCTGATCTCCGCCCCGGAGCTCCGATTGCCATGCAGCTGCCACGAGCGCATGAGTCCACACGTGCGGCTGGACCTTCGACCCACAGGTGCCCATCTGAATCTGACTCAGTCGGTCTCTCTCAAGCTGGCGAGGTCCAATAAAACTCGGGGTTTCTTTTTTGTGTGTGTGTGACTGCGTGGGCCGTCTATAGTAGAATTGTTTGTGTTTATTTCATCATTGTAAATACTGCATTGCATATTCGCGATAAGTCTCGCCTCTTCTGTCTTTTGATTTTATTGTAATAATTATTAGAAATGTTCCAGCTCGTTTCCGTCCTTTCTTTATTTGGTCCAGCATGGTCCGGGTCTGAGTTCAGACGGGGTTTCATCCCGATAATGTTAATCTAGCCGGTCGGCTTTGGCAGTTTCCGCTCGGCTGCACGACGGAGTTGGTGTGCGGTATTGAACTCCCGAGTCGGTAGAGTGACCCGGTTCGAGAAAGACGTGCCGAGGGCGTGAATCCCCGGTAGCCAAGTCTGTGTGGTTATTTAGGTATATTGGGATCGAGACAATTAACCCTATGCCAGGCGGTGGAGATATTGGCGTTTCACGGTCGATTAATCGAGCCACTGGCTTCGGAGTTATCCGGAGCGGCGGCCTATAATTCCGGGGAGACCGGTGGCAGATGGCGTAAACTTCCCCACCTAGCGGTCGTTCTCGCCACCGATCCCCGGCCCACAACACTAGTTATTAACACATGTTTAGCGCAAGTGTGTGATTTCTGTGTGAAAAAGATAGAGCACGTGATGATATTGATTTAGTAGTTGATAACCACAACCCCTCTCCACCGTAATGTGTCTATAAATTTGTCCATCGTTCCCCCTCATTAATCCTTTAAATTGTTCCCCACGTAATCTGATTTTTCACCAGCACCATAATGTGTCTTTGAAGCTAACTCCATTTTCACCAGCTCCGTAAGAACAGTGCCTCCCCCCCCCCTCCCCGAGGATGGCAAAAGCAACGCATGGCAATGGTGTGCCATGGTAAGGGTTGCGGCCCTTTCTGGAATCCATCAGACCCACCCAAAACCATTCATAACCACAGATGTGGAGAGAGGCTTTAAAGGCAGAGCGGAGAGCCAATCAGTGCACAGTCACGAGATAAGAAAAGCTGGGGGTGGAGACAGAGCAGGCAGTTGAAACCGTCATTTCAGAGGGCAAAGAGCTCAGAGTAGAGTCGGCACCAAGCAGTGAGTCGGTTGGGCACGAGTCATCCAGCGAGTGGACATGGCAGACCCACTGAGAGGTGGGAGAAGACGACGCCAAACGAGCACGCGTGTTCCGAGAGGCTACGGAGCCCGGACGCTCCGCCGTCGACATGTTTCTCTGTTCCGCCAAAAGCTTCGCCGTCTCACTGTCCTTAGCCCTGACTCATTCACCTCATCACATCCATAATTCATTCCTCAAATTCCAAATCCCATCGGGTTGGGATGAAGAGGTAAGAGGTAACCTTGTAGTCTAACATCTGCCAATTCAACAAAATTACCCATCATCGATTTAAAATGTGTTCTAAAATCCCTCCAATCTCTCATGTCATTCCCTGTCAGCCTGTCTGCTCGGTCTTCAAACTAGATTTACCCACTGGGTGCTGGGGATTCCCTCAGCAGCCGTTGCCATCAGCCCAGCGCTTGCGCTGTGAGACCTCCACAAGGTCCACATGAGATCCATGGAGATTCAGTAACCGCAGCTGTCAAGCCCAACTCGCATACCACGGAACCTCTGCGGGATCCCCATGGGGCCCACGGAGACTCCGCAGTCACGGTCGCCACACCCACTTGGGTCCTGCACACTGCACGATTTTCCATGCATGCCTGGCTGGTCTCCCCATGGGGCCCACATCTAGTCCCTTCCTACATGTCCCGATGCCCCCACATTTTTCCCAATTCTTGTGGGGGACACTGTGAGAATTTATCTTCCTGTGTCTCCTTTTATAAATGTCTGATGGGGAATTCATCCCCTCTGCCAATTTACTTTACAGCCTTCTCCTTTCCTGTAAAGCTTACGGACACTGTGAAACACGCTCAATTGGCTGCGTTTCCTTTTAATCCTCCGGGCTTCCCACAAAACCCAGAGGGCACATCCAAACCCATTCCTATCTAATCACCAGAGGCCTGCACACATGCATGCTCCAACGTGTGACACCCCCTGCTTACCCCTCGACTCACTCCAAGCTGGAACCAGCTCACCACTCCCTGGGGAAGCCGTCCTGCTCTACTGCTGCACAGTCTGTCTCTGAATGTGGCTTCCCTATATGCGTTCATTCATCTCCCTCAATGTCTACACTATGTACCACGCACACCGGCACCACACTCACCCCACTTTCCTCGCTCACCACACTTATTATTTGGCATGTGCCGCAGCACATTGCCCACTGAAAGTGGCCTGAGAAGGGCACTCCCACCCAGTGGGTGGAAGTACCTGCTAGTCAACAAGACAAATCCTTTAACCAAAAAACCAATCATATGTACCCAAGAACCAATGAATGAATGGGATGCCTTAATTATTTATACCTTAAGTCCTTTATACACATGATAGAGAGCCAGAGGGAATTGCCAGGATTGAAAAAGATTGTCGGGCAAACCTGGCGAGTTCCGTGGACAATGGAAAGTCCTCGTCGTTCCGGATCGGAACCGGTCACCATGTAGTAGAGGGAGAGAGGACAATATGGAAGGTTGATGGTGTTTAATAATATGCAAAAGCGACGCACATCTAATATCACAATTAATTACTTTACGCTTATACTGAGACACTCATTAACGAAATAACTATGCAAAATTAAACATCTTTAACCCACTATATATGGCATAATATTTGGGTGGTTGGGATTATACATTTTTAAAAAGAAGAAAGGCGCATCCAACCAAAAAGTAAACTAGATCTACTCTACTAATTCAAATAATAAGCAAGAGCAGACCCGGTCAAAGGGGGGGGCGGGGGGGGGGACGTTTCATCCGCTTTCCAGTGAGCTTCCTCAGGCCGATACATATAGCTTCTTCAGGCCAATTTATGTTTCGACAGGACAATGACCCTAAGCAGACAGTTTTGGCTGTTTGCTTGGGGTTATTGTCCTGTTGGAACATAAATCTTCGCCGCAGTCTAAGTCTTTTACACTCTGACGCAGATTCTCCTCAAGGGTTTGCCTGTATTTGGCTCCATTCATTGTTCCCTCTATTCTCACAAGTCTCTCAGTCCCTGCTGCTGAAAAGTATCCCCATAACATGATTCTACCACCACCATGCTTCACGGTAGGGATGATGTTAGATGGGTGATGAGCTGTACTCGGTTTCCACCAGACATAGCGCTTTGCATTCGGGCCAAAGAGTTCAATTTTCATCTCATCAGACCACAGAATATTTTGCCTCATGCTCTCACAGACTTTCACGTGCCTTTTTGCAAACTCCAGGCGTGTTGTCACGTGTCTTTTTCTGAGGAGTGGCTTCCGTCTAGCCACTCTCCCATAAAGCCTAGATATGTGAAGTGCTGCAGAGATTGTTTTACTTCCAGTAGGTTCTCCCATCTCAGCCAAGGAACACTGTTGTTCTGTCAGAGTAGTCATTGGGTTCTTGGTCACCTCCCTGACCAAGGTCCTTCTTTCCCAGTTGCTTAGTTTGGCCGGACGGCCAGCTCTAGGAAGTCTGGGTAGTTCCACATTCTTTCCATTTCCTAATGATGGAGCTCACTGTGCTCTTGGGAACTCTCTCCACTCTTGAAATTGTTTTATACCTTCCCCAGATCTATGCCTCCTTACAATTGTATGTCGGAGTTCTACGAACAGTTCCTTGGACTTCATGGTAGACTTTCTGCTCTGACATGCATTGTCTACTGTGGGACCTCATTTAGAAAGGTGTGTTTCCTTCTAAATGATGTCCAATCAATTGAATGGGCCACAGGTGGACTCCAATCAAGTTGTAGAGACATCTCGTGCATGATCAAAGGTCATTGGATGCACCTGAGCTCAATTTGGAGTGTCATAACAATGGGGTTGAATACTTATTGATGCAGGACATTTCAGCTTTTAATTTTTTATTTTATATGTAAATATTTCTGAAGACGTTTTCATTTTATCATTGTGGGGTATTTTGTGTAGATTGGTGATAAAAAATTGAATTTAATTCATTTTAAATTCAGGCTGTAACACAACAAAATGTGACAAAAGAGAATGGGTGTGAATACTTTCTGAAGGTACTGTACATGTGATGTGTACATCTGGTATTATTTATATGTGCATATGATTGTTACATCCACACTGTAGGGATGAAATGAGTTGGATTATTTACAGGATACTCAGTGAACATATATACCTGTAGAATGTAGAACGCCCATCATCGACGTATATACTCTTCCCTTAGAAATCTAACTAATTTAATAATAACTAATTTAATAATAATAAGTACATTAATTTTTGCCCTTTATGGATGTAATAATCAAGGAAAGGAATTTTTTTTTCATCATCAGCCACATGCATCTCATCTGAAATTGATCCCAACTATTACCCTGGAAGGTTTCTCCGATAACATTCAGGTTGTGCTCAACACAATCCAAAAGGAAAATTCAAAATCTAAAATTTGGATGAGAGGACCCTGCACTGGCATGCAAACAGGACGGCCGGTTTAATGTGTTCTCTGGAGATGGTCGTGCTCCGCAATGCAGCGCTTTGCCTGAGATGTACTTCCCCATCCCTGCGGTTCCAGGAGCAGAGCCGATGATCGGTGTGTGATTGGTGTGAGTGAGGACGTGTGCACCAACTGCAACTGCAGGTCCTCTGTCTGTCTCTGTCTCTGTCTCTGTCTCTGTAGTCTGTCGATCTCTTCTCCTCTCTCCTCTCTTCTGTCTCTCTGTCTCTCTGTCTGTCTGTCTCTCTCTCTGTCTGTCTGTCTGTCTGTCTCTCTCTGTCTGTCTGTCTCTCTGTCTCTCTGTCTCTCTCTCCCTCCTCCTCCCGTGTGTGTGTGTGTGCGCGTGCACACGCCATTCTCTATCTCTATCTCTATCTCTATCTCTATCTCTAATCTCTATCTCTCTCCCCCCCCCCCCCTCTCTCCCTCTCTCTCCCTCTCTCTCTCTCTCTCTCTCTCTCTCTCTCTCTCTCTCTCTCTCTCTCTCTCCCCCCCTCTCTCCCTCTTCTCTCCCCCCCCTTCTCTCTCTCTCTCTCTCTCTCTCTCTCTTCTTCTCTCTCTCTCTCTCTCTCTCTCTCTCTCTCTCTCTCTCTCTCCTCTCTCTTCCTCCCTCCTTCCTATCAGGCTATCAGATGACTTCCAGAGAGTGGCCAGCGGTTTGCTGACGTCATGGAGATTGGAAAACTCCCCTGTACTACCCCCTCCAGTAAACTCTCCCCTCCCCCCCCCCCCCCCCATCATGGAACCCCGCCCATCCTCTTTTCTGTTGATCTGTTCGTGAGAACCTTTGGAACTCCCCTCGTACTTTCGTTCCTTTTACTGCTCTGTATCATCATCTTTTATTTCCTCTTCTTCAACCTCTTTTCGTCATTTCCCGCTACCTCCCAGAAAAAAGCACTAATCAGTGGAGTTGAAATTGTAGGCCAAATCGCTGAACGGGTTCTAGCAGAACGGGTTCTGCTGCTGATCATTGTGTGTTTTTGTTTTTTTTTTAATTGTTGATTTATATTACCTTATACATACAAGCTCCAGCGAGACTTGTGTAAATTTTTTTTTAAAAAATGAAAGTTGCACCAGTAAATGATCTTGTCACGTGGTCCATGTTGTTTGTTTTACTTTGTGTTGTGTTGACTTTAGTTATTTATGTATGAATATGAGGTTTAACCGTTGGATTGCTCTTTGTTCTCTCAGGAATAACGATGACTCTTTGCAGTGGATCGTGCATTGTCTGAGCTCACCTGTGCGTGGCGTGTGGCAGCTGTTTGGACTCGGTGCAGGTAGGCCAGTTGGTGGAAGTAGAGGCATTGGCGCAGGGGTCAGAAAGTGTCGGGGGGGGGGGGGGGGGACGACATCTCGGTTTCCAAACCAGGTACATACCTTGTCATCTCCAACGACATCCTGAAGCCTAACTGACCCTGAATGATCATTCCTCAACACACCTGACCCTCTCCTAATCATTGACTCGCTCACCGAACAGACGCAGTTATAACGGACATCCCTTTGCTTGGACCACGACTCTACTGCCCCCTACTGGAGTCCCCTAACAGCCGATGTCTCGGACATCCAGACAACAATGTATTATGTAATTATAACCGCTAACAATCGACATAATGTACGACGAATGCTGCAAGGATAGCCGAGGCTCTAGAGGTGCAAGAACTCGCTTGGGTTGGAATCCCGACCCAGTTGTAAACTACCGTCCCGGTATTCCACAGGCAGGGTGAATCATCAATGTGTGTGCCGTCCCTCGGATGGACGTCACACCGTGTGTCCCGTCTGCTGACATTTCCTTGGTGGACGTTGAACTCTTAGATATCCAACCGACGGTGTCCTTCGCGAAGAGTAGGCGAGTCATCAATGGCACCCTGAACAAATTACAGATTGCTGCACAATCAGTCGAACGTCATGCCTGGCCAGCCGCTTCGTGAAAGACTCGGACCAAAAACGTTTCCCTGCCGACCCTGCTTGAAGATGGGGAATAACTGGGACAGTTAAAGAAGAAGGAGGACTAACACCAAGGACTACACATACCGGAGCGTGATGCAAGAGGAGTGCGAAGCGAAGGAAACAACCACCTTCAGTCGCTTCCTCATGTTTACACAACAAATACTTCCAAGTAAAATGTAAATTTAACATACATTTCAGATGGGTATCTATTTATTAGGTATGCTTTAGGATTGCGTTGGGAGGCGGCTCAAGTGAGGACATTAAATAGGCATGAGAGAAGTGGGACGGGGATTTTGGGGGAGAAGGGAAAGGAGGTTGGTATGAGATTTAAATAATGGGGTTGGAGGGAAGAGGTGCATGTGTGTAGTTTGGGAGGAAGAGTTGGGGGTGGAGGTGGAGGTGAAAAATTCCACCAACACAAGAGAGGTATGTGTAGGGGGCACCAAAAGCAGAGCCGAAGGCCAAGATTGAGGGAGGTGGACAAACGATGGGGGGCAGGAGAGGATGCATGGCGTGGACGAGATGCTGATGGATACAGGAGGAAACTCTGAGGAGGGAAAACTGGAAATTTGGAAGGAGGAGGGATTGAGGTGGGGTTAACGAGGGTAGAAAATATCATGGTTTTGGATTTGGGACGATCTGAGATGGTGGTGAACAGCTGTCTTGAAGACCTGGAGGAGAGAATGAGATTGAAGAGGATGTGGAAGTTGGTTTCACAGGTGGGGAAAAAAAGAGGACCAAATGAGTGGAGGTGAGCAGTGATCCTGGATTTAGGTAGTTGCATCAGGAGGGGGTTGATGGTGGACTGTGTGAGCCCTGCAGAAACCTGGGGGGGGGGGGACAAAGCACGGAAAGAGCAGAGGGTGCAAGACCAGAAAGGAGACTGGAGAATACAGAGACCACGACCTGACTGCGATGGCGAAGTGATGGCCCATAGACTCAGCTTCAGCTTGGGAGATTCCATTGATCTTCAAGGCCTTGGTTTCTATGACGCCAAACTCAGCAAGATGTGAGGCAAGGGCCCCAGCACAGAGGGGAGAGCGGTACTCCATCAAGCTGCGGATGAAGGCCTTGTCGGTAGATAGGAGTTCAGGAGTGCTAATGAAGGACTTTGTACAATGGAGGATGCCCAGTCAGCGGCTGGCTTTGGAGGCCAACTTTGAAATGTGGTTTGCCGAAGAGAGATCATTGCTGACAGTGAGACCCAGGAGTTCGTATGACTGAACTTCCTCAAGAGGATTGTTAAGAAAGTACAGGAGGGTCTGCCAGATGGACCTTTTGGAGAGAGAGAGATAGTGAGAGTGTGAGATTTGTCAGGATTGAAAGACATATTCCAAGTATTTGACCAGCTTGTGATTTTGTGAAGGTCTGAAGAGAGGGAAGAGGATGCAGCCTTCCAGTCTGAAGGATGAGGGATGTCAGGGCAGAGAGTGGAGTCCTCAGCAAGGAGATAAAGAGGATTTTGCAGAGTCAGAGAGATAATTTATGAAGATCAAGAAAAGGGATCGACCCTTGTTACCTCCTCTGCCCCGGTTATCTGAACATCCACATCCCAGGGATTCTCTGAGTGACAGTGTAACGGCAAATGTCAAAATCTCTTGCAAGCAAACTTTATTCTGCAAACATTCTTCATCTTTTTCTTCTTGCGAGTACAGCTTCGGCTCCTTGTATTATTTATGGGAGGATGGCTGTGGAGCCGAAGCCTTACCCCTTGACGTTGGGGTCGACGTTCAAAATTTAATTAAAGAATGAGATTATAGTATTCCAACATATGCCAACTAATTCATTTGTTCAATTATCGGTATGTAATGTACTGTGAATGGTTGGAGTCCCAGGAGAGTGTGTGTGTGTGTGTGTGTGTGTGTGTGGTGTGTGTGTGTGTGTGGTGTGTGTGTGTGTGTACTTACGTGCGTGTACATGTTGATCAAAAGGCTGGTGTTGGCTTAGTGGTTAGGATGAACGGTTTGGGATCCTAGGGTCCTGAGTTCGAGGTCCGTGTCCGCTGAATTAACACCAGTAGTGGGGCAGATAACAGCAATTCTTGAGAGGAATCGTGCAAATGATGATACAGCATCAAATTTGGCACATTTGTTCTCCAGGGGATTCTAATCAAATCTGCCTGATTGGCCATTTGAAAATCCAAATTTTGAAAAATTTGAAAAAAAAAATAAAACTTCAAAAAAGTCAAGATCACGAATAATGTTGGATGCTGGCTGAGATTGGTGAATGTTTCAGAAACATCGTCAAAGACGTTCCAAGTCTGCCATGCAGTTTTCTTCCTTTACCGTGGAAGGCAGACACGACGTCACATCCAGTGAACGCATGGAAGTATGGGATCCCTCTAGCTTTCTCAGGCCCTATTGCAGAAACTACCTCATGGACTGGAATCCATCGCACCTTGGCTCCTTGCCAAAGGCAATCCACATGTTCTCAAGACCTAGTTCCTGTAAGGATGGCAGTACAGATATTGCTATGACTAGTACGTCCGTGTCATTAGCCTTAATGATAATGGACTTGCTACCATCCGTCGTTGCATCCCTGGCGTGTACAAATATTCGAGTGTCAGCTTCTTCATGACAACATGGAGACACAGCATCCAGTGACTTCCTTGTGTTGCTAATGGCATCTTCTCCTTTTGTGACAATGACCGTGCTTGTCGTCTGTGCTTCACACATCTTTTCCGCAAGGAAGTGAAACAGCTCAGTCTTGTTGCTGTCATCTCGAAGAAAGCTTCTCCAGTTACTTGGGGTCTTACTGGTTCCTGTCACTCTTCTTCTGATCCTTGCCCCTTTTCGACCTTGCCTCGGACTTCAGACTTGACTTCTTGTACACATCAAACACTACGTCCACCCTCTCGTACCTGGCACCATAGGATTCCACCTTTGGGATGATGTCTTCTTAGCATAGTCATCAAATATCTTTTAAGTGCGTGGAGGTAGGGCATTGATAAGTGCTGAGCCATCAATGATGACTGCATCTCCCTTGGTTCTCTGTCTGGATGTTCATTTGCGCTTCAAGAATTTCAGCCAGCTGTGACTTAAAATTTTTTTTTTTTTCTCATATTTTCAAAATTTGGATTCTCAAATGGCCAATCGGGCAGATTGATTAGAATCCCCTGGAGAACAAATGTGCCAATTTTGAATGCTTGTATCATAATTTGCACGATTTTTCTACTATCTACTACACTACAGGTGGGGTTGACTCAGCTTGTCATCCTTCCGAGGTCGGCAAAATGAGTACCAGTGTACTGGTAGAGGGGCACAGCATCAGTGACACAGCTGTGCTCCAAGAAACAGTCAGAGTGGCGACCTGTCCAAGTTTGTGCCAAATAGCCAAGGAATAACTGCTTTGGCAGTTCCAATGCTCTGTTAAAGAGTATGGGTCCAAGAAGAATAAGACATGTTTATCAGGAGGACAGTGACTCATGCAAATGTGTGTTGGGTCAATGTAAAAAAAAAATTCGTCTAGAAGGCAACAGGGAACTTTTCCCATTCAAATTCATGCTTCAAAGGGGCAGGAACTGGGGGTTGGTTCAGAGAATCTGACTACCACGATAGCTCGCCTGCTCTTTGTGAAGGACACCATGGGATCTTCAACATCCACCAACTGACACCGACAGAAGGGACAACCGTTTAACGTCCATCTGAGAGATGGCGCACACATTGCTGAATCACCCTACCTGTGAAACACCAGGATGACAGTTTATAGGTGGGTCGGGATTCGAACCCAGGCCAGACAGTTCAGAGTTGAGTGCACATATCATTCAGCTGTCCTGACAGCCCTCGTATACGATTATATAGATGTGAATAATGAAAAGGATCCATAACAGACTAGTTGTGAAACGGACTCCAAGAATGAACCCATGAAAGTAAATCCATCTGGTACCTGTCTGGGTCTCTCCTGACAACCGTGAAAAGAGCCCTCCGATTAAAATCACTGCAAAGAAAGTCTCCATCAATACCCTTCAAGAGGAAAACAGGTGTAAACACCATCTAAAAATGATGCTGGACTCAAACCCACAGATAAATCTTTCTCTTAAAGCCATTTGAGGACATCGTATTGAGGTGGACGCCGGAGAAGTTCTAAATTGTGGTGCCAGCTTCATGAAACCTCCTGATATAGTATTATAAATACTAGAAACATCATTTACTCTGGCATCAGGATCTCATCCGGCCTGAAGAGTACCATGTGACACTGTCTGGAAACTACACAGTAAAGGTCTGACATCTGTGCCGAGTTTGGCTTCATTGTCAGAGGGGAAAACCTTTTGACTCTTCCTCCCTCACCTTCTCCCCTCCCTCACCTTCTCCCCTCCCTCCCCACTCCATTCCACTCCTCGTCTCGTCTCAACCTCTACCAAGAGATTACTGCACTAAATATTAATATACAAGGAATGAGAAGGCCATTTGGCCCTGTGACGTCTGTGTTATGTCACACCCCACCTATATTGCAGGTGAATAGTGCCAATGAGCTAACTCCAACGGTGCACACATTGATGAATCGTTCTACCTGCGAAATATCAGGATGGCAGTGTATATAGCTTTGCTGGGATTCGAACCCAGGCTAGACAGCTTAGAGGCAGGTGTGCATACCTTAAACCTCTTCTGCCAGCCCATACAAAGTATGTATATAATCTGTACTGTGCACCAGACTTGGTGGTATAACGGTTCGTGTGTCCTCTCTGAGTCTGGGAGGTTGTTGGTTTGAACCCTGACCAAGTCGTAACAAAGATTTTAAAAGGTATGAGCTACTTCCTTGCTTGAAGCTCAGCATTTAACAGGATGGAGCACGGACAAACAACACTGGGAAGGCAATGGCAAACCACTCTTACCAGGACACTGCTTCGGTAGCACCAATGCTCTGGAAAGAGCATGGTACATGAAAATGAAAATATAAGGTATAAGGTATGATTTTTATTTTTCAATAATCAATTATATCTAATGAATCAGGAAATATTTTTCTAATAATATATACTTTAAGTGGTTGATGTGTCTTGTAATATTGTGAGTATGCAGTTGCGAGAACCTTTTGAAGACCCCTTGATTCGCAATTGCCGGTGTGGACGTGCGTCCTGTGCGGACGTGTTGCTCGCTGCTCGAACATATTTTTGGAAAGCAGCTCATGCTGCGATGTGTTGATATTTTGCAGGCTTCACAAACGGACCTGCGGTGCCAAGGAGTTGGCTCGGAGCCGAAACCAACCTTTTCAAGGTCACCTGCTGGAGAGATGGAGAATGTTTGAAGTGTCCGTGTGCGGTCTCCGATGAGTGAGTATGCAGCTTGAGTTTGTCTGATTCTCCTCTCAAATCCAGAATCGCACGATTCTCAGGTGGAACTTTTTGTTTTGGTTTGAAGTATCTTCAAGGAAAGTAATGTTATTCCCTTACGACGTGCACAATCGCAGCGCTCGGTGTTGAAAGACGGCCTTGATTGAGGAGTTGTTGCCAAATTGCGCAAATATGTTACTCGCCTGCGATGTTAAACATTTTCAGTGGAATCAGGTAGGTTTCCAGGTGATTCTGAGATAGCTTGGGCGGTCGTTGAGGAAGTCGCAAAGTAAACAGGAAGTCAAAGGGATGATAAAAATCAGAGTGCGCACCCATGGGGCAGTTCTGCTCAAAATCCTCCTAAATGTTCAAAATACAACGCCGAGCGAGCTTGAACGAAGCAGAATTAACGGAGTCATCGAGACGCACCACAGCACGAGGAGAGCGGTCGTAGGAGAAGGGCGTGAACAGTGGCTCGGCGGGTGTAGTAATGCTCGGTCAGGGAAATGAAAGACACCATGAGGTGACTAAGGGCAGCAGACTGGAAATCCTATTGCAGGGAAGAGCTCGAGACAATGGACTCAGGAAGACAGTTCCCAAAAATGAGAAAAGATGGTTGCGGAAGAATGGAGGTTAGTTTTGAGTTTCCACTTGCGAAGGGTACCGAGGAAAGGGTTTGTGGCAGAACTCACGTGACCTCGAGGAACAAGGGCCTGGGTGTCGAGGTGAGATGACTGGAGGATCAAGATGGGAATAGAGTTGATAAAAACATGACATTTTACACAATTTGTTAAAGTAACTGACTCATTGTACTTTGGTTCTATTGTTCATTTCTTTTTTTGTGCATTTCTCAGTCAGGTGGGATTCCTGTTTAGTTGGAGGGGGCGTGGGAACCTGGCCGTGGAGGTCATGATGACCAACTTTGGAGGAGACCTCAAAGACAGCCTGGAACTCTTCACACTATTTCAAGCGTTGACGTCGCAAGGTGAGTTGGGAGTCGGATGAGAAGGATGGGTGCGATGGGGACAGGTGCTTTTTCAACCACAAAATGCAGACGCACTGCTTTGTCCATTGTGCTATGTTATATTGTGATTTGTGGAGGAAAGGACAGAGGACAAATGCTCACCAGAAATACATTTGAACAGGTACCTCAAGAAGACAAAGGAAGGTGACAGGTAAAAGTTGCCGCATCTCGTGTGAAATTTGTGTTGGGCTCTGGTTTTGACAAACACTCTTTCCAGATCATATGATGTTGTTGGTTTTCCTTTTCACGACGAGAACAAGAGGGTTCTCGATAAGATCGTGTGCATCCATGCAACATTGTACAACAAGAGCGAGAGTTGCTTCGCAATACATGTCCCCGACCGATGTGATATCTTCTCAGTCCAAAAAGGGCAAACTTATAGTCCCCTCGATTGAAACCAGTAGGGAACTAATAGTGCCATTTTATGAGGTCTGGGAAAGCGTTGATACGGAGAGGCATGTTTATGTTGCTGAAAACATTCAACCATGGCAATGTGGCATGACTATATGGGGAAAGTGCTGGCAGGAAGGTCATCCTGGTGTTTCACATGGCAGGGCGAGGCATCGATGTGTGTGCCGTCCCTGGGATGAACGTTAAACCGGGCGTCCTGTCTGCCAAAATTAGTTTGGTGGATGTTAATGATCCCAAGGTGTGTTGGCAAAAAGTACCATGGCCAAATTCCAAATCACTGCCCTATCTACCGCTGAGAAGGCAATGACAAACCACCTAATATAATCCTTTTCAAAGAACCACTTTGTCAGCACCGACACTAGAGCACAGAATGGTGCATGAGAATCATAAACATGGGGAAAGAACTGCATCAAAGGTGAGTGTGCTATCCCTGGGTTAGCCTGCCAGCTTAATGTGCTTGGGCAATGTGCCTCAATAAATTCGTGCCAACATATGTGAGAAGATGGCAGTTGAGATGTTGAGGAGCTTGGGTGTCTGAAACCCCAAATGAGAAATCCTCATGTTTTCTTCTTCTTCTTCTTCTGTCATATGTAGCACAAGGCTGCGGGATAGCAAAATTGGCTGAGGGTGCCCATGTGCCGCTGATGCCTCCTGTAGGTCATGCCAGGAATATGTCATCTGTTCAGGGTGCTCACGATAACTCGCCGACTCGACATGAAGGACAACGTGGGATCTTTAACGTCCACCAACTAATGCCGGCAGACGGGAGACCCAGTTTCATGTTCATCGGAGGGTCGGCAACAAACATTGATGCCTTGCCCTGCCTGCCAGACACCAGGAAGACAGTTTGCAGCTGGGCCGAGATTGAAACCCAAGCTCGACGGCTCACAGGTGAGTGCACACCTTCAGGCCATCCTGCCAGCCCCTATCCTCATGTTCATACAATGCAGATAATTATCTTTTCATCATATCTTTGTCTATAGGGGATGACATTTCAGGACCTTATACAGTAGAAGATGTCTGGGAAGGTGGAAAGGGGGACAAGGTTTTGCTGTGTTTTCTCAGTTATCAATCAATCAATTCCTGATGAGGCCCGTTTCGTTGAGTTCTCAATCCTCAATCCTCTTCACGAAGAAAGAAGAGGTCAAAGAAGCATAAATCAAAACAAAGCAATTGTAAAAAGATGGGATTTCAGGAGAGAATTAAAAACCTCAATTGAGGAGGCTGTGCAGATTTTTTTTTGAGGCAGCAGGTTCCGCAGTGAAGGAGATTGTCGGAAGATATCCCCGACTCTTCTGACGGCCCCCAAGGCACGGCGTGCATGTATGGAAGTAACAAATTGATGCAAAAAGGCAAGCTGTTTGAGCAGGATCACTGGTGTTTCACCTTCCCAAATAAATGCCCCAATTGAGGGTGGGAGAACTGTTCGTGCATGGTCATGTAACTTGTGATTCTCCATAAACGCTTTACGTGATGCCGGCACGGACAGATGTAAGGCATCGTTATGGAGGTGGAAGGACCGAGTTATGGTCTGTAGCTCCTTCAGCACTTCACAGAAATTTACTCCTGATTGGCAGAAGACACTATAGTAGTTTTTGTTGTAATTATTCCTCCTTGCCGCTCCCCTTCTCATACCGTAATGTACTTGTGTGGTTGTTCTAGTCCACCTGTTCCCCTCTGCTGGGGCGTCAACCTCTATCCTTTGTCGTTTCGCAATTCCATGAGCTTCGACTTCTGTATAAAAGATAAGCATGACTTGTGAGATAATCATCATCCCCATGAACTCGTGTTTGTCATCACCATCATCAACATTGCCATTGCATTATTGGATCAAGTTTATCATCATTGATATTAAAGTTAAGGTTTCATGATCTTAATAACTCAAGAAAATAAAGTTTATTTTCAATTCTTAATCCAGGAAAATCAGCCTGGTGTTGGCTTAACGGTTAAGGTGGCTGCCTTAAGATCTTAGGGTCTTGAGTTTGGCCCCTGTTGTGCTGTTGAACAACACCAGGTGGGTTCATTCAGCCTGTCATCCTTCTGAGGTCAGAAAAATGAGTACCAGCTTATTGGACATGGGGCACTGCATCAGCAGCACAGCTGCACTCCGAGGAATGATGCAACCAGCAGCTGCAGGCTGCATCTGAAATATTAAAACCTTATTTTATGTTCTTAATCACTTTTTTTTTCATGAAAGTAAAGAGCACAAAAACATTGTACATACAAACACCTTAATTAAGGGTACAGTTTGGACAAATATTAAAGTTTAAGTCCCGAACCCGATTTTCCCCATAAGTTTGCGGATTGGCGGTTCACGGGGATTTTCATTTGTTTTTGTTTTTTTCGCTCACCCTTCAAGAACATAACCCCCGCGAACGGCAAGTCCCTCCTGTATATACTTCAACGCTGCGTGGGTATCGCGTTCTATGAACTCTCTCGTTGTATCGGGTATGTCTCGCAGCACGTTTCACGAATCGGTCTCAATGTGGACCATCTGCCGTGGACACGCACTGGGACAACTGCCGCATGTGTCTTCCCTTTGCGTAATGCATTTTCCATTTCAGACAGTTGCCCGGTCACGGAGCTCAGAACGAACATTTGGGTGATGTATACCACTTACCACACGAAGGGTTCATGCCACAGATGTATGGAGAAATGAAATCCGAATTGTAACGTTAACTTATTTCAACAACATCACATGTGAGCATCTCACTTGTGTGGGCCACCAGTGTGAAAAGGATTTCGTTTTAAAACAAACAATTGTGTTCCATTGTAATCGTGTGGGCGAGCAGGATGTAGAACAGAGGGATATGCACACTCGCCTTTGAGCTGCCCATTCTGGGTTCAATTCCAAATCTGACTAGAAACTGTCACCTTGGGATTCCAAACCCAACTTCAAACTGCCACCTTCGGATCCCAAACCCAACTAGAAACTGCCACCTTGGCGTTACCAAACCCAACTTCAAACTGCCACCTTGGGATCCTCAAACCCAACTAGAAACTGCCACCTTGGGTTCCCAAACCCAACTTCAACTGCCACCTTGGATCCCAAACCCAACTAGAAAACTGCCACCTGGGATCCCAAGCCCAACTTCAAACTGCCACCTTGAGATCCCAAACCCAACTGGAAACTTCCAACCTGGGATCCCAAACCCAACTTCAAACTGCCACCTTGGGATCCCAAACCCAATGAGAAACTGCCACCTTGGGATCCCAAACCCAACTTAAAACTGCCACCTTGGGATCCCAAACCCAACTAGAAACTGCCACCTTGGGTTACCAAACCCAACTTCAAACTGCCACCTTGGGAT
>CM068956.1:157468862-157490931 GCA_035128595.1 Eptatretus atami | reverse complement strand
ACCTCAAAGACAGCCTGGAACTCTTCACACTATTTCAAGCGTTGACGTCGCAAGGTGAGTTGGGAGTCGGATGAGAAGGATGGGTGCGATGGGGACAGTGCTTTTTCAACCACAAAATGCAGACGCACTGCTTTGTCCATTGTGCTATGTTTATTGTGATTTGTGGAGGAAAGGACAGAGGACAAATGCTCACCAGAAATACATTTGAACAGGTACCTCAAGAAGACAAAGGAAGGTGACAGGTAAAAGTTGCCGCATCTCGTGTGAAATTTGTGTTGGGCTCTGGTTTTGACAAACACTCTTTCCAGATCATATGATGTTGTTGGTTTTCCTTTTCACGACGAGAACAAGAGGGTTCTCGATAAGATCGTGTGCATCCATGCAACATTGTACAACAAGAGCGAGAGTTGCTTCGCAATACATGTCCCCGACCGATGTGATATCTTCTCAGTCCAAAAAGGGCAAACTTATAGTCCCCTCGATTGAAACAGTAGGGAACTAATAGTGCCATTTTATGAGGTCTGGGAAAGCGTTGATACGGAGAGGCATGTTTATGTTGCTGAAAACATTCAACCATGGCAATGTGGCATGACTATATGGGGAAAGTGCTGGCAGGAAGGTCATCCTGGTGTTTCACATGCAGGGCGAGGCATCGATGTGTGTGCCGTCCCTGGGATGAACGTTAAACCGGGCGTCCTGTCTGCCAAAATTAGTTTGGTGGATGTTAATGATCCCAAGGTGTGTGGCAAAAAGTACCATGGCCAAATTCCAAATCACTGCACTATCTACCGCTGAGAAGGCAATGACAAACCACCTAATATAATCCTTTTCAAAGAACCACTTTGTCAGCACCGACACTAGAGCACAGAATGGTGCATGAGAATCATAAACATGGGGGGAAGAACTGCATCAAAGGTGAGTGTGCTATCCCTGGGTTAGCCTGCCAGCTTAATGTGCTTGGGCCATGTGCCTCAATAAATTCGTGCCAACATATGTGAGAAGATGGCAGTTGAGATGTTGAGGACTTGGGTGTCTGAAACCCCAAATGAGAAATCCTCATGTTTTCTTCTTCTTCTTCTTCTGTCATATGTAGCACAAGGCTGCGGGATAGCAAAATTGGCTGAGGGTGCCCATGTGCCGCTGATGCCTCCTGTAGGTCATGCCAGGAATATGTCATCTGTTCAGGGTGCTCACGATAACTCGCCGACTGACATGAAGGACAACGTGGGATCTTTAACGTCCACCAACTAATCCGGCAAACGGGAGACCCAGTTTCATGTTCATCGGAGGGTCGGCAACAAACATTGATGCCTTGCCCTGCCTGCCAGACACCAGGAAGACAGTTTGCAGCTGGCCGAGATTGAAACCCAAGCTCGACGGCTCACAGGTGAGTGCACACCTTCAGGCCATCCTGCCAGCCCCTATCCTCAGTTCATACAATGCAGATAATTATCTTTTCATCATATCTTTGTCTATAGGGGATGACATTTCAGGACCTTATACAGTAGAAGATGTCTGGGAAGGTGGAAAGGGGTGCAAGGTTTTGCTGTGTTTTCTCAGTTATCAATCAATCAATTCCTGATGAGGCCCGTTTCGTTGAGTTCTCAATCCTCAATCCTCTTCACGAAGAAAGAAGAGGTCAAAGAAGCATAAATTAAAACAAAGCAATTGTAAAAAGATGGATTTCAGGAGAGAATTAAAAACCTCAATTGAGGAGGCTGTGCAGATTTTTTTTGAGCAGCAGGTTCCGCAGTGAAGGAGATTGTCGGAAGATATCCCCGACTCTTCTGACGGCCCCCAAGGCACGGCGTGCATGTATGGAAGTAACAAATTGATGCAAAAAGGCAAGCGTGTTTGAGCAGGATCACTGGTGTTTCACCTTCCCAAATAAATGCCCCAATTGAGGGTGGGAGAACTGTTCGTGCATGGTCATGTAACTCTGTGATTCTCCATAAACGCTTTACGTGATGCCGGCACGGACAGATGTAAGGCATCGTTATGGAGGTGGAAGGACCGAGTTATGGTCTGTAGCTCCTTCAGCACTTCACAGAAATTTACTCCTGATTGGCAGAAGACACTATAGTAGTTTTTGTTGTAATTATTCCTCCTTGCCGCTCCCCTTCTCATACCGTAATGTACTTGTGGGTTGTTCTAGTCCACCTGTTCCCTCTGCTGGGGCGTCAACCTCTATCCTTTGTCGTTTCGCAATTCCATGAGCTTCGACTTCTGTATAAAAGATAAGCATGACTTGTGAGATAATCATCATCCCCATGAACTCGTGTTTGTCATCACCATCATCAACATTGCCATTGCATTATTGGATCAAGTTTATCATCATTGATATTAAAGTTAAGGTTTCATGATCTTAATAACTCAAGAAAATAAAGTTTATTTTAAATTCTTAATCCAGGAAAATCAGCCTGGTGTTGGCTTAACGGTTAAGGTGGCTGCCTTAAGATCTTAGGGTCTTGAGTTTGGCCCCTGTTGTGCTGTGAACAACACCAGGTGGTTCATTCAGCCTTCATCCTTCTGAGGTCAGCAAAATGAGTACCAGCTCACTGGACATGGGCATGCATCAGCAGCACAGCTGCACTCCAGGAACGATGCAACCAGCAGCTGCAGGCTGCATCTGAAATAATAAAACCTTATTTTATGTTCTTAATCACTCTTTTTTTTCATGAAAGTAAAGAGCACAAAAACAATGTACATACAAACACCTTAATTAAGGGTACAGTTTGACAAATATTAAAGTTTAAGTCCCGAACCGATTTTCCCCATAAGTTTGCGGATTGGCGGTTCACGGGGATTTTCATTTTTTTGTTTTTTTCGCTCAACCTTCAGAACATAACCCCCGCGAACGGCAAGTCCCTCCTGTATATACTTCAACGCTGTGTGGTATCGCGTTCTATGAACTCTCTCGTTGTATCGGGTATGTCTCGCAGCACTTTCACGAATCGGTCTCAATGTGGACCATCTGCCGTGGACACGCACTGGGACAACTGCCGCATGTGTCTTCCCTTTGCGTAATGCATTTTCCATTTCAAACAGTTGCCCGTCACGGAGCTCAGAATGAACATTGTGATGTATACCACTTACCACACGAAGGGTTCATGCCACGAAGTATGAGGAGAAATGAAATCCGAATTGTAACGTTAACTTATTTCAACAACATCACATGTGAGCATCTCACTTGTGTGGGCCACCAGTGTGTAAAGGATTTCGTTTTAAAACAAACAATTGTGTTCCATTGTAATCGTGTGGCGAGCAGGATGTAGAACAGAGGGATATGCACACTCGCCTTTGAGCTGCCCATTCTGGGTTCAATTCCAAATCTGACTAGAAACTGTCACCTTGGGATTCCAAACCCAACTTCAAACTGCCACCTTCGGATCCCAAACCCAACTAGAAACTGCCACCTTGGGATCCAAAACCAACTAGAAACTGCCACCTTGGGTTACCAAACCCAACTTCAAACTGCCACCTTGGGATCTCAAACCCAACTAGAAACTGCCACCTTGGGTTCCCAAACCCAACTTCACACTGCCACCTTGAGATCCCAAACCCAACTAGAAACTGCCACCCTGGGATCCCAAGCCCAACTTCAAACTGCCACCTTGAGATCCCAAACCCAACTGGAAACTTCCAACCTGGGATCCCAAACCCAACTTCAAACTGCCACCTTGGGATCCCAAACCCAATGAGAAACTGCCACCTTGGGATCCCAAACCCAACTTCAAACTGCCACCTTGGGATCCCAAACCCAACTAGAAACTGCCACCTTGGGTTACCAAACCCAACTTCAAACTCCACCTTGGGATCTCAAACCCAACTAGAAACTGCCACCTTGGGTTCCCAAACCCAACTTCAAACTGCCACCTTGAGATCCCAAACCCAACTAGAAACTGCCACCCTGGGATCCCAAGCCCAACTTCAAACTGCCACCTTGAATCCCAAACCAACTGGAAACTTCCAACCTGGGATCCCAAACCAACTTCAAACTGCCACCTTGGATCCCAAACCCAATGAGAAACTGCCACCTTGGGATCCCAAACCCAACTTCAAACTGCCACCTTGGGATCCCAAACCCAACTAGAAACTGCCACTTGGGTTACCAAACCCAACTTCAAACTGCCACCTTGGGATCCCAAACCCAACTTCAAACTGCCACCTTCGGATCCCAAACCCAACTAGAAACTGCCACCTTGGGATCCAAAACCCAACTAGAAACTGCCACCTTGGGTTACCAAACCCAACTTCAAACTGCCACCTTGGGATCTCAAACCCAACTAGAAACTGCACCTTGGGTTCCCAAACCCAACTTCAAACTGCCACCTTGAGATCCCAAACCCAACTAGAAACTGCCACTCTGGGATCCCAAGCCCAACTTCAAACTGCCACCTTGAGATCCCAAACCCAACTGGAAACTTCCAACCTGGGATCCCAACCCAACTTCAAACTGCCACCTTGGGATCCCAAACCCAATGAGAAACTGCCACCTTGGGATCCCAAACCCAACTTAAAACTGCCACCTTGGGATCCCAAACCCAACTAGAAACTGCCACCTTGGGTTACAAACCCAACTTCAAACTGCCACCTTGGGATCTGAAACCCAACTAGAAACTGCCACCTTGGGTTCCCAACCCAACTTCAAACTGCCACCTTGAGATCCCAAACCCAACTGAAACTGCCACCTGAGATCCCAAACCCAACTTCAAACTGCCACCTTGAGATCCCAAACCCAACTTCAAACTGCCACCTTGAGATCCCAAACCCAACTAGAAACTGCCACCTTGGGATCCCAAACCCAACTTCAAACTGCCACCTTGAGATCCCAAACCCAACTAGAAACTGCCACCTTGGGTTCCCAAACCCAACTTCAAACTGCCACCTTGGGATCCCAAACCCAACTTCAAACTGCCACCTTGAGATCCCAAACCCAACTGGAAACTGCCACCCTGGGATCCCAAGCCCAACTTCAAACTGCCGGCCTTGAGATCCCAAACCCAACTTCAAACTGCCACCTTGAGATCCCAAACCCAACTAGAAACTGCCACCTTGAGATCCAAACCAACTAGAAAACTGCCACCTTGAGATCCCAACCCAACTAGAAACTGCCACCACCTTGAGATCCCAAACCCAACTAGAAACTGCCACCTTGAGATCCCAAACCCAACTAGAAACTGCCACCCTGGTGCTTTGCAAACAGGGCTTTGTGTAAATGAGAACACATTCCTTCGGGGTGGGAAGACGTTTAGCATTCACTGATCGGCGTTAAATATTTCACTGAGCTTTTCGAAAAATGTTGGCCGTTACTCTGCTGCTACCCTGGTTAACTTCCCAATTCTGCCCTCTTTTATATCTGTCTACACCCTCAGGTGATATTGAACATGTGGTGAAGATCGGCCTGCGGAGCCTGATTAAATGGACATGGCAAAAGGTGATGAAGATGATGATGACTTGATGTGGTTATGCATCCTTTGGCGATTTGTCATCGAGGCTCAGGTTAACGGATCGTTAAAAGATGGGGTAATGGTTACCCCCACCTGTATTACTTGATACGTTGAGTACGTCGACTATTTCCTTTATCCTACAAGAAGTCCTACATGCATGTAGGCTATGTGTATCACTGCATGGCCACATGGTTGATTTTGAAACTATCTGTGTTGTCCAAGTTGGAATGGAATACACTGTATGAGATCAAACCTCCACAGACCCCCAACTTTCCAGCTCCTTATGATCTAGTGGGACATCCCGCGTGCGAGTACGATGCTCGACATGTCGATCCGATTCAAAGGTCATCCGAAAACATTTCATACGCAGACAGGGTGTGCCTTACAGTGAAACATTCCGTACTGCGGAGAGAGGGCATGAAGACAAGATGAGTTGAAGATGCAGGAGAGCTGAAGAGGGTGCAGGCAATTCGCAGGGCATTGCGGAGCGACAAGCAGTCGTCCAATCCCGCACTTTGCGTGCAGCCACCACGGCAGTCCATAATTGAAAACACGGGTTTTCCCAGCGGCTTCGACAATCCATCTCACCGCGTCCCGCTCCCTTTTCTCTCTCGTTCTCAATCTCACTCTCCCTCCCACCTTGCTCACTGCCGCATTGCATCCCACAGTCCATCTGCGTGAAACCTGTGCCGCTATGTAAGCGCATTCGGCCCGGCAGCACCACTATACTTAAGGAGGGGGTTTCGGGTCGTGGTCGCGTGTAACGCAGAATATGGGCCTCTTGAAGTTTTCCAAAACGTTTTCACCTGTGTTTGCTGCATCGGCATTACGGAGGACAAAATTGGTGCTGGAGGGGCGTTTTGGATGCCGGACAGCTGAATGAAAATGTTTCCATAGATCTCAATAATTTATAGAGGCAGTACTGGTGTGTGTGTGTGTGTGTGTGTGTGTGTGTGTGTACATACATACTCGTGGGGTATGCTTACACATTGTAAGCAATAACGAACCGTGCTTCCCCATTGTCTCGGGTCACTCGCCTGCATTTTTTTCATTTATTTATTTTCTTTTCTTTTTTCATTTATTGATATTTTCATTAACGGATACTTTCTGACAGTTAGGTTTTTTGTTTTTTTCTGATGTATCGGCTTCGATGTCTATCGGCACACAAATTACCGTGCTTCCTCATTGTCTCGGGTCGCTCACCTGTATTAATTTTTTTCATTTAGTTATTTTCATTTATTTATATTTTCATTTATGGATGCTTTCCGTAGGTTCTGTGATGTTTCCCTTTGTATCGGCTTTGATGTCCTTCGGCACGTGAAAGTTCAGCTTTCTTTGTCACTCTGGAAGGGACCGAACTTTAATATCAGTCAGTCAATGAGTCGTTAGAATGATGTATATATATATATATTTGTTGTGTCAACTAACGGCGTTTGTCACGCCGAAGGTCTTTAACCTTCACAAATGATCCAAACGTTCTCTGAATTCATACCATGTGGATTAAATTTTGATACTTCCCCAAGGATCACCCAAATGCAAACCAAAACTGGTAGTTGGTAGCGTGGGAAGGCTGAAGGCAGGAAGACTTTTTTTATAAATAAAGAGCAATCATCTTCTTCTTGCGTATGGCAGCTTAACTGCCGGGGTAGCTATCAATTCTTGGAAGCACGACTGTGTCGCTGATGCAGTGCCCCCTCTACCAGTACACACTGGTACTCACTTCGCCAAACTCGGAAGGATGACAGGCTGAGTCAACCCCCTGGTGTATTTTAATCAGCGGCCAACGGGGCTTGAACTCAAGACCCTAGGATCCCAAGCCACCACCTTAACCACTAAGCCAACACGAGGTTAATAAAGAGCAATGAATAGAGGTGGGGGGGGGGGAGACAAGATGCTAATAAACAGAACGAACCAGGTGATCGAAAAAGAAACTAATGGGGAGCACATGTACTTATTTCCAAATAATCTATACCCTGCTAATGGCACCACAATGCTAGAGTTGAACCAGAACAAAGGGGCAAGCGAGCACTTAATGCATGCATGCGGTCTTGAGCTGGTGTTGTACATGGCTGGAGATCGAGCGATGGCGATGAGGAGATCAAGAGACGAGGGGAGATGAGTCCACTGCCTGAGATGGTGCCAGGGCTTAAGTCCTCTTTGTTCTCCTCTGTATCTCGAACCAGAAGCTCTCTTAAGCCCAACTTGAAGTGCTCAAGTGATCTCTCTATCTCAAACCAGAAGCACACTTTAGTCCAATTGTTCTCTCGACACGCACATGCGTGGACCTGACTTCTTTGCCTTTAGTATCCGCCTTCCGGCACACGGCTGTTTCTGCCATTGACCTCCTGCTGCCAGTGTTAGGCTCTGCCTTTTGGGCTGTTCCGATCCTCTCCAGGGCGCCGCAACTCACTCCTCCAACATGGCGTGCAGTCCTTTGGCAAAACAGCCCGTGTTGTCCATTTGCAAGTCCCTTTCTGTTATGTACCATTGGGCCCAAAAGTCCTCCACCTGGCCTCGCTACTACAGAATGTTATACACAACACAGTCTGACCCTATTATTCTCTGTGGTTTACAATCACCGCCTCCATCCAGGTACATATTACATATGACATAGCTCTGACAGGTGCCTAATGCAGGTGTAAATCTATTCTACTCGAGCACACAGACCAAGCTATTCTTAGCACATTCTACCTATTCCCCTGAACCTTGCATGAATGTGGCTGTTTCACCTGAACCATGCATGAATGTGTTTTAAGTGCAGAAGCTGCTGCGCAGGAGCAATCACATTCTAATATAGCAAGCAGTGTAAACTGGTGTCAAGCAACCTCCAAGACCAGATGACTTGCTATCTGCAGTTGAGGCAGGAATGCATTAAGGGCAGGTTGGCAGCGACAAAACCGACACCCCTCACTGGCTTTGCTAGTGGGGAGGGGGCCTTGACACCCTGCCATGACTCAAAACTAAAAAAACTCAGGCTGTCATCCTTCTGAGGTCAGAAAATTGAGGACCAGCTAACCGGTAACAGGAGCACTGCATCAGCGGCACAGCCGTGCTTCCAGAAAATGATGCAACCAGCAGACAAAGGCTGCATCCGAAACAACAACTCCTGTCTGTTTGTCTGTCTGTCTATGAACAGGATATCTCAAAACGTGATGGATGAATCTGGATGAAACTTGATGGACAGGTTGGGTGTGTGACGAGGACAAATTGATTCGATCTTGGTGATCCGGACCTGGATCCGGATATTCGCATTTTTAAGTGGTTCTTCACCATTGGGCGATTGGGCCGAAAACTATGTGGAGCATGATATTTCAAAAAGTTGTGGACGAGTTGTGACAAAACTAGGTGGATGAGTTGGTTAGGTGACGAGAACAAGCCGATTCAATTTTGGTTCAGGTCCAGATCCAGATCCGGCCTATCAGTGGGATACAAAACATAAAATGTTCATCCTTGCGGAGGTATGCGCTCCACCGAGTGTCGTTCAAGTTACCTCCACCACCGAAGGTGAAGGAGGTTATGTTTTCACCCCTTTCTGTTTGTTTCTTTATTACTTGAAAAAGTCAAAGATTTTTCAAGTATATTGGTCAGTCGATTTTGTTATTCTGTCTGTTTGTCTGTCTGTTTGTTTGTTTGTTTGTTTGTTTGTCAATCGCCCACAGGTCAAAATTTTAAACCAATCATCAGGAAACTTCACCACATGGTAGAGTTTGTCATGGGCAAGAAGCCCATTGCTTTTGAGGTCAAAAGGTCAATGAATTTGTCGAATTTCTAAAATCCTCAGTTTTCATCCGATTGATCTGAAATTTGAAGAAAATTTAGATATCAGCTCACACTGACTTCAACCAGCCAATTGTTTTTGAGGTCAACATCGTCCAAAAGGTCAACATAGGCCGTATTTATAAAATTGTCAATTTTCATCCGATTGACTTGATAATTAAGCAGCAATTGCGTAGTGCATCACTGAATTTGGAAACCAACAAACTTTTGAGGTCAAAAGGTCAAAGGTCAACTCAAGGTCAAACTTATAAAATCATCAATTTCAACCTGAAAAATAATCAATTTTCATCCGATTGACCTGAGCTTTGATTAGGATTGTCAATTTTTAATTTGAATGAAATGGCCAATTTGATGTAGCCATGGCAACCTTTGGAGAGGTGGTGGATTTTGCAAGTATCGTGCTCCGCACGACGTCTTTTTCTTGTTAATTGCCAGAATCCTTCGGATTTCGGCAATTATTTTGGTCGGTTGTGTGTGTCATTCTGTGTGTCTGTCTGTCTGTTTGTTTGTGTGTTTGTTTACCCTGTAGCAGCCACACCGTTTCAGCGACCAAACTGTCGGTTTTGGTGAATCTAGGTCAAAGGTCAAGGTCAAGGTCACCGAAAAACCGAAATTCTTATTTTCGCATAACATCCGCTAAAATGGTCGTATCGACTTCAAACCAAATCCAAAATGTGCATCTTCCGATACTGCATCCAACCATATGTCTCATTGGGGTGTCACACCAACACCCTTCTTAGCGGTCGGGGGTCGAATGTCAGGGGGTCGGGTCAAAACTTTCAAATTGCGATAAAAACGCCATTTCAAGTCCGATTGACTTCCAAGTTATGATCATGACCAAACTAAGTGCTATAACTCATTAAACAGTAGCATTATCGACTTATAAGAACCAAATTGATTTCCAGGTTTATTGTTTTTTCAGAGATCATGGAGATATGACAAAGTTATTCCGGCAATTCCTTGCTCAATGAGCAATTTAATTTGTTTGTTTGTTTGTGCGCACGATATCTCGAAAAGTTGTGCACGGATTCAGATGAAACTTGGTGAACTGGTTCTGTGGGTGACGAGGACGAATTGATTCAATTTTGGTGAAGATCAGAATCCAGGAATTGTTTTTAATTTTTGGAGTGATTCTTCACCATTGAGAGATAGGGCCAATAACGATATACAGTATCGCATGATATTTCAAAAATTTATTGGGCCCGATATGTCCACATGGATGAGGCATTGCGCTCTACTGAGTGCCTTTCTAGGTCATTCTGTCTTTGTACTTGATTTCAGTGTCTCTTTTGTTTTGTGTTTATTGAATATCTATTTATTAATTAATTTCTTTGTGCATGTCTTTTTCTGCTATCCTTCCCGCACAAACAGATTCGGTTTAATTGACAACCCCTGGGGGAATTAAATTCACTTAATGACCCAAATTGATAACCGATGTGGTTTAGATCTTGTTCAGAGTGCACACCGCGTTCTTCACTCCAGTGCACTTTGTACATAAACTGCCTTCAGTGTGGTCATGGTCGTTCGCGAAGTTATTTTGTGGCGTGCTCAATGTCCACGCCAGCTGTGGCTGTGGTGAAAGCGGTTGACGTCGGGGCCGTGCACGCGACGGTATTTAATAAATTCCATTTGGTGCCGTTTTGCGATCTTAAATAACAGTTGTTGTAGTCTGTGAACTTTAGGTACTTGTGTTAGTAAACATGTGACGGGCTGTTTTAATCCATCGATAAGTTTCGTGCTGTTTCTAAGCAGAATGTGGACCGTTTCCATCGTCCATTGCAATCAGCAAAAACTACACATTGTTTGTATTCTGGTGAGGACCTGATTCGTGGAAGTGGAGAAGAAGAGTGTGTGTCTGTGTGTGTTTGTGTGTCTCATTGGTTGTTATCTCCATATGCGAGTTTCAGAAGGTGGAACGTAGTCCTCCCATGTCTCGAAGTATCCACCTCCGTTTCAGTAAGGAATCACGATTCATGGACCAAGTTGTGAAGTTTTCTTGTTCTCAAACTTTTGTTCCGAGGCCTCTTTGCAGGCTCGAGTCTTGCACGCAACAGTAACACCGATTTCGTGAAAACAATTGGTGTCCCTGGAGTCTCGCTAACTATCGCTGCTTCCGCAGGATTGAACAACACCACGACTCATTTTTTTAAATGTTCAACTGATGAAGATAAATCACATTAAAAATAAAATAACAACGATGAACTCGACGTGCAACATCATCATGGTACCCCTCATCACGAGGGATGTTGAGAGTTACATGGGCTGAGAACCTTAGATACCGTGCATTTTGATTTATTGATTCTGTGCGTAATATGGTCGATTTATCGATCATATTTTATAGAATCTGTGTCACTTGTTTACTGCATGGGATTGGAACATACTTTTTGGATCTTATCAACTGAAATCCCGTAAGAGTATTGTGAACCGCTTCCCAGTGGCTGAGATTTTGAGCGATAGCTCTTCGTCAGAGCAAAGATGCATTTATCAGCCGTTAAGGCCCTGTCACACCTTGACGATTTAGCCAGCGTATGCCCATTTATGAAAAATTTGTTCGAAACGCTGGTACACGTCGAATACGTTATGGGTACGTTTTGTATACGTTAAGAGCACACTGAAAAACACTGCCCTACGTCGTAGTATGCTGGCTTTAAACGTTGTACTTTTGGGTTTTCCTCAATTTTTTCATGCCTGAAATTTTACGACGTATGCCGGCGTATGACTCACACGTTCCGCTACGCTGGCCATAAGTTTTAGGCACGTTATGCGATCGTTGACACACGTCGAAACACGTTACTTGTAAGTTACTCATAAGTCGAAACACATCGAGGTAATGTTTAGCGTACCCGAAACTTATTTCTAACCTATGAGTAACGTTTTGTAAGCACGCTACACGAACGTTGTTCACACTTTGCAACACGTTACTTGAAAGTACTACTACTACTCCTACTGCTTCTACTACTACTACCAACATCGACATCACTAAATTCTCTCGAACTACTACTACTACTACTACTACTACTAACATCGACATCACTAAATTCTCTCGAACTACTAATACTACTACTACTACTACTACCAACATCGACATCACTAAATTCTCTCGAACTACTACTACTACTAACATCGACATCACTAAATCTCTTCGAACTACTACTACTACTACTACTACTACTACTAACATCGACATCACTAAATTCTCTCGAACTACTAATACTACTACTACTAACATCGACATCACTAAATTCTCTCGAACTACTACTACTGCTACTACTACTACTACTAACATCGACATCACTAAATTCTCTCGAACTACTACTACTACTACTAATAACATCGACATCACTAAATTCTCTCGAACTACTACTACTACTACTACTACTGCTACTGCTACTGCTACTGCTACTGACATTGACATCTACTCAACATGGAGTCTGGAACACTGACGGGTTCTCTTGTAAGCCCATTTGTATATACCAATTCCCCTAAACGCTGCCAATACGCCATTATACGGTTGCTGAAGTTAGAAACACGTTGAGTAAGTTCTGTGTCGTCCGGAAGACGTCAATCTAATTCGTCTACATACGCCAATGTGCGTTTGAGATACGTTACACATAGGTTCAAAGCACGCTACTAATAGGTTCAAAGCACGTTACTCGTAGGTTAAAAATAAAGTTTCGGGTATGCTAAACATTACCTCGACGTGTTTCGACTTATGAGTAACTTACAAGTAACGTGTGGCCGATGTGTGTAAACGATCGCGGAGCGTGCCGAGAACTTATGCCAGCGTATTCGGAACTTGTGAGCCATACGTCGAGTACGTCGTAAAATTTTCAGCATGCTTGAAATTTCACGACGTACAGACGTACCACGTAATATGCCAGCGTACTTCATTGTTTTTCAGCATGCTCCTAACGTATACACAACTTACCCATACCGTATTCGACGTGTCCCAGCGTTTTAGACACATTTTTCATAGGTCGGCATACGCTGGCTAAATCGTCAAGGTGTGACTGCGATGTTGACACTTCCAATTTTCAGGCGTTATGATTTAAATCGGCGTACGGCAGGTTTTTAACAGAGAACGCCACGAGTTCGTCGGCGATAAGTGCAGCGCGCTATGACTAAGTTAAACTATCGTTGGGCATAGGTTGTGAACGCCGACAACAGGTTAAGCATTCATTGGTATAAGTTATCTTTAACACAACGAAACGTTCTGTGCCCGTTACTAATACGTTATGCATACGACCAACACGTTATGAATACGACCAAAACTTTTTTAAAAACCTCAAAACTTCAGCGTACGCCACGTTTTACGTGCATTTTTATACGTTGCCATTCCTGGCTAAAACGTGAAGGTGTGACAGGGCCCTTAGCAAAGTTGGTTAACAAACTCTAATCAGATTTCAATTGACGGAATCTATTGTTTAACTTGTCAGCCGTCACAGAGCTAAACTTGCCCTCACATGCTCAGTAGATTAGTTAGTGTTCCGTTATAGCACACGTTTTTCTTGTCTGCATTGTCTTTTGTCTGAATTCTACCAAGCTGTCACCAGTACTTGACACAGTACTGTACTGTATATCCGTGCAGTGCTGCCGTCTACTTCAAGTAGATGAAGGATACACATAAGGAGGAAGGATACGTGGAGGGAAACCCAGACCCATGAAGAAGCCACTCGGCCCATCACGGCTGTGCCATATCCGCACCCCTTATTCGTCCCATTCCGGTTTTACCAGAGGAGACTGTCGGTTTGCTCTCTGTCTGTCTGTCCGTCCGTCCATCCCACCTGTGATTTTTCAGACTTTTTTTCCCATCCCCTTGAGCATATTCGACTGAAACTTGGTGCATGGTTTCATTATGATAAGTCACAAAGCAAGTTCTGGTTTCAGGGCGTTTTGTCGATTTTTCACAGAGTTATACCCTTTTTAAACGTAGGAAATATCACATCGGTAGGGGACATGTATTGCAAAGCAATTCTCACTCTTGGTCTTTTTTCGTATGCAGCACAAGGCTGCGGGGTAGTATCATCGGCTGAGGATGTGGCTGTGCCATTGATGTAACACCCTCTGTTAGTTTAGGCAAGAATTTGAAATTTGTTGAAGGTGCCAATGATAGCTCGCCGACTCTTTGCTGAGGACACCGTGGGATCTTTTGTATACACCAACTTGACGAGACGCCCAGTGCAACATCCATCCGAGGGACAGAGACCACTCAATGGTGAAGCACCGGAATGACAGTTTATCGCTGGGTCGGGATTCAAACCCAGGCTGGACAGCTTAGAGGCGAGTGTGTGTACCTCGAGACCATCTTGCCAGCCTCTTCAACTCATCTAAACAAGGTTACACAAGGAAACCCGGAGGCATTTTCTCACGACTTATCTCAGATTCGCAAAATCCAATTCCTGCAATCCTGCCATCTTGTCCCTATCAGTGCATCGTAGACTGCTTGATAGCCATGTTTGTGGTCCAAGTTGAATGTGTGCCAAATGACCTACAGCCTATAGCGGGCTGACGTAAACATAGTGCAGGTCGTCGAAGATCCATGGTGAGATGTCTCAACGTACTGAAAAAGGACGTCCACGACTTTACGGAGACATTCCCGATGAAACCACCGCGGAAAGCATTTCATTTCCCTGACCTATCGATTCCAATCGCATTTCAATCCTTAACTTTCACGAGTTAGGTGTGCTCATGGCGTGCCACTACCCAAGGCGCTGTTTTGACTTGAAGTCATACGAACAGAAACCAGCTGCAGGTGAAGTCCTGCAGTGGGTTCTGCTCGCGGCAAAGGGCGGGAGTTCATCTTGCATCACGGAATGGGATCCACAAGCCAAACCTCGGCCCAAACCAAATAGGCTGTTTATAGCAGCACGAGGTCTCTGCCCAACCAGTCACCACCATCTCCACCAGCATCTCCGATTCCATGCAAGGCACAGAAAATTGCTCAGTTTTTCCGGCCTTCCACCATGAAACTCGGGGCTTCCCCCTGCAGTGGATATTATCGCAACGCTCGTAGCGGAAAGTATTTCCACTGTGATGGCAAAGAGGAAGGGAGCCCTGAGGGCTTGGGGTGGGTGGGACCCTCGTGCTGGTAAGGGAAAGCCAAACCACACGGTCTTTCCGCCACTAAGCCTTTCGTATGGCCTTATAGGGTCTGTGGTTTGCCTTGTTCCGGGGAAGCAAGATGCGATCTGCTCTCCACTCACAAAAACACACTTTGGCGTTATTATCGATCTCTGGAAGATCCTGCCATTTATTGGCTCGGTTTGTAGTTTTCGTTTTTTTTTTTCCAGTAAAACACACTTTTTGGGAATCCAACGGTTGAAAATTGAATGTTAAGCACTTTGGATGGAATGATTTTATTTTTATTTTGTACACTTATACTGTGAACTCGAGGAAATGCGGTTTCGACAAAGTTTATTTAATTGTATATTATTGTAGCTCCGAGAGTTCAATATAAGGTTGTACTAACAACGATATATATATATATATATATATATATATATATATATATATATATATATATATTATATATATAATATATATGTATATTTCTTGAAACATGTAGAGTGTGACGAGCACTCCCCCATTCTCCATTGGACATAGTCCGACACCGAAATATTCCTTGCGGATTATGTGGTTTTACAGTGTGAGACATAATCTGTGGCTATGCTCACAATAACAGTCAGGAGGTGCGTCTCATGCATAAATTATGAATGTGGTCATCATTTATTAGCTATTTATCAGTATGCCGTCCTGATGAGGGCAAACAAGCCCGAAATCCAGAAATGCGGCAACATGTGATGTTTAACTGATGTTAACCATGTCATCTTTGTCTGTTTGACAGAGTCATCTGGCCCAAGGCCTCGAGGTTGGAGGTAACACTTTGGTGTAGGACGATGCCCAATGGGGATCGGGGGAGTGCTTGTCACACTCCACATGTTTCGAGTTACCCGCCGATCACGTCACATGGCTTCTGCTTAAATGGTTTGCATTAGCGGGAACAATCATCTGGGTGGCAGATGGACAGTTGTCCTTTGCGGATTATGCGGTTTTACCGTGTGAAGCATAATCCGTGGCGATGCTCACCATAACAGTCAAGGTGTGCGTCTGATGTATATATGTATATATGTATATCTGTATATCTGTATATCTGTATATCTGTATATCTGTATATCTGTATATCTGTATATAATCGTATTATTATTTTTATCTGTATATCTGTATATCTGCTATATCTGTATATCTGTATATCTATATATCTATATAATCATGATATATGCATGTATGTATGCAAGTATATATGCAATATATATAATATATATATATATATATATATATATATATATATATATATATATATATATGTATGTGCCTGGTATTGGGTTAATGGATAGGGTGGCAGGCTTTGGTTTCTCGGGTCCTGAGTTCATATCCTGTTCAGCTGTTGAATTAATACCAGGTGGGGTTAACTTGGCCTGTCATCCTTCCAAGGTCGGCAAAAGAGTGCTAGCATGCTGGTATCCTGTGTCGGAGTGTCGGAGTCCAGGATTGTGCCCAATACCCAAGAAGACTGCTTTGGCAGCATATACAATTATATGTGTATATATATATATATATATATATATATATATATATTTTCTCCATATATACATATGTATATATAATATATATATATATATATATATATATATATATATATATATATATATATGAGTGCCGCAAGGAGAGTGATGTAAGGGACACATCGGCCATTTTGGAGTTAATGCCATAAAGCACTATTTTACCCTTACCTTATCATCCGAGCCTATCATCATCATATCATTAAAAAATGTCGCTTACATCACTCCTCACGGCGCCTCATATATGTATATACATAAAGCTATATATATATATATAATATATATATATATATATATATATATTTGTAAAGCACTGACTCACTCCATGACTGAAATTAAAGATCGGTACCTTCTGGGTGACGTAGAAAGCTAAATTTTTCGTGCTGATGGACATCGAAGCCCGTACACCAGAAAAAATCACAGAATCATCGCACAACATCCATAAATGAAATAAATAAATGAAAAAAAAAAAGAAATGAAAAATCAAATGCACGTGAGCAACCCGAGACAATGGGGAAGCACACCCAGCGAGTGTATATATATATACACACATACACACATACACACATACACACACACCATTACATATGCCTTGTTATGCGTTATTTGCAAACTTTTATGATCTAAATACATGACAAATGAATTGAGTGAATTGAAGACAACATTATCGTCATCGTGAGGAATCCCCACGCTGTAGTACGTCCAAAAACCGATCGGGCCGATCAAGCATCAATGTTTTACGGTTGTACGGGCCGATCCATGTTGTACGGGCCGATCAAGCATCCATGGGACATCGGGCACCACCAACACGGCGAGATTCTTGATCGAGTGAGTGATGGAGGGGAATTCTGGGTGTGCATTTACATGCTGGAAACTCTCTTGATATTCATCATCGCACAGGATATGAGGTAGTATCCTGTACTTCCCGGTTTTTGCTTCGGCAAAACTTAGTGTGTGTTGTGTGTGCCTGCTAGGCCTACTATATTTCTTCTGAAGGCCCCCGTTATTCCCACCTTCTTGTAGGTTCAGCTGTGGAATGTTTTTGTCCCCACATCATTCACGAGCCGGTTGGCCAGGCCTGACGTGGACGGGACACCCAGTTTGAGACAGCTAAAACACGAGTGGGACACCACATCACATGTTACAGAACAGAAAACATGATACGAATATACGATTGGAGATGGACAAGAATGAATCACTCTACCCGAGATCTCATTTGCTGTGGTCCATCTATCGAGTCACCGTGACCTGAGATTATAGTCCATCGATCAATTTATGGTCCATCCGTCAATTCATGACCTGTGATGATTCATCCGTGGATTTATGGTCCATCCATCGATTCAACGGGATCTGAAAGTGTGGTCCATCCATCGAAGTATGGTCCATCCGTCGATTTACGGTCCATCCATTGATTCACCATGACCTCAGATTACAGTCCATCCGTCGATGGTCTTCTCAAATCAAGAACAGGACTACACGAGAAAGAATGCAGACAAAGAGTTGTAGACATCGTGCGTTTCACCATATATGGGAAGTTGGCGGAAGAGTGGGCTGAAAAAGGCCAGACCGTTGAAAAAGTCAACTCGACACAAATGCAGAACGACTCGGATAGGCAAAGAGTCATTGAATCAATGTAATTGTGATGATGATTCAACAATGATTTAATTACACCTTACTTTCTGGCAAGTGGCACCGACAGCAATTTCAGGACGTTGAGCCTTCCTGTACAACAACACGTTGTCTCAATGCAGTGCAATGTACACGTCATTTACTGAATCCTAATTACCAGTGTACCTCGAGGTTATTATGACATTCACAATGTAACTAAAGCAGAGCTAGAGCCATATCCATATTGCACGTAGTAATAGTTATACACAACAAGTCCAAGCGGGGAGTGGTAAACAATCACTGACCTTTCTGAAAAATATCTCAAGATCTCGAATGTCCGCAAGAGTACGAAATGCTAACACCTGCTACACACTCCCGTACCAAGAATAGAAGGAAATACAAGCAATTTGGACACAGGAGACCATTTAGCCCATCATGCCTGCACTGCATGGAAAGAGCGTACTCCATGATGCGGCACCCTCTGCTGGGTAACGCTCGCTTTCAGTGTCGGGGATTGCAGTGGAATATACAGTACACGAAACGAACCTTTTCCAAGATGCTCTGATTTACTTGCTTCGGTGGACAGGAATGAAGAGGTTTTTGGAAGGTTCTGTCCAAGACAGGAAATGCAAATACGTCTGTGATCGTTTAGAAAACGGAGGTTCAAATCCCGCACCACTTGGCGCAAATGTGCTGCTGGTGCAGTGCCTCCTGCAGTTTAGAGCTGATATTTGGAATTTGTTCTGGGTGCCGGCGATAGCTCGCCCAACTCTACGTGAAGGACACCATGGGATCTTTAACAGCAACTAATGCCGGCAGATGGAACGCCCAGCTTAACATCCATCCGATGGATGGCACACCTTGTGATGCAGCACCCTGCCTGTGAAACACCAGATTGGCAGTTTATAGCTGGGTTGGGATTCAAACCAAGGCGAGACAGCTCAGAGACGTGTGTGCGTACCTCGAGGTTGGGCTATCCTGGCAGCTCCAACAACAGTATGCCAGGTAGGGGTGCAGGTCTACTGATCTCTCCTCATATCATTGTCCTGCATGTTATTTGTGTACAAGCTCCTCCATGAGCATCAGTCAGTAAGTCACAAATGGAAATTCTTGAGAAAAATGCCAGGGGTATAGAAAAGGCCCCCCTTTATATGGTATGTGCCATGTAGCAAACTATAGAAAAGAAGGCACATTCAAAAAATTCTCGTGTGCATGCTGAACTACCCTTGTGTTCCTCGGAGGAACCTCAAAAGAGTGACCGCCATATCACATGGGCATGAAAACATGATTGTGGTGAAGTTTCAATTTCCTCTGTTGAACGGTTTTCGATCTTCACAAAATGCAGACACGTACGACATACGGCATACGTACGTACACGACCGATCGCTTAACTCCGCTTTTCGCTTCACGGGCGCAGGGTAATGAGTACGTACAATTGTAGACGACTTATTTGATGCACAAATAAATTCCTCCGGTGGAAACCGAGCAGAATTGCATGATGTTTCTGACTGGATGATGTGTGGATCATTGAATATGAGCAAAAAATAGCAAAAAAGCAAAAACCATGGCACTTAGGTGGAATTTGTTTCATAAGCCATTGATTAGACGTTTTGTCCGATGTATCTTCCAAGTTTCAGCTCGTTTCAATGTATAGCCTTTGAGATATGAGCCCCAACACATTTTTGGGCGGACGGACAGACGGACAGACACCAACGTGATTTTCGAGGGTTTTCATTAAAAACTCAAGAATGCGGAAACGGACGTTGCTGGAATTTGGAGCATATTACCTCGACCGACAAAGGATTTACTTCTGAAATTTGTAGCCGATTTCGTCCAGTAGAAGCCGAGAAACAAATTTTCAGTCCCCGTGTTAATGGTGCGCATACAGAGAAACCGTCCCATAGAAAGGGAGGGGAGCTTTGCCCCTCCCTTGATAAATTAAACAATTGAGAAAGATGCCTTTGGCAGAAAACATGGGGGTAAATCCCCATATTCTTCGGTCCTGGTTAGATGCCCATTTTCATGCCTGAACGCTCACATCAGAGGCTTTCTGGATAACCAGTATACTCAACAACTGGACTCAGGTGGATGTATCAATTCCCTGGGGTGGGGTAGGGAAGGGGGTTTGCCCACCTTTCTTTCCAGGAGCATCTTGCCCCACCTGACTTGAATTTCTTGCTGAAGGGAGGCCAAGGCACCAAGTTTCACCAAAAGGGAATGGCCATTTCGACCAATTGTATTTTTCTTTGACCTGTTTACTAGTGAGTCAGAAGAGGTCACCGAACGAGTTGCGTTCGTAGTTACATGATTACTGTTCTCCAAGCAACTTTGTATCAGCACCTTTTCTCATTGGAAAACAAGCGAGAAATGACCACACTGTGGTCACAACCTGCAACATAAAACAACACACAAACCTAGGCAGTGTATATGTCAGCAGAGGCCGACAGGCCTCATGTGTTAAGCTCACCAGAAAACCAAGATGGTGGCCATATTTTGTTTGGGTGCCATGGTGGGTGGAGTCAAGCGACAGATGTGGACGTGGTCCGGCAGCTGTCCAACCAATGGGTGCACATTTCAAAAATCGACCCCCCTCCCAAAACAAGATCATCATTAACAACTACAACAACAACAACGTGGAGCTCTTGTAGACCTGTGACATGTCGTGGGTAAAAAAAAAACTCCAGCAGATGGTGTTGGATGATTTATCGACGATGAAGGACTAACTTTACATCTTATTAATGCCAAAGCCTCAAGGGACCTTCGACCCATCATGCCTGTGCTGCATACAATGTACTAACCCTGTCGTTCATGTCCCTTGACCTGAATTAGCAAACAATGCTTGTTATAATAAATGTACACATCTCATTTATAGCTTTAACTCGGCAGGGAATTTCACCAGGGCACCTGCACACACAGGTCTACTCTTACCGAGGGATACCATTGGATCTTTAACATTCACAGCCCAAATGCGGATAGAACAGCTTGCTCTGATATGAAGTGCTGTCTCCACCAGAACGGTAGTTTTTATCAGATTTCACCCGACAGGGAGCAAATACGTGATCAGACAGCTCAAGGGAAGCGCTTCACTAATTGAGCTATCCTCCATGGCCTCCAACACCACCCGTGGTTTACCATGCTGGTCCCTCATCCAAGCGCTAACTGAGCTAGACTCGACCGCTTGAGCCACCGAGATCTGATGCGATCAGGAGCATGCGAGCCAATAAATCCTCAAGACATATCCACTAAGGTAGGAGTTTATATAATTGGGTGCAGACCTGGATTGTAACTACAATGGCCTGTAAGATCATGGTGTTTGCAAGCTTTGCCTTCCTGAAAGATGAGCAAGAACATATGCAGCAGCTGTTCTGCTCTGCCCATAAAGGCTGCCCAACTATGGGGAGCAACCAGTGGTTACATCGGCCATAATACCGTCACATCAAGGCGATTCACGGCACACAGAACAGCCTGTGAATTAGAAACCGCTGTTTGACAGAATCTCAACTCGGTCGTATATCCCTACAAGCCTCACGATTTATGGACATGCATAAATGAAGAATGGGGCCTCTTGGTCCTCCCGTGACTGCATGTTCATGACTTGAGAGACATGTATACGGA
>CM068956.1:157454461-157465517 GCA_035128595.1 Eptatretus atami | reverse complement strand
ATGATGCCTGTGTTCCAGGCAGAGCACAGAACTGCATGCAACGACATGAGTAGCGCATTTTCACCAGCCTTGAGAAGTTCAGCATGGATGCCACAGATCCCAGGAGCTTTACCCCATTTCAACCGTTCACCGCAGCCTGTGTTTCCACAAACAAAGGTGGACCACAGTTGATTGGAGGTTAGCAACAGGGATTGGAACATCCCTGACATCCAACTCGACAGCTGGTGGATCGGCTTGGTACAGCCGCTCAATGTAACCGGCCCAGCGGGCCTTCACTTCTGACTCCTCTGTCAAGAGCCCACCACCCTCTGCTCTCACTGCAGTAAACCGAGGGATGGGCTTGGAGGAACGCCATGCGCGAATTCCCCTGTAAACAGGATGAGAATCACACGACCACAGGTGATGCTCTACCCCCTCACAGATTCCTTGCACATCGGCCTCCTTGTCCACCCTCAGTGCACATAATTTTATGCCTCAACTCCCTGGACAGCTCAGCTCTGCCATTCAGCCTGGCCCTGCGACTGGTCAATGGTATCCAGTGTCCCTTGAGAGACAAAATTCTTCTTTTCCCAAAATGTCATCGGTGCCTTCATTATGACGTAATAATTCGGCAAGTGCAACGCTTGATCTGGGCAGTATGAAAAAAAAAATTATCTGCACTTGTTGGGTCAATGGACACAATTTTCACCATTGCAGCACCTCCTCCTTTTGAACTTTTCAATGATAATTATGATGTCATATGTCACATGGTGCAGGCGCCATCTTGGAAAGACCGAAAACTTTTGTAAGTCTGTTAATACAGGTCAACACAGGCCAAATTTCTGAAAATCCTCAATTTTCATCCGATTGACTTGAAATTTGAAGAGGATTTGTATATCAGCTCACCAAATTCAATATAGTTTGATAAAAGTGACATCATCGGTCACTGGTCTGGCAGCCATATTGGATCAAAGAAAAAAAACAACCTCACAAAAGAGAAGAGTTGGCTTGCACCAAGTCCTTCTCAAGACTGTGCAGGGTAAGTATTCTGGGAATACCATCGAGTTTATATTTTCATTTGTTTACATTGTCCGACAATTCTGTGATGTTCTTCCGATGTACTGGCTTTGATGTCCATCGGCACGCAAAATTTCAGCTTTCTACATCACCCGGAAGGTCCCGATCTTTAATATCAGTCAGTGAGTCAGTCGTTAGATAGAGCTTTATACCCAGATATTAACAAATATCACCTGTTGCTCGCTTTTCTGATGGGAATACTACCGGGGGTGGAGAGAAAGAGAGAGGGGTGGGAGAGAGCCCTTCCGCTCCCTCTTCACACCTCCACCCTTCTCCTTCTTCCTCCCACCTCAGACCCCTCTCTCTTGACTCCCGCCCACCCACTCCTCTCCCATCTCAAACTTCCACCCTTTCCCTCCCGTCTCCCACAAAAGGTACCCGGTATTGCCCGGGATCTAACGTACATCAATTGGACTGACACAATTAAGCACATAGTTATAAAGAAACGTTTTATTTATCAAGCTGCATAATATTGTACAGAAATATCAACAAAATTGAGCATATTATTGTAATGCTTTTGGGTAGACGATGTTGAATGTTTTTCCATCAAGGGCCAGAACATTTAAATTGTTTGGTGTTGTAACTCCAGAACAGCCTTGTTTTAAATTTTCACATGGTGGATATTTCGATAAGTTAGCTAAGGTGGTAACCTTTTTTTTATTTTACAAACTCTTCTTTCACCCTTGAGAGTTATGTCTTTAGATGAGGAGTAAAATTACCTTTAAAGCGACGTGAAGGCGGTGTTTATACTATTTTCAATTTATTGAATAATTAGCAATTACGAAGTCACATGACTACTTCTTCGCCGATCTTACTGATCATTGTAACAGTTATTTTTCACATCTGATACCATATTTGACGATCGGAGTTCACCATCTCACCAATTATATAGGTATCTGGGCTGAAATCTGAAAAAACCATTGGCCTTTTTATAAAGTATTGTACAAATGGATCTTCCTCGGAGATGACGACAGGTGGTGGCTTGAGATATGACTTGTGAGAAAATGACTGTTTAATGTGATCCTATAAAAAATTTTGTCACGATTAACTTTGGGAGCTCAGTGGAATAAGGTCACAAACACGCCAACAAATTCCACCCGTCGCCTCACTGAATATGGAGAAGGTTGGGAGGCTTATAAATCCTTAAATAAATTCCTTAAATTAAAGGAGGCTTATACACTATGAGTGTATGAGTTATGAGCTTATACGCCTTCCTTAAATAAATAGGCTTATCCACTTAGTTATGAGAATCGGTAATGTCTTGACATTTTCAGATTTCACTCCAGATTTCGACACTTATTTAGTCCACAATATCCGATCCTCAAATCCGAAATCATATTTTGATGACTGTGTTTACTTTAATTTGGCCGTGAGAGTAGATCGTGTTTCCCCTGCGGCCAAATGGCGGCCAAGTCCCCTGCGAGGTGAAGTTGGGCTGACCAATGATGAGCCTTTCATGAAGGTAAGACATTAATTATCTTCAAAAAGGGTGTTTAAATTTACCCAAATACACAGTTTTCATTCATGCACTCCCTTGGAATTTCCTTGGTGTGCGTGCAAAGTTTCGAGCCGCGAGGTTTCATGATTTTGGAGTTATGGAGGAGACGCACACTAACTGACTGACTGACACACACTGACATTGATAATAAATCTATATATAAAGCTCTTTCTAACCACTAAACTCACTCACTGACTCTCTCATTGACTGATATTAAAGATTAGGACCTTCCGGGTAATGTAGAAAGCTGAAATCCCGCGTGCCAATGGACATCGAAGCTGATACGTGGGGGGGACAAAAATCACAGACTCGTCGAACAACATTCACATATGAAAATATAAATAAATGAAGAAAAAAAAAATGAAATAAATATATGAAAAATCAAATGCAAGTGAGCGACCCGAGGTCAGGTCAGGTATGGGAGCATGTGCCAGAACAGCGCGTCGCTGCGTTCACTTTCCGCCGGTATTCCAGGGGCCTCCGTCTGGCCATCCCCCAGGCAGATGCCAGGCCCATCCCCATCTCCTTGAGATGATGGTCAACCTGCTGCAACCACGAGGCACGTGGTCGGCCCACTGGCCTCCTCCACTCATGAGACTCCCTCGCTGAGAGAATCTGGTGAGCAGGATCAGCGTCAGGGAAACGAGCCACATGTCATACAGCCGCAACTGACGCTCACGGACTATGCAGGTAACAAATCTCATCCGAGTCTCTCTCAGCAACCGCTCGTTGGACACAAAATCCGACCAGCGATAGCCAAGGATTCTCCGAAGAGACCTGGTACCAAAGGAATTAAGTCTCCGTCTCAGATCCTTGGTCAGAGTCCAAGTCTCGCATCCATAGAGCAAGACTGGAAGTACCAAAGACCTGAAGACTCGGACTTTCGTCCTCCCGCACAGGTACCGACAGCGCCACACCCATGATCCAGTGAATCCATGACTCCCCAGGCCCGACCCAGACGTCTATTGACCTCTGACTCACAGCCAGCAGAGACATGAATATCACTGCCAAGGTAAGTGAATCTCTCCACGACCTCAACATCCTCACCACAAACAGACACAGACAGGACAGCAGCATCAAAGATGTCACCGAAAGCCTGGATCTTAGTTTTGACCCAAGAAACCCGTAATCCCAGCGGCTCCCACTCCTCATTCAGCACCTCGAGGGCCCCCAAAAGGATATCTAAAGTCTCCGCAAAGATGACTGCATCATCTGCAAAATCAAGGTCCGAGATCTTGACATTCCCAAACGATGCACCGCAGCTTGATCTCTCCGACATCCTCCCTAAAATCCAGTCCATACAAGTGCTGAAAAGTGTGGGGGCCAGTACACACCCTGACGAACTCCAGTAACAACTGGAAATAAGTCAGAGATGGTACCACCACACTTCACAGCACTCTCAGTACCAGAGTAGAGTTCAGACATCAGATCGATCAGTTTTGGTGGCACCCCACGAAGACCAGAATCCTCCAGAGGACATCCCGATTCACTGAATCGAACGCTTTACAGAGATCAACATAGGCTGCAAGCCCCCTGCCGAAACTCTCGTCTGCGTTCGGTGAGGACACGAAGAGCAAGGATACGGTCAATCGTTGACCTCTTTGGTGTAAAGCCTGACTGCTCTGGACGCTGGTGCTCAAGCAGATGGTGGCGAACCCTATCAAGAATTATCCGAGCAAAGACCTTGCCCGGCACTGAGAGCAGCGTCACCCCTCGGTAGTTGTTGCAGTCTTGGCGATCACCCTTCCCTTTCCAGAGAGGAACAACAAGGCCCCTCTTCCAATCGGTTGGGATGATGCCTGTGTTCCAGGCAGAGCACAAAACTGCATGCAGCGACACGAGTGCAGCATTTCCACCAGCCTTGAGAAGTTCAGCATGGATGCCACAGATCCCTGGAGCTTTACCCGTTTCAACTGGTTCACCGCAGCCCGTGTTTCCACAAGCGAAGGTGGACCACAGTTGATTCGAGGGTCAGCAACAGGGATTGTAACACCCTTGACGTCCAACTCGACAGCTGGGGATCAGCCTGGTACAACCGCTCAAAGTAACCGGCCCAGCGGGCCTTCACTTCAGACTCCTCTGTCAAGAGCCTACCTCTCTGCTCTAACTGGAGTGCTCCGAGGGATGGGCTTGGATGAACGCAATGCACGAATTCCCCTGTAAGCGGACGAGAAATCACCTGTCCACAGGTAATGCTCTACCCCCTCACAGATTCCTCGCACATAGGCCTCCTTGTCCACCTCAGTGCACGTACAGTTTTACGCCTCAGCTCCCTGAACAGCTCAGCTCTGCCATTCAGCCTGGCCCTGCGACTCTGGTCAATGGTATCCAGTGTCCCTTGAGAGACAAAATTCTTCTTTGCCCTGCGGTGAGTTCCAAGACATCCACCGGCAACATCAAGGACGGTGGTCTTGAAGGCACTCCACAACTCTTCAGGACCCCCAAAGCACCCAGACCCCCAAGTGTCCACCCAGCCTGTTCGCAAACTCCTCAGCTACTCTCTCATCCCTGAGCTTGCCAACATCCAGCCTAGGCTGGGATGGTACCATTCTCCAGGATTTAAGGTGCAGCTTTAGAGTTGCTACAACAAGCCTGTGGTCAGTATTGAGGAACTGAGCACTCCGGTAGACCTGCAGTTCTGGATCATCCTCCAACGACCGTCAATGAGGACATGGTCAATCTCCTTTGCCACACCGCCAGCGTTGGAATACCAAGTCCAGCGATGAGCTTGTGGGCGCTGAAACCATGAACCAGCCACCCTAAGTCCATGACTTCTTGCAAAGTCAAGGAACTTAGTGCTATTCTGGTTCATAGTTCCTGACCCATGGGGACCAACACACACCTCATAACCATCCCTATCAGTTCCAGTCGATGCATTGAAATCCCCAAGACTAGAAGTGTACTCGTCTGGGGCACTGATCAACCACAGACTCGAGCGTGGCGTAGAATGCATCCTTCACGGTGAGATCACTCGCCTCAGTCGGAGCATAAACAGAGACAGGGAAATGACACCTAAGGAGTGACGAATCCTTAATCTCATAATACGCTCGTTGACCGGTGTTACCTCAATTATCATTGGGTCAGCTTATTGGACACAGCTACAGCAACTCCTTGGGTATGGTAACCATCAGAGCGACCAGACCAATAGTAGGTGTAACCACCCACCATTATCTCGCCGCAATCCGGTCTCCGAACCTCAGAGAGAGCTGCAATCCCGATGTCCAAACGCTTGAGCTCAGATGATAACAGAGACAGGTGATGATCATCTCTTAGGGATAGGACATTCCAGGCACCCACCCGAAGGGACCGCCTCAGGTTAACCCAAGGAGACCGCCGTCTGGTGGACGACACCTCAGCACCACTCCGACACACTCTCCCGCAATCTGACCCAGGGATGTTACCCCGTGGTTTCCCTCCTATCATCAAAGATTGGGGTCCCGAAGGCTTTGCCCCAATCCCGTCATCCGGTGAGCTGCCCTGCGAAGGGAAGCTGCACAGGAGGTACTCCCACGGAGTGGGTTTTCAGATTTTTTTGCGTTTTTGTGTTTTGCGGAATGAAGGGTTTTACGGTGGCCGGAGTGCAAATCCTGCCACCAACCTCCTAATAAAAAGTAACCCAACTGCAGGAGGACGTCCGCAGACACAGTTGGGCACTAGATATGGATGGCCGTTGGCTCACAAGGAGCTCCTCCGCCCTGCGACCCGAGACAATGGGGAAACACGGTTCATATGCTTACACAATGTGTAAGCACACCCCACTAGTATGTATATACAATTTATATATATATAATTATATATATATATTAATATATATTATATCATTAATTTTATATCATATATATAAATAAATATATTGCCTATAGAAAGTCTACACACCCTTTGCCACATATGGGGAAGAGAGAGTTGGGATGAGTGGTTATAAGTTTGTCTATGTTGTCCGAGAGAGATGTAGATGGAGTCGTCACTGTTAGGAGGATGGTACAACATACAGGTGAACATAAGGTGGGAGTGTAAGTGAAGTCACAACCAAATGCTGGGGTTGGGAGGAGTAATATCAGTACAAGGGCAGTGAGAAATTGAGTTATTGATGTAAAGTGAAAAGTACTAAATCACTAAGTTTTTTCTCCCTTTTTTCTGCCAATGTCTGAGGACTTACGGAATGAAATTTTGCATCAATAACTGTAATAAAAAGTATGCAGGGTTTACATTATTTTTGAAGTCATGAACACAATTATAGACATTTAACATTTTTTACCAAAACTCGACTAAAGCTTGTCGGACCAGAACAATATTGCCCTCTCTAGATAGCCTCGAGTAAGCCGCATTTATGCATAATTTAAATCATACCTCTCTCCGTGTTAAAGGTCAAGGTCAAATGGTGGTCTGAAATTATTTTTATCTTGCCAAACGAAGTTTTTGCAAGATATGTTAGTCAGCTTGTATGTTTTTTTTTTGTTGTTGTTTTTTTTTTTTGTTTTTTTGTTTGTCTGTAATCACGTATAAAAAATTCTGCAGAGCACAGTTTCATTGGAAATTTTTAACTTCGCATATCAGAGGCCTATAGAGGTCCCTTTCAGCGCCACAAATTTTGAAGGTCAAGGTCAAAGGTCAAGGTCACTTTGTCGCAAATCAGGGGAGTCGACGAAACCCTATTTTTTGAGTAATTTTGATCGGATCGTCTTCAAACTTCATGGGAATATAGTTCATGGTCTGGCGCTCAGCTGATTAATTTTGGTGGCGATTGCTTGACCTTCATATGTTTTGTTTTTTTATTTTTTTATTTTTTTATTTTGTCTGTAATCACGTATAAATCACTCTGAGAGCACAGTTATCATTGGAAATTTTTGTAACTTCGCATATCAGAGGCCTATAGAGGTCCCTTTCAGCGCATAAAATTTTGAAGGTCAAGGTCAAAGGTCAAGGTCACTTTGTGGCAAATCAGGGGAGTCGACGAAACCCTTATTTTTTGAGTAATTTTAATCGAATCGTTCCAAACTTTGTGGGATGTAGTATATGGTCTGGCGCTCAGCTGATTAGTTTTTGGTGGCGATTGGCCTTGACCTTCATGGTTAGCGCCTGAGGTCAAACATATTTGACCCCAAGGTCAAATTTTCAAGTTTTAGGAACCATATCGTGTAGTACCTCAAATTGAACACCTCGATGAGTGCTTTCTCGATATGTCAAGCTTGAGATATTATGACGTCATTTGGTGATGTTATGAGGCAAACACATTTTTCATGGTTACTCTGTACAACGTTCTCATCGGAATCTCTCTTAGGCAGATATTCCTCAGGAGTCGCTCCTGGTGGATAGCAGCTCTGTTCACCTCAGTGTGACCTTAAAGAAGTCACACGTGGTCACCTTTTGGCAAGATACGGGTCCCTAAGGGTGACATTGGTTTTTTTTTTTCTCGTCGCTCAGTTTTGCCAATCTGAAAGACCACTTGGCCTTCCAAGATGTGAGCATAATGCTCACCTCCTTTGTTCCTCTTTTCTCCTACTTGTGGAACCATCTTCCTAGTCAGTTCAATCCCACTCTTTCCTCCAAGGCCTCAAGTCAGCAGTTCACCTTCCATTCCTACATACTGTATGTTCTTACATACCCTGACTACCATCCCAAAGTCAGCAATCTTATTTACAAATTACTATCTTTCTCTTTTTCTGCTTTATCCAGTCTTGTTTGTTGATCTCCTTGCTTGTTGTGCCTGCTTGTTGTCCTAATGCATCACAGTATTTCTCAACTCTCTCTCTCTCTCTCTCTCTCTCTCTCCCTCTCCTTCCTCTCCCTCTCCTCTACCTCTACTCTACTTACTCTACCTCTACTCTACTCTACCTCTACCTCTACTCTACCTCTACCTCTACCTCTACCTCTACCTCTTACCTCTATCTCTCTCGCTTCTTTACCGCAGCTCCATGGCGTTGGCCGCCTCTGTTGGTCATTTTATCTGGGGTTATGCAACAACTTTTTGTCCTTGGTTGTGCACTGGCTCTGCTGAGCATCTCCTGAAGGCAGCTGCTGTGTTGCATGGACTGTTGGCAGATCAAAACATGAACTTGGAATTTGGTCAGGTTTCCAACACCTGCACAATGGTCTACTCTTGTAAAGAAACACCGGGATATTTAACGTTCACCAGCAAATGTTGGTCCATGAGTCCCCAGTTCAACGTCTCATCCGACGGACGATGCACTCATTTGATGCACATCCGTGCCTCTAAATCAACAGGGTGACCTTTACTTTAGTTGGGTCGGGAATCAAACCCAGACGAGACAACTCTGTGACGAGTACGCTACCTTTGAGCTATCCTGCCAGAAACATGTCTTAAGCCTCGATTAGATGCATAAGTTTTATCTCCCATTCATCACCTGATAAATGTTAATCTCCCTATTTTATGGTGTGTGTTTATTCCCAAAGTGCTCGTCCATTTTTTCACTCGCAGTCTCAACACCTTTATAATATCAGCAGCCCGTGAGCGTCGTGCTTTTGGCAGCTCAATCGCACCGGGCCTGTTTTGATTGTATCAATATGTGTAATATGGCAGTTGTATTGCAATGGGGGTGTATGATTGTATATAAGATGCTCAATGTTTGATGTCAAGATGCTCAAAATAGAACTTTGGATATGAAAACATCATTGCACTTCACTTTCAGAGGAAAGTTCTTCGTTGATTCTGGTTCGTTTAATGGAATTGCAAATACTTTTACTCAAGTTTCTCTAATGCATCATCTATCTATAATTCTAGCAATCTGTGTGTGTGTGTGTGTGTGTCTGTGTGTGTGTCTGTGTGTGTGAGTGTGTGTGTGTGTGTGTGTGTGTGTCTGTGTGTGTGTCTGTGTGTGTGATGTGTGTGTTGTGTGTGTGTGTGTGTGTGTGTCTCTGTGTGTGTCTCTGTGTGTGTGTGCTGTGACCGCTGTTTCTCACAACCACTGGTCCGATCTAATTGAAACTTGCCAGGTATATTGCTGGGACCTGAGGATGTGCCTTTTCAAGGTTTGATATTAATCGGACAAGTGCTTCCCAAGTTATGGCCATTTATTTACCAAACCAATGACAAGACACGTTGCTGCATAGGCGTGGCCGTTGGGGAAGAGATCCTCAGCCGCGTTCCCATTACGGGTTACAACGTACGGGCTTCCGGATAGTGATGACTTACTGTATTCTAATAATTTCTCGATTTCTTATGTGCATTTATAGATAACACAATGCCCAAATCAGTCGTCGTTTACGAGAACGAAGGAACGGCCTGTGTGGTTGTTTGAAAGTTTTTTTTTCTGCATGTACGGCCACGCACGTACGTTTTTTTTTTCTCTTCTCTTCTCTTTGTGTTTTTCCTTGCGATGACATTGCGAAAAGGCAAAATACGTTGGCGCACGCGAGAGCGAAGGAACGGCCTGTGTGGTTGTTTCTGGCAAGCGGTTTGAAAGTTTTTTTGTTGTTTGTTTGCACGTACGGGCACGTACTAGTTTTATAAATACCAGTAACTACAAACAAGGAACTCCATAACTCTTATTAATCTATATAATAAGTGTGTGTGTGTGTGTTGTCAGTGTGTCTCCATAACTCCAAAACCATAAAACGAGCAGCCTGAAACTTTGCATGCACACTAAGAACACTCAATGAAGTGCAAGAGTGAAAATTGGGTGTTTTTGGGTTAATTAAAACACCCTTTTGAAGATAATTAACAGCCTTATTAATTATATCCTTCATTTGGCGATCCTCGGCCGTCTCGCTGTCTGGGGTCTTAAGGCGTTTCCTGGGTACCTCGCTGGGTCTGAAGCTGCCATGTTTTTTGGCCTGCTCGACCATGCCTCGACTTGGAGCAGGCCGCAACGATTTGTTAACGATAAAGTTTTTTTTTTCACTTTCTTCACTCATATTATTGAATGCCTGTTCATCATCGCTACGAATCACTGGGTAGATTGCAATGCTTATAAACGCCGGGAGACGCCACGTTCGTGGCATTATTTCATGTGCGCATACGAATCACCGAGATAATCTCTTAAACTAACGAGAATTACAAAATGTAAGCTCCAGATTTGAAACTATCAGCAGTTCCGACTCCTGAGTAAAGTGTTGATTTGTCCAATTCGGACATTACACGGGCGTTTCCGGGTGCAGAGTTGTATCAACGGTAATTGGTAATCGCTTACCAAGCCAGGCGTTCCGTTGGAGTGTTTCTTGAGTGCTGAGCCACTTCCCGAGCTGAACAGTACAGTTCCTGTCTGATCGAGATGTGCAGTCGACAGTAACTACAAGGTAGAGGTATTACACAGCACACACGGACTGGTACTATGGGTAGAATTTGGATCTGGACGGACTATCCGGGTGTGTGACATGCCATGCCTGTTACAGGTGCCGTGTTGGCAAAGGTTCATCCCGTATCCTATGGAGTTCTTTCAGGTTTTCCTTTGTCCTCACACTTGTTTCTAAAGCATTTGGTTATCAAGGTTTTCTTTAAAAAGGTTAAATGTTTCTCTTTGTGAGTTTCAAAGTAAATTTATTTTC
>CM068956.1:157415468-157454436 GCA_035128595.1 Eptatretus atami | reverse complement strand
CCCCTAAACGCTGCCAATACGCCATTATACGGTAGCTGTAAGTTAGAAACACGTTGAGTAAGTTCTGTGGTCGTCGCGAAGACGTCAATCTAATTCGTCTACATACGCCAATGTGCGTTTGAGATACGTTACACATAGTTTCAAAGCACGCTACTAATAGGTTCAAAGCACGTTACTCGTAGGTTAAAAATAAAGTTTCGGGTATGCTAAACATTACCTCGACGTGTTTCGACTTATGAGTAACTTACAAGTAACGTGGCCGACGTGTGTAAACGATCGCGGAGCGTGCCGAGACTTATTGCCAGCGTATTCGGAACTTGTGAGCCATACGTCGAGTACGTCGTAAAATTTTCAGCATGCTTGAAATTTCACGACGTACTAGACGTACCACGTAATATGCCAGCGTACTTCATTGTTTTTCAGCATGCTCCTAACGTATACACAACTTACCCATTACCGTATTCGACGTGTCCAGCGGTTTTAGACACATTTTTCATAGGTCGGCAACGCTGGCTAAATCGTCAAGGTGTGACTGCGTGTTGACACTTCCATTTTCAGGCGGTTATGATTTAAATCGGCGTACGGCAGGTTTTAACAGAGACACGCCACGAGTTCGTCGGCGATAAAGTGCAGCGCGCTATGACTAAGTTAAACTATCGTTGGGCTTAGTTGTGAACGCCGACAACAGGTTAAGCATTCATTGGTATAAGTTATCTTTACACAAACGAAACGTTCTTGGCCCGTTACTAATACGTTATGCATACGACCAACACGTTATGAATACGACCAAAACTTTTTTAAAAACCTCAAAACTTCAGCGTACGCCAACGTTTTACGTGCATTTTTATACGTGCCATTCCTGGCTAAAACGTGAAGGTGTGACAGGGCCCTTAGCAAGTGGTTTAACAAACTCTAATCAGATTTCAATTGACGCGAATCTATTGTTTAAACTTGTCAGCCGTCACAGAGCTAAACTTGCCCTCACATGCTCAGTAGATTAGTTAGTGTTCCGTTATAGCACACGTTTTTCTTGTCTGCATTGTCTTTTGTCTGAATTCTACCAAGCTGTCACCAGTACTTGAACCAGTACTGTACTGTATATCCGTGCAGTGCTGCCGTCTACTTCAAGTAGATGAAGGATACACATAAGGAGGAAGGATACGTGAGGGAAACCCAGACCCATGAAGAAGCCACTCGCGCCCATCACGGCTGTGCCATATTCCGCACCCCTTATTCGTCCCATTCCGGTTTTACCAGAGGAGACTGTCGGTTTGCTCTCTGTCTGTCTGTCCGTCCGTCCATCCCACCTGTGATTTTTTCAGACTTTTTTTCCCATCCCTTGAGCATATTCGACTGAAACTTGCGTGCATGTTTCATTATGATAAGTCACAAAGCAAGTTCTGGTTTCAGGGCGTTTTGTCGATTTTCACAGAGTTATTACCTCTTTTAAACGTAGGAAATATCACATCGCGTAGGGGACATGTATGCAAAGCAATTCTCACTCTTGGTCTTTTTTCGTAGCAGCACAAGGCTGCGGGGTAGTATCATCGGCTGAGGATGTGGCTGTGCCATTGATGTAACACCCTCTTTAGTTTAGGCAAGAATTGAAATTTGTTGAAGGTGCCAATGATAGCTCCGCGACTCTTTGGCTGAAGACACCGTGGGATCTTTTGTATACACCAACTTGACGAGCGCCCAGTGCAAACATCCATCCGAGGGACAGAGACCACTCAATGGTGAAGCACCGGAATGACAGTTTATCCTGGGTCGGGATTCAAACCCAGGCTGGACAGCTTAGAGGCGAGTGTGTGTACCTCGAGACCATCTTGCCAGCCTCTTCAAACTCATCTAAACAAGGTTACACAAGGAAACCCGGAGGGATTTTCTCCACGACTTATCTCAGATTCGCAAAATCCAATTCCTGCAATCCTGCCATCTTGTCCCTATCAGTGCATCGTAGACTGCTTGATAGCCATGTTTGTGGTCCAAGTGAATGTGTGCCAAATGACCTACAGCCTATAGCGGGCTGACGTAAAACATAGTGCAGGTCGTCGAAGATCCATGGTGAGATGTCTCAACGTACTGAAAAAGGACGTCCACGACTTTACGGAGACATTCCCGATGAAACCACCGCGGAAAGCATTTCATTCCCTGACCTATCGATTCCAATCGCATTTCAAATCCTTAACTTTCACGAGTTAGTGGTGCTCATGGCGTGCCACTACCCAAGTGCTGTTTTGACTTGAAGTCATACGAACAGAAACCAGCTGCAGGTGAAGTCCTGCAGTGGGTTCTGCTCGCGCAAAGGGCGGAGTTCATCTTGCATCACGGAATGGATATCACAAGCCAAACCTCGCCCAAACAAATAGGCTGTTTATAGCAGCACGAGGTCTCTGCCCAACCAGTCACCACCATCTCCACCAGCATCTCCGATTCCATGCAAGGCACAGAAATTGCTCAGTTTTTCCGGCCTTCCACCATGAAACTCGGGGCTTCCCCCTGCGCAGTGGATATTTATCGCAACGCTCGTAGCGGAAAGTATTTCCACTGTGATGCAAGAGGCAGGCAGCCTGAGGGCTTGGGTGGGTGGGACCCTCGTGCTGGTAAGGGAAAGCCAAACCACACGGTCTTTCCGCCACTAAGCCCTTTCGTATGGGCCTTATAGGGTCTGTGGTTTGCCTTGTTCCGGGGAAGCAAGATGCGATCTGCTCTCCACTCACAAAAACACACTTTGGCTTATTATCGATCTCTGGAAGATCCTGCCATTTTATTGGCTCGGTTTTGGTAGTTTTCGTTTTTTTTTTTCCAAGTAAAACACACTTTTTGGGAATCCACGGTTGGAAAATTGAAATGTTAAGCACTTTGGATGGAATGATTTTATTTTTATTTTGTACACTTATACTGTGAACTCGAGGAAATGCGGTTTCGACAAAGTTTATTTAATGTATATTATTTGTAGCTCCGAGAGTTCAATATAAGGTTGTATAACAACGATATATATATATATATATATATATATATATATATATATATATATATATATATATATATATATATATATATGATATGTATATTCTTGAAACATGTAGAGTGTGACGAGCACTCCCCATTCTCCATTGGACATAGTCCGACACCGAAATATTCCTTGCGGATTATGTGGTTTACAGTGTGAGACATAATCTGTGGCTATGCTCACAATAACAGTCAGGAGGTGCGTCTCATGCATAAATTATGATGTGGTCATCATTTATTAGCTATTTATCAGTATGCCGTCCTGATGAGGGCAAACAACCCGAAATCCAGAAATGCGGCAACATGTTATGTTAACTGATGTTAACCATGTCATCTTTGTCTGTTTGACGAGTCATCTGGCCCAAGGCCTCGAGGTTGGAGGTAAACACTTTGGTGTAGGACGATGCCCCAATGGGGATCGGGGGAGTGCTTGTCACACTCCACATGTTTCGAGTTACCCGCCGATCACGTCACATGGCTTCTGCTTAAATGTTTGCATTGCGGAACAATCCTCTGGGTGGCAGATGGACAGTTGTCCTTTGCGGATTATGCGGTTTTACCGTGTGAAGCATAATCCGTGGCCGATGCTCACCATAACAGTCAAGGTGTGCGTCTGATGTATATATGTATATATGTATATCTGTACGTATATCTGTATATCTGTATATCTGTATATCTGTATATCTGTATATCTGTATATCTGTATATCTGTATATCTGTATATTCTGTATATCTATCTGTATACTGTATATCTGTATATCTGTATATCTATATATATCTATATAATCATGATATATGCATGTATGTATGCAAGTTATATATGCAATATATATATATATATATATATATATATATATATATATATGTATGTGCCTGGTATGGGTTAATGGATAGGGTGGCAGGCTTTGGTTTCTCGGGTCCTGAGTTCATATTCCTGTTCAGCTGTTGAATTAATACCAGGTGGGGTTAACTTGGGCCTGTCATCCTTCCAAGGTCGGCAAATGAGTGCTAGCATGCTGGTATCCTGTGTCGGAGTGTCGGAGTCCAGGATTTGCCCAATACCCAAGAAGACTGCTTTGGCAGCATATACAATTATATGTGTATATATATATATATAATATATTATATATATATATTTCTCCAATAATACATATGTATAATATATATATATATATTATATATATATATATATATATAATATATATATATGAGGTGCCGCAAGGAGGAGTGATGTAAGGGACACAGCGCCATTTTGGAGTTAATGCCATAAAGCACTATTTTAACCCTACCTTTTCATCCGAGCCTATCATCATCATATCATTAAAAAATGTCGCTTACATCACTCTCACGGCGCCTCATATATGTATATACATAAAGCATATATATATATATATATATATATATATAATATATATATATATTTGTAAAGCACTGACTCACTCACTGATGAAATTAAAGATCGGTACCTTCTGGGTGACGTAGGAAAGCTAAAATTTTTCGTGCTGATGACATCGAAGCCCCCTACACCAGAAAAAAATCACAGAATCATCGCACAACATCCATAAATGAAAATATAAATAAATGAAAAAAAAAAAGAAATGAAAAAATCAAATGCACGTGAGCAACCGCAGACAATGGGAAGCACACCCAGCGAGTGTATATATATATACACACATACACACATACACACATACACACACACCATTACATATGCCTTGTTATGCGTTATTTGCAAACTTTTATGATCTAAATACATGACAAATGAATTGAGTGGAATTGAAGACAACATTATCGTCATCGTGAGGAATCCCCACGCTGTAGTACGTCCAAAACCGATCGGGCCGATCAAGCATCAATGTTTTACGGTGTACGGGCCGATCCTATGTTGTACGGGCCGATCAAGCATCCATGGGACATCGGGCACCACCAACACGGCGAGATTCTTGATGAGTGAGTGATGGAGGGGAATTCTGGGTGTGCATTTACATGCTGGAAACTCTCTTGATATTCATCATCGCACAGGATATGAGGTAGTATCCTGTACTTCCCGGTTTTGCTTCGGCAAAACTTAGTGTGTGTTGTGTGTGCCTGCTAGGCCTACTATATTTCTTCTGAAGCCCCTTATTCCCACCTTCTTGTAGGTTCAGCTGTGTAATGTTTTTGTCCCCACATCATTCACGAGCCGGTTGCCAGGCCTGACGTGGACGGGACACCCAGTTTGAGACAGCTAAAACACGAGTGGGACACCACATCACATGTTACACAAACAGAAAACATGATACGAATATACCGATTGGAGAATGGACAAGAATGAATCACTCTACCCGAGATCTCATTTGCTGTGGTCCATCTATCGAGTCACCGTGACCTGAGATTATAGTCCATCGATCAATTTATGGTCCATCCGTCAATTCATGACCTGTGATGATCATCCGTGGATTTATGGTCCATCCATCGATTCAACGGGATCTGAAAGTGTGGGTCCATCCATCGAAGTATGGTCCATCCGTCGATTTACGGTCCATCCATTGATTCACCATGACCTCAGATTACAGTCCATCGTCGATGGTCTTCTCAAATCAAGAACAGGACTACACCGAGAAAGAATGCAGACAAAGAGTTGTAGACATCGTGCGTTTCACCATATATGGGAAGTTGGCGGAAGAGTGGGCTGAAAAAGGCCAGACCGTTGAAAAAGTCAACTCGACACAAATGCAGAACGACTCGGATAGGCAAAGAGTCATTGAATCAATGTAATTGGATGATGATTCAACAATGATTTAATTACACCTTACTTTCTGGCAAGTGGCACCGACAGCAATTTCAGGACGTTTAGCCTTCCTGTACAACAACACGTGTCTCAATGCAGTGCAATGTACACGTCATTTACTGAATCCTAATTACAGTGTACCTCGAGTTATTATGACATTCACAATGTAACTAAAGCAGAGCTAGAGCCATATCCATATTGCACGTAGTAATAGTTATACACAACAAGTCCAAGCGGGGAGTGGTAAACAATCACTGACCTTTCTGAAAAATATTCTCAAGATCTCGAATGTCCCAAGAGTACGAAATGCTAACACCTGCTACACACCCCGTACCAAGAATAGAAGGAAATACAAGCAATTTGGACAACAGGAGACCATTTAGCCCATCATGCCTGCACTGCATGGAAGAGCGTACTCCATGATGCGCACCCTCTGCTGGGTAACGCTCGCTTTCAGTGTCGGGGATTGCAGTGGAATATACAGTACACGAAACGAACCTTTTCCAAGATGCTCTGATTTACTTGCTTCGGTGGACAGGAATGAAGAAGGTTTTTGGAAGGTTCTGTCCAAGACAGGAAATGCAAATACGTCTGTGTCGTTTAGAAAACGGAGGTTCAAATCCCGCACCACTTGGCGCAAAATGTGCTGCTGGTGCAGTGCCTCCTGCAGTTTAGAGCTGATATTTGGAATTTGTTCTGGGTGCCGGCGATAGCTCGCCCAACTCTACGTGAAGGACCCATGGGATCTTTAACAGCGCAACTAATGCCGGCAGATGGAACGCCCAGCTTAACATCCATCGATGGATGGCAACACCTTGTGATGCAGCACCCTGCCTGTGAAACACCAGATTGGCAGTTTATAGCTGGGGGAGATCAAACCAAGGCGAGACAGCTCAGAGACGTGTGTGCGTACCTCGAGGTTGGGCTATCCTGGCAAGCTCCAACAACAGTATGCCAGGTAGGGGTGCAGGTCTACTGATCTCTCCTCATATCATTGTCCTGCATGTTATTTGTGTAACAGCTCCTCCATGAGCATCAGTCAGTAAGTCACAAATGGAAAATTCTTGAGAAAAATGCCAGGGGTATAGAAAAGCCCCCCTTTATATGGTATGTGCCATGTAGCAAACTATAGAAAAGAAGGCACATTCAAAAAATTCTCGTGTGCATGCTGAACTACCCTTGTGTTCCTCGAGGAACCTCAAAAGAGTGACCGCCATATCACATGGGCATGAAAACTATGATTGTGGTGAAGTTTCAATTTCCTCTGTTGAACGGTTTTCGATCTTCACAAAATGCAGACACGTACGACATACGGCATACGTACGTACACGACCGATCGCTTAACTCCGCTTTTCGCTTCACGGGCGCAGGGTAATGAGTACGTACAATTGTAGACGAACTTATTTGATGCACAAATAAATTCCTCCGGTGGAAACCGAGCAGAATTGCATTGATGTTTCTGACTGGATGATGTGTGGATCATTGAATATGCAGCAAAAAATAGCAAAAAGCAAAAACCATGGCACTTAGGTGGAAATTTGTTTCATAAGCCATTGATTAGACGTTTTGTCCATGTATCTTCCAAGTTTCAGCTCGTTTCAATGTATAGCCTTTGAGATATGAGCCCCAACACATTTTGGGCGGACGGACAGACGGACAGACACCAACGTGATTTTCGAGGGTTTTCATTAAAAACTCAAGAATGCGGAACGGCGTTGCTGGAATTTGGAGCTATTACCTCGACCGACAAAGGATTTACTTCTGAAATTTGTAGCCGATTCGTCAGTAGAAGCCGAGAAACAAATTTTCAGTCCCCGTGTTAATGGTGCGCATACAGAGAAACCGTCCCATTAGAAAGGAGGGGAGCTTGCCCCTCCCTTGATAAATTAAACATTGAGAAAGATGCCTTTGGCAGAAAACATGGGGTAAATCCCATATTCTTCGGTCCTGTTAGATGCCCATTTTCATGCCTGAACGCTCACACAGAGGCTTTCTGGATAACCAGTATACTCAACAAACTGGACTCAGGTGGATGTATCAATTCCCTGGGTGGGAGGGAAGGGGGTTTGCCCACCTTCTTTCCAGGAGCATCTTGCCCCACCTGACTTGAATTTCTTGCTGAAGGGAGGCCAAGGCCCAAGTTTCACCAAAAGGGAATGGCCATTTCGACCAATTGTAATTTTTTCTTTGACCTGTTTACTAGTGAGTCAGAAGAGGTCACGAACGAGTTGCGTTCGTAGTTACATGATTACTGTTCTCCAAGCACTTTGTATCAGCACCTTTTCTCATTGGAAAACAAGCGAGAAATGACCACACTGTGGTCACAACCTGCAACATAAAACAACACACAAACCTAGGCAGTGTATATGTCAGCAGAGGCCGACAGGCCTCATGTGTTAAGCTCACCAGAAAACCAAGATGGTGGCCATATTTGTTTGGGTGCCATGGTGGGTGGAGTCAAGCGACAGATGTGGACGTGGTCCGGCAGCTGTCCAACAATGGGTGCACATTTTCAAAAATCGACCCCCCTCCCCAAAACAAGTCATCATTAACAACTACAACAACAACAACGTGGAGCTCTTGTAGACCTGTGACATGTCGTGGGTAAAAAAAAAACTCCAGCAGATGGTGTTGGATGATTTATCGACGATGAAGGACTAACTTTACATCTTATTAATGCCAAAGCCTCAAGGGACCTTCGACCCATCATGCCTGTGCTGCATACAATGTACTAACCCTGTCGTTCATGTCCCTTGACCTGAATTAGCAAACAATGCTTGTTATAATAAATGTACACATCTCATTTATAGCTTTAACTCGGGAGGAATTTCACCAGGGCACCTGCACACACAGGTCTACTCTTACGAGGGATACCATTGGATCTTTAACATTCACACCCAAATGCGGATAGAACAGCTTGCTCTGATATGAAGTGCTGTCTTCCACCAGAACGGTAGTTTTTATCAGATTTCACCCGACAGGGAGCAAATACGTGATCAGACAGCTCAAGGAAGCGCTTCACTAATTGAGCTATCCTCCATGGCCTCCAACACCACCGTGGTTTACCATGCTGGTCCCTCATCCAAGCGCTAACTGAGCTAGACTCGACCGCTTGAGCCACCAGATCTGATGCGATCAGGAGCATGCGAGCCAATAAATCCTCAAGACATATCCACTAAGGTAGGAGTTTATATAATTGGTGCAGACCTGGATTGTAACTACAATGGCCTGTAAGATCATGGTGTTTGCAAGCTTTGCCTTCCTGAAAGATGAGCAAGAACATATGCGCAAGCTGTTCTGCTCTGCCCATAAAGGCTGCCCAACTATGGGAGCAACCAGTGGTTACATCGCGCCATAATACCGTCACATCAAGGCGATTCACGCACACAGAACAGCCTGTGAATTAGAAACCGCTGTTTTGACAGAATCTCAACTCGGTCGTATATCCCTACAAGCCTCACGATTTATGGACATGCATAAATGAAGAATGGGGCCTCTTGGTCCTTCCGTGACTGCATGTTCATGACTTGAGAGACATGTATACGGAATCAACTCAGCATTGTGCGGTTCTGAACAATTGGTACGAACGGTGATCCATAGGTGATCATGAAAATGAGCTTATTGTGTTTTGCCTCACGTCACCAATCTCATCCGTGCCAGACAGGCCATTTTGAAAATAGTCATCATATGACAGGGGGCACAATGGCACATGTACCACATTGTTCCTATAAATTTTATTGGACAAAAAAACATGCATTGTATGTTAAAGCGATGCTTCATTGCTTAATGTTCCTTACATCATTAAACCAGATATATTTCCAATAAAGTATTGATGAATAAAGGATTCCTATGAATATTTAATATCCCACTCATTATGCTGATGATATGCCGAGGCTGGAAGACACATCGAGCTCTGCTGGTCTTTGTTTCCACTTGTTTTTGGTGATTTTACTCTTTGCCCTTGGTTTGTTTTCTTACTTTTTCTCTTTCTTCGACCTGTGCTTCTTATGATTGGCAGTAAGTGTTTTTGGTGTTTTCGCACCCTTGTATTCATGTTGACATTTGGTTTCAAGTATTCTTCTTGTTCATAGGCAGCACAAGGCAATTGCGTAGCTTCATTGGCTGATGCCGTGCCCTCTGCCGTTTGGGTAGTAATTAGTAATTGGTAATTAGTTAGTGGTGCCGGCAATAGGTCGCCTACTTTTCACGAAGGACACCATGGATCTTTAACGTACACCAACGAATGCTCGTAGTCCTGCACCAAGTTTAGCGTCCATCCGAGCGACGGCAACGCATTGATGAATCACCCTGCCTGTGAAACACCAGGATGTCAGGTTAATAGCTGGGTAGGGATTCGAACTCAGGCTAGACAGCTTAAAGATGAGTGTTTGCTTTCAAGGGAGGGGTATTTAATTTAATGTCAGCATAAAGGAAGAAGCAATCCTGTCAAAGACTCTATTGTCTTTCATGAACTGGCTGGCTGGGTCCTCATTGACTGAAGCTGATATTTGCAGGTATTTTTCATTTGTTTAGGGTACTCGTGACATCTCATCTGCTTTTTCAAAAGACTGTTGGATCTTCACCTTCACCAACTGATTCGAGCAGATGGACGTCGTCCATCCGAAGAACGACCGGTGCATCTTGTGATGCAACACCCTGCCTGAGAAGCATCAATCCGACAGAACGCGAAACCCAGAGTAAACAGCTCAAAGGTAAGTACTCCACTTGCTTACCTTCCTTGCTAGACCCACGTGACCATCGTATGCTGCTAATTTTGTGTTGATCCATGGTAATTCCCTGTGGAGGTCCTGCACCATTGACATGAAACAAGGAAGCGTTGCACACTGATGAAGCAAACCCCTGGCCCAAACAGCCACGTGTAAAAGTGAAATTTCGCCATGATGATGCTCGCAGAGTTGAGTTCCAAAGATACTTTTACAACCTTCAAGTTCTTTCAAGAACCAAACTGGAGGGTCAAGCCAAACCTACACTCAAAAGATGGTCATGCTCTGAATGGTGATGGAACATGTATGAGATCAGGTAAACCATTTCTCTCCGATCCACACCAAGTATGTCAGAAATGAAACAATCCACAACCAAAAGGATTAGTGGCAAGCATACTTCCAATGAGTAGGCCTATCGAAGGCAAGTGGATTCCACCCTTTAGCAAAAATGCATTCTAATACCTTGATTCACCCATTGGACCTTCATTTTTATCAGGGGTTCACCGGTATTTTCACCCAACACGTGCAATTACTGCCCACAGTGAGGTGCTGCTTCTGCATTTTTATTTTTTTACGGTTTTCGAACAAGTGTAACAACCACACCACCACCACCTTCACCACCACCGTCGCCCTTTCAAAATGCAGAATCTGTCTCTGCAATGGGTGATATTCTGTTGGCCTAAGTGTTGAATTATCAGTGAAGGAACGCCAACACGATTGCTCATTTACAAGCTATCTCACCACCAAGTTGTCTAATTTCAGTTTTCAACGCAATACGAAAATCCAATTTGTACAAATTGTAGTCTTCGTAAGTCACAGACATTTGGTTGCATTACATGTACGCCGCACCTTCAGGGATCGATCTCACGTGTAGTCATGTTTAGGGTCACCTATTTATTAGTTTGGAGCCGATGTGTGTGTGTGTGTGTGTGTGTGTGTGTGTGTGTTGTGTGTGTGTGTGTGTGTGTGTGTGTGTGTGTGTGTGTGTGTGTGTGTGTGTGTGTGTCCAGCGATAACTCTTTTACCATTTGAGCTTTTGTCATCAAATTTTCAACAGACCTTTTACTATGAGAATATGGAGAAAATGATTAAAAATAGGACCACTGGACCTGCAGCTTATCTGGGCCCTGGCCTAATGTTGTAACCAAAATTGGTAGCATTCTGACTGCTGGGTCTGGAGAAGAAAATTTTTGAAGGAATTTCCTAAGTCCGCCATTTTGACCTACTTAGTCACGTGACCGCAACGAGCTGTGCAATCCCTACCAGTCAGGAGTGGAACGTTGCTGCCAAATTTCAGCCGGATCGGCGCAGCGGATGTAATATGCTGCATTCTGAGCCCTTTCCCACATAAGGAAGGCATCATGTTGCATTCTGAGCTATATGCTGCATTCTCAGGTCAGAAAAATGAGAACCAGCTTACTGGTAACAGGGCACTGCATCAGTGGCACAGCCGTGCTTCCAGAAATTATGCAACCAGCAGCCACAGGCTGTATCTGAAACAACATTTTCTTGAGTAAAGGTGAGGCGAATTACCTCTGCACCGAAGGTGAAGGAGGTTATGTTTTCACCCCTTTCTGTCTCTTTGTCTGTCTGTTTGTGTACAGGATATCTCAAAAAGTTGTGGACAGATCCGGATGAAGTTGTGGACAGATTTGGTGTGTGACAAGATGAACTGCTTAGATGTGGTGAAGATCCGGATCCGGATCCAACTACTTACAATTTTTAAAGTGATTCTTCACCATTGAGAGATCGGGCTAAAAACGATATCGTACTGTAAAGCATGATATTTTCAAAAATGTGGCACCCACGAAGACCAATAATCCTCCAGAGGGGAACGTGATTCACTGAATTGAACGCTTTGCAGAGATCAACAGAGGCTGCAAGCAGCCCCTGCCAAAATTCTCGTCTGCATTCTATGAGGACCCTAAGGGCAAGGATACGGCCCAATCGTTGACCTCTTTGTGTAAAGCCTGACTGCTCTGGTCACTGGTGCTCAAGCAGATGGTGGCGAACCCTATCAAGAATTATCCGAGCAAAGACCTTGCCTGGCACTGAGAACAGCGTCACCCTCGGTGGTTGTTGCCGTTCTGGCGATCACCCTTCCCTTTCCAGAGAGGGACAACAAGGCCCTTCTTCCAGTCAGTTGGGATGATGCCTTGTTCCAGGCAGAGCACAGAACTGCATGCAACGACATGAGTAGCGCATTTTCACCAGCCTTGAGAAGTTCAGCATGGATGCCACAGATCCCAGGAGCTTTACCCCATTTCAACCGTTCACCGCAGCCTGTGTTTCCACAAACAAAGGTGGACCACAGTTGATTGGAGGTTAGCAACAGGGATTGGAACATCCCTGACATCCAACTCGACAGCTGGTGGATCGGCTTGGTACAGCCGCTCAATGTAACCGCCCAGCGGGCCTTCATTTCTGACTCCTCTGTCAAGACGCCACCACCCTCTGCTCTCACTGCAGTAAACCGAGGGATGGGCCTTGGAGGAACGCCATGCGCGAATTCCCTGTTAAACAGGATGAGAATCACACGACCACAGGTGATGCTCTACCCCTCACAGATTCCTTGCACAGTCGCCCTCCTTGTCCCCCTCAGTGCACATAATTTATGCCTCAACTCCCTGGACAGCTCAGCTCTGCCATTCAGCCTGGCCCTGCGACTGTCAATGGTATCCAGTGTCCCTTGAGAGACAAAATTCTTCTTTCCCAAAATGTCATCGCGTGCCTTCATTATGACGTAATAATTCGGCAAGTGCAACGCTTGATCTGGGCAGTATGAAAAAAAAATTATCTGCACTTGTTGGTCAATGGACACAATTTTCACCATTGCAGCACCTCCTCCTTTTGAACTTTCAATGATAATTATGATGTCATATGTTCACATGGTGCAGGCGCCATCTTGGAAGACCGAAAACTTTTGTAAGTCTGTTAATACAGGTCAACACAGGCCAAATTTCTGAAATCCTCAAATTTTCATCCGATTGACTTGAAATTTGAGAGGATTTGTATATCAGTCTACCAGAATTCAATATAGTTGATAAAAGTGACACTCATCGGTCACTGGTCTGGCAGCCATATTGGATCAAGAAAAAACAACCTCACAAAAGAGAAGAGTTGGCTTGCACCAAGTCCTTCTCAAGACTGTGCAGGGTAAGTATTCTGGAATACCATCGAGTTTATATTTTTTCAGTTGTTTACATTGTCCGACAATTCTGTGATGTTCTTCCGATGTACTGGCTTTGATGTCCATCGCACGGCAAAATTTCAGCTTTCTACATCACCCGGAAGGTCCCGATCTTAATATCAGTCAGTGAGTCATCGTTAGATAGAGCTTTATACCCAGATATTAACAAATATCACTGTTGCGTCGCTTTTCTGATGGGAATACTACCGGGGGTGGAGAGAAAGAGAGAGGGGTGGAGAGAGCCCTTCCGCTCCCTCTTCACACCTCCACCCTCCTTCCTTCCTCCCACCTCAGACCCCTCTCTCTTGACTCCGCCCCACCCACTCCTCTCCCATCTCAAACTTCCACCCTTTCCCTCCCGTCTCCACAAAAGGTACCCGGTATTGCCGGGATCTAACGTACATCAATTGGACTGACACAATTAAGCACATAGTATTATAAAGAAACGTTTATTTATCAAGCTGCATAATATTGTACAGAAATATCAACAAAATTGAGCATATTATTGTAATGCTTGGGTAGACGATGTGAATGTTTTTCCATCAAGGCCAGAACATTTAAATTGTTTGGTGTGTGTAACTCCAGAACAGCCTTGTTTAAATTTTCACATGGTGGATATTTCGATAAGTTAGCTAAGGTGTAACCTTTTTTTTATTTTACAAACTCTTCTTTCACCTTGGAGTTATTCTTTAGATGAGGAGTAAAATTACCTTAAAGCGACGTGAAGGCGGTGTTTATACTATTTTCAATTTATTGAATAATTAGCAATTACGAAGTCACATGACTACTTCTTCGCGATCTTACTGATCATTGTAACAGTTATTTTCACATCTATACCATATTGAGATCGGAGTTCACCATCTCACCAATTATATAGGTATCTGGCTGAAATCTGAAAAAACCATTGGCCTTTTTATAAAGTATTGTACAAATGGATCTTCCTCGGAGATGACGACAGGTGGTGGCTTGAGATATGACTTGTGAGAAAATGACTGTTTAATGTGATCCTATAAAAATTTTGTCACGATTAACTTTGGGAGCTCAGTGGATAAGGTCACAAACACGCCAACAAATTCCACCCGTCGCCTCACTGAATATGGAGAAGGTTGGGAGGCTTATAAATCCTTAAATAAATTCCTTAAATTAAAGGAGGCTTATACACTATGAGTGTATGAGTTATGAGCTTATACGCCTTCCTTAAATAAATAGGCTTATCACTTAGTTATGAGAATCGGTAATGTCTTGACATTTCAGATTTCACTCCAGATTTCGACACTTATTAGTCCACAAATCGATCCTCAAATCCGAATCATATTTTGATACTGTGTTTACTTTAATTTGGCCGTGAGAGTAGATCGTGTTTCCCTGCGGCCAAATGGCGGCCAAGTCCCCTGCGAGGTGAAGTTGGCTGACCAATGATGAGCCTTTCATGAAGGTAAGACATTAATTATCTTCAAAAAGGGTGTTTAAATTTACCCAAATACACAGTTTTCATTCATGCACTCCCTTGGAATTTCCTTGGTGTGCGTGCAAAGTTTCGAGCCGCGAGGTTTCATGATTTGGAGTTATGGAGGAGACGCACACTAACTGACTGACTGACACACACTGACATTGATAATAAATCTATATATAAAGCTCTTTCTAACCACAAACTCACTCACTGACTCTCTCATTGACTGATATTAAAGATTAGGACCTTCCGGGTAATGTAGAAAGCTGAAATCCCGCGTGCCAATGGACATCGAAGCTGATACGTGGGGGGGACAAAAATCACAGACTCGTCGAACAACATTCACATATGAAAATATAAATAAATGAGAAAAAAAAAATGAAATAAATATATGAAAATCAAATGCAAGTGAGCGACCCGAGGTCAGGTCAGGTATGGGGCATGTGCCAGAACAGCGCGTCGCTGCGTTCACTTTCGCCGGTATTCAGGGGCCTCCGTTGGCCATCCCCAGGCAGATGCCAGGCCCATCCCCATCTCCTTGAGATGATGGTCAACCTGCTGCAACCACGAGGCACGTGGTCGGCCCACTGGCCTCCTCCACTCATGAGACTCCCTCGCTGAGAGAATCTGGTGAGCAGGATCAGCGTCAGGGAAACGAGCCACATGTCCATACAGCCGCAACTGACGCTCACGGACTATGCAGGTAACAAATCTCATCCGAGTCTCTTCTCAGCAACCGCTCGTTGGACACAAAATCCGACAGCGGATAGCAAGGATTCTCCGAAGAGACCTGGTACCAAAGGAATTAAGTCTCCGTCTCAGATCCTTGGTCAGAGTCCAAGTCTCGCATCCATAGAGCAAGACTGGAAGTACCAAAGACCTGAGACTCGGACTTTCGTCCTCGCCGCACAGGTACCGACAGCGCCACACCCATGATCCAGTGAATCATGACTCCCCAGGCCCGACCCAGACGTCTATTGACCTCTGACTCACAGCCAGCAGAGACATGAATATCACTGCCAAGGTAAGTGAATCTCTCCACGACCTCAACATCCTCACCACAAACAGACACAGACAGGACAGCAGCATCAAAGATGTCACGAAAGCCTGGATCTTAGTTTGACCCAAGAAACCGTAATCCCAGCGGCTCCCACTCCTCATTCAGCACCTCGAGGGCCCCCAAAAGGATATCTAAAGTCTCCGCAAAGATGACTGCATCATCTGCAAAATCAAGGTCCGAGATCTTGACATTCCCAAACGATGCACCGCAGCTTGATCTCTCCGACATCCCTCCTAAAATCCAGTCCATACAAGTGCTGAAAAGTGTGGGGCCAGTACACACCCTGACGAACTCAGTAACAACTGGAAATAAGTCAGAAGATGGTACCACCACACTTCACAGCACTCTCAGTACCAGAGTAGAGTTCAGACATCAGATCGATCAGTTTTGGTGGCACCCCACGAAGACCAAGAATCCTCCAGAGGACATCCCGATTCACTGAATCGAACGCTTTACAGAGATCAACATAGGCTGCAAGCGCCCCTGCCGAAACTCTCGTCTGGTTCGGTGAGGACACGAAGAGCAAGGATACGGTCAATCGTTGACCTCTTTGGTGTAAAGCCTGACTGCTCTGGACGCTGGTGCTCAAGCAGATGGTGGCGAACCCTATCAAGAATTATCCGAGCAAAGACCTTGCCCTGGCACTGAGAGCAGCGTCACCCCTCGGTAGTTGTTGCAGTCTTGGCGATCACCCTTTCCCTTTCCAGAGAGGAACAACAAGCCCTCTTCCAATCGGTTGGATGATGCCTGTGTTCCAGGCAGAGCACAAAACTGCATGCAGCGACACGAGTGCAGCATTTCCACCAGCCTTGAGAAGTTCAGCATGGATGCCACAGATCCCTGGAGCTTTACCCCGTTTCAACTGGTTCACCGCAGCCCGTGTTTCCACAAGCGAAGGTGGACCACAGTTGATTCGAGGGTCAGCAACAGGGATTGTAACACCCTTGACGTCCAACTCGACAGCTGGGGGATCAGCCTGGTACAACCGCTCAAAGTAACCGGCCCAGCGGCCTTCACTTCAGACTCCTCTGTCAAGAGCCTACTCTCTCTGCTCTAACTGGAGTGCTCCGAGGGATGGGCTTGGATGAACGCATGCACGAATTCCCCTGTAAGCGGACGAGAAATCACCTGTCCACAGGTAATGCTCTACCCCTCACAGATTCCTCGCACATAGGCCTCCTTGTCCACCTCAGTGCACGTACAGTTTTACGCCTCAGCTCCCTGAACAGCTCAGCTCTCCATTCAGCCTGGCCCTGCGACTCTGGTCAATGGTATCCAGTGTCCCTTGAGAGACAAAATTCTTCTTTGCCCTGCGGTGAGTTCCAAGACATCCACCGGCAACATCAAGGACGGTGGTCTTGAAGGCACTCCACAACTCTTCAGGACCCCCCAAAGCACCCAGACCCCCAAGTGTCCACCCAGCCTGTTCGCAAACTCCTCAGCTACTCTCTCATCCCTGAGCTTGCCAACATCCAGCCTAGGCTGGGATGGTACCATTCTCCAGGATTTAAGGTGCAGCTTTAGAGTTGCTACAACAAGCCTGTGGTCAGTATTGAGGAACTGAGCACTCCGGTAGACCTGCAGTTCTGGATCATCCTCAACGACCGTCAATGAGGACATGGTCAATCTCCTTTGCCACACCCAGCGTTGGATACCAAGTCCAGCGATGAGCTTGTGGGCGCTGAAACCATGAACCCAGCCACCCTAAGTCCATGACTTCTTGCAAAGTCAAGGAACTTAGTGCTATTCTGGTTCATAGTTCCTGACCCATGGGGACCAACACACACCGTCATAACCATCCCTATCAGTTCCAGTCGATGCATTGAAATCCCCCAAGACTAGAAGTGTATCTCGTCTGGGGCACTGATCAACCACAGACTCGAGCGTGGCGTAGAATGCATCCTTCACGGTGAGTCACTCGCCTCAGTCGGAGCATAAACAGAGACAGGGAAATGACACCTAAGGAGTGACGAAATCCTTAATCTCATAATACGCTCGTTGACCGGTGTTACCTCAATTATCATTGGGTCAGCTTATTGGACACAGCTACAGCAACTCCTTGGGTATGGTAACCATCAGAGCGACGCAGACCAATAGTAGGTGTAACCACCCACCATTATCTCGCGCGCAATCCGGTCTCCGAACCTCAGAGAGAGCTGCAATCCCGATGTCCAAACGCTTGAGCTCAGATGATAACAGAGACAGGTGATGATCATCTCTTAGGGATAGGACATTCCAGGCACCCACCCGAAGGGACCGCCTCAGGTTAACCCAAGGAGACCGCCGTCTGGTGGACGACACCTCAGCACCACTCCGACACACTCTCCCGCAATCTGACCCAGGGATGTTACCCCGTGGTTTCCCTCCTATCATCAAAGATTGGGGGTCCCGAAGGCTTTGCCCCAATCCCGTCATCCGGTGAGCTGCCCTGCGAAGGGAAGCTGCACAGGAGGTACTGCCACGGAGTGGGTTTTCAGATTTTTTTGCGTTTTTGTGTTTTTGCGGAATGAAGGGTTTTACGGTGGCCGGAGTGCAAATCCTGCCACCAACCTCCTAATAAAAAGTAACCCAACTGCAGGAGGACGTCCGCAGACACAGTTGGGCACTAGATATGGATGGCCGTTGGCTCACAAGGAGCTCCTCCGCCCTGCGACCCGAGACAATGGGGAAACACGGTTCATATGCTTACACAATGTGTAAGCACACCCCACTAGTATGTATATACAATTTATATATATATAATATATATATATATATATATATATATATTAATATATATATATAATAAATATATTGCCTATAGAAATCTACACACCCTTTGCCACATATGGGAAGAGAGAGTTGGGATGAGTGGTTATAAGTTTGTCTATGTTGTCCGAGAGAGATGTAGATGGAGTCGTCACTGTTAGGAGGATGGTACAACATACAGGTGAACATAAGGTGGGAGTTGTAAGTGAAGTCACAACCAAATGCTGGGTTGGGAGGAGTAATATCAGTACAAGGGCAGTGAGAAATTGAGTTATTGATGTAAAGTGAAAAGTACTAAATCACTAAGTTTTTTCTCCCTTTTTCTGCAATGTCTGAGGACTTACGGAATGAAATTTTGCATCAATAACTGTAATAAAAAGTATGCAGGTTTACATTATTTTTGAAGTCATGAACACAATTATAGACATTTAACATTTTTACAAAACTCGACTAAAGCTTGTCGGACCAGAACAATATTGCCCTCTCTAGATAGCCTCGAGTAAGCCGCATTTATGCATAATTTAAATCATACCTCTCTCCGTGTTAAAGGTCAAGGTCAAATGGTGGTCTGAAATTATTATTATCTTGCCAAAACGAAGTTTTTGCAAGATATGTTAGTCAGCTTGTATGTTTTTTTTTGTTGTTTGTTTTTTTTTTGTTTGTCTTAATCACGTATAAAAAATTCTGCAGAGCACAGTTATCATTGGAAATTTTGTAACTTCGCATATCAGAGGCTATAGAGGTCCCTTTCAGCGCACAAAATTTTGAAGGTCAAGGTCAAAGGTCAAGGTCACTTTGTCGCAAATCAGGGGAGTCGACGAAACCCTTATTTTTGAGTAATTTTGATCGGATCGTCTTCAAACTTCATGGGAATATAGTTCATGGTCTGCGCTCAGCTGATTAATTTTGTGGCGATTGGCCTTGACCTTCATATGTTTTTTTTTTTTGTTTTTTTATTTTTGTCTGTAATCACGTATAAATCACTCTGCAGAGCACAGTTATCATTGGAAATTTTTGTAACTTCGCATATCAGAGGCCTATAGAGGTCCCTTTCAGCGCATAAATTTTGAAGGTCAAGGTCAAAGGTCAAGGTCACTTTGTCGCAAATCAGGGGAGTCGACGAAACCCTTATTTTTGGTAATTTTAATCGAATCGTCTCAAACTTTATGGAATGTAGTATATGGTCTGGCGCTCAGCTGATTAGTTTTTGTGGCGATTGGCCTTGACCTTCATGGTTAGCGCCTGAGGTCAAACATATTTGACCCCAAGGTCAAATTTTCAAAGTTTTAGGAACCATATCGTGTGTACCTCAAATTGAACACCTCGATGAGTGCTTTCTCGATATGTCAAGCTTGAGACATTATGACGTCATTTGGTGAGTTATGAGGCAAACACATTTTTCATGGTTAGTCTGTACAACGATTCTCATCGAATCTCTAGTAGGCAGATATTCCTCAAGGAGTCGCTCCTGGTGGATAGCAGCTCTGTTCACCTCAGTGTGACCTTAAAGAAGTCACACGTGGTCACCTTTTGGCAAGATACGGGTTTTTTTTTCTCGTCGCTCAGTTTTGCCAATCTGAAAGACCACTTGGCCTTCCAAGATGTGAGCATAATGCTCACCTCCTTTGTTCCTCTTTTCTCCTACTTGTGGAACCATCTTCCTAAGTCAGTTCAATCCCACTCTTTCCTCCAAGGCCTCAAGTCAGCAGTTCACCTTCCATTCCTACATACCGTATGTTCTTACATACCCTGACTACCATCCCCAAAGTCAGCAATCTTATTTACAAATTACTATCTTTCTCTTTTTCTGCTTTATCCAGTCTTGTTTGTTGATCTCCTTGCTTGTTGTGCCTGCTTGTTGTCCTAATGCATCACAGTCTATTTCTCAACTCTCTCTCTCTCTCTCTCTACCTCTACCTCTACCTCTACCTCTACCTCTACCTCTACCTCTACCTCTACCTCTCTCTCGCTTCTTTACCGCAGCTCCATGGCGTTGGCCGCCTCTGTTGGTCATTTTATCTGGGGTTATACAACAACTTTTTGTCCTTGGTTGTGCACTGGCTCTGCTGAGCATCTCCTGAAGGCAGCTGCTGTGTTGCATGGACTGTTGGCAGAGTCAAAACATGAACTTGGAATTTGGTCAGGTTTCCAACACCTGCACAATGGTGTACTCTTGTAAGAAACACCGGGATATTTAACGTTCACCAGCAAATGTTGGTCCATGAGTCCCCAGTTCAACGTCTCATCCGACGGACGATGCACTCATTGATGCACATCCGTGCCTCTAAATCAACAGGGTGACCTTTACTTTTCGTTGGGTCGGGAATCAAACCCAGACGAGACAACTCTGTGACGAGTACACTACCTTTGAGCTATCCTGCCAGGAAACATTGCTTAAGCCTCGATTAGATGCATAAGTTTTATCTCCCATTCATCACCTGATAAATGTTAATCTCCCTATTTTATGGTGTGTGTTTATTCCCAAAGTGCTCGTCCATTTTTTCCACTCGCAGTCTCAACACCTTTATAAATATCAGCAGCCCGTGAGCGTCGTGCTCTTGGCAGCTCAATCGCACCGGGGCCTGTTTTGATTGTATCAATATGTGTAATATGGCAGTTGTATTGCAATGGGGGTGTATGATTGTATACAAGATGCTCAATGTTTGATGTCAAGATGCTCAAAATAGAACTTTGGATATGAAAACATCATTGCACTTCACTCTTCAGAAGGAAATTTTTCGTTGATTCTGGTTCGTTTAATGGAATTGCAAATACTTTTACTAAGTTTCTCTAATGCATCATCTATCTATAATTCTAGCAATCTGTGTTGTGTGTGTGTGTGTCTGTGTGTGTGTCTTGTGTGTGGTGTGTGTGTGTGTGTGTGTGTGTGTCTGTGTGTGTGTCTGTGTGTGTGGTGTGTGTTGGTGTGTGTTGGTGGTGTGTGGTCTCTGTGTGTGTCTTGTGTGGTGTGTGCCTGTGACCGCTGTTTCTCAACACACTGGTCCGATCTAATTGAAACTTGCCAGGTATATTGCTGGGACCTGAGGATGTGCCTTTCAAGGTTTGATATTAATCGGACAAGTGCTTCCCAGTTATGGCCATTTATTTACCAAACCAATGACAAGACACGTTGCTGCATAGGCGTGGCCGTTGGGGGAAGAGATCCTCAGCCGCGTTCCCATTACGGGTTACAACGTACGGGCTTCCGGATAGTGATGACTTACTGTATTCTAATAATTTCTCGATTTCTTATGTGCATTATATAGATAAACACAATGCCCCAATCCAGTCGTCGTTTACGAGACGAAGGAACGGCCTGTTGGTTGTTTGAAAGTTTTTTTTTCTCATGTACGGGGCCACGCACGTACGTTTTTTTTTTCTCTCTTCTCTTTGTGTTTCCTTGCGATGAATTGCGAAAGGCAAAAATACGTTGGCGCACGGCGAGAGCGAAGAGACGGCCTGTGTGGTTGTTTCTGGCAACGGTTTGAAGATTTTTTTGTTGTTGTGTTTGCACGTACTAGTTTTATAAATACCAGTAACTACAAACAAGGAACTCCATAACTCTTATTAATCTATACTAATAAGTGTGTGTGTGTGTGTGTCAGTGTGTCTCCATAACTCCAAAACCATAAAACCGAGCAGCCTGAAACTTTGCATGCACACTAAGAACACTCCAATGAAGTGCAAGAGTGAAAATTGGGTGTTTTTGGGTTAATTAAAACACCCCTTTTGAAGATAATTAACAGCCTTATTTAATTATATCCTTCATTTGGCGATCCTCGGCCGTCTCGCTGTCTGGGGTCTTAAGGCGTTTCCTGGGTAACCTCGCTGGGGTCTGAAGCTGCCATGTTTTTTGGCCTGCTCGACCATGCCTCGACTTGGAGCAGGCCGCAACGATTTGTTAACGATAAAGTTTTTTTTTTCACTTTCTTCACTCATATTATTGAATGCCTGTTCATCATCGCTACGAATCACTGGGTAGATTGCAATGCTTATAAACGCCGGGAGACGCCACCGTTCGTGGCATTATTTCATGTGCGCATACGAATCACCGAGATAATCTCTTAAACTAACGAGAATTACAAAATGTAAGCTCCAGATTTGAAACTATCAGCAGTTCCGACTCCTGAGTAAAGTGTTGATTTGTCCAATTCGGACATTACACGGGCGTTTCCGGGTGCAGAGTTGTATCAACGGTAATTGGTAATCGTGACCGCTCATTTCTCAGACAACCACTGGATCGATCTAATTGAAATTGCAGAGCGTATTAGCTGGGGACCTGGATGTGCCTTTTCAAGGTTTGATATAATTCGACGAGTGCTTCCCAGTTATGGCCATTTATTTACCAACCAATGACGGAACGTTGCTTGCGCATTTCACTAGAGCGTTGCGAGCTGCGCAGTTTATTGATCAGGACCATTGCTGACAGGCTGAGCGTTGCAGTCTAGCCCGTCCTTTACGGTTCGATCTCGATAGGTGGATACGTATTCGATAATTATTTCTTATGTCTGGAGTAAACCCGCACCGTTCGGTACGACATAGGATGCGTGTTTTCTTCGGTTCTTTTTTACTTCATTTTTTTCGTTCTTTCTTTTCTCTTCTCTGTCGTGTTTTCGCGGCGTTGCGAAAAGGCAAATATCAGGTTTTGGCGCATAATTGAATAATTGGCAGTTACCCAGAAACACCCTAACCCCTAGATTTATCAAAACGTGGCAGATCCAGCAGCCTCGCTTATTCTTGCCCTGGCGAGGAAACAAAGAGAAGCGACCGTTTTCTCAGACAGATGTTGTTTTGAAGAGTGTGCTTAACGAGAGTAAAGGCTGTGTACATGAGACATTTTATTGATTATTTATTTATTGAAGAAAAATTGTTCCGAAAAATTAATTTATCAAAAAAAGTGCACAACTTTTTTTTGTTTCCAATTGTCAAACGTGTGCCTTTGGAAGTGTTAAGGGAATTCAGCTCTACTCAACATTGCTTGCCAACGAAATAATCTTCATATTTTGTGGTAAAAACCGTTCACAACGACGGGTCTTACCGTACTCATCTGCTCTGCAGTCCTGCATTCAACCCCTCATTGTCTCATCTCATTGACCTCGATTTCATCTGATCTATAATTACCCGCTCGATCATGGTGTGTGTGTGTTGTGTGTGTGTGTGTGTGTGTGGTGTGTCTCTGTGTGGTGTCTCTGTGTGTGTGTGTGTTGTCTTCTGGTGTGTGTGTGTGTTCTGGTGTTCTGTTGACGCTGTTTTTCCCGACAACACTGGTTCCGATCTAATTGAAATACTTGCCAGCTTATTGTGGGACCTGAGTATATGCCTTTTCAAAGATTTGATATTAATCGGACAAGTGGATCTCCAAGTTCAGGCCATTTTATATACCAAACCAATGGACCAGGACACGTGCTCGTAGGGTCGCTGGCCGAGACGCTAACATAGACATTAAAGGTTATATCCAATCACACCGGACACAAACCATTGCGCGTCGGCGTGGCTCGCATAGGGCCTGGTGGCATGGCCGGCCGACAGATACAGTCACGTGCCGTGCTGTTATACGATGAAGGACTGCAGATCTCTGCTGCGATTAGTGTACCTGGTGCGCGGGTAGGAGTGCAATAGGGATAATATGCAGCGAATGTCATGGGCAAGCAATAGACAGGGAGTAAACTTGATTATCTCTTAATTAAACTCTGGTGTAAGTATCACAGCAGTTTTGATTACTTCAACCTGCAAGGATAATTCGTGGAATGATCATTGTGAACATTCCGTACGGGCACGCGACTAACTTTATGGATAGTGATGACTGTACTGTATTACTAATTACTCTTCTCGATTTCATCCGCATTTATAGTTAAACAACAATGCCCCAATTCCATAGTCTGTCCGCTTTATGAGAGCGAAGAATGGCCGATTGGGTTGTTGAAAGCTTTTTTTGTTTTTGCATGTACCCGGCCAACGCACATATGGGCACGCGAGAGCGAAGGAACGGGCCTGTGTGGTTTGTGTTTCTGGCACGCGGTTTGAAAGTTTTTTTTATTACCTTCGCAAACTTCGTTTGACGGAAAGGTATTGATATGACCCCTGTGTATTTATTTATTGGTAAATATGTGTGCGGACAAACATTGCGCAAAACTGCCTGGACCGTTTGCCATGAAATTTCAGATGATTGATGTGCAGTTATCAAGGACGCCAGGCTAAGCTTTGGGGAGCAATCGGATGTAAAGGTCAGTCACGGTTACGAAAAGCGTTCAGTAATCGTTTTTCGTTCATAACGCGGTCAATTTTTATGCCGAACGAGATAAAACCAACACCAAAAATGTTCATACTCAATTCTACATTCTACGCTATGCCACATGAAAAGTGTGGCGTAATATACCCTAGGTAGCGGTTGGGTCAAAGCGTCAAGGGGGTCACCAAAAATGGTATTAACAATGTTGATTGGATACTTTATACAAAAACTTATACAGCGCATTAGCTTGAAATTGCTTGTGGGAAGGTTTGTTGTCATGAAAAGACAAAAATCGAGTAGTATTTTTGGAGCAGATCGGATCAAAGTCAAGGCGGTCACAAAAAGGTTCAAACATTTTTATTTTCGCCGATAACACAGTCAATTTTATTCCAATTTACATCAAATTAATGCCAATGATCAGTATTCAATGCCTATCCTCAAATATAACATATTGATATGGTGTGTTGTAAACCGCGGAGTTAGCGGTTGGAGGTCAAAGGTCAAGGGCGTCACCCAAAAGCATTTTTCATTGGCAGCGTTCGGGCGGACATATACATTACAGCAAAAACCACTTAGGCAGATTAGTCAGAAGATTTTTCGTGGCCTACTGTTTGACTCATGAAGGTACACAAACATCCGATTTAAGATTTGGAGGATCGGATTCAAAGGTCAAAGGAGTCAAGGTCACAAAAAAGGTCAAAATCGTTTTTTTGCGATTTAAAGGATCGGCAATTTTGTTACCGATTTATATCAAATTAGAGTCCAAAAATGTTCAGCTATTCAATCCCGATCCACTTATATAGCGTATGGTATAGTGTTTGCTTAACCCTAGTTAGGATCTGTGGAAGTCAAAGGTCAAGGACCGCGTCACCCAAAATGGGTTTTTGATGGGAAGCGTTGTGGACAACATATACACAAAAACCCACTTCGCAGATTGTCATGAAATTTATGGATGTGTTTAAGCATCACGAGCGGACAAATCGATTAGGATTTGGGAGCGTCGGATCAAAGGTTAAGGGTCAAGGGTCACAAAAAGTCAAAATCGTTTTTTTCCGCGATTAAATTGTCAATTTTGTTTTGATTCTCTACAGCAAATATAACTCCAAATGTTCAAATTAAATTCCCCATCCTCTAATATTGACACATGGTATAGTACTTTTGTCACCCAGCACGGTTGGGGTCAAAGGTGCAACGGGGATCACACAAACTTCACATTCTATATCGGAAAGCGTTTGTGGACAAACTTTAATGCAAAAAACGAATTAACGCAAGAGGCTTTTAAATTGTTTGGATTTGTTTGGCGTTCATGAAAGGACAAGATCCATAGATTTTGTTGTTATTCAAAGGAGGTTTTATTGTTGTTTAGATGCCAATTAAAATGGACCGTTTTTTGTCCCGCTCAGATTTGTATATATATGATCTACTTGATCCAGGTCTTGTTCGCGTGGTCAGGACATTATTCAACGAATCCCGACCCTTGCATGCTTTTATCTGTTATCTGTGACTATAAATTATCTATATGGATATATATAATCGTATTTGATAATAAAGTATAAATCCTTCACAAAAATGCCGGATCATTGACAAATGGCGGAAATCTCCGAGCAGATTTAGTTGGTTTTAGTCTCTCATTTCACTCTCATGCCAATTTGTTCACACTAGTGGCTGTCGGGATTAAGGTAGTGCGTCTACGAGTGCCCGTTGCTAGATCGTGTATGTACTCTGCCATATGGCACGCAAACGATATATCATATTCTCTGAAGAGCGGAAGGAACGGCCTGTGTGTGTATTAATATAGTTATATCTATTAAAATTGCACTATCTCTACGCAGTAACCTGGCACTAGATATTAGAATGGTGTGCTACGCGGTTTTGAGCTTGGGGGGGCGGGGGAGCGGTTGCACGACGGTTCTCTATATTTATCTTGTATTTATTTCTCCAAAATGCATATATTGAACACACATATTTCAAGGGAAGGAGATGTATATATATCAAGAAACGAAGCAACTTGGCCAAAAGGGGGCTTTCCCCCCTCCCTCCGCCTCGGGGAATAGCAACATATATATTCTCATCTTTTGTATATCTATGTAAGCGCCAGGCACATATCACATAAACATGTAGCAAATTCCTTTCTGTCAACTTACTCGCAATGACTCGTGACACGTCCCACTGGAATTCATATACAGTGCCTGGAAGAAAGCTGCTCTCTGGCGTATAGGCCAGGGCTGGCTTGTTGGTAAATACATCGAACCAAATGTAAACGAAGACCAACGCTTTGGAGACACGAATTTGAAGCAGCCAGGACAAGGTTGATCAGAACCTAGCATTAATGTGCAATTGATGAATGTTTAAAAAAGCAAAAATGTACAAATATGGGCCAATGGGGCCATCACCTGATTATGTCATTAACCAGTTTAACCCTCCTTGGCCACATTGTTAAAGCCACTATTTCGACATCAAATGACATAATTCTAAACTTCCTTGAGCAACGGAAAAAACCATCTCTGACAGCCAATCGATTTTACAGCCAAAAATTGAATTTATAAAACCCCAAATAATCCATATCACCCATTATTCCCATTACCCTGTTCCTAGAGGAGAAAGATAATGTATTTATACCAGTCCAATTACAGTCGAGGCACAACCACGTTGACCTGAGGGGAAAGGTAGATTGTGCGCAGCAAGACTTGGGCTCGTTGCTGGTGAAGGTGACTCGCGACAGGATCAGGAGAGATGACCCAGAGTCCCAGCGAGTAGCAGCAATTTGTGCATCAGGTTTGATTCATCAAAAGAGCTGGGCAGTTCAGCCACAGCAAGTGCACAGACGTATTTGCAGAGCAGCAATCCTCGGTTCCACGCTTGGCACTGCTTGCCTTGGCAACGCAGGACTTGCCCAACCTTTCCTCAGTGGGGTTCTTTCTCACATCGTTCAGCTTTTCTCCTCAGGAAAGGTGCGTGTTTCTTTGATCATGGGTTGACATGCCCAATCATTCCGAACCTGGGCTCTCCCCATCGGTCATCTTTTGGTGGAAGTTCTTCCCAAAAGCTTTGGTTCGATGGAATCGTACATGCAACTGCCATTCAACACTCCAAAACCAAGACAAAGCATCAAATTAGACCACCAATCAAATAAACTTCGTGGGTTATTGTATTTCCAACAAGACTGACCAAAAGGTTCTTACAAAATGCATTCTCAAGACTTGTATTAATATGTCATATCATCGCTTTTCCTTGTTATTTTTCCCACAGACAACATGCCTAATATTTCCACCAAAGCTGGGTCATTACCGGGCCAGATAATTTTTATCGAGGTTCTAATTTTCAATCACTAATTCTTTACCAAAAATATTCCATCATGTATGTGCAAAGAATATAAAATTCATATCCTCTATTACTTGTTACTTGCTCCCCACGTTTATAGAATGTGTAAAACCATTGTGCAGAATTATACGTGCGTGCCTCGGTTTCTATAACTCATAAAATAAACATGTAATAATTCAAGCTAGACTAACACTATTTTACTATTAATTTAAACAAAAAAATAGCATGGCTATATTATCTAGGTAAGCATTCCATATAGCATCTAGTATGGGCTGTAACAAGCATTTAACTCTTTTCCTGGGATATTATCCGTTCTCGCAATTGGAGGTGCTAGCGGAAAACTGGTTCTGGGGTCTATGGAGTCTTGTTCCGAGGCCATAGGTGTCTCCCTCCCCTCGCATGGACCCAGATCGTCACCCTCTGCGAGTTCGCTATTGATTATTGAAATGGCCTTGTGAGGGTGACACTGCACACACTTTTTCAACATCATATGGTGTATGAGGAGAATCTTTATCAAAAAGTACTATCCAAAAATCCAGTACTACGATTGATTAGAAGTGCTGAGACCTACCAAACGCAAGCAACCACCCTCCCCACCGTGGAAATATGGTCCCCACCATGCTTTACCCTCCTCGGTCATCCACTCGCTCACGAGTAAGAGCCTCAGCACCTTTTTCATTCGAGCCACCGCTCGTTAGTTATCTACTGCGGGACCGGATCCAGATGAACATTCTCTTCAATCATCCACATTACCCCTCCATTGCTCCGCTAAGAGCATAATCAATAAGCCACCCTATTTTGCATACGTATAGCCACGCATCGATACTAACATATCTGCTAACTCCGTGTAGTATGCCATGGAATATTAGCCACATATTCTAAAGCTTGCGAAAGTTTAATCTATCCTAATTGCTGTTCAATAGCGTGCCAGCATTGCGGCACATAATGCAAAATGGCTTCTCCAGCATTTTCCCTGAAGAAACTTTAGGCGCTTTGATACACCAGCCCACCCTTTTAGACTTCAGACTCGGACGCGCTGCGCCGATATCGTGGGGCTTGGCGGGTCTTGTCGAAAGGTGTCTTATCCTGCTGTCCGGGAACACTGAAGCCAAAAAAACAACTCCCTGCCCATCTTTTGGTAAATAGGGGTAAGCGTGGGGATTCCCACATTACCAGGAAAAATGCCCTTTTGGCATGGGATCATTCCCACAGTGTTGGCGGAGCGCGGCCAATACAGTGAATGTCACCTCTCCTCAGGTTGATTCGGGGTTCGAGGCGACCACGGTTTCTCCCCACTGTTGCCGGCACGGGGAGTGAAACCTCTCGCAAGTGGACTGACCCATGATGTTTGCAAGCCATCTCCCTGGAAACATACTGACCCTATTGTGTTCTCCACCTGAGAGGGAGGGCCACGTAAAGTGTTGACCCCCATGATCCCTAGGGCAAAAAAACTACTTTGAGTAAGTAGTTTCCAGCATTTGTTTGGGGCTCCCAGGCCCTCACCGGGTTGCTGAGATGTTCAAAGGAAGTCAATGGTAATAACTACTAAGTGAGAGGCCAGTTTGAAGACCCTGTATGTGGTTCCATGCAACCCAACAGTCACTCTGATTCTGGATGTTGGCTATGTCCAGCAGTTAAAGCCCACAAGGTGTTCGGAGGCTTCACCGGGTTCAGTCCATTTGGTCGAATCACATTGAAGTATATTTTGTTCAGTTCAGGGCGGTATTAGGCTGCCCAATAGTATACACCAATATTCCTAGAGGTTCCTTAGGGCCCAAGGAATTTCTGGTGATTAATGATGCGTTGACCCCATCCGGGATCCCTCTTCTCAAAGTGTGCCATCGCCGGTTTTTGCGTTGTGTTTTTCGGTCCTGCCAACCTATATCTCCCTCCTCTACATTTGAAACCCTCCTCTCTTGCATGTGGAAACCACCGTGCCAAGGGGGGTAGTCATTAAACATACGACCAGGCAACCAATATTATGTCCTGTTTCGTCCACTACATTCATAATCCCCCACTGTTGAGGCAGGATAGTTCTATGAGCTTTGTGACTTGGATGTTTATCCTCTGGCAATGAGCGGGGGCAGGTCTTCCCAATGGGCTTGGGGCAAATTACCTTTACACATCAAATTCCTGTTATGTTTTTCCCAAGTGCTGTGTATGTTGTCTTCTCTCCAAGCCGCCCCCCTCCTGCTTCGTTGCGAGGGTGTCGCTGGTTCACCTGTGTTTCCCCTGGTGTTCTTCTTTCCTGAACGGGGGTGTGTAAACACGGTACCTATCGCCCGTAGGAACTGTCAGTTTGCTTCCTAGTGACAGCCCCATCCGCACAGGAGCAGTGTCAGTTGTCAAAGGTTGTGTTGTCAAAGCGTTCTGTCGCTGGCTCCGGTATTACAAGATCTCTCCCGGCTATACCTTCCGAGTCCACGGGTGCAGAGCGTCTGTTTTGGCTCGGTTGACCTCCCGCTGCTCCTTCACCTTGTTATTGTGGGGTTCAGCCCCCCCTGGTTGGCAGCACTGGAGGTGGGTCTATAGAATAGTGTTTCGTCCTCCACCTCCGTCGTCGTCTTGCACTGTCCCGGTTTTCTAGAAACACTGAAATCGGGGCACCTGCCGGATCCTCTGTCGTGGGTTATGACCTCCGGCTCCCTAGTGTCATCTGCCTGCTTCGGGCGGCCCGTTACAGTTGAGTGGTGATCCATGCACTCTTACCTCCCACTTTGACGGCGGAGAGCTGGTCAAATAGCACATGTCTGATAGGGTTTCCCGTTCCACCCCATGGGTGCAGGGATTTCTTCTGCAGGAATTCTTTCACCCAAACCCGAATCGGTCGGTTTGGGAAATCATGCCAACGGCGCCCCAGCAGGATATCGGCCAACGGTTTTGTTACCTGCAAGTGAAAGGCCTTGATGGTATGCTGTTTAGGCACCTACCAATAATCATCATTCTATCAGTATACAAGATAGATCCAGTCCCCATATCCGGTGTGCCGAGACTAGGTAGCTTGCATGGACGTCCTGTTATTATTTCGTGGGGCGAGAGCCCCCTGGGCATTGTTGTTGCTCGTCATTCCTCATGAGCGTATCGAAGCGGCGTCTCTGGCCAGGGTAATCCTCTGGTCCTCCACAAAGTTTGACAAGTGTTTATTTTCAGGGTTTTGGTTCTCCCTTTCTACCGCCCCCGCCGAATGAGGAATGATACGGACAATGTGAGTTTCTGCTTAATTGCCAAACCCTCGGGCTCTTTTCGTCATTACGTTTGCCGTGAAAAGATCCTCCTTGCGATGATAATCGGTTGGATCCCAAATCGCGGGGATTCACTTCCTGCAAAAGCAAACTTTTGCCACTGCTCAGCTTCTTGGTTATAGCGTGGCGAAACCTCCACCCATTTGAGAACATAGCTACGATCCACAATCGTGGTGTTTATATGCCGGCATTGTTATGAAATCCATCTGAAAGTGTTGGAAACGGTCCAGATGGGGGTGGGTGTGCTCCTTGTTTCTTAGCACATTACTTCCTATTTGTTTATCACAGCTTGCACAATTGCTAACCACTCTGTCGCTGCTGCCGTTACAAACTGAGCATTTCCAGAGTTTGGTGAAATAATTTCATCACTCCTCTTGCCCCCATGTGCCCTGCGCATGTGCAGTTAAGAAGCACTGTAGCAATGTCCGAGGTACAAACGCGGCCTGCTCTGTTCGTTCCACCCATACTTCCGTGTGTGTTCTGCTTTGCAGCCTCCTCACGTTCCATGATTCCTGTTCTATCCAATTTGTTGGGAGGCTTGCAATCTCTTCAGTTGCTCCTGCGTTTGATGGACGTCCATCTAAAATGTCGGTTGACGTTTCCCGGGGGAAATTTTCGGGGGCCCTCCCTTTTTTCTCCGTTTTTCAATCAAGGGCCCACTGCTTTGCTGCTAAATCTGCTTGTTGCTGCCTCTGAAAAACCCATCTGTCCCTTTGTGGTGAGCTTTGCATTTTGATCACTGCATCTTTGCTGGGCTCTTGTGCTGCTTGTATGAGTCGTTTTTGATTAGTTCGGCATGTCTGATACCTTCCCGCAGGACGTTTTGAAACCTCGCATGGCCCAGATGGCGGCGGAAGTTCGTGTAAAATGGCCCATTCCGTATCTACGGAATCTGTATAGATGTTTAAGTCTTGCCGGCTCCCATCTTACATCCGCATTATTAGCGCTTCCAGCTTCGCTGTTGCGCAGAAACCCTTTTGGTAACAACTCCTGTCTCACGCGTGCATTTGCGATGCATACCGAAAATAGCAATCGTTTTCTCCCATCGGTTCTTCCTCGCAGATCCATCCACAAATAGCTCCCAACTCTGCGTTTTCGATTGGGCTTCTGCAGATCACGCCGGGCCTTCGTTCTTCCCCGCACTCGTTCGCCACACATGTGCCTCTCCCTCGTCGCTTAGTTGGGCATTAGTGAGTTGGGTTTTCAACGGCTAAACATCGTAATCGATCGTAATATTGGTTGCCTGCAAAAGTACCAGATTCATGTTGGGACGCCCGAGCCGCTGAGATATGTCCTCGTCGTTCTTGTCTGTCGTATTCAGCGCCGCCACCCGTTTCATGTGGAACTTTCCGATTGTCAGCGGGGACCCCAACACTAAGATTTGCTGTCGCGGGTACTGCGTATTGTGTCGCTGCCACCGCCCGTAAACACCCGGGATATAGCGGCGGCGACTTGGCATCTAAGTGACTACTGTAGTACGCAATAGGCCTATTTTTTCCCTCCGTGTCTTGTGTCAACACTGCTTGGTTGCGGAACCCTCTCTCTTTCATTGACGAATAAGTTAGAATTGGAGATCGTAGTTCGGCAACCCCAAGGACGGTGCCGAGGCCAAAGGCCTGCTTCCAGTTGCCTCTTAAATCGCCGTCCGCATCTTTTGTTCCAAGAGATCTTTATCTCCTTCCGCCTCTTCACCATGTCGATACAGCAATTCGCGCCTGCGACCGCATAATCAGAATATCCACTGCCGATAGTACCCCGTCATCCCGAGGAACCGTCGTAGCTGTCGCACTGTTAGTTGGTCCTGGGTGCTCGTAAAGATTGTTCTCCCCACTCGCTCACTCCCCAGACTTCTCTGTCCTTGTTCCAAGTACGTGTCCCAATACGTTTCAACCCTTGCGTTGTGAGAACTGCAATTTTTTTTCTTTTTTCTTCTTTTTTTTTTTTGGCTTTGAAAACTTGTGGGCCTTCGGGCGAGTTCTGTTAACGTGCTACCGTGTGCCGTTTCGGCCATTTCGTCATATGGCGTGTCCGAAGGCATACCATGATCGTACGTAGAATCATCACCGATCCTCTCCGAGGAGCACTTATGTAACTCCAATTTCCTTCAGAGCCTGTGAGAAGAGCTCGGACTATCGCAGAATCCCTGCGGAAGCACCGTCAAGTGTACTGCTTGTCCATGTAACTAAAGGCAAACAAATGTTGTGACTCTTCCGCAGCGTATGCTGAAAAAACGCTGAGCCAAATCTACCACGAAAGGTGTCGCAGTGGATGGCACCCCCGAGGAGTTACTGCTCAACAGGGGTGTGGCCACCACAGGGTAAGGAACGCTTTTCGACGCACTTATTTACTGCCCGTTTAATCTTTTACGAATTTCCCATTATCCTTCCCCGGCTTCTTTCACTCGGCAGGAATAGGGTGTGTTTACATTGACTACTAGTAGGTACTATCACCCCTTTGTCCCGCAATGATGCTCAGACAGGAGTTAATCCCCTCCAGCGCCTCTTTGCGCAATGTTATGAGCCACTCGAGTAGGGGTACCCCTCCTTTACCTGGGATGGTTACGGGTTGTTGCGGGCCAGCACTCGTGCTCCACGTCTGTTCGGGTGTCGTCGCCCACAGCTCGACAGGTACTTCCTGTAATCTCTCCTCTTGTCTCCGTTTCTGCTGGCTGGCGCAGGGTTCTTTCGCCTGTTCTCTCAATACCTTTCTTAGCACACAGGTCAGGAATTTTTCAGCCAAGCATACCTTCCATCCGTCCTTGGTTTCTTACGGCCTGCAGAGTGGTTTTCGGTGCGCTGCCCCCTGTGTCGTGATTCCGGGGCGGCTTCAATCTGGTCACCATTCCCCTAGCTCCCTGAACCGGTCCTTCACTGACTTGCCATGGAGATTGGGTGTAAAAATTCCTGTCCTCTGTTATTTCATCAATTTCACTACTCGCTGGCAGCTAGTTTCACCTCTAGCGCCGCGCCCTCCTTTCCGATCCATAAGTCGAGTGGCCATGCAGAGTGCGTGTGGTGGTGTAATCCCCGCTTACCTTGTCTGAGTATTCCAAGTCCTGCCCTGGTTACGATCATAATAGACAGTCACAGTGCAGATCGATTCCATCCCTTTCGGGTCGGATGCCGTGTCAAGCAACCATTCCTACATCGCGCGCCACCATCCTTTCGCATTTTCCCAATCTATTCAACTCTATTTCTTGCGGGCCTCCTGGGACACCAATGCCCAAACGATAAACTACCGGTCCGGGTCGGTCATCATGAGGGTCATTACCTCGTCCGTAAGCCATCGGGGCATCTAGGAAAACTCCCCTTTCTTCTTACAACGTTATTGGTACACCCCATTCTGACAACAAATCTCTTTCCTAACAAGTTCATGGCGGTGTGTTGAGCTACCAAAATGCATTGCTCTCCTTTAAGGGTCCACTTCAATTCGCAAATTTACCTGAAAACCGGATATCCTCTCTCTCATCCCGCATACCCCTACACTTCACGAATTGCCCGAGAGCGGCAGGTTCTTAATTATCCCCTTGCTTTTAGTGATCGAGCCGCGTTAGCCCCTGTATCCACCAGATAATGTTACCTGTTTCCCTCTACGCTCAATGTTTGTAGTCAGTTATCTTACGTTCTGCCTCTGTCTTTTGCCGGAGCCACCACGGTGTCCTCATATCAATGGTCCCTTTCTACATTTCTTTCACGTTCAGGCAGGGGTCGAATCGGGCTCTCCCGTCGGGCTGTGCCTGTGGGCCCCCTCCACGTTCGCGTTGTTCCACTCCTTGGCCTGAGTACAACCGGCAGTCTCGACTCCAATGGTCCAGGTATGACCGCACTCCCTAAAACAGTCCTCCATCTCCTCGCGAACCATCGTATTCCGTTCCCATGCGTCTCCTTCGATCCGGGACTCCAGGACAGGATTTGTCCACCGGGGTTTGAAATCTCTTTCTCCTTGTTACTCGCGATCTTTCTCCTCTAGATTCGCGACAGGGTGCGGCTGTAGCTGTCCCCCGCCTCTCTTCTTCCTGCATCGTTCTCATGCTTGTCTAGCTCTATCATTTGGTCTACTTTCTGGCCATTTCTTCCGTCCAGGTTACATGTCTTGACATCTCGTCTACCTCGTCACACAGTCCCTCTACGAAGACCATGTTTAAGGAAGGGGCGACCTCCGCTAAGGTATTATATCCCGAATGCAATTTCAATCTTTCGTACAGATGCGTCTTGTAGGCGCTAGGGAGCCTCCTTCATGTCCTTTGTATCACATCGTGTATTGCTCGCCAATCTGTCACCCGTGGCGGCCATTTCTGTGGCCAACGTTCGTCCATCAGTAGCTCCCACCCTGTCCTTATACACTGTTTGGGCTGCTGTTCCGGCCACTTGGTAGGTTCCTTCGGTTCAGTGGTCATCTACCTCGTTCTCTGGGTTTAACACCCCACGCCGGACGAATGAGCCACCCCATTACCGAACTCGGCAGTACTGCCGTACATATGAACCAATGTCTGTCCTGGTGGCCCCATGCATCGTTATCTGAGCATGTAATATTTGTTATTACTTTTCTGGGTTCTCCTTCATGTATTCCTCCATGGTTTGCTTTTAGTCCCCTTATTATCTTGTGGTGTCCAGGATCTCCAGGACCAACACGTTTCTCCCCTGTTTGTACCATCGGGGCACTGTGAATATCAGCCCCTTTCTGTCCGCTGTTTCCTCCTCAGGACAGGTAAATTTCCTTTTTGCAATATTCCCAAGCCGGTGTTTTCTCTCCTTGGTCTTGTTAATGCCAGCTGGTTGCTCAGCACTGTTTTCCATTTTTCCTGTTTCATTTGCTAGATGATTTTCTCGTGGTTCAATTCGCCGTGCTGAGACCCTAGTCGTACGCTCTGTCTCAGGCTTGCGCACTCCCGTGACGGCAGGTAGCTCGCCTTCCAATGTTTTACCACTTTGTTTCGGGGCCCCCAGCTTTCTCCCTCTGTCAACCACAGTACTCACTGTATGTAATACCTTCGGTCTTAAGGAACCCGTTCTCAGCGGGAGAGGGATCCCTTCTACCCGCTGTTCAAGTCAACCCAATCTTGTATCTCTTTACCTTATCGATTCCATATTTATCACCGACAAACTTTCAGCATTAGTCGCCTCTTTGGTAACTCTGTGTATTCCTTTGAGAGTTATTTCCCCATTGTATTTCTCTCACTTTGTCACTAGCCTTATAGCCTTTAAACTGTCTCTTTTATCGGAGCCGAAATCCCTTGTCTTATCTCCGCCTGATAACTTCTTCTTCTCCTTTTTAGTGTGCAGGATCCAGGGACCCGCTTCTTCTCGATTACCTTAAGCTTTTCTTCCTCTGAGGGACTCTGCACGCTCTCCCAACGATATCCCAGGACTCTAAACCTGCTCACAGACTCGAAACCTGCACCCCCTGTTTCACTCGGGGAGAACGTTCCTTGTTCCTCTGACCCAAACGGGTCTTTCTAAACCACCGCCTGACAGGCCTTTTTTGTGACTCAAACAAAACCGCCACTCGATTGTCCTCATTTACCATCAGTCGTAACAAGAGCAGACCCCGAGGCTGTATCCAAAAGAGCTCCCCTGCCAGGTGTACAGTTCACTTTAACTGAGGGCTTTCCTGTATTGCAGCGTGTCGATGTGTGCGCACACGTACCTTAGTCTTCTAAGCACCGTTTAACCAAGCGAAGCCCCTCCGGAACACAGCTTTCACAGGTTGTCTCGTCCCATCTGGGTCCCAGCTTGTTGATGACCTCAATCCCGTGCCATGAATTGAGGTGATGCAATGAGGATGACTCGAATTGTGCGGGTTTTATTGGGACAACACGGATGCGGAAGAGTGGTGCAGGACTCGACACCAACAGTGGTCAAGCCTTCCGAGATCACACTGAAGAATCATTCTTCAAATGCAAATATATGAAACACATATTTCAGGCGGAGGAAGCAAGACAAAAGGAAGAACAACTGGCCCAAAAGGGGCTTTTCCCCCCTCCCTACAGCCCTTGGGAAAATTAGCAACAAACAGCATCTTCTCACGCTTCAGACAGCGAGAAAGCGCCGGCACATATTTCATAAACGGAGCAAATCCTTTGTAGTTCTCCAAGACTTGTTGACACTCCACTGGAATATAACAGCCTGCAGAAAGCTGCTCTCTGGCAAGGCCAGGCTGGCTTGTGGTGAATACATCGTAACCCCAAATTGTAAACGAAGACCAAACGCTTTGGAGACACAAATTGAAGCCAGCCAGGACAAGGTGTTTGAATCCAGACACCTTGATTGAATGCAATTGATGAATGTTTAAATAAGTCAAAAAATGTACAAATATGGGCCAATGGGGCATCACCTGATATGTCATAAACATCAAGCAGGTTTCCGACTCCTGAGTAAAGTGTTGATTTAGTCCAATTCGGAAACATTTCACGGGCGTTTCCAGGTGCAGAGTTGTATTTCAACGGGTTAATGGTAATCGTTTAATCCAAGCGAAGGCGTTCGCGTTGGATGTTTGGAGTGCTGAAGCCACTTACCGAGCTGAACAGTACAGTTCTGCCTGATCGGGTAGTACAGTCGACGGTAACTACAAGGTAGAGGGTATGTACACAGCACATACGGACGTGGGTACATATGGGTTAAATTTGGATCTCGTCGGACTATCCGGGTGTGTTGGACATGCCAGCCTGTAAACGGGTGTGTGGACATGCCGTGCCTGTAAACAGGTGGTGTGACATTGCTATGCCTGTTAAACGGGTGTGTGGACATGCCGTGCCTGTAACGGCGTGTGTGACATGCCGTGCTCATGTAACGGGATGTGTGGACATGCCGTGCTGTAAACGTGGGGTCGCGCTGCCACAATTGTGTTGGGACATTGCCAGTGCCCTTAACGGGTGTGTGGAATGTCGGCTGAAAGGGTGTGTGGAGCATGCCGTCCTGCCTTGTAAACGGTGTGTGGACATGCCGTGCTGTAACGGTGTGTGTTGAAACATAATTTGCCGTGCCTGTAACGGGTGTGTGGACATGCCGTGCCTGTAACGGGTGTGTGGACATCCGTGCCTGCTACGGAGTGTCGTGGCACATGCCGGCCCTGTAACGGTGTGTGTGACTTGCCGTGCTGTAACGGCGTGTGTGGACATGCCGCTGCCTGTAACGGGGGGTGTGACATGCGTGCCTTGTACGGGTGTGTGTGACATGCCGCTTGGCCTTCGTAACGGGTGTGTGGACATGGCCATGCTGTAACG
>CM068956.1:157388194-157415443 GCA_035128595.1 Eptatretus atami | reverse complement strand
GCGTTACCAAGCCAGGCGTTCCGTTGGACGTGTTGGCTGAAGTGCTTGAGTCCACTTCCGAGCTGACAGTACCAGTTCCTGTCCTGATCGAGTGTGCAGTCGACGTAACTACAAGGTTAGAGGTATGTACCAGCAACACCGACGTGTATATGGGTAGATTTGGTCTGGACGGACTATACCGGGTTGGCTGACATGCCATGCTGTAACGGTTGCCGTGTGGTGCGAAAGGTTCATCCCGGTATCCGGGAGGTATCTTCAGGTTTCCTTTGTTCCTCCACCTGTTTCTTAAGACATTTTGGTATGCGGTTTTTCTTTCAAAGGTTAAATGATTTTCTTTTTGTGGGTTCAAGTAAATTATTTGGTAAACCCATTTCTACCGCGTTAGCATATTGAGGTATTTCTATAATTCCCGATGGTTATTTTTTTCCACCCAGTCACACGCAGTGTTTATAAAGGATTAATTGTTTGTGATCATTCTCCCTGGAATGTCGATATAAATGAACGTTGTTTGAGTGAAAGGTGCTACAGGTTTGTGGGTTGTACAACGTACGTACTGTAGTCGGTAATCACACGGACTCCAACTACCGATTCACGAAAAATTGCTGATGATGGCCGTGTTGGAGTGTTTGTGTGTGAGGTGTGTTGTGTGTGGTTAGTGTGTTGTGTTTATGCGCGAATGTGAATTGAAGCTCTCTCCTGTTGGCCAACAGTATCCCCCTTATTTGTAAGGGGGTCACGCACTTCACTGACCAACGTGGTGAAGTTTTTGTTTCCAAAGATTTTGTGGCCGAGAGCCTCTCTTTGAAGGTCGTGCGCTGAAGCTCGTGGACAGCTACTACAACTGTGTTTCGTTTTTTATCCCCCGCACGTGGCGGAAGGGGGATATTTGTTGTCCCGGGTCGTCGTCCGTCCGTCTGGGGGCGTCAACATTTATAGCTGTGACGTGCGCATAACTCATAAAAACTGTTCGCCATTTCGATTTTGAATTTGAGTACACACTGTACACTGAAAGAAGAACCCTATTGATTTTGGGCATGGCGGGATTCCAAGATGGCCGACTGGGGCGGCCATCTTGAAAAAATGTTTTTTGTAATAAATGAAAACGCTTAGCTGATTTCAATTATTTTTGGTTACTACATCCTACTCTGGGAATTTTCTCCAACTGTTCGGCCCCGCTCGGCATCAATTATTGGCCGCCAGGCAGGCCATTCTTGAAAAATGACGATTATCGCGAAATAGGGCCCTAAATTTATTGTAAACTTTTTGCTGTATTTCTCGAAAGCATGATGGCCAATGGTGTCTTGTTCAATTCACCCTTCCCGTCATTATTGGAATATGTATGACTTTCATGGGGGGTTCCCCATCTCTGATGGGTATGTTTATATTTCCCAGAGGTTTTTAGTCATCCTGCATGTTCGGGGGAGCTTCTCGGGTGGCGCGTCATCCGTCCGTCCGTCATCCACAATACTTGCAATTCTTCTCAGAACTACACATACAATGATTCAATTAAATTTGACACACGTTCATCACCCGTGATCCATCCATCGATCTTTTCCTTGTGACATTAACTCTGTTGCAGAGCGTGGGCGTGCCTCAGCAGTTCTCCTTGGCTATTTGGGCACAATCCTTGGCGGGTCGCCTCCGACACAGTATACCAACAAGTGGACTCATTTTTGCCGACCTCGTGAAGGATGGGGCAGAGTCAACCCCACCTGGTTTATTACAGCTAGAGTGGGATTTGACTCGGGATCCTTGGACGCAAGCTCACAACTCTTTCTGTTAAGCCAACACCAGGCATTCACCCATGATGGCATTAAAAAGGGGGTCTTGAAGGGGTTAACCAGGAGTTTTGATTGGGGGGAGGCGCGGGGGGGGTGAGGGGGAGTGGGTTGCTCCCCAAGAGCGTATTTGCTTTCTTCTAAGCGATGCACATTCGATGAAACTTCACGCCCACCTTCATCACCATTGACGTACGAAAGTTTTTGGAGTGCTCCATGACTGAGAAAATCTGGCTGTAAGGGAAATTTAGAGGGGGTGTTCTCCAATATGATTTCTTTCTTCTCAAAACTGCAATACAATTTCCGATGAAATGATCACCATCTTCACCACCCCAGATGTACCAAGAAGTTTGTTCCGACATGAAAAAAAATTGGGATAAGGAGGTCATCCGATTTGGGGAGAGGGGGTTCCCCCAAATATGCATATTGCTTTTCTTTTTGTCTGAAACCAACACAATTTTGATGAAACTTACCACAACCTTTATACCCTTGATGGACCAAATTTGTTCATGGCATTATAAATTAATACGGTTGTCGATGGACAACCATTGAATATTCCGCGCGCACTTGCTTTGTCTTAACGTAGTTTTTTTTTTTATCAGCCCCATGGACCCAGCCCTTCCACCCTTTCCCCGAGGCCCGGCCCCTTGGGTCTATCAAAAATCCGACAGTGTTTGTGCACTTCCCTACATATAATTACTAGTGTTCCAAGTTTCAAGTCCTATCTCAAACGGTGTGGAGGAGCTATTTTGACCCCTATCCTGCTGCACCCTCCCCAAGCACCCTCTGATCTCATGTGTTTAAAATATTGTTGTTTCAATTATTAATCATGAATATGTTTTGTTTAAAAAGCTATAAGACTTTTTTTTTATATTCGACCCCCATGACCACCCTCTGCCGGCCCTAGGGTCATATCAAAATCCGAAAGTGTTGTGCATTCCCATACATATATCTACTATGTCCTAAACTTTCAAGTTCTATTTCAACGTGTAGCGGAGTTACAGGAGTAAGAAGACGGACGGACAGACAGATAACGGAGACAATCACTATCCGCTTTTTTTTGAAAGCGCGGGAATAAAAATCCAAGGTATTTGACTTCTTCTCCATTATTATTTTGGAGTCATCCATGCCTATCGTGGTGCCTTGGTTATTCTTATCAGCCAATCCAGGTGAGCCAAGGGGTACTGCCCTATGTTATTACCTTTGTAGGTTCTTGTCATTATCCTGTAAGCTTCAGTATCACTGGATCAACTTTGGCATTCTTCAGCCTCAGGATCTTCAGTTATTCTGATATCTGGTGTTTATTTTTTGATTTCTGCATCGTTTCGTCCAAATACAGTTTAAACACTTTCATCAGCATGCTTCTCCTGTTTTTTTTTGAACCTAAGCATGATTATTCTGGTCGCAATGCTTTGTGTCGATTGTCCACGCTCGATGGGGTCATTAGCTGTATGTGACCGGAGGTTTCTGTTTTCAGTGATTGCTTTTGGTTATGTTCACAAATTTTCTGAAACTGGGGTACAAGTTTTGCGATGTGTGGGCAGCGGATTACTTTGCTTAAACTGTTTTGTCATTTGTGTGTACAGCTGTTTGACTGAGTTTGTTTTTGGGTGTTGTTTGGTCATTAAACATACACATTCTCCTTTACTAACCCCACTCTCCCCTCTTTTTTCTCCTGTTTTTTCTACTCTCTCCTCTCTCTCTCTCTCTCTCTCTCTCTCTCTCTCTCTTCTCTTCTCTCTCTCTCTCTCTCTCTCTCTCTTTCACGTCATCCTCACATCCTCCCTCCCACTGCATAGCACTTTGGTGAGGCAGGCTCTCCACCCCCACCCCCTTTCCTGCTCTTCCCCTTTTAGGCTTCTCCTCTCTCTTCTCTCTCCCTTCTCTCCCTTCTCTCCCTCCTCTCTCAACCCCTCCTTAATACCCCCCATCATCGAGTGCGGTGTATTGCTCGTAATAAATACATGTGAACACGTTTATGGACAGTCGAGATATGAGGGATATGGGGGTTAGATAGTGTGTGCTGTTTCTGGATATTGATGTTGTACATAGTATGTAGACAATAGATTAATGCTTTTGAGATTTGGTTTACGCGTTTGCTGTGAAGTTATGACACGTATTTCTTGTTTAATTGCTTTTTCATGGATCCTCTCAAAACAGAAGCTTGATATTATTAGCTCTGAAATGTTGACGAAATCACTCTTCACTGAACAGGCTGCCCGATCGTTTTTTGGTTTCATGCTTTTCTGGGGTTCTTCTTTTTTTTTGGATGCACAATATCGTAGGCTCGTGAGAAGAGATAAAGTGAAAGCTAAAGTTCTAAGTTCTAAGCTCGTATAAGAGCTAAAGTTTTAGTGGAAATGGAGAAACAGCTCATGCTGAGGTCGCAAACCATTGTCTTGGACCAAGCTGGGCATAGTCGGTAAATTAGGAACCACTGCCTCGATTCAAAGGGTTAACTTGTGTTGTCTTTGAAGGCCCCTTCTCAAACACCCTTGCTTGAGTCTATAACAGGTGGTTTGGAGGAGGGTGGTGGGTGGTGGTGGGTTGTGTTTGATTATCTGAGTTCTGCATGCTGGAATCTTCTATGAGCTGATTTTTCCTGTCGATTGAAGCAAGGGAAAAGACCGACGCTTATAAGGGCTGCGGTGTCGAAGGAGCTCCTACCGGTGAGGAGCAGGTCTGTGCCAGGGCAATGGGTGCTGCAAAGCTATGAGCGGTGCATGGTTAGAGCAGTGAAGTTAGATCACCCGATGGCGTGGAGAACTGTACCGCACCCAGGCGAGAAAGCTGGCCACACCGGTTACTCACAAACAAGCATGTCTTCCATATAGAGGCTTATAGATCGTTGATTGGGTGTCCAGGGGTGTGAAAAGAGAGGCCATGTGTTATTCAGATAACTGTTACCAATGCCTCTCCTTTACAGTAATCAAAGCAGGTCAGGTGGTTTGGGAATCAAGGTCATGCAGCTTTTTTTGTATGCTAATTCTAGCGCTGGGAGAGTGAAATGCAGAGGGTATCAGTTCACGACTGAGAGGATCAAAGGGGCACAGGGAGACCAAGATGAGTGAGTGCAGTGGCACAAGAAAGGATGAGTTTGATGGGGATTGGGCAGAGAGGAGGGGGGCTGGTCCACTTAATCTTGAAGATGGAAGGAGGGTCAGGGAGGCTACGGCACCAGAGTCAGTTCATGACGGAGGAGAGAGTTAAGGAATTGGAGGTAGCGGGCATTCGTTCCAATTGTGGTAGATCATCGGTGTGTTTTTCATTACTGCACCGTCGGATATTTTTATTAAAACAAGTTCCAAAACTGGCCATTTTGGGCGTTTGATCAGCTGAGCAAAACTGTCTGAAACTTGTTTGCTCGCATTTCACAATTGTTAGGCAACCTGGGGACCGCTTGCTTTCTGTAATCTTCTGTCCTCTCTGTGTTGCTTGCCCACTGTCTTTAGGCATGGGTGCACGTATTACCTATCCTACACTATTCTACTATCTTACAACTGGGTCTTTGACATCAAAAACACTCGTTTATTTTCAGTTTCAAATCTGGACTACTGGTGTTTTAGTGGATATCAATAAACAATAAAATAATTGAATCAAATCCTTCATGGGCCGTTATGAACATCAGAAGCAATAATTTCATTAATTGCTGAGTTTACCTACTCATTGAGAATATTTTTGATTGGTGATGTTTTGTGATAAGTAACAACATACGCATAAAAAATTGTTTGTTCGATGCTTGTACATACCTATGGATAATATTTATTCAAAAGTCGAGACATACTGGGGTCTTTTTTGGACCTCAGAAGGATTTGTGTTGTACTCTGTGGCAAGTGTGGGACTTTTTTAACAATACTATTTATACGGCATATTTGGTAAAACAAAAAAAACATGAAGCGTTGTTCTATATGTGGGGTTTCCAAAGCCAGTTGTCGGATTGTGTTTTAAAGGAATTAAGAACTAGAATCATCTGACATGCAGCCCCCCCCCGCGTCTGCTTTGTACTCGAACTAACACGAACGCGTTAAAGAATTGTTACTTTTATTATTGTGTTCGTCACTTCTAATAAGGTTGTGTTGAGATTGATGACAGCTCATTTGGTGAAATTGTGTACGGCTGGCATCCATGATATCAATGGTAACAGGTTGATTAAAATTTATGGTGGTTACTTTCCGATGACGTCTTACTTACATCCTTTTGCTGAGTCGAATGAGATGTGCGGTTGCAATTTTTTCCGATCAGTTAGTTTCAGAGATATATGTTTTTTTTTTTGCGTTTATCCAAGATGGTGCCTACACTGACGTGATCACTATTGTCTTAAATTCTCCATGGGGGTCACTGACCTGTTTTTGTGGTTATGACAAGCGGTCGTGGAAAATAGATGTTTAAAATATAGAGCAAAATTACCAAACCGGTTCATGAACATAACAGAAGGACATCGGTAGGCGCGCCCCTGTAATGCTATCCATGGAAATATCGGGCATACATTTTGAATATGTCTTATATGTTTTTGGCCTTTCTCTGGTGGAGATCCTTTAAAATTAATTTCTGTATCCAGTCCAGAATCGTCTTCACTAAATCGTCAATTGTCGTGGTACACACGCAAACTGCCACAGTTGGCATAATCATCACTTTCTGAGATATCGTGATATATATATTTATATATATATTATATTTTATTATATATATATTATTTATTTTATATATTGTTGCGATTCCGCCGTCGGCGTCGATCGCCAGCGACTCGAACCGCGACGCCTCGCCACCGGACGGCATTCAGTCGTGACCTCCCGGTACGGCCGGATCCAGTACGGGTGGGCCTTTCGACCTCAACATCGTGCAATCGGCCCCCGTCGTCGGATATGGCGTTGGTCGCCAACTCGACTACTAGTACCACGCGGATGGTAACCGGGCGATCGTACCCGCGACAGGTCGACCCGGACACGAGCCGCTGGGCGGGCGTTCGCGTACTATCGGAAACGCGTGTTATCCGTCGACCTCGACGGTTTCAGATTATTTTACCGGGCGTTTTGCACACTACGAACCCTTTACGTGAAGCAGGGGAGGTTTCATAAGAAAGACGAGCGACGGCAAACAGTTCCCATCATTTTTCGTGGTGCACACGGAGCAACACATTAGACTGTATTCAGCCACATTAGCGAATTGCTATATCAACGAACCAGAAATGGCAATTTAAAAGAGTTAAAAACCGACTAACGAAACACGGACCATTTCAGTTACTACCTACAGACACGGCGCACAACACGCATTCACACCGAAGCAAGAAGACCCCTCCAGTAGGGTTCAGCTGGGCCGTGGGCTATGCGCGTTGGAACTGGTGAGCGGCGGTCCGAGACCGAGGGTTCTTACCGCGGCCCTCGTGGCGAAGCCGCAGAATGCGCTGCGGCGGTTTCTTGGGCATGTTGGTGTAAGTGGGACGGGGCCCCTTGTGCATTCTCAGGCGGGGAAGGGATTGTTGATGCTCTGGGGGAGTTGGTGCTTGCTCGAGCTCCGCGACGGCGAATCAAGCGACTCGTGTCCGGACCCGGCTCCAGGTCGTCTAGCGTCGCCTCCGCAGCCGTCGCCTCCGCGCCGTCTGCCCCACCTCTGCTTCGAGCTCCGGTCTCCCGACTCCGCCCCACCGACACTTCCCGGCTCGCGTCTCGAATTGCCCACGATTGCTGCTCGACTCCTGCGCTCGCTTTTTTATCGGCTTCGGAACGCCACCATATGCAATTGCTGGATCCAAACGACTCAGGGGAGCCACGCTCGCGATTGGACGGGATGAAAAAGGGGCGTGTTGCTCCTGTCCTCAATATTTGCCATATGCCGTTGCGTCAGGCGTCCTGGGGCGGGGCCAAGCGCCGCGCTTCCTGTGGTGATCAGATGTGGGCGTGTAGCTTCCTGATCGAATTGCTCGGAAACCGCATCTGCACCGCGGGCTGCGTGTATCGCTGAGATAGCCGACGCTCGGTTGCCACGGTGGTGCGGGATGGTCCGTAGGAGAAAGGTGGTGGAGGGTTTTCGGCGGTGTCGATGGCCATGGAGCTCTTGGATTGGCGGGGATGTGAGGTTTGCGGTAGCGAGTGGTTGGGGAGGTTGTGTGTGGGTTGTTGTTGTGTTGTATCAACAAAGGTTAGACGAAACGCCTACTCAGGATCGAGCCCGAAGATACTAATTCCTCGTATAAGGGTTTGGGTACTACCACTGTACTTGATATTTCTCTACGGACTTTATGGTGTTTGCGTTTCCGAGCGTAACATTATATATCTTAAGTTTGCCGATCTGTCAATGGTGAAAGAATCACTTAAAAAGTTTCAGTCGCAATTTTGGATCTCACCAATTGACCATTCTTCTTGTACAACCCATGTGTCCAGTTTTCTCCAATCCGTCAACACTTTTTAGATTGTGCTCTTATCACTTTGGCCCTTATCTCTCAATTGTGAAGAACGCTAAAATTCTAGTCGTCGGTCGTGATTCTTTCACAATATGATCGTTTGTCCCTCCGCCATTGTAACACGAACCTGCACCATTATCGGATCCGTCCACTTTTTGAGATATCTGCAGAAGAACAGACAGGCGGTGGAACTTAACTCCTTCAACTTTGGTGGTGGGTATATAGAATTCATTTTATTTAACTGCTGTCATGTATGAACGGTCCGACATCCGGCTTTGATACATCACCGGATTGCCGTTGGGACTGAGTACGGCACGTTCAATCTCGTTTATTCGTTGCGTTGCCTTTTTTCTAACATCGTGGTATCTAATTGTGTTTAAATATGACCGGTATTAATGTTGCTTGCACCTTGGCTTGGGTAACGGGGCTCTACCTGGTCAGACAAAGCGCAACGTCTCGTCTATGATTAGAGGGATTTGACACTATGGACCAGGTAACTGGCCACGTTCCATCTTTATTACGTATGCTTGTGACCTTTTTTCTGGGGCCATTGGTGTATCAATTTGAATTGATTACTCTCTACCTCAAACAAAGGCGCGCCAGTGAGCTTATTCAAAAGAAACCAAGTTCTCAGATTCAAAGGCATTTATCTTTATAGTTGCCAGAATGTGGCCATTGGGTTGAAATTTAATATACATTCCATGTCTACGATCAAATTGTGAGTTTTACTTGATTAATAAGTGTTCCAGAGAATATATTTAATATTTTTTCCTCCAATATGGCTGTCACCTGTGACTTCAATTATTCATTAATGAACTTATTATCCCTCATATTGGGAATATGTTTTGTGAAGTTCCCTTGATCTCCAGCTGTTTTGGAGAAGAAGATTTTTGGAGGTTTCGGGTAAATTCAATATGGCCACAAAACATGTGACTATCATTAGTAATGACAACTTGTAAACCATGTCTTGGCGAAATGCATGTAAAGTTTGCCCAATCTGTCGCAGTTCGCGAAAAGATTAAAAACCGAAATCTGCAAAACAACATGGCTGCCAAACACTTGACCTATGACGTCATAATATTTTTTTTTTCTCGTACATTGTTGTGCAGATGGCACGCTCCAAGAAATTTCAATTGTTTATGGATACGCGTTTGTACCCGTTCAAAGTTTTATGATGCCATATAAAGGCACCGTGGACGTCATGCTTAACATGTCGCTGCAATATTTTGGGGGCCGCCCAAAAAACCCCGTTTTTTTTTGCACTTTTTTTCCAAATAGTGCCCATTTCTTCCAGAAATTTTGAAATTAAAAAACAATATTTTTAGTATCCACATATGTATTTGTTTGGTTTGCAGTGAACAAAAAAAAAAACGCTGAAAAATTCAAAATCTTGTTTATTCACACAGAAATCTAAATGCACGACTATATTTTTGAGCACCTTTAGATGTGTTAGAAAATTAGATTTTAGCAGGTGATTCTCGTTTACTTTGGAATTGAACCTCACCTGTGGTTGAATTGCGAGGTGCTTGCAGTTAAAAATACTCGTTCAACTAGGTTTGAATGGAGAAAAGGAGCTCATTCTGCTGTTTTGTGTCACTGGTGACTGCATGAGCATGGAGAAAATTAAAGGGGAAAAAAAAAGGAAAAAAGAAAAAGAAAAATAAAATAAAAAAAAAAAAAAAAAAAAAAAAAAAAAAAAAAAACAGAGAATAAAATAAAAAAAAAGAAAAAAAAAACAGAGATTGTCTGAGGAGGTAGACACAAGATTGTAGCCAGGATGGCATCAGGCTACAGTCATCTCAGAGACCTTTGTTGCCTGTGTCACCGCAACAATTTTATTAGGGAGTTTAAGGCCATGGCCATGTAGCCAATGTCCTGGAGTGCCGCAAGAGAAAACTTTGATCGAAGATTGCAGAAAAGTTGTTCAAAATGGTAGAGAAAGCCTCCATCAACTGCCACAGATTCAGCTGATCTTCAGAACAAGGTCGACAGTTTTCAAACTCGTACCATCCGTCACCACTGCAATGAAAAGGGTTCTATGGTAGGAGACCGGAGAACCCCACTGCTGAGAGAAAAACAGAGACACAACAGACATGAAGAAAGCCTGCCTGGAGATTCCAAAACACACCTGAACAAGAAACATCTTCTGGAGAATGTCTGTGGACAGAGGGACCATTGAGCTTTTTTGGTAAGCAATCATCTCTATGTTAACAGAAAAACAAAATGAAGCCTTTAAGAGAACCACATCCCTACAGTCAAACAGAGGAGTTCAGTGATTGCTTGGGTTCTGTGCTGCTCTGGCACTGGTAGCTTGGATGTGCGCATGGCATCATTGAAATCAGGAGAGTTACAATGATTTTGAGCGCAATGTTCAACCCTGTGTCGAAAGTTTGGTCTCCGTCGACCCGGTCTGCAGCAGCGACAATGACCGCAACCTTCAAAGACCAGGATGGTCAAGGCCAAAACGCTGCTGTTCTGAAGTGGCAGCATGGTCCAGATCTAAATCATTGACACTGTGGGGAAATCTGAACAGCGTTGGGGAAGGCACACTTCAAATTGGGGAATGGAGCAGGTTTGCACAGAAGATGGGGCTCTGCAGTAGAGAGGTGTGGTAGCTCATTCCTGGCTATGTGAAAGCGCTTGACTGCAGGTATTTTGTCGCACAGTGTGCACCAATATTAAGTCAGGTGATCAGATAATTTGTCAATTCATTCCATTTCTTTTATTTCTGATTTTAAAGGATATTTAAGTCTGATCAAAACAAGTTTCTGTAATATTTACGGTGAAATACGGAATATGCGGACCAATACTTTTGCAATTTCAACTTGTTTTTAGAGAAATTTGAGTTCTTGAAAACGTGCAAGGGTGCCAAATTTTCGGGCCACACAGTTACACATCGGGGATCTTGTTGCCTGTGGTGGCTTAATGGTTGAGTGGTGGGCTTGGGATTCCAGCATCCTGAGTTCAAATTACCACTCCTTGTTGATTAAACAGTGGGTGCTTGCCTGTTCATCCTTGCCGAGGTCGGCAAATGAGTGCAACATGCTGGTATCCTGTGTCAAAGTTGGCGACCATTCAGGATGTGTGCATATAGCAGGGACTGTGTAGGCGCAACGGCTTCTGCAAGGTATGGTCAATGGAAAGGAATGGGATCTTGTTTGAGCATATTTTCATTTTTTCAGCTTAGGGTGCCAGGGAAGAGACGTCAGTTTTTCCGTTTTTCAAAGATGGTGCTTGTACACGGGCCTTTGATGTCATAATTATCACTGTTAACATTCTACTAAAAAGCCATACTTATGTGAATTCCGTGTTCAATTGGCTAACGGTTGCGAGAAAATGAATTAAAAGCGAAAAAACCCAAAAATTGCGAGCGGAATAAAAAACAGAAAATAAGAAACAGATAAAACACGCTTACCGCTTGAGGTTGGTACCCTAACTAGATTTGCTCTGTTTTAACTGGCAGAAGTTTTGCGGGTACTTGCCCCCCCCCCGCTTTGTAACACCCTACTTATATCGGACACCTACCGTGTTTTTGAGGGAGTGGAATGGGAAAGGGACCTGAAAGTAACTCGGCATAGGGTCGGCCGCGAGCTTCACCACACTACTTTGCATGTGGGACTTTCCACAACCATCTCCCACGTCATACATTCACTCTTTGCCATGGGTGGCCGCTGTGTTTACACCACCATCTTTCACATGCTCACTCATGGTTTTCTTTTGCTTTGCTCTTTTATAACATGAGTTTTCCACGATACCCTCACTCAATTCTTGCCACCTGCAGCGATTGCAGTCCCTCGATCGTTTGCTTACATCCACTCCACTGTTTTCTTTATCCATCGCAATCATACCATGCAATTTTCCACATCACTCTACATTTTTATATAACATTTTAAACACTTTTAAATATTTTCTTCATCCAATATGGCGTGAACCCGCGTTACCCTATAACTATTTCTTTATCACCTTTCGGTATCCAACTCTGAGACAGTCTGTTAGTTTTTGTTTCAGCCTTTTGGAGAGATTTTTTGAGGTTTATTTGGTTTTCAATTTGGCTGCGCTACCGGACCTGTGACTCCTAATTATCATTATATTCTCTCATGCGGTGTCACTCTTTCCCTCAAAAATTTTGTTTCAATCAGACAAGCGTGCTTAGAAAAAAAATGTTGAGAATAATCGGAGCAAAAAAATAAAGCCAACAAAGGGACAAAAATAACAATAAAAATGAATACGAACAACAATAGGGTCCACAGCTATGGGCTCTGGTACCTAATGTTATAATGAAAATTATTTTAACAAGTATTAATTTGTCTTCTATATCTATCTTAATTCCGCAATCTGTGTGTGTGTGTGTGTGTGTGTGTGTGTTGTGTGTGTGTGTGTGTCGTGTGTGACCGCTGTTTCTCAACAACCACTGGAACGTCTAATTGAAATTTGCAGCGTATTGCTGGGGACCTGTGATGTGCCTTTTCAAGGTTTGATATAATCGACAAGTGCTTCCCAGTTATGGCCATTTATTTACCAACCAATGACGGACACGTTGTGCGTTAGGCGTGGCGACTTGCGCATTTAGTTGCAATCACGGACCATTGCTGCGAGGCGTGGCGTTGCGAAGGTCTCAGCCGCGTTTCCCTTTACGGGTTACACGCACTACTTCGGATAGTGATGATTACTGTATTCTATAATTTCTCGATTTTCTTATGTGCATGGTTAGTAAAACCCGCCATCCAGTTCGTGTTGTACGAGAGCGAAGGGATGCCTGTGTTGGTTGTTCTGAGTTTTTTTTTGACGTTACGATTTTTTTCGTTTTGTCTTTTCTCTTCTCTGTGTTTTTTCTTGCGATGACAGTTGCGAAAAGCAAAATCGTTTTGGGCGCTAATTGAATATTGGCCATTAACAACCAGAAACCACCCTAACCCCCTTTAATTATCAAACGTGGCAGTCCAGCAGCCTCCGCATTTTCTTGCCCGGCGGGAACAAAGAGAGCGCCGTTTTCTCAGACAATGTTGTTTTGAAGAGTGCTAACGAGAGTAAAGGCTGTGTACATGAGACATTTTATTGTTATTTATTTATTGAAGAAAAATTGTTCGCGAAAATATTATTTATCAAAAAGTGCAAACTTTTTTTTGTTCCGTGTCAACGTGTCCTTTGGGAAGTGTGAGGAATTCAGCTCTACTCAACATTGCTTGCCACGAAATAATCTCATTTTTGTGGTATGCTTTGCAAGACTATTTTTTTTAAACTATTTTTCAAATAAAACAATTCAAACATGGAATACCTCATGACTGTACTTTAGGTCTCCTACAATCTACCTGTCGCCTCACCGTGACGTGGAGTGCAATGGTCAATGGCGCGAATGTTTGGCAGCAAGACAGGGACGTTAAATTGATTTATTTGGATTTTATTAACTCTGTGTGTGTGAAGTTACAGCAGTTTTACTTCAATGCAAGCGATAATTCGTGGAATGCATGTGAACATTCGTACGGCACGCACTACTTCCGGATAGTATGGATTATGTTTCTAATAATTTCTCGATTGTGCCGTGTTGGCAAAGGTTCATCCCGTATCCTATGGAGGTTCTTTCAGGTTTTCCTTTGTCCTCACACTTGTTTCTAAAGCATTTGGTTATCAGGTTTTCTTTACAAAGGTTAAATGTTTCTTTTTGTGAGTTTCAAAGTAAAATTTATTTGGTAATACCCCATTTCTGAGCTGTTTGCCATATTGAGGTATTTTCTAAATTCCCGAGTCAATTTTTTTCCACCCGTAACACGCAGCTGTTTATAAAGATTAATGTTTGTGAACATCTCCCTGAAATGTCGATATAAATGTAACGTTATTTAGTGAAAGGTCCTCAAGGTTTGTGGGTTGTACACAGTACGTACTGTAGTCGGTAATCACATGGACTCCAACCTACCGATTCACGAAAAATTGCCGATATCGGCCAAGCGTGTGTTGTGTTGTGTTTATGTGGGTTTCAGAATGTGGAATGGAGTCCTCCCAGGGCAGGATCAAAGTATCCCCCTTCATTTCAGTAAGGGGTCACCATTCATGGACCACGTTTTGAAGTTTTCTGTTTTCAAAGTTTTGTGCCGAGAGCTCTCTTAAGGATCGGCGCTGAGCCGTGGACAGCTTACAACTGTAGTTCGTTTTTTATCCCCCGCCACGTGGCGGAAGGGGGATATTGTTGTCACCCGGGTCGTCCGTCCGTCCGTCTGGGGGCGTCAACATTGTTAGTGTGACGTGTCGATCTCATAAACTGTTTCGCCCATTTCGAATTTTTGAATTTGAGGTCACACACTGTAACACTGAAAAGAAGAACCCTATTGATTTTGGGCTATGTGCCGGCATCCAAGATGGCCGACTGGGGCGGCCATCTTGAAAAAATGTTTTTATGATAATAAATGAAAACCGCTTACTTGAATTTCAATTATTTTGCAGTTACCTACATCCTCACTCTATAGGGAAACTTTTTCTCCAACTGGTTCGGCTACGCCGCTCGGCATCAATATTGGCCGCCAGGCAGGCCATCTTACTTGAAAAATGACATTATCGCGAAATAAGCGGCCCTAAATTTATTTAAACTTTTTTGCTGTATATCTCGAAAGCATGATGACCAAATGGTGTCTTGTTTCCAATTCAGCCCTCCCGTCATTATCTGGAATATGTAATGACTTTTTCATGGGGAGGGTTCCCACATCTCTGATGGGTATGTTTATATATTCCCAAGGATTGGTTTTTAGCTCCATCTGCAACTGTTCGCGGGGAGCTTCTGGCGATGGGCGTCATCCGTCACGTCCGTCATCCACAATACTTGCAACTTCTTCTTCAGAACTACACATACAATTTCAATTAAATTTGACCACAACGTTCATCACCCGTGATCCATCCATCATCTTTTCCAGTTGTGACATTAACTCTGTGCAGAGCGTTGGTGCTGCCTCAGCACGTTCGTCCTTGGCTATCTTGGGCACAATCCTGGACGGGTCGCCCCTCCGACACAGTATACCAACAAGCGTGGCACTCATTTTTGCCGGACCTTCGTGAAGGCATGTTGTGGCAAGAGTCAACCCCACCTGGTGTTAATTCAACAGCTGAGTGGGATTTGAACTCGGGATCCTTGGACCCAAGCTCACCACTCTTTCTTTAAGCCAACACCAGGCAATATCACCCATCGATGGCATTAAAAAGGGGGTACTGAAGCGGTCTACACCAGGAGTTTTGATTGGGGGGAGGCGCGGGGGTGTGAGGGGGAGTGGGTTGCTCCCCAAGAGCGTATTTGCTTTCTTCTAAGCGATGCACATTCGATGAAACTTCACGCCCACCTTCATCACCATTGACGTACGAAAGTTTTTGGAGTGCTCCATGACTGAGAAAATCTGGCTGTAAGGGAAATTTAGAGGGGGTGTTCTCCAATATGATTTCTTTCTTCTCAAAACTGCAATACAATTTCCGATGAAATGATCACCATCTTCACCACCCCAGATGTACCAAGAAGTTTGTTCCGACATGAAAAAAAATTGGGATAAGGAGGTCATCCGATTTGGGGAGAGGGGGTTCCCCCAAATATGCATATTGCTTTTCTTTTTGTCTGAAACCAACACAATTTTGATGAAACTTACCACAACCTTTATACCCTTGATGGACCAAATTTGTTCATGGCATTATAAATTAATACGGTTGTCGATGGACAACCATTGAATATTCCGCGCGCACTTGCTTTGTCTTAACGTAGTTTTTTTTTTTATCAGCCCCATGGACCCAGCCCTTCCACCCTTTCCCCGAGGCCCGGCCCCTTGGGTCTATCAAAAATCCGACAGTGTTTGTGCACTTCCCTACATATAATTACTAGTGTTCCAAGTTTCAAGTCCTATCTCAAACGGTGTGGAGGAGCTATTTTGACCCCTATCCTGCTGCACCCTCCCCAAGCACCCTCTGATCTCATGTGTTTAAAATATTGTTGTTTCAATTATTAATCATGAATATGTTTTGTTTAAAAAGCTATAAGACTTTTTTTTTATATTCGACCCCCATGACCACCCTCTGCCGGCCCTAGGGTCATATCAAAATCCGAAAGTGTTGTGCATTCCCATACATATATCTACTATGTCCTAAACTTTCAAGTTCTATTTCAACGTGTAGCGGAGTTACAGGAGTAAGAAGACGGACGGACAGACAGATAACGGAGACAATCACTATCCGCTTTTTTTTGAAAGCGCGGGAATAAAAATCCAAGGTATTTGACTTCTTCTCCATTATTATTTTGGAGTCATCCATGCCTATCGTGGTGCCTTGGTTATTCTTATCAGCCAATCCAGGTGAGCCAAGGGGTACTGCCCTATGTTATTACCTTTGTAGGTTCTTGTCATTATCCTGTAAGCTTCAGTATCACTGGATCAACTTTGGCATTCTTCAGCCTCAGGATCTTCAGTTATTCTGATATCTGGTGTTTATTTTTTGATTTCTGCATCGTTTCGTCCAAATACAGTTTAAACACTTTCATCAGCATGCTTCTCCTGTTTTTTTTTGAACCTAAGCATGATTATTCTGGTCGCAATGCTTTGTGTCGATTGTCCACGCTCGATGGGGTCATTAGCTGTATGTGACCGGAGGTTTCTGTTTTCAGTGATTGCTTTTGGTTATGTTCACAAATTTTCTGAAACTGGGGTACAAGTTTTGCGATGTGTGGGCAGCGGATTACTTTGCTTAAACTGTTTTGTCATTTGTGTGTACAGCTGTTTGACTGAGTTTGTTTTTGGGTGTTGTTTGGTCATTAAACATACACATTCTCCTTTACTAACCCCACTCTCCCCTCTTTTTTCTCCTGTTTTTTCTACTCTCTCCTCTCTCTCTCTCTCTCTCTCTCTCTCTCTCTCTCTTCTCTTCTCTCTCTCTCTCTCTCTCTCTCTCTTTCACGTCATCCTCACATCCTCCCTCCCACTGCATAGCACTTTGGTGAGGCAGGCTCTCCACCCCCACCCCCTTTCCTGCTCTTCCCCTTTTAGGCTTCTCCTCTCTCTTCTCTCTCCCTTCTCTCCCTTCTCTCCCTCCTCTCTCAACCCCTCCTTAATACCCCCCATCATCGAGTGCGGTGTATTGCTCGTAATAAATACATGTGAACACGTTTATGGACAGTCGAGATATGAGGGATATGGGGGTTAGATAGTGTGTGCTGTTTCTGGATATTGATGTTGTACATAGTATGTAGACAATAGATTAATGCTTTTGAGATTTGGTTTACGCGTTTGCTGTGAAGTTATGACACGTATTTCTTGTTTAATTGCTTTTTCATGGATCCTCTCAAAACAGAAGCTTGATATTATTAGCTCTGAAATGTTGACGAAATCACTCTTCACTGAACAGGCTGCCCGATCGTTTTTTGGTTTCATGCTTTTCTGGGGTTCTTCTTTTTTTTTGGATGCACAATATCGTAGGCTCGTGAGAAGAGATAAAGTGAAAGCTAAAGTTCTAAGTTCTAAGCTCGTATAAGAGCTAAAGTTTTAGTGGAAATGGAGAAACAGCTCATGCTGAGGTCGCAAACCATTGTCTTGGACCAAGCTGGGCATAGTCGGTAAATTAGGAACCACTGCCTCGATTCAAAGGGTTAACTTGTGTTGTCTTTGAAGGCCCCTTCTCAAACACCCTTGCTTGAGTCTATAACAGGTGGTTTGGAGGAGGGTGGTGGGTGGTGGTGGGTTGTGTTTGATTATCTGAGTTCTGCATGCTGGAATCTTCTATGAGCTGATTTTTCCTGTCGATTGAAGCAAGGGAAAAGACCGACGCTTATAAGGGCTGCGGTGTCGAAGGAGCTCCTACCGGTGAGGAGCAGGTCTGTGCCAGGGCAATGGGTGCTGCAAAGCTATGAGCGGTGCATGGTTAGAGCAGTGAAGTTAGATCACCCGATGGCGTGGAGAACTGTACCGCACCCAGGCGAGAAAGCTGGCCACACCGGTTACTCACAAACAAGCATGTCTTCCATATAGAGGCTTATAGATCGTTGATTGGGTGTCCAGGGGTGTGAAAAGAGAGGCCATGTGTTATTCAGATAACTGTTACCAATGCCTCTCCTTTACAGTAATCAAAGCAGGTCAGGTGGTTTGGGAATCAAGGTCATGCAGCTTTTTTTGTATGCTAATTCTAGCGCTGGGAGAGTGAAATGCAGAGGGTATCAGTTCACGACTGAGAGGATCAAAGGGGCACAGGGAGACCAAGATGAGTGAGTGCAGTGGCACAAGAAAGGATGAGTTTGATGGGGATTGGGCAGAGAGGAGGGGGGCTGGTCCACTTAATCTTGAAGATGGAAGGAGGGTCAGGGAGGCTACGGCACCAGAGTCAGTTCATGACGGAGGAGAGAGTTAAGGAATTGGAGGTAGCGGGCATTCGTTCCAATTGTGGTAGATCATCGGTGTGTTTTTCATTACTGCACCGTCGGATATTTTTATTAAAACAAGTTCCAAAACTGGCCATTTTGGGCGTTTGATCAGCTGAGCAAAACTGTCTGAAACTTGTTTGCTCGCATTTCACAATTGTTAGGCAACCTGGGGACCGCTTGCTTTCTGTAATCTTCTGTCCTCTCTGTGTTGCTTGCCCACTGTCTTTAGGCATGGGTGCACGTATTACCTATCCTACACTATTCTACTATCTTACAACTGGGTCTTTGACATCAAAAACACTCGTTTATTTTCAGTTTCAAATCTGGACTACTGGTGTTTTAGTGGATATCAATAAACAATAAAATAATTGAATCAAATCCTTCATGGGCCGTTATGAACATCAGAAGCAATAATTTCATTAATTGCTGAGTTTACCTACTCATTGAGAATATTTTTGATTGGTGATGTTTTGTGATAAGTAACAACATACGCATAAAAAATTGTTTGTTCGATGCTTGTACATACCTATGGATAATATTTATTCAAAAGTCGAGACATACTGGGGTCTTTTTTGGACCTCAGAAGGATTTGTGTTGTACTCTGTGGCAAGTGTGGGACTTTTTTAACAATACTATTTATACGGCATATTTGGTAAAACAAAAAAAACATGAAGCGTTGTTCTATATGTGGGGTTTCCAAAGCCAGTTGTCGGATTGTGTTTTAAAGGAATTAAGAACTAGAATCATCTGACATGCAGCCCCCCCCCGCGTCTGCTTTGTACTCGAACTAACACGAACGCGTTAAAGAATTGTTACTTTTATTATTGTGTTCGTCACTTCTAATAAGGTTGTGTTGAGATTGATGACAGCTCATTTGGTGAAATTGTGTACGGCTGGCATCCATGATATCAATGGTAACAGGTTGATTAAAATTTATGGTGGTTACTTTCCGATGACGTCTTACTTACATCCTTTTGCTGAGTCGAATGAGATGTGCGGTTGCAATTTTTTCCGATCAGTTAGTTTCAGAGATATATGTTTTTTTTTTTGCGTTTATCCAAGATGGTGCCTACACTGACGTGATCACTATTGTCTTAAATTCTCCATGGGGGTCACTGACCTGTTTTTGTGGTTATGACAAGCGGTCGTGGAAAATAGATGTTTAAAATATAGAGCAAAATTACCAAACCGGTTCATGAACATAACAGAAGGACATCGGTAGGCGCGCCCCTGTAATGCTATCCATGGAAATATCGGGCATACATTTTGAATATGTCTTATATGTTTTTGGCCTTTCTCTGGTGGAGATCCTTTAAAATTAATTTCTGTATCCAGTCCAGAATCGTCTTCACTAAATCGTCAATTGTCGTGGTACACACGCAAACTGCCACAGTTGGCATAATCATCACTTTCTGAGATATCGTGATATATATATTTATATATATATTATATTTTATTATATATATATTATTTATTTTATATATTGTTGCGATTCCGCCGTCGGCGTCGATCGCCAGCGACTCGAACCGCGACGCCTCGCCACCGGACGGCATTCAGTCGTGACCTCCCGGTACGGCCGGATCCAGTACGGGTGGGCCTTTCGACCTCAACATCGTGCAATCGGCCCCCGTCGTCGGATATGGCGTTGGTCGCCAACTCGACTACTAGTACCACGCGGATGGTAACCGGGCGATCGTACCCGCGACAGGTCGACCCGGACACGAGCCGCTGGGCGGGCGTTCGCGTACTATCGGAAACGCGTGTTATCCGTCGACCTCGACGGTTTCAGATTATTTTACCGGGCGTTTTGCACACTACGAACCCTTTACGTGAAGCAGGGGAGGTTTCATAAGAAAGACGAGCGACGGCAAACAGTTCCCATCATTTTTCGTGGTGCACACGGAGCAACACATTAGACTGTATTCAGCCACATTAGCGAATTGCTATATCAACGAACCAGAAATGGCAATTTAAAAGAGTTAAAAACCGACTAACGAAACACGGACCATTTCAGTTACTACCTACAGACACGGCGCACAACACGCATTCACACCGAAGCAAGAAGACCCCTCCAGTAGGGTTCAGCTGGGCCGTGGGCTATGCGCGTTGGAACTGGTGAGCGGCGGTCCGAGACCGAGGGTTCTTACCGCGGCCCTCGTGGCGAAGCCGCAGAATGCGCTGCGGCGGTTTCTTGGGCATGTTGGTGTAAGTGGGACGGGGCCCCTTGTGCATTCTCAGGCGGGGAAGGGATTGTTGATGCTCTGGGGGAGTTGGTGCTTGCTCGAGCTCCGCGACGGCGAATCAAGCGACTCGTGTCCGGACCCGGCTCCAGGTCGTCTAGCGTCGCCTCCGCAGCCGTCGCCTCCGCGCCGTCTGCCCCACCTCTGCTTCGAGCTCCGGTCTCCCGACTCCGCCCCACCGACACTTCCCGGCTCGCGTCTCGAATTGCCCACGATTGCTGCTCGACTCCTGCGCTCGCTTTTTTATCGGCTTCGGAACGCCACCATATGCAATTGCTGGATCCAAACGACTCAGGGGAGCCACGCTCGCGATTGGACGGGATGAAAAAGGGGCGTGTTGCTCCTGTCCTCAATATTTGCCATATGCCGTTGCGTCAGGCGTCCTGGGGCGGGGCCAAGCGCCGCGCTTCCTGTGGTGATCAGATGTGGGCGTGTAGCTTCCTGATCGAATTGCTCGGAAACCGCATCTGCACCGCGGGCTGCGTGTATCGCTGAGATAGCCGACGCTCGGTTGCCACGGTGGTGCGGGATGGTCCGTAGGAGAAAGGTGGTGGAGGGTTTTCGGCGGTGTCGATGGCCATGGAGCTCTTGGATTGGCGGGGATGTGAGGTTTGCGGTAGCGAGTGGTTGGGGAGGTTGTGTGTGGGTTGTTGTTGTGTTGTATCAACAAAGGTTAGACGAAACGCCTACTCAGGATCGAGCCCGAAGATACTAATTCCTCGTATAAGGGTTTGGGTACTACCACTGTACTTGATATTTCTCTACGGACTTTATGGTGTTTGCGTTTCCGAGCGTAACATTATATATCTTAAGTTTGCCGATCTGTCAATGGTGAAAGAATCACTTAAAAAGTTTCAGTCGCAATTTTGGATCTCACCAATTGACCATTCTTCTTGTACAACCCATGTGTCCAGTTTTCTCCAATCCGTCAACACTTTTTAGATTGTGCTCTTATCACTTTGGCCCTTATCTCTCAATTGTGAAGAACGCTAAAATTCTAGTCGTCGGTCGTGATTCTTTCACAATATGATCGTTTGTCCCTCCGCCATTGTAACACGAACCTGCACCATTATCGGATCCGTCCACTTTTTGAGATATCTGCAGAAGAACAGACAGGCGGTGGAACTTAACTCCTTCAACTTTGGTGGTGGGTATATAGAATTCATTTTATTTAACTGCTGTCATGTATGAACGGTCCGACATCCGGCTTTGATACATCACCGGATTGCCGTTGGGACTGAGTACGGCACGTTCAATCTCGTTTATTCGTTGCGTTGCCTTTTTTCTAACATCGTGGTATCTAATTGTGTTTAAATATGACCGGTATTAATGTTGCTTGCACCTTGGCTTGGGTAACGGGGCTCTACCTGGTCAGACAAAGCGCAACGTCTCGTCTATGATTAGAGGGATTTGACACTATGGACCAGGTAACTGGCCACGTTCCATCTTTATTACGTATGCTTGTGACCTTTTTTCTGGGGCCATTGGTGTATCAATTTGAATTGATTACTCTCTACCTCAAACAAAGGCGCGCCAGTGAGCTTATTCAAAAGAAACCAAGTTCTCAGATTCAAAGGCATTTATCTTTATAGTTGCCAGAATGTGGCCATTGGGTTGAAATTTAATATACATTCCATGTCTACGATCAAATTGTGAGTTTTACTTGATTAATAAGTGTTCCAGAGAATATATTTAATATTTTTTCCTCCAATATGGCTGTCACCTGTGACTTCAATTATTCATTAATGAACTTATTATCCCTCATATTGGGAATATGTTTTGTGAAGTTCCCTTGATCTCCAGCTGTTTTGGAGAAGAAGATTTTTGGAGGTTTCGGGTAAATTCAATATGGCCACAAAACATGTGACTATCATTAGTAATGACAACTTGTAAACCATGTCTTGGCGAAATGCATGTAAAGTTTGCCCAATCTGTCGCAGTTCGCGAAAAGATTAAAAACCGAAATCTGCAAAACAACATGGCTGCCAAACACTTGACCTATGACGTCATAATATTTTTTTTTTCTCGTACATTGTTGTGCAGATGGCACGCTCCAAGAAATTTCAATTGTTTATGGATACGCGTTTGTACCCGTTCAAAGTTTTATGATGCCATATAAAGGCACCGTGGACGTCATGCTTAACATGTCGCTGCAATATTTTGGGGGCCGCCCAAAAAACCCCGTTTTTTTTTGCACTTTTTTTCCAAATAGTGCCCATTTCTTCCAGAAATTTTGAAATTAAAAAACAATATTTTTAGTATCCACATATGTATTTGTTTGGTTTGCAGTGAACAAAAAAAAAAACGCTGAAAAATTCAAAATCTTGTTTATTCACACAGAAATCTAAATGCACGACTATATTTTTGAGCACCTTTAGATGTGTTAGAAAATTAGATTTTAGCAGGTGATTCTCGTTTACTTTGGAATTGAACCTCACCTGTGGTTGAATTGCGAGGTGCTTGCAGTTAAAAATACTCGTTCAACTAGGTTTGAATGGAGAAAAGGAGCTCATTCTGCTGTTTTGTGTCACTGGTGACTGCATGAGCATGGAGAAAATTAAAGGGGAAAAAAAAAGGAAAAAAGAAAAAGAAAAATAAAATAAAAAAAAAAAAAAAAAAAAAAAAAAAAAAAAAAAACAGAGAATAAAATAAAAAAAAAGAAAAAAAAAACAGAGATTGTCTGAGGAGGTAGACACAAGATTGTAGCCAGGATGGCATCAGGCTACAGTCATCTCAGAGACCTTTGTTGCCTGTGTCACCGCAACAATTTTATTAGGGAGTTTAAGGCCATGGCCATGTAGCCAATGTCCTGGAGTGCCGCAAGAGAAAACTTTGATCGAAGATTGCAGAAAAGTTGTTCAAAATGGTAGAGAAAGCCTCCATCAACTGCCACAGATTCAGCTGATCTTCAGAACAAGGTCGACAGTTTTCAAACTCGTACCATCCGTCACCACTGCAATGAAAAGGGTTCTATGGTAGGAGACCGGAGAACCCCACTGCTGAGAGAAAAACAGAGACACAACAGACATGAAGAAAGCCTGCCTGGAGATTCCAAAACACACCTGAACAAGAAACATCTTCTGGAGAATGTCTGTGGACAGAGGGACCATTGAGCTTTTTTGGTAAGCAATCATCTCTATGTTAACAGAAAAACAAAATGAAGCCTTTAAGAGAACCACATCCCTACAGTCAAACAGAGGAGTTCAGTGATTGCTTGGGTTCTGTGCTGCTCTGGCACTGGTAGCTTGGATGTGCGCATGGCATCATTGAAATCAGGAGAGTTACAATGATTTTGAGCGCAATGTTCAACCCTGTGTCGAAAGTTTGGTCTCCGTCGACCCGGTCTGCAGCAGCGACAATGACCGCAACCTTCAAAGACCAGGATGGTCAAGGCCAAAACGCTGCTGTTCTGAAGTGGCAGCATGGTCCAGATCTAAATCATTGACACTGTGGGGAAATCTGAACAGCGTTGGGGAAGGCACACTTCAAATTGGGGAATGGAGCAGGTTTGCACAGAAGATGGGGCTCTGCAGTAGAGAGGTGTGGTAGCTCATTCCTGGCTATGTGAAAGCGCTTGACTGCAGGTATTTTGTCGCACAGTGTGCACCAATATTAAGTCAGGTGATCAGATAATTTGTCAATTCATTCCATTTCTTTTATTTCTGATTTTAAAGGATATTTAAGTCTGATCAAAACAAGTTTCTGTAATATTTACGGTGAAATACGGAATATGCGGACCAATACTTTTGCAATTTCAACTTGTTTTTAGAGAAATTTGAGTTCTTGAAAACGTGCAAGGGTGCCAAATTTTCGGGCCACACAGTTACACATCGGGGATCTTGTTGCCTGTGGTGGCTTAATGGTTGAGTGGTGGGCTTGGGATTCCAGCATCCTGAGTTCAAATTACCACTCCTTGTTGATTAAACAGTGGGTGCTTGCCTGTTCATCCTTGCCGAGGTCGGCAAATGAGTGCAACATGCTGGTATCCTGTGTCAAAGTTGGCGACCATTCAGGATGTGTGCATATAGCAGGGACTGTGTAGGCGCAACGGCTTCTGCAAGGTATGGTCAATGGAAAGGAATGGGATCTTGTTTGAGCATATTTTCATTTTTTCAGCTTAGGGTGCCAGGGAAGAGACGTCAGTTTTTCCGTTTTTCAAAGATGGTGCTTGTACACGGGCCTTTGATGTCATAATTATCACTGTTAACATTCTACTAAAAAGCCATACTTATGTGAATTCCGTGTTCAATTGGCTAACGGTTGCGAGAAAATGAATTAAAAGCGAAAAAACCCAAAAATTGCGAGCGGAATAAAAAACAGAAAATAAGAAACAGATAAAACACGCTTACCGCTTGAGGTTGGTACCCTAACTAGATTTGCTCTGTTTTAACTGGCAGAAGTTTTGCGGGTACTTGCCCCCCCCCCGCTTTGTAACACCCTACTTATATCGGACACCTACCGTGTTTTTGAGGGAGTGGAATGGGAAAGGGACCTGAAAGTAACTCGGCATAGGGTCGGCCGCGAGCTTCACCACACTACTTTGCATGTGGGACTTTCCACAACCATCTCCCACGTCATACATTCACTCTTTGCCATGGGTGGCCGCTGTGTTTACACCACCATCTTTCACATGCTCACTCATGGTTTTCTTTTGCTTTGCTCTTTTATAACATGAGTTTTCCACGATACCCTCACTCAATTCTTGCCACCTGCAGCGATTGCAGTCCCTCGATCGTTTGCTTACATCCACTCCACTGTTTTCTTTATCCATCGCAATCATACCATGCAATTTTCCACATCACTCTACATTTTTATATAACATTTTAAACACTTTTAAATATTTTCTTCATCCAATATGGCGTGAACCCGCGTTACCCTATAACTATTTCTTTATCACCTTTCGGTATCCAACTCTGAGACAGTCTGTTAGTTTTTGTTTCAGCCTTTTGGAGAGATTTTTTGAGGTTTATTTGGTTTTCAATTTGGCTGCGCTACCGGACCTGTGACTCCTAATTATCATTATATTCTCTCATGCGGTGTCACTCTTTCCCTCAAAAATTTTGTTTCAATCAGACAAGCGTGCTTAGAAAAAAAATGTTGAGAATAATCGGAGCAAAAAAATAAAGCCAACAAAGGGACAAAAATAACAATAAAAATGAATACGAACAACAATAGGGTCCACAGCTATGGGCTCTGGTACCTAATGTTATAATGAAAATTATTTTAACAAGTATTAATTTGTCTTCTATATCTATCTTAATTCCGCAATCTGTGTGTGTGTGTGTGTGTGTGTGTGTGTTGTGTGTGTGTGTGTGTCGTGTGTGACCGCTGTTTCTCAACAACCACTGGAACGTCTAATTGAAATTTGCAGCGTATTGCTGGGGACCTGTGATGTGCCTTTTCAAGGTTTGATATAATCGACAAGTGCTTCCCAGTTATGGCCATTTATTTACCAACCAATGACGGACACGTTGTGCGTTAGGCGTGGCGACTTGCGCATTTAGTTGCAATCACGGACCATTGCTGCGAGGCGTGGCGTTGCGAAGGTCTCAGCCGCGTTTCCCTTTACGGGTTACACGCACTACTTCGGATAGTGATGATTACTGTATTCTATAATTTCTCGATTTTCTTATGTGCATGGTTAGTAAAACCCGCCATCCAGTTCGTGTTGTACGAGAGCGAAGGGATGCCTGTGTTGGTTGTTCTGAGTTTTTTTTTGACGTTACGATTTTTTTCGTTTTGTCTTTTCTCTTCTCTGTGTTTTTTCTTGCGATGACAGTTGCGAAAAGCAAAATCGTTTTGGGCGCTAATTGAATATTGGCCATTAACAACCAGAAACCACCCTAACCCCCTTTAATTATCAAACGTGGCAGTCCAGCAGCCTCCGCATTTTCTTGCCCGGCGGGAACAAAGAGAGCGCCGTTTTCTCAGACAATGTTGTTTTGAAGAGTGCTAACGAGAGTAAAGGCTGTGTACATGAGACATTTTATTGTTATTTATTTATTGAAGAAAAATTGTTCGCGAAAATATTATTTATCAAAAAGTGCAAACTTTTTTTTGTTCCGTGTCAACGTGTCCTTTGGGAAGTGTGAGGAATTCAGCTCTACTCAACATTGCTTGCCACGAAATAATCTCATTTTTGTGGTATGCTTTGCAAGACTATTTTTTTTAAACTATTTTTCAAATAAAACAATTCAAACATGGAATACCTCATGACTGTACTTTAGGTCTCCTACAATCTACCTGTCGCCTCACCGTGACGTGGAGTGCAATGGTCAATGGCGCGAATGTTTGGCAGCAAGACAGGGACGTTAAATTGATTTATTTGGATTTTATTAACTCTGTGTGTGTGAAGTTACAGCAGTTTTACTTCAATGCAAGCGATAATTCGTGGAATGCATGTGAACATTCGTACGGCACGCACTACTTCCGGATAGTATGGATTATGTTTCTAATAATTTCTCGATT
>CM068956.1:157319483-157357248 GCA_035128595.1 Eptatretus atami | reverse complement strand
CAGTCCATACAAGCGCTGAAAAGTGTGGGGGCCAGTGTCCACCCCGGATGAACTCCAGTAACAACTGGAAATAAGTCATAAGAAATAAGGAAATAAGTCAGAGATGGTATCACCACATTTCACTGCACTCTCAGTACCAGAGTGTAGTTCAGACATATCGATCTGTTTTGGTGGCACCCCAGAAAGACCAAGAATCCTCCAGAGGGCATCCCGATTCACTGAATCAAACGCTTTACAGAGATCAACATAGGCTGCAAGCAGCCACTGCCGAAACTTTAATCTGCATTTGGTGAGGACCCGAAGAGCAAGGATACTGTCTATCGTTCACTTCTTTGGTGTAAAGCCAGACTGCTCTGGACGCTGGTGCTCAAGCAGGTGGTGAACCCCATCAAGAATTATCCGAGCAAAGACCTTGTCCGGCACTGAGAGCAGCGTCACCCCTCAGTAGTTGTTGCAGTCTTGGCGATCCCCCTTCCCTTTCCAGAGAGGGCCATCAAGGCCCCTCTTCCAGTCAGTTGGGATGATGCCTGTGTTCCAGGCAGAGCACAGAACTGCATGCCACGACATGAGTGCAGCATTTCCACCAGCCTTGAGAAGTTCAGCATGGATGCCAGAGATCCCAGGAGCTTTACCCCATTTCAACCGGTTCACCACAGCCACTTTCTCCACAAATGAAGGTGGATCAGTTGATTGGAGGGTCAGCAATAGGGATAGTAACACAACTGAAATCCAACTCGACAGCGGGTGGATCAGCCTGGTCCAACCGCTCAAAGTAACCGGCCCAGCGGACCTTCACTTCGGACTCCTCTGTCAAGAGCCCACTATCCTCTGCTCTAACTGCAGTACACCGTGGGACAGGCTTTGAGGAACGCAATGCGTGAATTCCCCTGAAAGCAGAACAAGAATCACATGACCACAGGTGATGCTCTACGCCCTCACAGATTCCTCCCACATAGGCCTCCTTTCCAGCCTTAGCTCACGTACAGTTTTATGCCACAACTCCCTGAACAGCTCAGCTCTTCCATTAAGCCTGGCCCTGCGACTCGGGTCAATGGTATCCAGTGTCTCTTGAGAGACAAAATTCTTATTTACCCAATGGTGAGTTCCAAGACATCCACTGACAACATTAAGGACGGTGGTCTTGAGGGCACCCCACAACTCTTCAGGATTCCCTAAAGCACTCAGACCCCCAAATCCCCACTTAGCCTGTTTGCTAACTCATCAGCTACCCTCTCATCCTTGAGCTTGCCAACATCCAGCCTCAGCTGGGATGGTACCATTTTCCTGGATTTAATCTGCAACTTCAGTTGCGACAACAGGCCTGTGGTCGGTATTGAGGAACTGAGTGCTCCGGTCAACCTTGCAGTTCTGGATCATCCTCCAACAACCATCAACAAGCACATGGTCAATCTCGTTTGCCACACCACCAGCGTTGGAATACCAAGTCCAGTGATGAGCCTGTGGGCGCTGAAACCATGAACCAGCGACCCTAAGTCCATGACTTCTTGCAAAGTCAAGGAACTTAGTGCTATTCTGGTTCACAGTTCCAGACCCATGGGGACCAACACATGTTACATAACCATCCCTATCAGTTCCAGTCGATGCATTGAAATCCGCAGAGACTCGAAGAGTATCTCACCTGGAGCAGTTTCGGAGATATAGAGGTGCAAAGTTTTTCGGTTTTTCCAAGATGCTCTTACCACGTGACCTTTGACGTCGTAATTATGACTAAAAAAAAATATTCGGAAGGATCTGCACCACATTCGGAATGTGGAAAATTTCGTGTCAATCGGACCAACATTTGCAGAGAATTTTTTTTCATACTGACCGGATCAAGCATTGCACTTGTCGAATTATGACGTCATGAGGAAGCACCGATAACATCATCATTAACATATCTTATTCCGCATGGGGTACTTGATAATGAGCCATCTTCAATTTTTCCCATGGAGCGGTTTCGGAGATATAGAAGATACAATTTTTTCGTTTTTCCAAGATGGCACTTGTACCACCTGACATATTGTTGCGGAAATGGGCCCTTAGTGGGTTATTAAATATAGGATCAGCCCAGATCCCCCTTAAATGCATGTTTAGCCTGGTTGTTTGGTAATTGGACGTTTCAAGTGTGTCGGAGGTGTAGCAGGCTGTCCATTGTTCATACAGTGGTGGTGTACCGAGAGGCGGCTCCTTCTTCTTCCTGCCCCCCCCCCTTAGCTAGCCCCGACCCGGCGCCCTGTCGGTCGGCGAGACGTGTCGGCAGCCCATTGCTGGAGAGCGGCTGCGGACTGGAGGATGGACCAATCACGTATCCCCGGAGCGTTCCAGAAGAGCAGCGCTGGGAAGGCAAGGAAGAAACGGCTAGTGTCGAGTCTGCGATCTGCTTCGAGAGAACTGGTTTGGTCGGTCGGGATCTGCTTCGTGAGAAAGGCCCACCCCGAAAGGCAAGAGAACTGGCTGCTGCGTCAGTCGGCGATCTGCTTTGTGAAGAGTGTTGGCCGGCTGTTCCTCCTCGGCCATGGATCCAGCTTGCAGGACCTCCACAGGTTCATCCTGAGAGTCCAGTCACGGAGCCTCTGACTTTCCTGACTCCACGCACGGCTCGACACGTCTTGCGATCCCATCGATCCACTTGCAGAGTCCAACACCGGATTGCCTAGTCTGGTGAACAGGCCAGGCCTGATTTGCATACTGGACCTTTAGAAACCAGCTGGAACATACTATAGATCTTCCTCTCTTGTGCCGTCGACCTTACGGCGGGCTGGACGTGCCGAGCTGCGTGCGTGACGCGTGCTGACAAAAGGACGTCATCGCGGCATCTTGACACGCAGCATGCGGCGAGCGTGCTGGGAAAAGGAGTATGAGCGCCATCTTGCCACGCTGCATGCTCGAGCTGTGCGCTCGAATCCGTCGACATCGGCTTCTCACGAGCCGCATTCGTGCCTTCGACACTTTTCCTCTCGTCCATGAGGCACTACCAAGTACTCCATGTCTTGTCTGCATCTGTTCATGTTCCAGCTAAGGTTTTATTCGCTAGGCTCCCTTCGAAACCCGTATCCGTAGCTCCCTAGTTAAGAGCGGGTTATAGATTAATTATCACATTGTCGTGAATGCTTGCTTGTGTCGTATTCCCTGATGTTCCCCCAATAAATCTGGCTGATTCATACGAAAATTGCCGCTTGAATTATTCGTGCTGCGCCGAGGAACAATCCGCTCGATTTATTTAAAACCAAAACGGCTACGGACTGGCAGACTCTGCTCAATCTCTGACAAACCCAGTCTGTAGCCCGGTCTATTTCCCCAACTGGTAAGGCCCAGGTGTACGTTGGTATCGCGATTCGAGGCGCGTGACCCGAGACCTGTGCTGAACTAGCCGGCGTTATAACCCCTGAGACGCGGTGCTCTTAAGTGACGCCGAATCATCAACATTTGGCTGTCAAGAGTAGGGTGTGAACCCTCCACCGTCGAATCATTAACAATATGACGTCATGATTATGACAAAAATATTCTGCTGGAGGCGTCGCACGTATTTGGAAATTTATGTCAATCAGACTAAGGGTTTGCTGAGAAAATGAATATTTAAAATGCAGACATGTACGTACGCACGTACGTACGTACATCCATAAGCACATACGTACGGCATGCGTACGTGACCAATGCTTACCCCGCTTTTCACTTCGCGCAGCGCAGGGTAAAAAAACTGTTCAGCCTGGCAGAAGTGTGTGCTCCCACGAGTGTCGTTCGAGTTTCTGCATGCAATGTTGAGGCTCATGGAGGAGCTAGAACATAAATGGATCAAGATGTACCAGAACAAAAGAACAGTAGAAAGAGAGGGGGAAACACATCAACAACAGGGAGGAGGGACAAAATAGAGGAGACTAGGAAAATAGGGTGGGGGAGAATGAGGCAAAGGGAGGACACATTGGGTAGACCAGATGGATCCAGAAGCAAAATCTGAGGAAGGAAAAATTTAAAATTTGATAGGAGGGTGGCTTTGGGAGGGTAAATGGGGATAAAAGATCATGATTTTGGATGGGGGTCGATCTGAGATGGTGGTGAACAGATTTTTTGAAGCCCTGGAGGGCCGAATGAGATTTAAGAGACTATGGAAGTTGGTTCCAAGGGGGAAAAAAAGAGGAAAGAATGGGTGCAGGTGAGTTGCCCTTGTGAATTTAGGTAGTTTCACCAGAATGGGTTACTGCAGACCGCCTGCACCTGCAGAAACCTGAGGGGATAGAGTAGCATGAAAGAGCAGTGGGTGCAAGACAAGAAAGGAGGAGGAAGAAGACAGAGGGACCACCGACCTGTCTGCGATGTGAAAGTGGAATACGTTGAAGAACCCTTGAAACAATCAACAAGGTTATGGATGAAGCGATAAATCAAGTCATATACGGAGCAGATATGATGATGATGATGATGAGCAATAGCATATTTATACTTACTCAACAGATTCCCCAACTTCAAGAACTCATTGCTGAATGTGATGCAGAGTATATTGACAGAAACCCAACCTTTGCTGACTTCGTGAGTTTTGTTTCAATGCCTCTCACATTTACAATGCCTGCAAGAAATGGAAACCGGTCCCGCTCTCTCTCTCTCTCCATTTGCAGAGATACTCCCCAGGTTTGCAGTTTATCATCACGTTCACTACACAAGGTGGAGTGCAGTTTTCCTTGCAGACATGAGGAAAATTGAAGCAACAGCACCTGAAGTGAACCATATATTCTTAGACAGGGATATTGTGGTGAAGGGAAGCAACCATGATGACACAAGTCTTAAGCACTGGAATATGATTGGATAGGTAGTTTGAGGACTGGTGGTGGCACCATCCCACGATGACAATGACCTTGATAGATGATTGATGTATAATATTCTTTCATATACAGCACATGGCTGCAGGTAGCATCATTTGCTCTGGGTGTAGCGGAACTGCTGATGCAGTGCCCCATGTAGGTTAGAGCAGGAATTTGTAATTGGTTCAGGGTGCCGGTGATAGCTCGCCTACTCTTAGCGAAGACAACTGTGGGAGCTTTAACATCTACAAATTATTGCTGGCAGATGGGACGCCCGTTTAAAGTCCATCCAAGTGATAGCACAGACATTGATGCCTCGGCCTGCATGCGAAACACGAGGATGACAGTTTATAGCTGGTTACCCTGGCTAGAAAGGTCAGAGGAGAATGTGCATACCTCTATTTCCCCAGTTCTATTGTCTTTGGCCACAATAGACAGAAAGGTAAAAGTTACAGACAAGGCCCAGTTAGGAACCACACCAGAAGAGAGTGTATTCCAATCACAACCACTTAGTAATTCAGTGGATGTAAAATTATGATTGATGGGATGTCACTGGTTCACCTGATTGGGAAGCTTGCTGGTGGTTACACCTTTGGTGATCTGGCTGATAAACTCATGTGTGCTGTCAACTCCAATTGCAGCCTGCATGACTGTGAAAGGGTGGGTGTGACGTTTGACAGGAATGAGGAACAGACAATCAAATTTGGAACATGAGCTCGGTGTGCTGGAGGCCATAGGCTTGTTAAAAATGCTGTGATTGGCAGCGAAGACATCAAGTTACCCAAGAACCAGATGGAGATTCCTTGATCTCAGCAAGGACAAGGCCAATTTCCTCTCAAATGAACTTTGTCAATTTTATATTGGTGAAGGAAGAGAGCTTGTGTGCTTGAAATCAGACACTGGACTTTTCTGCGCTCAATCGGACTGCGTGCACTGTGGTTCTTACGGCTCCTCTGTTGGGTCTCTTATGCTCTTTTCTGCGTCTCTCTGTCCTCACACATAGCGTCTGCTCCAACATCACTAGCTCTCCTCTCCATAACGAGCGACTCCGTTGCTCTCTCCTCCAGCTCCATCTCGCTATCTAACAAGATGCGACGCTCTCTCTGTCATCCTCTTACTGTTCGCCGTCTCGTCTCTCTCATGCGTAGTCCCTGGGGCGATACTACTTCTCCAACATTCCCCCCGCCCTCCGTGCTCTCCTCTCGCTACTCCCTCTGTCTTCCGCTCCCAACTTCTCCTACTCCGAGTCTCGAATTGAGACGCACCGTCTTTGTCTTTCCGTTCGGACTTCCTGTTCTATACTCCTCTCATCTTCCCCCCCCGTCTCTCGATCCGCTCCCTCTTCTCACTCTTCTTCCTCTCTCCCCCCTTCTCTCTCTCCATCGTTATCTCTCTCGTTCCTCTATCTTCTCTCCTCTCTCTCTCCTCTCTCCCGTCTTGATGCTTCTCTTTGTTGTTCTCATACTTTCTTTCTTATCTCCCTCTCTCTCCTCTCTTTCTGCTTTCTGAGTTCTCTCAAATCGGCTGAGACATCAACCACCTCGCATCGACATATGATGAAGCTGACACCTGGATTATCCTCCATGTCATCGATGCTCATGTCTGAAGATTATCAACTAGTTATAATCAATTGTAGAGACAATGAAGTCCCGGTACTCCTTGCAATGAGGTCTGAATGACAACTGGAAGATCTAAAAAGCCCTTGGTTCATTGCAGGTCATAAGATTGAATATTGTAACAGTTGATTGTGCCCAGCTGTGGCTCAGATTTTCTACAACTAACCTCTCTGTTTTTCCAGCAAAGAAAGCTGCACATAAAGCAACCAAGAAAGTGACACAAGGTAGGCCCTTCATATCTATACAATAAAGGTAATTTGTTTATACGAGTGCACCCACTCCATCCAGGAACGACAGGAAGGGTCATGTTATTATCCTCGCTGGGGTATATCGATTACATAGTAGATCTAAGTTTGGGCCTCAAGAACGTCGGGGTGTGTTCAGTTACCAAGTTTCTTGTAGAGCGCTCTCCAAGTGGCTAAGCACTCAAGCAAGCAGTCCAATCAAAACTGTTAATAAGGAACGGCTGGCTTGGCAAGTGCTAGCTAGCTGCTTGGTAACTGAACACACCCAAGGTTCCTCCCTTTCAGTTTCGTGTTAAACAGCAGTAGCAACTGTTTTAAAAGGTAATCAAACATGTTTGTGGTTTACAAATATGTCTTATTCCCGGTAGGTTTGCTCCACGATACGCCATGATAAGCTTTTCATATATGTCAACATGGCGTTTTTTTCAAGGAGGAAAAACCCCTTGGGGAGAGGGGATATTAACATTGCTTTATAATAACATTAATATTATACTTTTATCAGTGTTATTATTGTTATTACTTTTTTATTAGATGCAGCCTTGGAAGAATGCCATCATTAGCTATCTTACCATGGATATACACCTTAACATGGATTTTTCCCCAGGTGGAAAACCCCTTGGGGAGGGAGCAAACACAGTCGCTACAACCTACACCGTGTGACCCTTAGTCCTCCTCTCATGTTTGGTTGAGATTGGATAAGCAACGAGCGAAAGTATTGCGGTCAGACAGACAGACAGACACACCAAATTGCTTATTTTAATGTTGATGTATTTGTTTATTTATATGCTTCAAAAACTAAAAAAAAACTGCTGAACCAAATGCAACTAAATGTTGCATGTTGCTTGAGAGTACCCCAAGTATGGTTTCTGTTTGGGTAGCATATCTGGGGGAGGGGGTTGAAGGTAGAGGAAGACCCCAATTCTCTCGATGTAAACGTGTATCATGTAACGCCATCTGGTAGTATTCAGCATAACAAATCATCTTTTTGGAGAAAGAAAGTTTAGCAACTTGATAATATGCATTACGGTGATGTTGAAATCTGAGTGAGAATTATTCAACATGTTTCATATCACTCATTTTAAAGTGGAGGTTCAAACCAAAGCGTCCAACAATAAACTTCACAATGAAACGGAAGTGATTTTTCCTCGCCCCATATACTGTATGGGCAGCAAGGGTGGTTGATGAAGATGATGTCAGCTGACTTCCAAGCAGATGGAAGATGACCTCGGGCAAATTATTGAGTGAATAGAGCAGAACGTTTGTAAAGTACAACTTGCTGTCTTTCGATAAAATCTGTCAGCGAAGTGACGGTGGTTTTTCGTCCATCTTGGTGTTTCTTCCTTTGAGGAGAAGGGGGGTTCTTCCTTGGTGCATTTCAAATGATCAGAGCTATGTAACCACGATGTATACGTAACCCAGGTTATTTTTTATTTTCTGGAGCAATTGCGCAGCAGTCTGTTGCCTAGACACTGCCCTAATAAAGGGATGTGTCGGAAGAACGGGTTGCACGCTTGGAACAAGATCACCTGTGGGGTGGGTACTCTGCTAGTATATATAACTCTTAAACAAGGTATATAGGAAAATATCATTTTGAACACATTACTTTTTCCACTTTTTGACCAGTGACGATTGATACTATCCAAGCTTAGCAAAGCCACCTGTGGGCCGACATACAGTCGTGGCCAAAAATATTGGTACCCTTGCACTTTTTTCAAATAATTGCACCATTTCTTCCAGAAAATTGTTGAAATTGAAAAATCTTTAGTGTCCACATAAGTATTTCTTTGGTTTGCTGTGGAACAAAACAAAAAAAGCTGAAAAATTACTAAATCTTAGCTTATTCCACAAAGAAATCCGAAAATCGCCAGGATAATATTATTCTGGTTGTGGGGGTAGATGGAGGAATTTAATCGGGAAGTTAGGACTGAATAAAGTTGTTTGGTCCCTGGATGTGTAGGAGACATCTCGATGTAAATAAGTCAGGAAACTGTGAGCTTAAGTGTTACATGTCACCACACAGGGGGTGGTGCCGTGTTAATTAGGTAGGGTTTAAGAATAAGTTCCCCCAGTATGTGATTCCTGCGTTTTTGTATTTTCCTGCGTCTGTATCCTATTCCTGCGTTTTTGTATTTACAAGCGAGCTAAACAGGCAGAGGCCCCGTCTCTAAGGGTAACGGCGGACGAAGTCACGCTCCCGAGGCTGATTGATGGACGTTACATTAGAAACTAGCCAAACGTGCCGAGCGGGCGGAGGCCCTGCCTTCCCGGGTTTTGTGCGAGCAAGCCACGCCCTGGAGGAGGAATCGGAGGTTCGGTGTGGGTCAGTAGGAGGCGAGAGATCGGGAGAGCGCATGCACGAGGTCCGTGTGAGGAGGAACACAGTCGCTTCCCCAGCAAATTATGCTACGAACAGACAATGAAGTTGAACTCTGGATATTATGGCACAAGCACGATCAACAAAATGGCCTCCTCCTTCAAGCTGACTTTTATTAATCTGTACATTAAACTTTTGTCTTTCTGTTTAAATCTGTACATTAAAGTTCCTGTTGAGGTTTCTGTCTTTCCGCCCATTGGTTGGCCATCTGATCTGACTCCACTCACAACTGTCATCTGAAAATCGCAATTTTGCTCACAACTTGTGTAGGCCTCAGGCTTCATGACTTAGGCTTCAGACCTCTGATGTACATTTGAAGACCGAACATCACATCTTCCATCACGAAACAAAGGTATGTACGTTTTGATTACAACCCATGCAGACGCAGAGGAAATGAGGTCACGCGGGTTTTGCTAGGGAACGATGGAGGCAGCGGTCGACTATACACCGCCCAAATAAATCTTTCGTATAATCAAGAGTACTGCTGAGTGTAAGTAAATTTAAAAAACTGAACAACGCGTCGTCTATCATGAAAGAAGGGTACGTTTTCATTACAACCCACGCAGAGGAAAGAAAATATTCATGATTATTATTTTAAGTCATTAATAAATAATAAAAACTCCAACGAGTCCTTTTTGGTTTTTCCGCTGAGACGTCAATGCTGAGTGGTGTGCAAGTACGGGATTTATAAACAAACTCTATTTCCCATGTTCACTCACGGCCGTGTGATTCACGTATGATGTGAAGTAAACATGCGTGGCAAGTTGGAGGCGACGAAGAGCCGGTTGGGAGGAATGGAAAGCGGGTTTTATTTTATTTATCGAAAACGTGGTAAAAGTTGTGGTAGAGGGAGTTTGAAAGCTTGGAGTGGGGAGGGGATTGAAAGTTTCAGGTTATGAGGGGGGAGGTTGAAGACTTGGGGTGTGGTGGGGGGGGAGGGGTTTGATGACGTAGGGTTTGGAAGGGGAGGGTTTGATGACGTAGGGTTTGGAAGGGGGAGGGGTTTGATGACGTGCGTTTTGGAAGTGGGAGGGGCTTGATGACGTGCGTTTTGGAGGTGGAGTTAAGGATTTGAAGTGCTCCACGGGTCCCTGTTCGTGTCGTTGTGAGAGACCATCAATTTATTACGTACGCAAACCTGGTGAAAATCCTCACCGCCCCCAACAGATATACTGTACTTACATTAACAGAGATGATTACTCGTTGGGATTGGAATTCCATCTGCACTGACCTCATGATGTACACGTCAAGTCAGCCTTTCAAACGATTGCTTTTTCAACGTGAAACTTCAAATATAAAATGTTAAATCGGACGTCCCGTCTGCCGTCATTAGTTGGTGGACGTCAGAGATGCCGTGGTGTCCTTCACGAAGAGTCGGCGAGCTATCTCCGGCACTCCAAACGAACCACAAAGGGCCAAAAACACGGGCAGTGAACTTGATATATAACTAATGTTGTGAAGTGGACGATCATAAACATATGAAACAAATATTTTATCGTTAAAAATAATATAACACGACGAGAGTATAAGAAACAGGACAACTTTTAATTGATGAACACAATAAATTATTGATATATCGAGGAATATGATTGGCACCCCGAAATCGCTCCCACACCAGCCTGACCTACTTCTCTCGGCGCGTACGTAATAAGTAGACGGGCCTTAAATCAATCGGCGTTGGAGATGCGACATCTGACAAGTCACGAAACATCGAAGAGCCGTAATTAACAGCTCTGTGCGATTGTTGTATTTCGGTTTGTCGTTTCTCTTGGTGTTATTTTAAAAACTGAAGTCAAATTCACACAAAGTTCGAATATAAAAGGGACAAAGCGGTGGGACACGAACTCCGCCTCTGTTGTACTTTCTCGACTAGCGCCTTGCGGCCTTCACTTCGGGAACTCGGAAAAGGCCTTTGGGCGTGGGGCCTTTACTTTGGGGATTAATAAATAAGATTGTGGATAAAATCCTCACCCCCCCCCCCCCCCACAATGCCCCCCCCATTCTGCCTGTCGTGCTATATGGATGACGTGCACACGGGTTCAAGGACGTAAACGGACATCTCACACAGCACACGCAAGCAAGTCGAGCGGTGTAGGCCTTAGGCTTCGCGAAGTAGGCCGCACGACCGACGTCCGGGGCTGATTCACGGCGAGAACGCGCGCGCGTGCGGGAGACGCTCGAGCACGAAGACCGCGACGGCACGAGGGAACACGAGGAGAGCTTTGATCGCAAAGAGAGCGCCGAACGTGGTACGAGGCAAACCAGCAGGGGACGGCAGATCCAGGCTGAATCACCATCACCTTGTACTTCCCTTCTCCGGGCTCCCGTATTCCCGCCTCGTCCTTCTTCCGTGTCCAAGGAGCCAGAAAAGGGAGACAAACAGCTCACGGACCGGAGAGGGGCGAGGAAGAGGAAATTCGGACAAAGAGGGAAGAAAGAGTGTCGGGGGGGGGGGAGAGGTGAGGTGAGGAGCAGCTTGAAAAGGAAAACAGGGCGCTGGCTCGTCTGTGAAATGGCGAGCCGAGGCTTCGCTTCTGCGATGGGTCGGGCCAGTCTCCAGCAGCAACTCTACCGGGCCCCGATGCCCACTCCCTCGTTCCCCGTAAGCTGTGCCGATCCTCCTGACGCTTCCTCGCACCGATAAGTCCTTGTGTCGCCGAGTTCCAGGGGAGAGGGAGAGGGAGAGAGAGCCGAGAGAGTGGGGGCTTTGTGGGGCTCGGGAGGCGCAGGCAGAATGTGAGATTGAACGGAATGGTTTGAGTTTTGTTGTTAATGTAAATAAAACCACAATTTTAAAAGCTCCATGTGTGCGGGCCATGATCATGACGTGAAAGCCTCCCCCACTTGTCTCCCCCTCCAAGGCCCGGCCGTCCTGGCCTCTTTGGGCCTGTTCTTTGTGTCTGGCTGTCTTTGCCCTACTCCTCCTTCCCTCCCCCCCAATCCTTTTGTCGCTTCCACGAGCAAGTGAACCCTTTTTGGAAGACCCTTTGGTGCTGCCTTTTTGTTGGATCTTTCAGTTCATTTCGAACGTTGAACCTTCATTATTGTTAAGCTGCCTTCATGCTCTGCTCTATCTCCCATTACACTGCACGATCACTCCCTGTCACCCCTCCATGGTGCTGATCCCTTACCCACCCCCCCCTTTTCCATGTGCTGATCCCCTTACCCACCCCCCCCCTTTCTGGTGCTGATCCCCTTACCCACCCCCCCCCTTTCCTCCAATCACGGATCTGATACATTTACTTCCTGTGTCTCGGAATCCTTGGGTTTTTTTTTCTTCTTCTAATTTTAAGCCCTTTCAGTTTCTCCAGATGCCTGGTGTTGGCTTAATGGTTTGGGTGGCGAGCTTTGGATCCTTGGGTCCTGAGTTCAAATCCCGCTCGGCTGTTGAATTAAGCAGGTGGGGTTGACTCCTGCCGTCATCCTTCCGAGGTCGGCAAATGAGTGCCAGCCTGCTGGTATCCTGTGTCGGAGTGGCGACCGTCCAGGATTGTGCCCGATGGCCAAGGAGACTGCCGAGGCAGCACCAAGGCTCTGCACGGAGTATGGTCCCAATCTCCTCCTCTCCTGATGCCTGGTACGTGTTGACCATTGTGCTCTCGAGCTTGTCACGCAGCACCACAATGGAGATGATGAATGTAGCTCGGCCCAATAAGGAAATCCATCGAAGGTAGTCCTGTGAAGTTCGGAGGGTTGATTTATGAGACGTTGGTGAAATGTTTTTGAGTTTTTTTTTCGTGAGATTGCAGGAATGACTGCATGGTTGAAATCCGTTGGCGATGGATGCCAAGTGGTCTGCGCCCTGCTCCACCGATGTGCTTTTCAGATGGCCTTTTGCCTCGACTCTTGCGGCCATTATCTGCCTGGAATTTGCTTTATTATTATTATTATTATTATTAGATTAATATAATAATAATATTAATTTTTTGGACCTTGTAGCCAACAATGTAGATGTTTTTGGTTATCCAATACGTTTGTCATCGTCGACGTATTTTTCTGACCCCCTCTCTTGCTGCGAAGAGCGTCGCAGCTATCTGGCGGATGTCATACTGGCGAATAATGTCTGGATTTCAAAAGCGAGTCCGACGATTAACACAACACCCGTTTTTAGTAATGATGTGATATCTCTCTGAGACCTCAGGGAAACCATTTTGGTCTACATGCCGTAGACCCGGTTCTCCCACAGATTGGTGACCAGTCGGGGACACGTGGCTACAACGGTTGTTGTAACTGTATATGTTTTCGTGTCGCGCTGTGCTGGCAATTTTCACGGTTCTTTGACTTCCATTTCAAAGTCACTATTTGTGCTGGAGGCTTGCATGATGGCCCAGTGGTGCGCACACTCGTATCTAAGCTGTCAACCCTGCGTTTGAATCCCGACCCACCTATAAACTGTCATCATAGTGTTTTACGTGCTGTGCAATTCGTCAATCTGTGTGTGTGTGTGTGTGTGTGTGTGTGTGTGTGTGTGTGTGTGTGTGTGTGTGTGTGCCGTCCCTCGGTTGGACGTAAACGGACGTCTCGTCTCCCAGCATTACTTGGTGGACGTTAAAAATCCCATGGTGTCCTTTGTGAATAGTAGGTTGGCTATCGCCGGCACCATGGCCAAATTGCAAGTTCCTGCCCAAACTACTGCTGGGAAGGTGACGACAAACCACCCAGTCCAACCCTTGTCAACAAAAGTATTCTTGGACATCAGAATCAGAAGTTATCCTGCTAATGCTTGGACATGTTGGTGCTTTATTCATTTATTTATTTATTATTTATTTTTGGATTTTTAAAAATGGATGCATTTAATCATCTTGGTTCTGGTGATGTCTATGGAAATGTCTGAAGCTTAGCCGGTTGGTCCTTCCCTTCTGACGAACTGCACAACCAGGGAGATCTTATCCCCGGTTCAAATCCCGATTACCGAGTTTTGTCCATCTCCTAATCTTCTTGCCCTTTCAAGTTAAAAAAAAAATAATCTCACTAATCTCTCGTAATGCCCTCACCCCGCATCCGATACGCGTCCACACTTCTTAACGCCTCCGACACTTTGTGGACAAAGGTTCATGACCTTTTGTTTTCGTCGACTTTGCATCCCAATTTAACTGATTTCAGCCAGTTGCCAGTTAAGAACAGAATGTATTGTTGACTCGAGCTGGTGTCGTGATGGGTTGTTTTGATTTGTTTTGCTCATGTGTCTGGGCTCTGTCAAGAAAACATTTTCCTCTCAAATGGCATAGAAATGACGAGGAATCGGAGTCTGTTTGGGTTTTGGGGGGGTGACCTCACTGAAATTCCAAAAGTGATATGAGGAAATATTCCGACAAACTACCTGCACTCGGAGACTGTCTGGAGTTCAACGACAGTCCTTAAGAGAGCCCTCGAAGCTGATGCGAGAACTGAACGAGCTCCGTTGATAAAATGTCACGATGTGGTTTTAAGAGAAACGGCGGGGATAGTTTGGGCCCCGGAAGGGCTTCGTTCAACCTTTTTTGACACCTGTTATGGAGCGTACGACCGACGCTCGTGAACGTCCAAACGTAACTGGTTGCCAGGAATCTTTTATGTGTTGTCGAGTGAGAATATTTAGACTTCACAAAAAGGGAACTTTCAAACCAAGTGCCGTGTCCTGCCGTGACGTGTGTGTGCATGACTGTTTAAATTGTGCTACTGGGGATTATATAATTGAATGTCATGGGTTTTAGATCAGGCCAGCGTTCGTACCGATTGTTTCTTTGATGGTGCTTCCTCTGACCTCGTACCTGACCGATTGGCCCCGTAGGTTTGCACTTTGTTTGGGTGAAGAAATTGTCTTTATCAGAAGGCGAGCGTCGATCTGCATCGGTAGACAGGTGGAACGATGGATGGAACCGACGCATCTTCGCTCGACGGATGCCAACCGCCATGGGAAGCAAGAAGAAGCTGACGTTTCTGGCGTTACCCCTCCTTCGGGACAGAAGGGCACTACAAATGGTTGATGCCAGAAACGTCAGCTTCTTGCTTCCCACAGCGGTTACCATTCTTACCTCGATCGACGTCTCGTTCTTTCCCTCCACAGTACTATGGTTAGACCAGTTTGTTGTTTGTTCTGAAGTTTTGAGTAGATCCAAATACATGATGACTATTTATTTATTAGTTTATCTTGTTCGCTCTGCCACCGGAGGTGGATGGAGGTTGTTTTCACCCCTGTCTGTTTCTCTGTTTGTCTGTGAGCAGGATATCTCAACAGGTTGTGGATGGATTCTGACAAAACGTGGTGGACAGGTTTGGTGTGTGACAAGGAAGAAATGCTTCGGTTTGGTGGTGATCAGGATACGAGAATTATATATATTATATATATATATATTTTTTTTTTTTTTAAAGCGATTCTTCCCATTGAGAGATGGGCCAAAAAACGATATGGACAGGGAAGTGTGGCACGATATTTCAGGATGTTTATGGATGGATTCGGAGGAAACTTTTAGATAAGTATGGTCGGTGACGATAGCAAGCTAATTCGGTTTTGGTTTAGGAATGGATGCAGATCTGGCCTATCAGTGGGCTGTGGCACATCAACTTTTCAGCTGGGTTTATTTATTTATTTAGAGGAGTTGCATAACTCGTTCAACTGTAATGATGAGAAGATATTGAGGTTTGTTTTGGTTCCCAGGGACTGCGCTATGGGCGGTGGCAGACATATTGTTTCTCGAAACGAGTCGTCATGTGGCTTTGCAAGCTTTATGGGAGGAATAACAAGAATGAAGTGGAATCTTTCGTCGTAAAGTATATTTATTTATTTTAGTTGCACCACTTCAACTCAATTTTTTGTTCTGCATTCACTCGTGTAACAATGCTGACGAGTGAAAGAATTAATGTAATTTGTGCTGATGTGACTAACAGCTGCGTTCATATCATTGGTGTGATATTTCGATACGTTTTCGTATTATGGTATACCTTGTATCGTTCGATTCGGTTGTACTGTACTTTAGCTGTTTTCAAAGAAGCTCGTGAAAATTTGTGGAAGGAGTTGAAAAAATATCCCAACAAGCGAAATTATGAACGTCCATTGGAATGCAAAATTTCCAGGGCTTGGTTGGCTTTGTATGGCCGTGTCAAGGTCTCTCCACAAAGCCTTGCCAAGCATGAAATGGTGAGAGGCGGTTGGCTTTCGGCGTTATCAGCTGTTGTGCTTCAATAGATAGAGAATGGCATTCCTTCTTTGCTGCCATAGGCTGTGCCTTAGGGAGAAGGAAAGGGAGAGGGCGGAGTGTTGTAAAGTATTGGGGCGGTCGCACTGGGGTATAGGACGAGTGAAACCTTTTTTGGGGGTCGCAAGGCATGTGGGAATTTGCGTGGTTGTCGAGGTCTTGGATGTTTCCTGCCCGAGCCGAACACCCGGCACCCCTGTGCTGTAGGCATCGTTGAGTGAGATGCCGAACGGTCTCTCGGTGCGATTAGGAAATCCATGTGCGAAGTGTTAGATGAAAAATTTGGACCTCCTTCTGACCCTCCCACCTTTTCTTTCTTGCTGGAGATTTCAAACTTCTGCATAGGCCTCCCCACCTCCTGCCTCCTGCCATGTGTGGGTGCGCCTGTGTGCGGTTCATGCAGAGCGGTGCTCGGCAATAACGGTGTTCCACCCCGACTTTAAACTCATCCCAACGGGAATGTCTGCTGAAGAAGCCTGCAGTGGCGCTAAAAAGGCCACAAAGAGTAAACTTTTTGAGTTCCTCGTTCATGGCGGTGTAAGTGGTCCAAGTCCTTTTTATTATTGTTATGATGTTCTCATTTCGTATGTTATTTATTTGTTTGTTTATAGTTGCTTTATAAATTACTCTTGTACTGTTTCGTCCGAAATGATGCCAAACCTGTTTCTAAAATATCAGCTTTTCATGAGTCGAGTGAAACTTCGTGCTTTGTGTGAGACCCTGTGTGCCCTGTGCTTGATAGGTCAGCACGGTGGAGACCGACCATGTAAATATATGTTGCTCTCTCGAGTTGGTTGACAGGCGCTGTACGATCATTTCCTGATTTATTATTGCATTTTAATTTCACCCCTCCCTCCTCTCGACTCCCCAGCCCCCACGTCCTTTGATTGCTGTCCACGTGAGCATCTTTGTCCTAATTCTTACTGAATAACGCGATGAATGCATTCGTGTCATGACGATGTGTTTTCAGGTTTATATGCTCTTGACGTCAAAGCTAACTACCCAGGTTTCAGGTAGCAGTGACAATAAATCTGTAACTACATGGATGTGGATGTTAGGAAGGCTTTTTTCCCCCTCTTTGTTTGAAAGGACTGTCGGTGGGTTACACACTGCGTGATGAACTGTAACAGGTGCTGGGCGCGATTTTTAGATGTGCTGGTGCCATATATGGGCCGATTCTTGTCCCCTCCATCCGGCTGCACAGCCAGGGAGCTTTGAGGTAGGAAACAGACGATAAGGTTCCCTCGATGGCTTTCGATTGGCATTTTGGAGTTAGAAGTGAAAGGATAGAATTTGGACATTCTCATGTCATGCATTTTGAGCCATTGCCACCGAAGGTGAAGGAGGTTATGTTTTCACCTCTTGCTGTCTGTTTGTGTGTCTGTGTGCAGGATATCTCAAAAAGTTGTGGACAGGTTCCGTGTGTGACAAGGACGAACTGATTCGATTTTGGTGAAGATCCGGATCCGGATCAGACGACTAGAATTTTTAAAGTGATTCTTCATCATTGAGAGACGGGGCCAAAAACGATATATAGCACGATGTCGAAAAAGTTGTGGACGGATTCGGATGAAACTTTGTGGACAGGATGGGTGTGTGACAAGGAAGAATTGATTCAATTTTGGTGAAGATCTGGATACGAGAATTATTTAATTTTTTAAGTGATTCTTCATTGAGAGATCTTCCAAAAACGATATAGTCCTGTATAGCATGATATTTCAAAAATGTAATTGGCCCGATATGTTCTCGTGGATCAGGCATTACACGTGGTGGAGGTGTGCGCTCGACTGAGTGCCCTTCTAGTTGGGCATGTGTATGTGGGAGAGGCGTTTTGCGAATTGGTGTTTGTCCTTTTGAAAGCCTCCCCAACCGTGCAAAGTCTTCCCGTGGTAAATCGGACCCTTTTCACAGCCTTTGTCCGAAGCTTAGTGGAGTGCTTCCCTCTCTTATGGTCAGGTGCCCCTGATTCCCTGTTTCTCCTGGATTCTGTAGAAATGTCGAGCAGCCAGACTCACTTTTCTCTCCGCACCTCCATCGCACTAAGCACAGACAGACCCCTGGTGTACCCGATTTGTGTAGCTGTTTGCATGAGCTGTGTGAAAGGCAAATTGTCATCATCTTTTGTGTTTTTTGTTAATCCGACAAAATGGATGATTTGCCCCCCCCACCTCCCCCCAACCACCCTTTTGGTTGTGATTTTGGAGCTCACAATGGTGTACAAGGAAGCATTGCCTGATTGATTACATTACTGGACAGTGCAGTGGCGCTATCACGTAACTGGTTTGCATTCCCTTCGGGCCATTTTGATATTGTTGCGAATTCGCGCCCGCCGGCGTGCGAACGGCCACTTGACTCGAATCGCGGCACGTCGCCCACCGGACGGACAATTCTGTCGTGCCCTCTCGGACTAACGCCGGGAGCTAGTCACGGGTGGGCCTTTCGGCCTCACCACGATCGTGCCAATGCGCACCTGCGTGGATAGGGTTGTTCGCCAAACTCGACCTACCTAAGTACGCACGCGGATGGTAAACCGGGCGATCGCACCTCGCCGCAGGTCGACTCCGGACGCGAGCCGCTTGGGCGGCCCGTTCCGTACTATCGGATAACCGAGCGGTGTTATCGTCGACCTCGGCGGTTCAGATTAATTACCGGGCATATTAAGCCCACTACGACCCTACGTGAAGCAGGATGGAGGGTCAATAAGAAAAGACGAAGCGAAACGGGAAAAGTTCAACACAAAGCACATTTATTTCGCGACACACGGGGAGCAATATATACAGCCAAACAGCAAAATGCACATATATCAACCCAACAAAAGCAACGACGACGCAGATTTACTACCGACTACGCGCACACACGGCAACACTTATACAGTTCTACTTTACAGACGGCGCCAACACACATTTACACAAAGCAAAGGAAAGAAGCACCCTCATAGACAAGGGGCAGACGGTGCCCGTGGGCCTTTATGGCGTGGGACTTGGCAGACGAACGAGTCCCACGAGACCGTGCAGGTTTCCTGCACCCTCGCGGTGCGATGGCGGGCGAGCTCTTCCCGGCGCTCCTTGTACGAACGCGCAGGTCACGCGACACAGCTGGCAGAGCGGCGCCTCCAGTCCGCGCCCCTCCGCGACGTCCGGACTCTCCACCGACTGCAAGCTCCAACGAGCGGGTCGCTCTACGGACCGCTTCTCCAAGACCAACGGGCAGAAGACCATGAACCGCCGACTGACACTGACACTCTGACGACCGCCCTGACTGACCTCTTCTCCTCCTTTTTGCGGCGCCTCCGTGCGCCTTTTTATTTCTCTGGCACCCCGCCTCCCTTCCGGCAGCGGGGGGGGGGGGGGGGGGACATTCACCAGAGGAATCGGACGGGAGTTGAGTTCCAACCGTCATTCTTGTTTACCAGGGAAATCGGGGTGGGAGTTGAGTTCCAACCGTCATTCTTGTTACCAGGGAAATCGGGTGGGAGTTGTTGTTGTTCCCTTTTGTGTTCGTGGAGATGTTGACGGTTGCTGGCGGAGTGGTGAGGATGGCGTGGTTGTTGAGAGGCAGGTGTGGTTGTTGGAAGCGGCGTTGTGTTGGTGGTTGTTGTGTGATGGCAGTTGAGAGTGGTTGGTTCAAAATAAAGATAGAAAAGAAAAACGCCTAACTCAAAGGATCGCAGCCGAATGAATCACATAAATTCCTCTTATAATGGGTTGGGGGTAACTACACATGTACTTAAGAGATATCTACCTACGGGTCCTGAATGGTGTTGCGAATTTCCACAGCCGTAACACTACCCCTCCCTTTTTACAGACTCGTCCCGAGTCGTCAAATTTCTCATGTGCCATCATGTGTAGTTCTCCCTAGTACGTTTTACCTTGGATCCTTAGTGCGACATTCATGCTATTCGTGTCCCCAAAATAAATAACCTGAGGCTGAGTAACTAACTAAACAAACCCACTCACACGAACGACTTAAATAAAATTGCCGGCGCGAGACAGACATGCCGGGGCGCACTCATATGTACAGTACATCTTAACCTTAACTTCAAATTTTACATGAAACCATGGCCAGGATCAATGGACTCTGCAAAGAGAAAAGCATTAGCAGGGAGCCAGCTGCTCATATGCAGTCTCTGGCTCAAACAATGCAGGTGACAGGGAACGGGCCGCTGCTCACACGCAGTCCTAGGCTCCCCTTTTAAAATGAACCCAGTGAAAACGGCGCATGGGCTGCGCAAATGCAGTCTCCTGGCGCGGCTGCCTACAGGGCAGTCCCTGCAGCACGCGCGACGATCTGACGCAGCAAACAACGTTGCACGGGCGCGCAATGCGGTCCGTGATGCGGCTGCCTACAGGGCAGTCCTGCAGTACGCGCGACGATCTGACGCAGCAAACAACGTTGCACGGGCCGCCAATGCGGTCCTGTGATGCGGCTGCCGACGGGCAGTCCTGCAGCTTGCAAACTGTTGCGACGACGATCCTGGCGCACATGGCAATGAACAAGGGGGGGCAAAGCAAAATTGGACAGAACGGGGGCAAACGCAGAATCGAGGGCAGCAGGCATGGCATGGCAAAGGCAGCAGAAACACAGCCCGCAGAAAAAGGCCGTTGCAGGCAAACAAGCCGGCAGACAACTGGCCGGCACAGGCCTTGCAGTAAAACAGCCGGCAGATGAACTGGCCGGCACAGGCCTTGAAGCCAGCAGCTGCAGCCAATCCGGCCGGTACAGGCCTCGCAGCAAAACACACTGCGCGATGAAGTGGGCCGGCCTTTGCCTTGCAGTGGAGGTTGGTGAGGGAGTGTGGTGGTGCTGGCCACTCAGAGGGCGGGCTCGGATCTGCCTACTGTCTCCCTCCCACCTATCGCCTTTGCCTGTCACTGTACATACCACTCCCTTAATTTGGAAAACCCAATTTAGCAAACTTATTTTTTGTTTTTTTTTTATTTTCATCCTTACTTCCCCACTATAATTCGTCCCCTCCCCCTTACTGTCTTTGTTCGCTAACCTATCGTCCCTAGCCTACTCCCAACCCCTACGTTCCCTTCTGGAGGGGAATGAGGGAGAGCTAGCGTCTGTGTCAAGGCCCAATTCAAGCCTCAGGATGGCCTCCCAGACTTCAGCGATTATACCAAAGTGGGTCCAGCGGCCACAACGAGAGCGAAGGGATGGATGGTGCGAGGGGTACACTTCCTATCTATCCTATCCATTAACCTTTAAACTACCCGGGGCTTTCAACAAGCGCCTCTCGCTTAATCTATTGGTTCTACAACCCAGATTCCCGTCGCCGGTGTTGGTGTCCTCACAATTTCGGGCCTCGCCCCCAATTTTCTTCCCGTCCCTCACACGGTCTCATGGCTGGGACGTGTGGCTCCCCTTGGCAGGCAGACCCTCTGCCGATTCTCCGACGATGGCACCCCCGGGCACTACACTGCTCCGAGCCTACCAGCTCCTAAACACGGGGAGTGCCCTCCCTGGCGACTCCCCTGAAACGCTCACGTGGCAGGCTGGCTTCCCGGGCCCCTTTCCGAGGGTCACCCGTGCCCACAACACTGCCACGCGGCTAATGGCGCCCGGGCCCCCGCACCATGCGGGCGCACCCGTGCCCACTACGCTATCCGGCCCCCCCATGGGCCCTTGGCCTACCACGGCCGACTAGCCCGGGCCCGGGTACCCACTCAGCGATACTCACCGTTCGTACCACGCTCCGCCCGTCAACAGGGCTCCTGCACCCTCCAAAACAGGTTCGAGCATACACTCCCACCAACAGCAAACGACCTCCATTTTTCAATTTAACTAACCCAGCAAACTCACTCTACACTGACCCGGGTCCCTTGGGCGGAGTCACTCCTCCCCCCAATCACTCATCGCACCATGCATTCCACATTCGCTCCACTCACACAGACCCGCTGGCCTCACTCACTCAACATGTCCTTTCACAACTCACAACTCTTAACTCACACATCGCTGAATCTGCATCCTTCTGACTAAATCCCCTACCTACCTCGTGCTCCACGTCATCCCTTACACTACAGCACGTTCCTTTTAAACTACGTAGCTAAGCTACGTCCCCTCTACACATCCACAGTCTGTCACTGTCCTCCAAATCTCTAAAACTCTAAAATCATTTCCCCAACCTAAATCTGACTACAATCCTCTAACTAATCCATTCCACGGACTCCATGAGGCTTATCCCTGCCCATGAAGCCGGTCTAGCTAAGCTAACCCTTCCCCCTAGCTAGTTCCATCCTGTGCCTGGGTCAAGGGGATCTTCCACCCTCGCCAGGGAATCCTGTTCACCGAAAGCGAGGCTTGCTTTTTTTTTTTTTTCCATCGCGCAGCACCAGCCGGCAACTCGCATCGCGCACTTTGTACCTGCCCGTGACGTCATGCAGCTGCACGTGTACCTCGTCCCTCTGGACGGTACCATCCGGCAGGGATTCACCTCTCCTGCGGATTCCAACCCCACGTGCAGCCATGACGTACCCGTGCGCACCACAAAAGCAAACTCGCACTCCGAGGGGCTCCCCACGCGAACACATGTGCTGCTGCGTTGGAGCTTAACACAAGCTCGCGGGAGAACCCGTCCGGTCCAAATCGTTATCCTGCCTACACTTTGTCCGTCCGCGGGATCGGCAAATCCACCGCTGGCGTTTCCGGACCGGCTTCACTCCCGCAAGCGAGCACGTGGCGGCTCGTGCGTTGCACGGCACGGACCTCGCGCTCGCTCTGGGTGAACCCGGCGCGGTGCTCAATTTAGCTACGGCCGCTACCCGGCTTTTGTCTCTCTGTCGCCGTCGTCGTCTCCATTCAACCACGCACACTGCGTGTTACAAACGCGCACACATCTCGACATTCTCTCACCCCGGGAGACGCGGCTGCATGCTCACGCATGCCGACCGACATCTCCCTTACATACCGCGACCTCACACACGCTGTTCTCCTTACACTCGGCCGCTCACTTCACACACCGTGCTTTACTCACAAACGCGGGGGCACTCACCCGCAGTGTCTCATCCACACACGCGCGCTGGAAGCACGCACTCCGCACACTCGCAACCACACCACTGACACACGGGACAATCACACCGGGGACTCGCGCCACCACAAGGGGTTCCGTGGTCTCTATACCCCCAAGCTCGGCGTGCACCGCGTTCGCCTCCACTCATCCCCTCGAACTCGCTCGACACGACCGAACCCACCTGGTCGTGATCAGCTTCAAGGGGCAAACTCCCTCCGCGTTCCTGGAGGAGGCCATCCAGCTGCTTGCCACGGGTCACGAAACAGTCGCCAGCTCCCCTCATGGTCCTCCACTACCTCAATGTGTGTGTGCTCGTCACTAACCCGTCCAATTCACCTCTATCTCCCGTGTTTTATACATTTATTAGTTTCTTTTCTTTCTGGAGTTTTTCCATCTCTCTGGACTTCAATTTTACTCTCTCCTTGAGTTCATTAATTTCAACCTCATTTTGTTTTTGTTTCTCATCCCACAGTCTCTCCTGCTCTTCATTTTCCAGTCTCATCGTTTCTTTCAATTGGCTCATTTCCTTCCTGTGTTTCATTCGCTGTTCTCTCATTATCTCTTCTTCCTCTCCTGTCCTTCTAGCTTCATGGTTTGCTTCATTTGGTTAATTCCTTTTTGTGTTTCATTTGCTGCTCTCTCATTACTCTTCCTTGTTTCCTCTCCTGTCTTTCCTTCTCCAGTTTCGTGGTTTCTTCATTTGGTTCATCTCCATTTTGTGTTTCATTCGCTGTTCTTTGTCTATCTCTCGTACTCCAGCCTCGTCTTTTCTTTCAATTGGTCAACCTCAAATTCATGTTCTTTTGTTTTCTATTCCATTGTTCCTCTCGTTCTTCCCTCTCCAATCTCGTTGTGTCCTTCAATCTCCTGATTTCTCCTTCCTGCTTCATTCCTTGCTCCTTCACTTTCTCCTCGTACTCCAACCTTTTTTTTCCTTCTGTCGTTCAGTTTCAAATTCATACTCTTTCAGTTTTCTATTCCACTCTCTTTCTTGTTCCTCATTCTGCAATCTGGCCTTCGCTTCCAGCTGTTCCATCTGTACAGTGTGGTTCCTTAACGTTTCATTCTCCGCTGTCGTTCTTTCTTCCTCAACATTCTCAACTCGTCTTGTAGTTTCTGTAACTCGAAGCTTTTTTTTCTAATTCTTTTCATCTCCGCACTCCGACCTTGCTTTGGCTTCTAACTGTTCTTCCGCCTTGCCCTGTGGTTTTCTACCCGTCTTCCCAGTTCCTCTGTCTCCGTTTTTACTCCCGTCCCAGCTTATCAATCTCTTCATCATGTCTTGATGTCTTTTCTCACACTCCACGTTACGACCTTCAATCCCTCCTTTGTCTCCTCCTGGCTTCCTTTAATTTTCTATTGCCTTCGTTACCTCGTGTCTCGTCTTACACGTTTCGGTCTCCCCATTAATTATGACCTCGCCGTCTTTATCGCGGGCCTGACAGCCGTTGCACCCCCCCCCCTCGCTGGCTCAATCGTATCGCCACGTGGTGCGCCATTTTGCACACGTTGTCCGCGTTTCGTCGCGTGCCATTGCCTTCATGTTGTTTCTCATTCCTTTCGCACTCATCGCTTGTAACATCAGTATCATCATTTCCCCTTTCGGCAGAATTCATCCGCTCCGACGAAGCCGAATCGCCTCGGTCGGTCGCAGCTTCGCTGGGGCTGGGGAAGGATTTTGACGGAGGAGGGGTTGGGAGGTGTCATCCACGCGGCCTCTGCCGCTGCCGCGCCCATTTCGGACTCTGAGTTTGTTCGTGGCGGGAATTGCTCCTGCACGGAAATGTCCTGCTCGGGATTTCATCCTGGGCCATGGATTCTACATTTCTACACATACACATTTGTAATACCCCCGGCACCCGCTCGCCTTGAGACTCCATCTTATTTTTTCGTAAGGGGTTAATTTGGCCTGCTCGTAATTTGGAGGGGATCGGGGGGGGGGGTCGCTCCTCTCACCCCTGAACCGATTCCCGTGAATTTAGCTTGGAGACCGAGGTGGATTTGAATCACACTCCTGTACACCAGTGTTGCTAATTCACGCCCGCCGGCGTGCGACGGCCACGTGACTCGAATCGCGGCACGTCGCCCACCGGACGGACAATTCTGTCATGACCCTCTCGGACTAACGCCGGGAGCTAGTCACGGGTGGGCCTTTCGGCTCACCACGATCGTGCCAATCGGCCACCCGCGTGGATAGGGTTGTTCGCCAAACTCGACCTACCTAAGTACCACAGCGGATGGTAAACCGGGCGATCGCACCTCGCCGCAGGTCGACTCCGGACGCGAGCCGCTTGGGCGGCCCGTTCCGTACTATCGGGATAACCGAGCGGTGTTCGTCGACCTCGCGGTTCAGATTATTACCGGGCGTATTAAGCCCACTACGAACCCTTTACGTGAAGCAGGATGGAGGGTCAATAAAGAAAAGACGAAGCGAAACTGGAAAACAGTTCAACACAAAGCACATTTATTTCGCGACACACGGGGAGCACATATATACAGCCAAACAGTCAAAATGCACATATATCAACCCAAACAAAAGCAACGACGATGCAGATTTACTACCGACTACGCGCACACACGCCAACACTTATACAGTTCTACTTTACAGACGGCGCCAACACACATTTACACCAAAGCAAAGGAAAGACCTCCCTCATAGACAAGGGGCAGACGGGGTCCGTGGGCCTTTATGGCGTGGGACTTGGCAGACCGAACGAGTCCCACGAGACCGTGCAGGTTACCTGCACCCTCGCGGTGCGATGGTGGGCGAGCTCTTCCGGCGCTCCTTGTACGAACGCGCAGGTCGCGCGACACAGCTGGCAGAGCGGCGCTCCAGTCCGCGTCCCTCCGCGACGTCCGGACTCTCCACCGATGCAAGCTCCAACGAGCGGGTCGCTCTACGGACCGCTTCTCCAAGACCAGACGGGCAGAAGACCATGAACCGCCGACTGACACTGACACTCTGACCGACCGCCCTGACCTGACCTCTTCTCTCTTTTTTAGCGGCCCTCCGTGCGCCCTTTTATTTCCCCGGCACCCCGCCCTCCTTCGCGGCATGCGGGGGGGGGGGGAGAACATTCCACCAGAGGAATTGGGGCGGGAGTTGGTTCCAACCGTCATTCTTGTTTACCAGGGAAATTGGGGTGGGAGTTGAGTTCCAACGTCATTCTTGTTTACCAGGGAAATCGGGTGGGAGTGTTGTTGTTCCCTTTTGTGTTCGTGGAGATGTTGACGGTTGCTGGTGGAGTGGTGAGGATGGCGTGGTTGTTGAGAGGCAGGTGTGGTTGTTGAGAAGCGGTGTTGTGGTTGGTGTTGTTGTGTGATGGCGGTTGAGACTGGTTGGTTCAAAATAAAGATAGAAAAGAAAAACGCCTAACTCAAAGGATCGCAGCCCGAATGAATCACATAAATTCCCTCTATATAATGGGTTTGGGGCTAACTACACATGTACTTAAGAGATATCTCACCTACGGGTCCTGAATGGTGTTTTTGCGAATTTCCACAGCCGTAACAATATGTAGAATTGATGTTACATTTCATACTTTACCTGTACAATTGAATGTTTAAAATTTGAAGAAGATTCTGTTTTCATTCAAGACGAAGAGTTCTTTGAGGTTTCACTGGTACATTCTCCTGGTCCCAAATTATGGAGTTTAAAAATGAATGCAACAATAAACAAGTCTGAAGACGACGATGGTTCACGAGCGGTATTTGACGATGTAGATTGTTTCAGAAGTCAAGGATGAGACAATGTGTTAATGTTTGACCAAGTTATAAAAATGATCAACATGATGTGGTACGAGGACAGGTTATTAGCTGCAAAATGTCGAAAACCCGGTTTCGTTCAACAACTTAAAAAATTTGACCTTTGCATAACCTTTAAAGGTCACAAAACAATGTTGTGGACATTAAAATAAGGAAACAGGATAAGTGCTATAGCTTAATGGAGTTAGTTCGTCGAAGAAGGTGAAAACCCGGTTCGATTCCCACAACTTTGAAAATTTGACCTTTGTGAACTTTAAGGTCAAAGGTCAAGGATTGACCTTTGGTGCAAAACTTCCTCTGGAACATTCCAGAACAATATAATGTCATATAGGCTATATGGCATTTCGCACTCCTCGGATTATCCATACTTTGATGAAATCAGTGTAAAAACAAACTTGAAGGGGGCACCACGGGCAAGGTGTTCGAGATAGAGCAAAATGGTTTCAAGACTTTAGGTGGGGAATGACCTCAAGATTATGCATAAAAAATATTGTCATCCTAGCTCTCAAAGTTTGGGCGGTCATATGATTTTATGTCAAAATTCGAAATTTTCTAAGTTCGTGACCTTGTGACCTTGACCTTGTGACTTGCGCTTGGGACGAAAATGAAAAATCGAGCTCCGTGGGGCTATGCAGCTGACATTGGGCTAACCAAATACCGAAACCTCTGTCAGATTCGACAAACCCGCTAGGAGAAGATGCAAATTGAAATCGGCTACCCCCTAAAAACACGTTTTTTGGGCGTGGCTCCACCCATAATGGGCGCACCACGCCCATTTTCAGGAAAACGCAACTCGATCATGATATAAACCTCCCACCAAAATTTTATCAGGATCGGATCAAAACCCACGGAGCTATGCTCGGGACAGACAGACAGACAGACAGACAGACAGACACACACAACAATAACGAAGATAGTGGTCACTTATTTTTTTCGTGAAAATATTTTTTCGTGAACCAACTAGAACGGCACTCGAGTGGAGCGCATACTGCCGCCAGGCTGAACAGTTTACGTTTTGTATCCCACTGATAGGTCAGATCTGGATCCGGACCTCAACTAAAATCGAATCGGCTTGTTCTTGTCACCTCCCCAACTCATCCACGTAGTTCGTCTGAATCTGTCCATAACCTTTTTCAGATATCGTGCTATATATCATTTTTGGCCTGATCTCTCAATGGTGAAGAATCAATTTTAAAAAATATATATATAAATACATTTAAAATTCTCTCATCCAGATCCGTATCCGGATCTTCATCAAAGTTGAATAAATTCTGCCTTGTCACACACCCAACCTGTCCACCAAGTTTCGTATGAATCCGTCCATTACATTTTGAGATATCCTGTTCACGGACAAACGGGTGAAAACGTAACCTCTGCCACCGGTAAAAATGCACAACTTGTAAACGACACGATTAATATGCAAGATGGCCGTCACAACTTCATTATGAAGTCACAACGTCACAACTCTTGAACAAATTATTTGGGATTTTTTCTGTTTGAGGCGACACACTGGTTGTAAATACTGGACGGAGTAAAGTAAAATGTTTCAATGGCAAACCGAGAAGAATGGGTGAGTTTCAAGTCTTCAAGTCCTGCCTTCCCTTCCCCTTCCCTCTCGCTGCCTTCCCTTCCCCTCCCCTCTCGTGCCTTCCCTTCCCCTCACCTCTCGCTGCCTTCCCTTCCCCTCACCTCTCGCTGCCTTCCTCCCCTCACCTCTCGCTGCCTTCCCTTCCCCTCACTCTCGCTGCCTCCCTTCCCCTCACCTCTCGCTGCTCCCTCTACTCCCCTCTCACCTTCCCTTCTCCCCCCCTCCCCTCTCGCTGCCTTCCTCCCTCTCCTGCTGCCTTCCCTTCCCCTCCCCTCCCGATGCCTTCCTTTCCCCTCACCTCTCACTGCCTTCCCTTCCCCTCCTCTCGCTGCCTTCCCTCCTCCCTTCGCTCCTTCCCCTCCCCTCTCGCTGCCTTCCCTCCCCTCTCGCTGCCTCCCCTCCCTCTTGCTGCCTTCCCTCCCCTCTTGCTGCCTTCCCCTCCCCTCTCGCTGCCTTCCCCTCCCCTCTCGCTGCCTTCCTTCCCCTCCCCTCTCGCTGCCTTCCCTTCCCCTCCCCTCTCGCTGCCTTCCCTTCCCTCCCCTCCGCTGCTCCCTTCCCCTCCTCTCGCTGCCTTCCCTTCCCCTCCCCTCTCGATGCCTTCCTTTCCCCTCACCTCTCGCTGCCTTCCCTTCCCCTCACCTCTCGCTGCCTTCCCTCCCTCACTCTCGCTGCCTCCTTCCCCCCCTCGCTGCCTTCCCCCTCCCCTCTCGCTGCCTTCCCTTCCCCTCCCCTCTCGCTGCCCCTTCCCCTCCCCTCTCGCTGCCTTCCCTTCCCCTCCCCTCTTGCTGCCTTCCCTTCCCCTCCCTCTCGCAGCCTTCTCCCCCCTCCGCAGCCTTCCCTTCCCCTCCCTCTCGCTGCCTTCCCTTCCCCTCCCTCTCGCTGCCTTCCCTTCCCCTCCCCTCTCGCTGCCTTCCCTTCCCCTCCCTCTCGCTGCCTTCCCTTCCCCTCCCCTCTCGCTGCCTTCCCTTCCCCTCCCCTCTCGCTGCCTTCCCTCCCCTCCCTCTCGCTGCCTTCCCTTCCCTCCCCTCTCGCTCCTTCCCTTCCCCCCCTCTCGCTGCCTTCCCTTCCCCTCCCCTCTCGCTGCCTTGCCTTCCCCCCCCTCTCGCTGCCTTGCCTTCCCCTCCCCTCTCGCTGCCTTCCCTTCCCCTCCCCTCTCGCTGCCTTACCTTCCGCTCCCCCTGCCCCCCGCTTCCTCGCTCACTCCCCCTCCGCCTTCCTCGCTCGCTCCCCCCCTCCGCCTTCTCGCTCCACCTCCTCCGCCTTCCTCGCTCCACCTCCTCCCCCTCTCGCCCCCCCTCCCCTCCTCGCCCCCCTCCGCCTTCCGCCCCCCTCCGCTTCCTCGCCCCCCCTCCGCCTTCCTCGCCCCCCCTCCGCCTTCCTCGCTCCCCCCTCCGCCTCCCTCGCTCCCCCTCCGCCTTCCTCGCTCCCCCTCCGCCTTCCTCGCTCCCCCCTCCTTCGCCTTCCTCGCTCCCCCTCCTCCCCTTCCTCGCTCCCCCTTCCCTCCTCGCTCCCCCTCTGCCTTCTCGCACCCTCCTCCACCCTTCCTCGCTCCCCCTCCCTCGCTCCCCCCTCCTCCGCCTCCCTCCCTCCCTTCTCCTGCGCCTCCCTCGCTCCCCTCTCCTCCGCCTCCCTCGCTCCTCCCTCGCTCCCCCTTCCTCCGCCTTCGCACCCCTCCTCGCTCCCTCCTCCTCCGCCTCCCTCGCTCCCCCTCCGCGCCTCCCTCGCTCCCCCCTCCTGCGCCTCCCTCGCTCCCCTCTCCCGCTCCCTCGCTCCTCCCTCGCTCCCCCCTCCTCCGCCTTCCTCGCTCCCCCCCTCCGCCTTCTTCTTCCTTGTCACACACCAAACATGTCCACCAATTTTGTCCGAGTCGTCCACAACTTTTTTGATATATCGTGCTATATATCAGTTTAGCCCTCTCTCTCAATGGTGAAGAATCACTTATATTCGAGTAGTCTGATCCGGATCTGGATCTTCACCGAAATCTAATCAGTTCGTCCTTGTCCCATACTGAACCTGTCCACAAAATTTCATCCGGATCTGTCCACAACTTTTTGAGATATCCTGTACACAGACAGACAGAGAGGGGTGAAAACAACCTCCTTCACCTTTGGTGGCGGAGATAAAAATTGGTGTGTGTGTGTGGTGTGTAAGATCGATCAAATTGAACAAAGATGCTCACCAATATCAAACCTGGGTCTGCAACCCCATCGTTCAAGTCCTCAGATCAGACTGCCAAATGAAAGTATCCTCACATCTGTTGCCTAGGTGAACCACAAACGAATGTGTGCACCAAACCACGTTGCCGGTATGAATGTTTTGCCAAGGAAAGCAAGCCACAGATGAGCAAAGATGATATTTTGTTCGTGTTGGTGGTAGATCAAGAAGTTAGTGAGTGTGCTGCTTTTTGGATGACTCTCATTTCTACCGAACATTTGCAACTCCACAGAAAAAGGATCCACAAAGTGGAGAAATGGACAGCGGTATTTCACAGAAGCACTTGACTGGTATGAACTGGCACGGGAAAGAACTGAACGAGTGATACTGAATGTGTTGCTGAGATTATTTGACTGGGACAACATCCTTCATCCCATTGTTATTCCAGTTGCATGCTGTCTTGTCGAGTGGTTAATTTTCCAATATGACTGGATATCCAAATCAAGGTTTACTTGGAATGCTGTTTGAACTCTCAATGGCATCAAATGTCCGCAGATCTATTCCAATTGAAGATTTCTGGGATGTGCCAGATAGAGCGATCCATTGCTATTTCATGCCTTTCCTCCATTATGAACTTGACCTCACCCCCCCACCACCTCGGTTCCTGTCAACATTTCAAAGCTGAGTCGTGCTGTAGCCATCAAGTTCCAGCTTACAGGAACAGCATGGTAATTCTTTCCTTGAAGCCTATTTGTGAGCATCCTGATGTCCATGCCAACAGGTCATCCTGTTTATGGTCTTCAACGTCTAATTTGATATGCATGATGGCTGATCGAAAGGCAAGGTCAGCAAAAGCTACATTATGAACACCGACACACACAACTCGGTGATCATTTTGCTCCTAATATAGATCTGCTTGTGACTGGACTCTATATTTATGTTCTTCTAATCACGATGCTTCCCTGATGTCATGCCAGCTGGAGACGTCGACATGCTCGGTGCACCAAAGTCCATTGGAGATTTTTTTCTTCTTTTTTTCACAATCCTTCCGACAGTCCGGGGGTGATCTCGCGCTCGGTGACCCTCACCGGTTTGGAATATGAATGAAACACCTCGCAGGTAGGCTGTTTATATTTGACCAGCAAGTGATTAAAGCATTGTGCCATTGACTCCGTCGGTAGCAAATGGACATTAAGAAAGGTGTGCAAAATCCACCATCGGGGAACATCTTTCAACAAATGGCATTTGGTTTGCAGCTGTACATCATTCCGCTCGCCATTCACTCGAGTGACCTCACTTACCTGTTATAAACGTATTCACTTTGCCTTGTAAGTGTTCGAGCCTCATTCCTGTTGATGTCGATTTTGTATGCAGCGTTTTCCTTGGCACTGTGCGATAATGGTTGCCTGATTTTATTATAATATTATTTATTCATGTAGAAACGTGCACCTCGCTCTTTGCGTTGATCCCCGAGGAGGCCGCGCTATTAGGAGGATATATTTGATCCCGAAAATTGAATCGTGCCGGTTTGCTTCCTCATAAAAAGACCAAGCTGTTAGTGTTTTATTTTATTACTTACTAGCCAATACAACCCATTGCTTCACTGACGGTGGTAGAGCGACGCCTCACCAAACGTTGCTGTACACTGCTGGAGGGAGGTGTGGTGTGTTTTTTATTATATATATATATAAATGCATTTTATTCGAGGGGGGAGCAAGAGACAGACAGACACAGACAGAGTGGGGGCAGGGAGGAGGGAGGAGGGAAAAAAAAATGAGAGAAAGGTTAGGGGTGCAGGTGGCATGAGCAAAGAGAATGATACGTTATGCTTAATGACCGAACACACACACAAAAACAAATTCATGTCAACAGCTGTACACATAACGACACAAGAGTTTATAATGTAATCCGCTGGCACATTTGCAAAAACTTTGATATCCCAGTTCCAGAGAATTTGTTGGAACATGAACCAAAAGCAATCACTGAAAACATGGAAGTACCTCCCGCTCATGTACGACCTTATGATCCCATCGAGCGTGAACATCGACGACAAAGCATTGCATCCAAAGAAACTTAGGTCGAAAAATGAGTAGGCGTTGCCAAGTGAGGTGTTAATACCAGTGATTTTGGACGAAACAATGCAGAAATCAAGAAAATGATGAAAATACCAATACCTCAAGCATGAAGTGAAAAGATCTTAGAAGCTGAAAAATGCCAACGTTGAATCAGTGATAGCTGGAGCTTCGCGAATGATGACTAAACCTCACAAAGATATTAGAAACCATCGCTGGGAATATTACTACAAACAAAACTACAGTTGGAAGCTGTCGGGGCTCATCGACGATCCTGAAAAGAGACCTCGGACCAAAACTTGAGAACAGAAAACTTCACAGCTTGGTCCATGAATCGTGATCCCTTACTGAAATGAAGGTGAATACTTTGAGCCTGCCCTGGGAGGACTCCATTCCACATTCTGAAACTCACATATGTAGATACCAATCACCACACACACACACAACACCACACACACACACACACCCTTTATTAGTATAGAGGTTTTAGTGTTTTCCTTTTGGGGGGGGGGCAAAGGTGGGGAGGAGGTGTTACAGGTGCAACATATCAAGAAAACGTAGCTCGGCTGATCTGTAACACGAGAACTGTTTGCATGCTTTCATTGTTTAGACCATCAACACTCATTTTGTTAATGATAATGAAGGTGTTGCTCATCTCTTGTTAACCCCTTCTTAATCTCACGTTTTCCTGATGCAAATGCACTAGAGCCTGGAGAATTGATAACACCATTGTCATCCTGGTCATTTGGCAGCACTTGACAACTTCCTGTAACCCATTGTGTTGTGCAAAGCTTTCAGAATACTGTAATACTTAATTATTGTGGCTTGAAATGCTGCAAGTGTGTATGCATGATAACGTCAAGTTTTCCTTGGGGTGTTCCAGTTACCGTCTTTTAAAGTTCGTCCACAATCAAAATTTGTATCCACCCCACCTCCGCTAATTGACAGTTGATGTTGAGTTGGTGGGAAGGTAGTGCAGAAAGGTTGGGGATGACATTTTCATTTTGTAGCGACCTATGTATGATACCTCTTCATTGTATAAGCACCATCACTATTGGAAGCCCCCCTTTCATTCACACTCACTATTCTCATCTGAATTTGGTGAAGAATGACATTTTTGTCACTAGAAGCAGGTGTATTGTCTCTCTCCATTCGTACTCGCATGAGGCACAGCACACACTTTCTTGGAATCAAGGTGAAGGACTTTCGGGAACTCCTGACAACCAGAGACTGTTCGACTTTCAATTTTTGACCCGAGGTGTTTGCTTTTGAATGGTCGTTTCGCTTATTATTTCTTTGTCCCAATTCGTTTATGGAGGAGAACGGCTAAGCCATTGAGGTTTGTGGTAGTGGTGGTGGTGTTGGTTGTACATCCGACGGATTGCGCACCAGTTCGCAGTTGTATGAAAACGACTTCACACTGCACGTGAAAGTCGAGGCCTATGATGTTTTTGCAGATTGTTGGATTGTTGGAACAGAGTTGGCGATTGGAGTTATTTTTTTGCATAAATGTGAAGGGTCATGAGTCAAAGGACTTCAAAGGCAGTTGGGCTTTAAGTTGTCTTTTCGCGTCCGAAAGATTTTGATTTTGGCTCTTGCTGTTCAGATGCCACATCAATATGAACTAGAAGGGCACTCAGTCGATTGCATACCTCCGCCACGTAATGCCTGATCCACGAGAACATATCGGGCCCAATACATTTTTGAAATATCATGCTATACCACACTATATCGTTTTTAGTCCGATCTCTCGATGATGAAGAATCACTTTAAAAATTAAATAATTCTCGTATCCAGATCCAGGTCCAGATTGTCACCAAAATCGAATCAATTCGTCCTTGCCACACACCCAACATGTCCAGCACGTTTCATCCAAATCTGTCCACAACTTTTTGAGATATCCTGCAAAAAATCAGACAGACAGAAAGGGGTGAAAACATAACCTTCTTCACCTTCGGTGGCGGAGGTTGTGTGTGTGTGTGTGGTCGTCCATAACTCGAAAACCAAAAAACCTTGTAGCTGAAGAAAACTCCAAGGAAGTGCAAGAGTGAAAATTGAGTGTTTGGGTTAATTAAAACACCCCTTTTGAAGATAATTAACGGCCTTATTTAATTATATCCTTCAGCAGGCGATCCTCGGCCATCTCCCTCTGGGTCTTCGGGCATTTCCGAGGTAACCTCACTGGGGTCTGAAGCCGCCATGTTTTTTGGCCTGCTCAACCATGCCCCGACTTGGAACAGGCCGCAACGATTTCTTAACAATCGTTTTTTTCCCCCACTTTCCTCACTCACATTATTGAATGCGTGTTCATCATAGCTATTAATCGCTGTATACATCGCTTTTGTAAGTACTATAAGTTTTCATATTAGGTGCTTGGAGTGATTTCATGCATTATATGATACGATTTTCCACGATCTACTCTCACGGACTAAAGGATATCATCAAAATATTATTTCGGTTTTGAGGATCGTAAATCATCCGGACTAAATAAGTGTTGAAATCTGGAGTGAAATCTGATAATTTAAAGAAATAACGAGTCGTATAACTCAGCCGATATACCTATTTACTTTATGCCAGCAAGGCTAACGTTCCCTCCTTCTCCATACATACACAAGAAAATGTGAAATTTCCAAAGCATTAAACTTACCTTTTCCTAATGTTTGGAGAATTATATTGACCAATTTTGGCACGTTCCTCAATTTTTTGTTCAATCAGCTTCATTGAGCTCGATGATTTAATGCATTCACTGCTTGAGCTCACCACCTGTCCCCTGAGGGACTGCCTATCCATTGTGTCTGCCAGATCTGTGTCGATAGTTTTAGATGTTTCGTGAGGTGCTCCAAAGGGAATCAAAGCAAATCTGGTGAAAAACGGATGTTTTAATAATAATCTAAGTTTTCATGTTTGCGTGGACCGATGTACCATGTAACACGTGCACAAACAAGCAGGCAACATGGTGAATTTTCTGCAATGTTTATTTCACAGGCAATTGAACTTTGCAATTTCTCCAGGGTTGCTCTGTATTAAGCTTCAACTCTTTTGTGGATAAAGTCATTTTATTTCATTAGTTCATTTTATTTCATTAGCTCATTTTATTTCATTAACTGCTGCATGTGCGGTGAAGACCGGCTTTAAAGTTAAAAGTATCCTTTATGGTATGCAACAACAGCCTGACCAACCATTCCTTATCAACCATTGAATTAGAGAGCTTGCATGAGTGCTTCAGCCACTTGCCGAGCGCCCGACAGTCGATAGCGGTGCAGTTCATGCCCCGTTGCCCTGAGCGAGTGCTTGTGACATAACACCCAATGTCCGAGCCGTTTGCCGTATTAACGTATTTTCTAAATTACCAAGCCAAATTTTTTTCCACTCGTCACACGCAGCTGTTTACGAAGAATAAGGTTTGTGAACATTTCGCTGAAACGTATGTTGTTGTTCGTCTTTCGGCTGCTCCCGTTAGGGGTCGCCACAGCGGATCATCCGTTATGATCCTATTGATCGCATACTGATTTGGCACAGGTTTTATGCCGGATGCCCTTCCTGATGCAACCCTGGTCGCCTCTTACGACAAGGGATAAGGATTGGGTTTCGCCGTGATTCCGGGCTGCCCTACACCCTCTCATAGCGTGGCCCAGTGCAGAGCTCCATCCTCAAGCGATCCTCCAACCCAAGCCTCGGAGTAGCCGGATTACAGGCGCACGCCACTACGCCCGGTATCGCTGAAACGTATGTATATATATATAATATATTATATATATATATATAATATATATATATAATATATTGTTGCGAATTCGCGCCCGCCGGCGTGCGAACGGCCACGTGACTCGAATCGCGGCACGTCGCCCACCGGACGGACAATTCTGTCGTGACCCTCTCAGACTAACGCCGGGAGCTAGTCACGGGTGGGCCTTTCGGCCTCACCACGATCGTGCCAATCGGCCACCCGCGTGGGATAGGGTTGTTCGCCAAACTCGACCTACCTAAGTACCCACGCGGATGGTAAACCGGGCGATCGCACCTCGCCGCAGGTCGACTCCGGACACGGGCTGCTTAAGCGGTCCGTTCCGTACTATCGGGATAACCGAGCGTGTTATCGTCGGCCTCGACGGTTCCGATTAATTATCGGGCGTATTAAGCCCACGACGAACCCTTTTACGTGAAGCAAGATGGAGATTCAACAAAGGGAGGACGCAGCGAAACGGGGAACAATTCAACACAAGCACTTTATTTACACGACACACGGAGAGCACACATATAGTCAGTCAGATGCACATATATCAAATGCAAGATGGAACGACAACAATGTAGAGCTACGACCGAATACGCGAACACACGGCAACACTTAAAACAATACTACTTGACGGACGGCACCACCCACACACATTTACACAGAACCCCAAAAAAATGGAAGTGCGACTTCCCTGTTGGGCCGTCGAGCCCTCTCCTACGTCCGTCGACGTGTCTCCGCCTGGCCGCGGTTCCGTGCCCTGGCGTGGTAGGCGAGTCCTCTCCTGCGTGCCTCGCGCCTGCTCATGTTGACCACTCGACGCCACGGACCGATGTGTTCAGCGGCATAGAGGGAGGGTGTGATGCTAGGGAATGGCGGACGCCTTCCTTCGCGGGTCTTGCGACTGCCCCACAGGCCAGGCTACGAGCGAGCCGGAAAGGCAGCACAGCAACCACGAAAGCATACCAACAAGCGCATCGACCAAAACAAAGAGCATCGACCAAAATGCTTCCCCCGTCTCCGACTCTTATACCCCGGAGCTCCGCCCTCCACTCCGCCCGTTTTCGGCTCCACCCTCCTTCGAGAGGGTTCTCGAAGAGGGCGTTCCCTCACCCGACCGCCCTCACGCTGGTCATCCACCAATCGGCGGCGGGCTGCCTTCCCCTTCCTTCACACCAAGCGCGGGAAAAAATGGCGGGAAAAACAGGCGAGAAACGCGCAGTACAATAAGGCATCTCTCTCCC
>CM068956.1:157279473-157284473 GCA_035128595.1 Eptatretus atami | reverse complement strand
AGAACCTATGAGGCAACGGATGATGTGACAAACATTGAGGATGGGTTGGCTATGCCATCATGCAGGTCCCTCACACACACGCGCACACACCCAGGGAAGATGGAGGCTCGTGAAATCCCCCCCCCCCCAAAATCGAGAGAGATCGAGATTCGGAATATCTTGATTTGAGAACGTTTATGACTTTTTGAAAGTGTCCTATTGGTGGGAAAGAAACGTGGGAGAATTGCATGCTCACCCGGTGGGTCGCTCAGATGGCGGAGCACTGGTACGGTTCATCAGAGGACCTGTGTTTGATTCCAGGTCTATGGGGATTTCCCCCCCAAAATAGGTATTTACTCTCTTCTCAAAAACTACACACGTAATTCTGATGAAACTTGACCACAACCTTCATCACCCATCACTGACAGGTAATCCAAGTGCCTTTCAGCGTTCGAAAGTGGCTGTACCAGAGGTTGTCCAAGTGGTCGAGGACCGGGTGAACGGATGCGAATGTATGATAATCATTTGCAAAAGGATGCCCGCCTGCTCGTGTGTGTGTGATCGAGGAGCTTGAAAACCATTTTGAAGAGGAGAGCACAGGCGCTTGCTCGTCCGTGATATCGAGGAGTTGCAGATCTTTTTCTAACCACAACTTGTTTCCACTTTTGGTCTCTCAAAACCTGAGATGTATTCCTTTTTGGTCCGAGCAAATGTTTTTCTCCCTCCTCCTTCAACACGTCATTTACAGTCGTGGTCAAAAATATTGGCACCCTTACACTTTTTTCAAGTAACTCACAATTTTCTCAAAAATAAGTTGAAATTGATGAAAGTATTTGTCTCCACAATTCTTTATTTCACTGTTAATATTACAGAACCTTTGTTTTTTGATTCAGAATTAATATATCCTTTAAAATCAGAAAATAAAAAGAAATGGCATTGACAAAATTATTGACACCCTGGAGTTAAAATTTGGGAGCACAGCCTTTGGACAAAATAACTGCAGTCAAGTGCTTCCTATAGCCATGAATGAGCTTCTTACACATCTCTCTCCTGGCAGGATGGCCCACTCTTGTGCAAACTGCTCCATTTCTCCCCAGATTTGAAGGTGCCTTCTCCCCAACTGCTGTTTCAGATCTCCCCACAGGTGTTCAATGGGATTTAGATTCTGGACTCATTGCTGGCCACTTCAGCACAGTCAAGTGTTTTGTCTTGAACCATTCTTGGGTACTTTTTGAAGTGTTTTTGGGGTCATTGTCCTGCTGCACAAGACCCATGACCTTCGACGGAGACCCAGCTTTCTGACCTTGGGTTGAACATTGCACTCCAAAATGCCTTGATAATCTCCTGATTTCATGATGCCATGACACCATTCAGGCACCCAGTCCAGAGGCGACAGCAACCCCAAACATCACTGAACCTCTCCATGTTGCTGCAGGGAAGGTGTTCTTTTCTCTTTGAAGGTTTCATTTTGTTTTCTGTAAACATAGGAATGATGTTCTTTACCAAAAAGCTCTAATTTGGTCTCATCTGTCCACAGGGCATTCTCCAGAATGATGTTGGCTTGTTCAGATGTGTTTTGGCAAACTCCAGTCAGGCTTTCTTATGTCTCTCTTTCAGTTGGTGGGGTTCTCCTGGGTCTCTCTACCATAGAACCCCCTTTCATTGAGTTGGCGATGGATGGTATGAGTTGAAACTGCCGTACTTGTGTCTGAAGGTCAGCTTGAATCTGTTTGCAGTGATCGAGGTGCTTTCTCACCATTCGAACAATCCTTCACTGCAATCTTAAATCAAGTTTTCTCTTGCGGCCACATCCAGGGACATTGGCTACAGTTGCCATGGGCCTTAAACTTCCTGATAACATTGCGTACGGTGGACACAGGACCATCAAAGTCTCTGTTGATGGACTTGTAGCCTTGAGATTGTCCATGCTTGGCTACAATCTTGTGGTCTTGACCTCCTCAGACAATTCTCTGGTTTTCTTTCTTTTCTCCACGGTCATTGTGGCACACCAAGTGACACAAACCCGCAGAATGACTCCTTTCTCTTTTAAAACTGGGTGAATGAGTGATTTTTATATTGCAGGCACCTGCATCTCACCAGAGGTGAGTTCATTCCAAAGTAAACGAGAATCACCTACTTGAAATCTATTTCTCACAATTTCTAAAAGGTGCCAATAATATTGTCCAGGCCATTTTAGGATTTATGTGTGGAATAAACTTAGATTTGGTCATTTTTCAGCTTTTTTTGTTTTGTTCTACTGCAAACCGAACAAATACATATGTGGAGACCAAATGATTTTTTAATTTCAACAATTTTCTGGAAGACACGGTGCATTATTTGAAAAATAGTGTGTGCGCCAATATTTTTGGCCACGACTGTATCCTTGTCTAACTTTGTCCATGCTTGTCCTCTTTACTCACTCATGTCCGCATCCGTGCCGGTTGTTGATTTTGCTTGTTTGTTCTCTCCCTTTCAGTGCAAAGAAAAAGAAGATGGCTGATAAGGTTCTTCCTCAGCGTGTAAGTAAATCCTTCCGTGCTGACATGCATGCCACCATGAGGATGTGTTAATCCGAGCAATGTTGATGGGAATCCGATTATCCGGTGGTCCCAACTAAGCTTGAGCAACCATTTACTGTTTCCACAATATGTGCACCTGTAACCTGCATACTCATTGTTGTTAATAAATGTGTTTCTCACTAATTATTTGTTTTTACATTAACTAAGGCTCTTTGAGGAGTTTGTACATAATTTGGTGGCCGGCCAAAGACGTCATTGTGAATTGCAACGATAAATGCATCGATAGTAGTGTTGCGGTTCTCGGAACCGCATGCATACAACAGATAGGTGTCCCAAGACAGTTATTCCATTATTATACGTGTAGATAGTCCCTTTCCTTTTGTTTAGCGGGACAACAAAGGTGTGCGTTGCGATGATCTAATAGCTAGGTTGCTTAAATCATTTTCTCCTTCATTTCGTCCCCACTCTTCTTTTCGTCTGATTATTCCTGAGGTAAATCAGCCACGTGCGCCTTCGCTGTAAGGTGGGGCCTCATGAAGGCCAGCGCGTGCGGCGCCGCGGTGAGGAAACTGCTGCACAGAGATCCTCGTTCCCGGGCGAGCCCGAAACCTGGCATGTGCGGCGAGTCATGTAGTGTGCTTGGCAGTGTGGGGTTGTCAACTCGGGCTTCCGATGGTCTGGGGAGGATTGCCGGTTGCATTGAAAAGGCATGTGAATGAGTATCTCTTAAGAGGCTGCACGAATGGTGTTTTTCACAACCCAGGAAACACAGCCAGCATGACCCCCACGCTGCACGAAACGCGTACGGAGGCCGATAATGCCGACTCCACGCCATGTTGGGCGGGATACGAGTGTGCGGGTAGAAGTGGCTTTTTCCTTTTCAACCTCAATACCCGACACATATTGGTGTTCGCCCCGCGCACACATTAGTGGAGTCGTGTGAACGCGAGCAATGGCCACGTGCGTAATGGCAGAACCGCGCGCACTGTATGGAATGTGCTCGAAAGCAGACACGTACGCCGCTCGTGAAACGTGCATGGATTTATCCATAGCGATGTACCTTCGGCCCTCGCTGGTGGCAGCGGATTCTCCACGGATGGTGAACGTCTTCTCCTCTCTTCAGCCAGCGAAGCTGCGATCGAGCCGAGGAGTGTACAGTGCGGGCCACGTTGGCGCGCACGGAGCGAGCGCATTGATAGACGCTGGTCGAACGCCCGAGCGGGCATGCGGGACCCTCGACCAGTCGCCCAGGCATGGCCCGGGGGTTTTTGCAGGACGATTCGCGTGCCAATTTCGGTGTGGGCGATTCATGTCATCTCGTGGGGTCGGAGCGAAATATGTCCGCTGTTTCAGGTGGCCTTGCCAGAAACGAAGTGAGGCGGTTTCCGGCCAAGGTTGGCGGGCCATGTGAGGGTTCGGGGCCAATCGGAGCACCCGATTCGGGTGATGACGTTTTGATTCGGCATGGCCCCTCCCCCCGACCTGTGGGTCCTATAAAGGTCGGGGCAGTCTCTCTTGCCTCTCTTGGCCTCTTTCTCTTTCTCCACCTTTCCTCGCCTCGTCGACACCGCCACGACCCGCCTCCTGCTGCCCGGACTCCGCCTCCTCGTCTCCGACAACACAACGTCGACCCACCCGCCTACCTGGTCCCGCCTACCCCTCCGTCCTCGCACTCTGGACTCCGCCCCTTCTCGACTCAAGCTCCTCCTTTTCGAACACAGTCTCCACACGTGTGGCTGAAGCCAGGGACGACGCGCCCATTGTCGGGTACCGCACCACAGTCGGGTCCGGAATCCTAGCTTAGCCGGGACTTTATTCCCAACAATCCGTTCCATTTAGCCGGTACACTCTTGGCAGTGTTGCTCGGCTGCATCCGATCCGGTAAAGTGATCCGGTTCGATCAAGGCGTAACGAGGGTGTGTTCCCCAGTAATTAAACCATGTGATTAATTAGGTAACCCGATTAACTCATTGACGGGAGGATCCTAGGTCACGCGGTTGAGTTATTGGCGTCCACGGTTGATTAAGCGACCTGCGCGTCACGGAATTATCCGTACGCGACGGCCTCGACAATTCCGGGGAGTCTGGTGGCAACGAGATAGCTTCCCACCTAGTGGTCTTCTCACCGCCGCCCAGGTCCGAAACACGTCTTATGGGATCTGAACCTGCGTTTCGCAGTCTCAGGAAGCCATACATTCAGTTATGGGAACACTTTATCAGCCGACCCTGGAAACTCTGGAATTATCATGTACAAGAACATTTTTTGATTGCAGAAACAAAGAACGTGATTAATAACCTCTCTTGGCAGGTGCGAGAGCTCGTACCAGAGTCCCAGGCGTACATGGACCTGTTGGCTTTTGAGAGGAAACTGGACCAGACCATAATGCGCAAACGGTTGGACATTCAGGAGGCTCTCAAACGGCCCATGAAGGTGTGTGTGTGGGCCATTTTGTTTGAAGCATGAAAACTGCACACTCTCACATGCACACAAACTCGCACACAC
>CM068956.1:157265246-157279448 GCA_035128595.1 Eptatretus atami | reverse complement strand
CCATCTCTTTCTCCCCACATATTCTCTCTATTCCCAATCCTCTTCTCCATCTCTCCTCATCCCATCTTTCTGCTCTTCTCCACATTTTTTTTTTCCTCCTCTCTCTCCTCCCATTCTCCTCTCTCTTCGCCTCCTTCTCTCTCTCTCCCTTCCCATTTTTCTCTTCTTCCATTCCTCCTCTTCTCCTCTCCTCTTCCCTTCTCTTCTCCACCACTCTCTCTCTCCTCCCATTACTCCTCTCCCTCTCCTCCCTCCCATTTCTTCTAGCTCCCTCTTCTCTCCTCTCCCATCTCTCTCTCTCTTCCCATCTCTCCATCTCTCTCTCCTCTCTCCCATCTCTCTCTCTCTCCATCTCTTCTCTCTCTCCCTCTCTCCTCCTCTCCTCTCTCTCTCCCTCTCTCTCCTCTCCCTCTCCTCCTCTCTCTCTCTCCTCTCTCTCTCTCCCCCCATCTCTCTCTCTCTCTCTCTCTTCTCCATCTCTCTCTCCCTCTCTCTCTCCCATCTCTCTCTCTCTCCTCTCTCTCTTCTCATTCTTTCTCTCCTCTCTCTTTCTCCCATTCTCTCTCTCTCTCCATCTCTCCCCTCTCCTCTCTCTCTCTTCTCTCTCTCTCCTCTCTCTCTCTTCTCCCATTCTCTCTCTCCCATTCTCTGTCTCTCTCTCTCTCTCTCCATCTCTCTCTCTCTCCTCTCTCTCCTCTCTCTCTCTCTCACTCTCCTCTCTCTCTCTCCATCTCTCTCTCTCTCTCTCTTCTCTCTCTCTCTCTCTCTCCTCTCTCTTCTCTCTCTCTCTTCTCCTCTCTCTCTCTCTCCTCCTCTCTCTCTCCTCTTCCTCTCTCCATCTCTCTCTCTCTCTCCCTCCATCCTCTCTCTCCCATCTCTCCTTCTCTCTCCCATCTCTCTCTCTTCCCTCCTCTTCTCTTCTCTCCCATCTCTCCCCTCTCTCTCTCTCTCCTCCTCTCTCTCTCCTCCTCTCTCTCTTCTCCTCTCTCTCTCTCTCTCTTCTCTCTCTCTCCCTCTCTCTCTCTCTCTCCATCTCTCTCTCTCTCCCATCTCTCTCTCCATCTCTTCTCATCTCCTCTCTCTCTCTCCCCATCTCTCTCTCTCTCCCATTCTCCCTCTCTTCTCCCATCCTCCTCTCCCTCCTCTCTCTCTCTCCATCTCTCTCTCCTCTCTCTCCCATCTCTCTCTTCCCTCTCTCTCTCCTCTCTCTCTCTCTCCCATCTCTCTCTCTCCCATCTCTCTCTCTTCTCCCATCTCTCTCTCTCTCTCTCTCCCTCTCTCTCTCCCTCTCCCATCTCCTCTCTCCTCTCCCTCTCTCTCTCTCTCTCTCTCTCTCCTCTCTCTCTCTCTCTCCTCTCTCTCTCTCTCTCTCCTCTCTCATCTCTGCCTCTCTCTCTCTCCCATCTCTCTCTCTCTCCCATCTCTCCTCTCTCTCCCCATCTCGTCTCTTCTCTCCCATCTCTCTCTCTCTCTCTTCCATCTCCTCTCTCTCCCATCTCTTCCTCTCTCTCTCTCTCTCTCTCTCTCTCTCTCTCTCTCTCTCTCTCTCTCTCTCTCTCTCTCTCTCCCATCTTCTCTCTCTCTCTCTCTCTCCCATCTCTCTCTCTCTCCCCATCTCTCTCTCCCATCTCTCTCTCTCCCATCTCCCTCTCTCCCATCCCCTCCCTCTCTCCCATCCCCTCTCTCTCCCTCCCATCCCCTCGCTCCCCCCCTTCCCTTCCTCTCCCCCCCCCCCCCTTCCCCTCTCTCTCCCCCTCTCTTCCCTCCTCTCCCCCCCCCCCCCCCCTTCCCCTCCTCTCTCCCCCCTTCCCCTCCTCTCTCTCCCCCTCTCTCTCTCCCCCTCTCCCCCATCCTCTATCCAAAGCCCAAAGAGATAAACATTGGTTTGATGTTTGAATTCATTATTTGTGCAAGGTTTATGTTTGTGTGTGGGTGATAATGTACCTTCGTGTATAAATGTAAAACACCACCTGGAGGTCACACTTATCTATTATTTTATGGCCTGATCTGATCTTTGACCTATTTTTCATGATTACTCAACCTGTCTTGTGTGGCCTCCTCTCCTGGGTGGCCGAAATACTCGGCATTCATTGTTTTGATGCATTCGTTTATTCCTGTTCTGATTTAAAAGTTTTTCTGATCCACCTTGTTCAAACCGATTTTACATTGTGCTTATCCTTTTGTGTGAGATTCTGGCCTTCTGTGTCTTGCCTCTGTAAAGATAGCCTTGTTGCTGCAAATCGGCCTTGCAAATTCCACAGGGGTTTGGAGCTCGAGCTTTCCTTTGACTGTTGTTTTTTTTTATGATACAATTCTGTGAACATACTTTGTATTGTAATAATCACCTTTATCATGTGGGCACAAATCCAGCATTGGGGCCTCTGGGATATATACCCACTGGACAAAAGAGACACCTGGGTAAATGAGGAACACCCAACAATGGCTTCCACACAGGTGTGGCCCATGTGTTGATTAAGCAAACAACATCCCAGCATGCTTAGGGTCATGTTTAAAAATGCTGCACCAGCCTGTTGCCTGTAAACTACAGCTGCAAGAGAAGACTCCCCCCCCCCTCCTCAATGTCCCCGTCCACAGAGCATGTGTGGCTGCGCAGTGGTTTGATGAGCATGACACTGATGTTATCCATATGCCATGGCTTTCTCAGTCACCAGATCTGAACCCAATTGAGCATTTATTGAATATTCTAGAACGATGCCCAATACAGCGTTTTCCACAATCATCAAACAGGTGTGAGTTGATTAACTTTCTCGTGAAAGAATGGTGCCGCGTTCCTCCTGCGGAATAGCAGAAGCTGGTGGACTGTTAGCCACGACGCGAAACACGACCGTATTGGCTGCATGTGGTTACCCAACACCCATGTTGTTTCGCTGACTGGAAGAGTAGAAGAGGGTAGAAAGAGGGGGGGGTGAGTGAGGGAGGTGGAGGGAAAGACGAGAGGAGGAAGGGTGGGGGAAGGGAAGGCAGCGTGAGATGAGAGGAAGGAAAAGCAGACGTGCGATGGAGCGTTAATTACGATTCATCGTGTGTCATCAAAATGATTCTGCATGTAATAACAGTAAAGATGGAAACAAAGTAATGTCTCAAATCCATTTTCTACCGGTCATACTATAAATACCGCCCGGACGCGGAACTGCACCGCTGTCGACTGTAGGGCACTCAGCAAGTGGTTTAAGCACTCAAGCAAGCACTCCAATGAAATGGTTGATAAGTGACGGCTGTCTTAGCGAGCGATAGCAAGCTGAGTGGTCATGGCAAAAAACTAAACATCGCCAATTTCTTTACATTTTCAGATTTCACTCCAGATTTCGAGTTATTTAATCCACGTGATCCGATCCTCGAAAATCAAATTATATTTCCATTGAATTGGTCCGTGAGAGGAGATCGTGGAAAAATCGCATCATATGATGAATGAAATCGCTCCAAGCTTCCAATTTGAAAACTATAAATAAAAAAATATATATTTAATTATCCATTTCATTCTTTTTTTCTCCAAAATGAGTTTCAAACCATTAGATATCGTTTCATTTTACTTTGCCATTGGTGTGGCATACCTCCGTGTTGCAAATGGTCACATCCACATTCTTCATCCTTTATGGATGCTCATATAATGTGGTCTCCTCCACAAAGCAGGTGGTTGGAGCGGTATGTGGGGAAAGACCAACCACATTCTGTGGCCCTCGAGTTGTACGGTTATTTAACCCTTTGAACCCTCACGGCCGTTTTACCGGCCACGATTCAAACCTCCATATACCCAAGCGGCCGGATTTTTCTGCAGGGAGCCCAGAGTGGGGGAGCCAAAAGTTCAAGGAGCTCAGGGTTCAAAGGGTTAAAGGGCATCTTCATGTTTGATGTATTATTAATTATTTAACACCCTCGTCGACCGATTTAAATGTTCCTTAATTTTGATGCATGCTGGTGGAACAGATGATCAAATTGTGGTTTACGTTTCCCGTCTCGTTGCGGATCCCAGCAAAAACGGAAGCTGCGAGTTTTCATCTCCAACACGTTCAACCCCACCAAACCTGACGCAGAGGAAGAAGAAGGCAGCATTGCATCGTGGGAGTTGCGTGTAGAGGGGCGTCTCCTCGAGGATGTAAGTATGCATAAGAATTTTTTTAATTCCTTTGAATCTATTTGTTCATTGATAATGATGGTTGATAAATGCAGCGAATCACAGAACCCCAAGGTTATTCACTCGATCGATCCGGAACCGGAAGGCGGTTGAAGTCCAAACCTGAGTTTATTTAGAAGTCAAAGTAAAAGCGGTGAGCACAGCACTTTGGATGCAGAACAGTGCACGATGAAGCCTGACTATTCCATATCCGGAAGTCATCGTTGGTCTGCGGCACATGGCTGCGAGTTGGCATCGGTCTTCGCGGAGGTGCGGCAATGCCGCTGATGTATTCCCCCTGTAGGTTAGAGCAGGACTAACTAACTGCACCATGCAGTTGTATAAAAAGATCTTTTCGTTCCATGTCGAATCGTAGATGTACAAGCGTTCATGTCGCTCCGGAACATACACCGACCGCCTAACAGACATCACAAAAGAATAATTGGCTTGCCTCTTCAGTTTTGCATTTCCTGAGGTTTGACCTTGAAACCTGTTATTTTTAATTTTCTTCATTTGCTCCAGGCTATGGCCAACAAGTACGACGCAGCAAAGCAGAAGCGGAAGTTCTCGTCGTTCTTCAAGAGCCTGGTCATCGAGCTGGAGAAGGACCTGTATGGACCGGACAATCACTTAGTGGAGGTGACAGCACTGTGCACAATGGACATGGGTATTCTAAACCTGTTAACTTGTTAAATGTTAACAACTTCTGCATCAAGTGCCTTTTTTATTACCTCCACAGCTGGTGGGATGCATTATGTTTTGGGGTTGTCCCTTATCTGTTGTTGTTGTTCTTGATACAATAATTTCTGAACCATCGAAGAGATTTCAACCAAACTTGGCACAAATATAAACTGGAACAAGTCTGAAGACGACGATGGTTCACGTGCGGTATTTGACGATGTAGATTGTTTCAGAAGTCAAGGATAGACAATGTGATAATGTTTGACCAAGTTATAAAAATGATCAACATGATGTGGTACGAGTGACAGGTTATTCGCTGAAAATATCGAAAACCCGGTTTCGTTCAACAACCTTAAAAATTTGACCTTTGCATAACCTTTAAAGGTCACAAAACAATGTTGTGCATTAAAATAAGGAAACAGGATACATGCTATAGCTATTGCAGTTAGTTCTTCGAAGAAGGTCGAAAACCGGTTCGATTCCCACAACTTTGAAAATTTGACCTTTGTGAACTTTAAAGGTCAAAGGTCAAGGATTATGACCTTTGTGCAAAACTTCCTCTGGAACATTGCAGGAACAATATAACGTCATATAGGGTAATGGCATTTCGCACTCCTCGGATTATCCATACTTTGATGAAATCAGTGGTAAAAACAAACTTGAAGGGGCGCCACGGACAAGGTGTTTGAGATAGAATAAAATGGTTTCAAGACTTTAGGTGGGGAATGACCTCAAGATTATGCATAAAAAATATTGTCATCCTAGCTCTCAAGTTTGGCGCGTCGTATGATTTTATGTCAAAATCGAAATTTTCTAAGTTCGTGACCTTGTGACCTTGACCTTGGGACGAAAATGAAAAATCGAGCTCTGTGGGCTATGCAGGTGTCATTGGGCTAACCAAATACCGAAACCCTGCCAGATTCGACAACCCCTAGGAGAAGATGTAAATTGAAATCGGCTACCCCTAAAAACACAATTCGCAATTTTCTAAGTTCGTGACCTTGTGACCTTGACCTTGTGACCTTGACCTTTGTGACGAAAATGAAAAATCGAGCTCCGTGGGGCTTATGCAGGTGCCATTGGGCTACAACCAAATACCGAAACCCCTGTCAGATTCGACAAAACCCCCTCGAGAAGATGCCAATTGAAAACCGGCTACCCCCAAAAACACATCATAATGGGCGCACCACGCCCATTCTCAGGAAAACACAACTCAATCATGATATAAACCTCCGACTAAAATTTTATCAGGATCGGATCAAAACCCACGGAGCTATGCTCGGGACGGACAGACAGACAGACAGACAGACAGACAGACAGACAGACAGACAGACACACAACAATAACGAATATAGTGGTCACTTATTTTTTTCGTGAACCAATACAATAATGAACTCATTCGATTTTGGTTGTTTTTTTTCGATCTTTCAACAGGTCAAAGGTCATGTGCCCTTTGAAAATCATTTTGCAAACAATCTGATTGTTCTTCTTTTTCTTATTTTTTTGTAGCCTGACGCATTTAGTGGCTCTCATCCTTGTTTCGGGCGAATTTCATTTGTAATAAAAAAACGACAACTCGAGTTTGAAGCATCGGATGCTCTCTGTTTCTCTCTGTGTCTGTCTCTCTGTCTCTCTGTCTCTCTGTCTCTCTCTCTCTCTCGTTCTCTCGCTCTCTCGCTCTCGCTCTCTCGTTCTCTCGCTCTCTCGCTCTCACATGAACCTTTGATTGATGTGAAACGTAACGGTTGGTTGTGATCGAACATGGTCGAGGCATGTTCTTTGCTGCGTTTATATTCTCTAATTTTATTTTTTGGTGGGGAGGGATTGTAGTGTTAAATGTAGTTTATGAAGAATAACCTTTTACACAAGAGGTGCTTAAAAATGTGAAGAGCAAAGCAAGCGTGCATTGTGTCCTTAGTTGGTCAGCGTTGCTGGACCAGCAGACTCACTGCAGCCGTGTTTTTGTGCAACACAGTGGCATCGCACACAAACAACGCAGGAGACCGATGGTTTTCAGGTGAAGCGGCCTGGGGACGTAAATGTTCGCTGCACCGTGCTGCTCATGCTGGACTACCAGGTACAATGACTCTTGAGGGGCCGTTTGTGTCGGAAGGTAACAATTAGGAAACTTTTGGAGGATTCCATTTGCTATTTTGCAACTGCATTGTTTGTGAAGACATTCCGAGACAAATTGGATTTCCAGTTGATGAGATGTGATTTGCTGACAAGATGACCCAAGCTTACACTGTTGAGAGATTTATGAAATGCTGTCATCATCCTTGTTCCATAGTTGACCACATTGTCGTTGTCATATAAATTGAATTGTTCAGTCCACTTCTTCTTTCGTATGCAGTACATGGCTTCCGTTTGTATCATTCCCTGAGGGTGTTGCTGTCCTGCTGATGTTGTGCCCTCTGTAGGTTAGAGCAGGAATTTGTCATTTTTCAGGGTGATGGTGTTCTCTTTACAGACACCATCTGATCTTTAACGTCCACCAATCAATGCTGGCAGACAGGACGACCAGTTTTATGTCCAACCGAGAGACGTCATGCAGGTTGATGCCTTGCCGTGCCGGTGAAACACCAGGATGACAGTTTATAGCTGGAATGAGTTTTTGTTTTTTTTCTGGAAGGCACCATGGGATCGAACATCCACAAGCGATCATCGACACTCTGCAACGATCTGCCTGCAAAATGACTTGCTCCCGATATTTGCAAAGTGTACCTGTACATTGCCTTTGCTTGTTTAATATCTCCCAAAGTGCTGTGTTAACACGTGATTCCTTTTATTTACTCATTTTTCGTACAGCCTCCGCAGTTCAAACTCGATCCTCGGCTGGCACGGCTGTTGGGCATACACACTCAAACGCGACCGGTCATTATTCAGGCCCTGTGGCAATATGTCAAAGGCCACAAACTGCAGGACTCGCACGAGCGAGAGTTCATCAATTGCGACAAGTATCTGCACCAGGTGGGGCCTGGCTTGTGTTGTGTTTTAAAAGTTTTTTTTTAATTTCACGAGTCCATTCGTCGTCGGTACACATCGTCGTTTAAGCATGTCGTCGCTCGGCCGACGCGGTGGCCTGTTTGTGTCAGCAAGTTGATGAACTTTAACACAATCAATAAGCTTGCTTTCACCCACTGTCCTTTAACTTTTTCATCTTTTGTATCTTGGTAGACCGGGCAGTTTATGAGGTTGAGACACCTTTTCTCCTTTATAGATTGCTCAAAGTGCATTCTTTCACAAGGAGTGGGAGTCCAGTGGATTGGAGTGGAGGTGGAGTGTAGCCTCGCTGATGGGTTGTAACAATTCCCATTTGAGGCCATTTGTCATCATGTCACATGTTTGACTAGCCTACAGGCATTGATTGTATGTTGAGATTCAAGTAAATGGATTGTAGTACTTTTAATGAAAGACTCGTATTACCCCACAAGCGACCATCTGCATATTATGCACATGTGTGAGAGAGAACTAGAAAGCATCTGCAAATGCAAAGCCCGTCGTCGTCCGCTTTGTACTCAAACTAAAGTAAACTTGACGAAAAGGACAGTTAAATAAAATATATAATTTTTTTTTTTGTATTTGTGTTCTCCACAATCTTATTACAAAGGTTTGTTGATTTCATGACAAAAGCTCAATTTGTAAAAACGTTACGGCCTGCGCATACACACTGATTCTCAATGGTAAACAAGGATTTCGATTGAAACATTTCTGGCTGGTCTACCACTTCACTGATTACGTCATCCTTACAATCCCTTATTCCCCATTGGGAGTAGAATGAGTTGTGCCGAGTTTCAAATTTTTCCGATCAGTGGTTTCAGAGACGTAATGTTTTTAATATTTTCTGTTTAATCCAAGATGGCTACCATACCACGTGACCTATGACGTCACAATTATCATTAAAATATTCTCCATGAGGGGTCGCTCTTACCCTGAAAATTTTGTCAATCGGACAAGTGATTGCTGAGGGGGAATAAAAAAAAAGTTACAAAATAATAGAGGCCAAAAAATGGTCGAAGAATAATAACAATAATAATAAATATTATTTTAACAAAATTATTTATTTGTATTCTCCATATTCTCATAATAAAGCTTTTGTTGACAAAAGCACTTTAGTGGTTCACAAGAAAGTTACGGCCCAGACAGAGAGACGACAGACAGTCAGACAGACAAGTGATTTCAAAACCCCGTCTTCCGCTGCATGGGGGACGGGCTAATCATGGAAAAGGCCAACAGCGGGCACAGGTGCTGTGGGAGGAGTGGGGGAAGAGAATGACGATAACATTTGATCGAAAGAGGATGGTATGGAATGTGTGCAGAATGGGGGTGGGGTAGGGGGCACAAATAAATGGTTCTCTCCAAAGTTTGTGGATGGCAGGGTACGATTTGATGACGTTATCAGAGATGTGTATTTAGATTTAATTTGTAAAGGTGTGCATCTCTGCTTGTAATGATGAACTAATGCTGACAAATGACGAAGTTCTTCAGCGTGGTTCAGTGCATTATCAAAGGTCTCTTCTCCCCACTCACCCCCCCCCTTTTCCTAAGATATTTGATTGCCCACGAATGAAGTTTTCTGAGATCCACAAAGACTGCATGCCTTGCTCATGCCTCCAGATCCCATAGTCATCAACCACATCATCAGGTAAGGCCTTGCCTCAACCCTCCATCCTTTTTCCATACACACTAGACAATGCTTGGGGACTATCGGCTGAACTGCTTCCTCCAAACAAATATAGTCGGGCAAAAGAAGCGGTGTTTTTTTTTTGTTGTTTTGTTTTTCTTCCAATGTCTCGGGTAGGAAATGGGGAATGTGATGAATCATTGACTAGTAGAGGAAGATTGTGGTACAATGCACATGAGGAACGAGTGACCAACCATGTCAGTATGACTAGGAAGGGATCAGCGATGGGGAGAGGTGGTAGGGGTACGAAATATGCGAGTAAAGGGGTCCACACACTCGTGTGCCGCTCAACGTCTACCTGTTTTCATCTTCTTCCAATCTGAATGGATTCATCAAATTATCTTTTGAATCATTTCCTGTTTGTTCTTTTCATACTCCTCATGACCAACCACTCTTGAATTGTGAAACAAGTCTGAAGACGACGATGGTTCACGAGCGGTATTTGACGATGTAGATTGTTTCAGAAGTCAAGGATGAGACAATGTGATGAATGTTTGACCAAGTTATAAAAATGATCAACATGATGTGTGTACGAGTGACAGGTTATTAGCTGCAAAATGTCGAAAACCCGGTTTCGTTCAACAACTTTCAAAATTTGACCTTTGCATAACCTTCAAAGGTCACAAAACAATGTTGTGGACATTAAAATAAGGAAACAGGATACGTGCTATAGCTTAATGGAGTTAGTTCGTCGAAGAAGGTCGGAAAACCCGGTTCAATTCCCACAACTTTGAAAAATTGACCTTTGTGACCTTTAAAGGTCAAAGGTCAAGGATTATGACCTTTGGTGCAAACTTCCTCTGGAACATTCCAGGAACAATATAACGTCATATAGGCTAATGGCATTTCACACTCATCGGATTATCTAACTTTGATGAAATCAGCGTAAAAACAAAACTTGAAGGGGGTGCCACGGGCAAGGTGTTCGAGATAGAGCAAAATAGTTTCAAGACTTTAGGTGGGCAATGACCTCAAGATTATGCATAAAAAAATATTGTCATCCTAGCTCTCAAAGTTTGGGGGTCGTATGATTTTTTTGTCAAAATTCGAAATTTTCTAAGTTCGTGACCTTGTGACCTTGACCTTGGGACGAAAATGAAAAATCGAGCTCCGTGGGGCTATGCAGGTGCCATTGGGCTAACCAAATACCGAAACCCTGTCAGATTTGACAAACCCCCTAGGAGAAGATGCAAATTGAAATCGGCTACCCCCTATAAAACACATGTTTTTTGGGCGTGGCTCCACCCATAATGGGCGCACCACGCCCATTTTCAGGAAAACACGACTCGATCATGATATAAACCTCCCACCAAAATTTTGTCAGGGTCGGATCAAAACCCACGGAGCTATGCTCGGGACAGACAGACAGACAGACAGACAGACAGACAGACAGACAGACAGACAGACAGACACACAACAATAACGAATATAGTGGTCACTTATTTTTTTTTCGTGAACCAATAAACAAATCGACTCGTGTATCGAGCGCATCGTCATGTGATCTCTTCTAATGTTAATGGCTCTGCCTGTTTTAATCCTCACGAATCTACCCCATTCTAACTCTACAGAGTGGCCACAAAGCGGGGGATCGGTATCTTCTCTGATGAATGTGCCATTTACCTGAACTCGAAAGCACGGAACGTTTAGCTTTGGACAAAAGAAAATCCTCACTATTTTTAAGAACTGGAACATCACCATCCCCATGTTATGATGTGGGTTTCAGTCTCGCTTGAGCAATTAACTGGCCCTTGCTTCTTCACTGGGTTTGTGAAAGGGGAAGCTTACCTGCTGATGCTGCAGCAGTTTATGACTCCACAACTTGTTCGACTGGGAATTGGTACCACGGCAGTTCTGCAGCAGGATGGTTAATTATCTGGATGACAACTTCTCAGGTCGATGGATAGGCAGAGGCTCAACAATGGATTGTGCTGTAAGTTGAGATCGCACAACAAGTGATGACTCTTCGTGGGGGGGAAGTATCAGCAAGATGGCACAAAACAGAGGACAATTTGAAAGCTGCTGTTCCAGCTGCAATGGCAGACACCACACATGTCATGCTGAAGATGTCTCAGAGGACATGGTGAGGCTTTCAAGTGTTTGGTTAATGGTGATGATCACATAAACATAACTGAATGTTATCGAATTGATCCCCCACTTTGTTGCCACGCAGTTTAACCTGCTGAGGTGCTCCACGTTGAACCCTCTCCGGTGCCTTTGTCTTTTTCTACAGGGACACCAAAACAATGCAGTATTCTTGATGCAGCTTCACCCACAGAGTGCAAGCATTACTACCTTATACTTGTACTTTATTCCACGTTTCAATTTCAAAATTGTCTTCACTGCTTGCTTGTTCATCGTATACACATACAGTACCTGTAGAAAGTCAACACTCCCTTTCAAAATTTTCACATTTTATTGCCTTACAGCCAGGAATTGAATACCATTAAATCAGACTTTTTTCACCTTTATTTACACATCGTAACCCACAACCTCCAAGTGAAAAACAAATTCTACAAATTTCAGAAAATTCATTAGAAATACAAAACAAGAATATCTTGGTTGGATCGATGTCCACCCCCTGAGTTAATAATTAATTAGTGAAATCACCTTTGATAGCAATTACAGCTGTGAGTCTGTTGGGATAGGTCTCCACCAACTTTACACACCTTGATTGGGCAATATTTTCCCATTCTTCCATACAAAACTGTTCAAGCTCAATCAAGTTACGTGGGGAGCGTTGATGGACAGCAATCTTCAAGTCATGCCACAGATTTTCGATTGGATTTAGGTCGGGGCTCTGACTGGGCCACTCAAGGACATTTATCTTTTTGTTCCTTAACCACTCCAGTGTAGCTTAGGCTGTGTGTTTCAGGTCATTGTCATGCTGAAAGGTGAACTTCCGTCTCAATTTCAGCTTTCTTGCAGAGGGCAGCAGGTTTTCCTCGAGGATTTTTCTGTATTTTGCTCCATCCATTTTCCCTTCTATCCTGACAAGTGCCCCAGTCCCTGCTGGAGAGAAACATCCCCATTACATGATGCTGGCACCACTATGCTTCACAGTCGGGATGGTGTCCTTTGGGTGATGTGCTGTGTTGGGTTTGTGCCAAACGTAACGTTTTGTATTTACACCAAAAAGTTCCATCTTGGTTTCGTCAGACCACAAAACTTTTTGCCATATGGCTTCAGAATCTCGAGTGGTTTTTTGCATGCCTCAAATGGGAATCAAGGTGGGATTTTTGAGGAATGGCTTCCTTCTTGCTATCCTACCGTACAAGTCAAACTTGTGAAGTGTTTGGGATATTGTTGTCACATGCACACACACAGTGACCAGTCTTTGCCAACTCTTTCAAAGTTTCCATGGGCTTCTTGGCAACCTCTCTGATCAGTCTCGTCCTTCCTTGGTCATCCAGTTTGGAGGGACAGCCTGATCGAGACAGGGTCTTAGTGGTACCATACACCTTCCACTTCTTAATGACTGTCTTGACTGTGCTCCAAGAGAGCCATCAAAATATTTTTTATACCCATCACCTGATCTGTGCCTTTCCATGGCTTTATCCCAGAGGTCTTTTGAAAGGTCCTTGGTGCTCATGTTTGAGGCTTTGCTGTGAAAGGCACCACCCAGCAGAGGAAAGCTTCATGAACAGCTGATTTTATTCTGAAATAATCAGAATCACTACATTTTAACACAGTTGGAGACCAATTAACTTGGTGTGTGATTTTGAAGGTGATTGGTTAGACCTGAGTTAATTTACAATTTAAATTGGCTCAGGGGGGTGGACACTTGTCCAACGGGGTGGACACTTATCCAACTAAGATATTCTAGTTTTTTGATTTTTTATTAATTTTCTGAAATTTGTAGAATTTGTTTTTCACTTGGAAGTTGTGGGTTACGATTTGTAAATAAAGGTGAAAAAGTCTGATTTGATGCAATTTAATTCCTGGCTGTAAGGCAACAAAAGTGAAAAATTTGAAAGGGGGTGTAGACTGTCTATCAGCACTGTATATACAAGTTGTGTGACATTTTTGCAGGAATTCCCAAGTCCTTTCTTCACTTACTCTGGAATATCTTCAGTTATACTGTTGTGGGCCAGGTATCGGTGGCGAGCACGGCGCTAGATGGAGCAGTAGAGTCGGCTCCACCGAACACCCGGAATCTAGATCGTACCTGTCCGATAACTCTGAAGGTACGGTCCCTACAGGACCGTGAATCGTCAATAATTCACCCGCGTGGACAGGTTATTGCCAAACTTCAAAAACCTAGAGGCCCATGTGGTGAGCTACCGAGAATTCACACCCTCGACGAGCTCAAACGGACAGCTGTTACGTGCTCGACCCGTGCGTAACCCGAGCGGATGGTTACCGAGGTCCCGTCGTCAAATGCACAACTACGGCAGTAACGGCCTTTTTAATCCACCAACACGCACCGTGCTAAACCAACAAAGAAAACACAGAAACGAGCTGATACATTTAACAGGGAATTTATTCACAATGGGGGAAAGGGAACACACAAGAGCAGAGTTAAACCGACTAAAAGAAATACAAGTATGTAGCAAGGCACTTAAACAATTCTGCTTGAAGACGGGCCCACAGACACACACACGCACACACAAATACCCAAAATAAGTGATGGCCGTGGCCTTTATTCAGCCCTTCAGCTCGGGAGGGAAGGTGAGCCGAAGGGGAGAACCTGTCTCGCACCTCTCCG
>CM068956.1:157237772-157260316 GCA_035128595.1 Eptatretus atami | reverse complement strand
CGTGACGGACCAATAATTGGTCTCTGATGTTTGTCTTTTTTGTTTCTCCACCGACGTTTAATCAGATCCACGAAACAATTGAGACCATCAACCAGCTAAAGATCCAGAGGGAGTTCATGTTGGGGTTTGCAAAGGATCCTCAAGGGTTCATTAACGATTGGCTGCAGTCTCAGTGCCATGACCTAAAGGTAGGATTTGGCATCTGTTGTGGTGTTTCCAAGAATCTTGACATTGAAAACTGTAATTCCTGCCTGAATGGAGACTAGTGCACTGTTCGGGCCGGCTTGCGTGTTGCAAACGAATGAACTTAAACATAGAATGAGGCCATTTGGCCCATCAAGCCTTCACAATTGTTATTTGTCCATACTCTATCCGTTTTTATACGCCCGATATGTATATATATATATATATATATATATATCGGGGCGTATTATGTGATACCGGTTGTCCGTCCGTCCGTCTGTCTGTCTGTCCGTCCGTCCGTTCCTGTCCGCACTCTAACTCCCAAAGTTTTCAACTTTCACGTTTCATATTTGGTACATAGGTACAGACTGTGGAGACGGTGTGTCGCGACATACGTTCGTCATCTAAAGTGGTTGCCATGGCAACCAGGATGCTGTTTTCCATGTAGTAGCACAATTCTGTATATACCTTCTTGTTCGGGTGTATATTGTGCTCACTTGTTTAAAATGCTGTGTCAAGGAAGTCGCACGCACCATTTTTGAAGTCGTTGGTATGACTCGGCCGGGGTCGGGTTCAAAACCCCAACCTCCTCAACTTAAAGTGGACGCTTTAACCATTATGCCCCCGAGTCTGGTATAAAGGATCCTCCAGGTTTAATTTAAACACAAATACTCATGATATCTGTGTGTTTATGACATCACCAGTTTTTGTCATTTCCAATGGATCCAGATCAGTATTGATTTGACCACCGTTGCAGTCCGCTGTCTCAGCTAGTGACAGCCTCATCATTACCCTTTTTACCTCTGCTACTGAAGTGTGTCGTGTAGCTGTGCTGTGGCAAAACTGAGATGAGTTCAACTTGCCGAAGGGTATAATCCAAATCATAAATACCGCTTTTCTCGACTGGATTTGAACACACGTTCTCTGAGAGGTTCGTTGTCTTCAGCACGGTGCCACTGCTAACTTGTGTTCACCCCCACCCCACTACTGGGTGGGTGATAAGTGTATAGCACACTTCTTCACACCTGACATTGAATGAACCTTCACATTTGCAGCAGATATATGAAATGGAAAATCCCCATCCACCCGTGTAGTCTGAGCAGGGCTAAGTCCCGCGGGGATGTAGATTGTAGATTGATCGGTACATGCTCCACCTGCCAGTGCTGCGGCAACCCATGGTGTTGGAATGGCCTGTACCATTACACCTCGGCCCGTGAGATGGAAAAAGCAGCACTGCCAGATACAACCATAAAATCATACTTGCACTGGAACCACAAGATGTCCACTCGTGTTCCTTAAAGTCCAAGAAACATCCGATTAGAGTGAGCAATCCACAAGCGCCAGGTATTGGCATGGTGGCAGGGGTGTCGGTGAAGGTTTCGGATGATAACACAAAATGGATATCGATTGTAAGAACGACCAGGTGCAAGTTTGCGAAATGGCCCCGTCACCTGCTGAGAGAGCCATGTCCATTGTGGGACAGATGGCAAATGACCGATGAACAATTTTTGATTTGTACAGCATTTTATAACATGTCTGTAAGGTTAAACGATGCTCGTTTGTTCCACTAATTGGTGAAAAATGCATTACGTAAGAATCTAATGAGACACGTCTGCTTTTCCCTAATGGAAGCATTCCTTAAAATCCGACCAGTTTGACTCTATCATGGTGTTTGATCTACTGCTCTGAGCAAACTAACAGAATACAACCCCGATGCTTTGCGGTTACCTGACACTCGGTTGTCTGCTTTGTCAACTATTAAAAAAGGGTAGTTAAAATTTTTTTTTTATTCTATCATCACGTGAGAGTAAACATCGCGAGGTGCTTCAACATCAGGTGAGAGCAGGTTATCGAGAGTTGTGCTTTCTAGCTTTTTGGGGGGTTTCATACTGACCTAGGGCTCGTGGAGGAGCTGGTACATAAATCGCATGTACGACGATTCAAAGATATCCGTAGACACCGGTGTACTTGAATGTGAGGACAGGTGATGGCCGAATGCGTATTGTACAGCACAAGGGATTTGAACCTGGGAGTTCCGAAAATGATGAAGCCGTTGTTTCAGGTGAAAATGCGAGACAGAACCGACTCAAAGAGAAATCGATCGGCCTCAGGCACCATGGAAGAAATACTCGGAAAATGGAAACCCGAGCTTGCTTTACCTTTCCTTTTATATCTTCATTCCATATTTACAACATTTTTTTTTTTAAACAGCTGTTTTTGAGGCAGCATCACAAAAGGGCACTTCACCTTGATAAATTCCATCGTGTGGGTTTCACTGTATTCTTGATTGTCCCCAAACGAGATGGAGGTTGGCGATTGTTAAGTATTTTTGAATATTTGTCCATTGTATGTTCCTGTTTTGGTTTAACCAACAAAGAGTGCAGCTCTACAGGTGGGACCACAGAGGTACGATGGAACAAGTGGCTTTTACTTATGCCTTAATTTGCTTATATCTCTTCCCGACAACAACTGCTTTAACGACCACAGTTATCCCCAACTTTTTGTAGGGTAGGCCGGACAAAGTTTTTGACTTTTTTTTGCGAACTGGCTGGCCAGGCAGGATGTTTCGGGTGCCGGAGATGACTCGACTACTCTTCGCAACAACGTGGGATCTTTAACATTCACCAACGACCAGTGCTGGCAAATGGGTCCGAAGGCTTAATCGTCCGTTTGACGGACGGCGTGCACATCGATGTATCGCCCTGCCTGCGAAACAGGGTGGCAATTTACAGCCGATTCGATATTTGAACTGAGGTTAGCCTGCTCAAAGGGGAGTGCACACCCCTCCAGTTATCTAGCCAGCCCCTCGTCATCTCTTCTCTCTTGTGTGTAAATGCAGACAATGACGGATGTGGCTGGGAACCCCGAGGAAGAGCGACGGGCTGAATTTTACTTCCAGTCTTGGACTCAGGAAGCTGTTTGCCGATATTTCTATTCTAAGGTAACCTTTAGCGAACAAAACCTTTGAGCAGCTTTGTTTTGCTTATTTGGTTGCGTCGTCAAGGTATGCATACTGACTCATCGTTCTCACACGCAAACCAGGAAGCAACGTCTGAGTCTATTATTAAAAGCATGATTTCTTCCTTGTAGGTACAGCAACGTCGACAAGAGTTGGAGCAAGCTCTGGGAATCCGTAATACTTAGGGCAAAGAAACCTCTGCCAGCAAATGCCTTCTTTTCCCACCTTTCTGCAGGGATGTTGTCTTGACACAGTAAGAATGTTTGCCAGAGTGAGTTTTTGTAAACATTTTGCCTTGAGCTTTAATGTGTTTTTATTTCCTACTGCACTGGGAGTAAATCTGTGTTAAAGAGGAAACGGGCATTCCAGATGAAACACTGTTTTAAAATCTTTTTTGATGTACCTTTTGACCCGTTTTCATGGCTTGAAATATTCCTGTTTTTGTTTTTTGAGCAAAGGACTGAATTTAGGCCGGTTTGCCTTTGGCACCCTGACTGTCTAGATGTAGTGCCACATTGTGTAATACAAGGTACTGTGTAGGATGAATGTAGTAACAGACTCTTGGCATTTTTGAAAAATTCTGACTTACTAAATCAAACTCGTATTTTTAATAGTACTTTTTGGTGACATGCTTTCGCGTTTTGAGGGACCATATTCGTTGCAGCTGTTACCTTTGTTTTTGTAGTGAATTGGGAATAAAAAAAACACCTTAACACTTGTCCTTGTGTGCTGGCCAGTGGATAACGTACTTTGCAGTATTATTTGAGTACTCTTGCAAGGAACTTGAGTCGCAGGAGGAAGCCATTACTTCCTGTGCATGCAATGGTTGTTTGTCCGTGCTCTATCCTCTAAGTGCTGAGCGTCAAGCAAGGAGGCGGCACGTATCATTTTTGAAGTCTTTGGTATGACTCGGCTGGGGTTTGAACCGCCAATGTCCCAGACTCGGAGCAGACACTCTCACCATGATGCCATCAATCTGGTTTGATTTCCAAAGTGCGATGGATTGCGAGTCATGGGGAAAACTCCCCATGAAGATGAGGCATTGTGACTTTTTCGGGGTTTGCGCATGCCCCACAGCGAGTCCAATGTCATGTATACTGAGGAACGTCAATGTTTGAAACTCACTTGATAATTATTGGGATTCACTCTGCCAGGTTCATTCGCTCACGGACGTCACATGAATGTGTTGTTCCCCCACTGAGGTCCTGGAATTCAAATGGATGAATCGCCTTGTATGGCTGACTTGATGGGAAAATGAGGAACGGTATCACCTTGTTTACAATTAAAAGCGAGTTCATTTACGAACTTGCAGAACTCTCCCAACTTTGAGTGAAAATCGAGTATGCACATTTAAAGTTGGAAACAACTGAAATATAATTGGCCTTGAGAATGTGTGTGCAAAGTGATTGGTTGAGAAGATTTAATTGCATTCCAGGTAAACATTGGCACCCTATTGATTGAACCTCTTTGAATATGCCCATCTTGAGACCTTTTTTTGTGAAATGAAGTATCTCGTGTATTTCAAAATGATTTGTTGTTTGAAGGAAATTTGAATAATTAACTGAGGTTATTGTTGATTCTCTTTCAGACGTTTCTCTTCACTCCATATTTAGCTCACTTACGACAAAGCTGGGATGGATTGTTAAAGCCATATGTTTGTCCATTTAGTTAGTCAGTCCTTCCTTCCGTCCGTGGGTCCATTAACTATTTCGTTTTTTTCCCCTACTCATCCGAGGCAGCTCAACGAATCGTTTTCAAACTCGGCATGACGATTCATGATGTCGATGTACAAAAACGAATGTAGCCGTTAACAACGAGGATAGAAACGGTTAGGGTTTTGGATTGGGGAAGATCTGAGATGATGGTGAACAGCTGTCTTGAAGACCTGGAGGGAAGAATGAGATTGAAGAGGATGTGGAAGTTGATGCCACAGGTGGGAAAAAGGAGAAATAAATGAGTGGAGGTGAGCATTGATCCTGGATTTCAGTAGTTTCACCAGAAAGGGGTTGATAGTGGACAGTGTGAGCCCTGCAGAAACCTTGGGGGGACAAAGTATGGAAAGAGCAGAAGGTGAAAAACCAGAAAGGAGGTGGTAGAAGGCAGAGAGACCACTGACCTGTGTGTGATGGCGAAGTGATAAGCCCATAGACTCAGCTTCATCGTGAGAGATTCCAATAATCTTACAGGCCTTGGTTTCCACAGCATCAAGCTAAGCAAGATGGTAGGCAGGGGAAGCTGGCTCCCTCTTTAGACCCCATCGACTATTTAAACCCTTTAGACCTTTTAAGACCCTTTTGACATTTACATCCTTTAGACCATATGGATTATTGACTCCAACTACTTTTGGAACGTACCCTTTCGATCCTATAGACCTTCCAGACCCATTTTGACCCTTTAAACCCAACAGACAGACATCTGAAGACGATTTTGACCTTTAGTCTTTAGACCTTTTAAGACACTTTAGACCCCTTCAGACCCTTATACCCTTTCGATCCTTTTAAGACCCTTTAGACCTTTTAGACCCCTTTTAGGTCTAAAAGGGTGTAAGGATCCTTTTACTGGACAAAAAACAACAACAACTAATGAAGCGTTTTTCATCAATTCAGGACCTGTTCATCCAACATAGTTTTCACTGCGCAAATACAATCATGTGATCAGGCCTTTCAGCCCCCACAGGCCCATATTTTATCATTGAATCAAACTAAAAATCAACTTTATCACATAACACACCCCAACTATATGACCACCCTCCGTTGGGAGACTATTTTGGAGGCATCTGTCCCACTTGGGACTATTCTTTTTTTTTTTGTAATCTGTTGCTTACTTGACAGCACACATGGCTGTATGAAGACCCTCCAACAAATTCTGATCCATGGTTGTAGCTAGATTAATAAATGCAGATCATAGGGGTTTTATGTTTTGGAAAGCGTACACGGTAATTCCAAATTTGTTTGAGGCTAACAAAAACTTGAATGTCATGTTTTGATAATTACCAATTTCAAGTCTCAGAAGCATTACCTTTTCCTCCAACCTCCTTTAAGGAAATAAGCAAGTGTGACCTATATAGACCGGGAGCCCACGGGGCTTAGCTTAACCGAAGAGGGGAGAGGGGAGCAATTGCCGTCCTCGTGGTAAGATGCCAGATGATATTCTCACCTCAGAACTCTGCGTCTGCCAGGACACTGCTGCTGGGTTGACATTCTGTGGTCAATATCCGTATCGCATAATCAGCGCGAGCTCAACCTGGCAGCGGAACGGCCCCAAGTAGGTTTCGATATATTCGTATAGCTTGTAACACGGTATAAACAATGACACGATTTGCCGCTGGAATACCGGTGACAGACGCTAATTAGATGCCGCGAAAATCACGCGAGCTCAACCCAACAGCGGAACGGCTAAAACGAACGCAGAATGCTAGTAAGGGGTCCCCTGAGTACAAAAGGAGCACTGACAGAAAACTTGGTCGCTGGGCCCCCCAGGACAGACGCTCCTAATTCGGGACCCTTTGGTTGCGCTAGCTCAACCGAACAGCGGAACGGCTAAAAACAACGCAGAATGGTAGTACCAGGTCCCTTGAGTACAAAAGGAGCACTGACAGACAACTTGGTCGCTGGGCCCCCAGAACAGATGCTCCCTAGTGAGGCGTTCCATGTCAATGTACACATTTTTCAGCGAAATTTTGACACATCGTCTTAGATTTCACTCTTTTTTTGTGCAAGTGTTTGTATCCACGGTAAAACATTGTGTCAATTTTCAGACTGGGGGCCAATCGGGGCCCATTTTAGGCCCCCCCCAAATTTGGGCGCCCCCGGTTGTCCCACAATCTTCCAGTGGCCATATCACAGGTTGTAGTGGTCCGATTTGGATGATCTTGGTATCAAAATGCTCGTAAAAGCGAGATCTTTCGAATCGCGTGAAGTAAAATCACTCCGAAACAGTAATTCAAAAGGTTATAGTTTGGGGCACCCTTTGACCTTGGGCCCGCTCCCCAGCCAAACCGATGGTCCCGATTTTTTCGTGTGAGAATACTCCTTCATATACTCCAACACCTCAGCATAAATGAAAATGGGATCTCAATGGGTTCAAGTGTGATGATGGTTTTATTGTTCGGGGTCCACATATCACTAATTCTTGATTCGACATTGGGCGACATTCGCCGTCATCGTTCCAATGACGTCCCCGCTGGCAGGCGACTTTATGTCTGAAATTGACAATCATCATCTCTGGACTATTATATATATATTGCATCATTTGCGAAAAATTATTCTGCCTATTGTGTCTATTGATTTTTAAGTGTACATTTTTTGTATAACCATCATCGAATTAAGTTATAAATGGGATAATCTCAGTTTTTGCATATTTTGCAGTAAGCATGGCGACTGAAGATCGAAAGGTGTTCCGAAAATACTGTTGCGATCCGTTCAGCTGCCATAAAACGAAACAACGGAAAGATCTTCGCAATGTGTCAAATGATATGTTGATGAAATTTTCTTCAAAGGTGAAAAAAGATGACAGACTTTGTACTTCGTCAGAAAAAATCTTTCTCAGTTGTCACCAGAGCGTATTGAAGAATCATCTTCGACCAGTTCGAAATTATCATAAGAAGGTACTATCGAAGGCATTGCAGAATCTATTTCGACAGATGAGGACGAGGAGGTTTTTGAGCGAGAAGCAGAAGTTGACCTATTAAACCAGTTGTTATCGATGATCGGCGAAAGCCATTCGACAAACGAAAGGCGGAAAAGGAACCCAGGGTACGTTCCTGAAAAGCGAAGTAAAGTGGAAGATTCTGTGCGAAAGAAATTAGAACGAGTTGCTGGACCAAGCACTGCGGGAAAAACACAAAATACAGCGTCAAAATGTGATGAAAACTGCATGCCAGAGGTGATCAAAAGCCTGAAAGAAAAATACGTTGTTTTGAGCCGTTCAGAGCAAATACGTATACTGACAATATTTGCTAGGAATATGAGCATCAGAGGGATGATGAGTGAATTCAGTTGCTCCCAAAGAATGGCTGTGCAAGCCAAAATTTTAGAGAAAGAAAATGGTATGCTATCATCTCCAAATCCCAAACGGGGTAAAATATTGCCTGACGAAGTGAAATCCGCCGTAACCGAATTTTACCGAAGTGATGAAGTCAGCCGAATAATGCTGGGAAAAAGGACTGTGTGGTGGTCAGGAATGAACATGGAAAGACAAAATTCAAAAGTTCCTGGTACTAAACAATCTCAAGGAACTGTTTCAGAAATTCAAAGAGAAGAACCCTGGCTTGAAAGTTGGATTCGCGAAGTTCGCCATGCTCCGTCCCTCGGAGTGTGTCCTGGCCGGTTCAGGCGTAACACACAGTGTATAGGTGATGTACGATACATCAAAATGTGAAACTCATGATGTTTGGTTCCAAAATGCCACAGATAGCCGAACTTCCTAGCTATCATCATGTGATAGCACGCATAGTTTGTAACCCAGCACAACCGGCATGGTATTTCAGAACTTGTGAAAGTTGCTCATCAATTAAAGACTTCAAAACCGAGATACTGAGTGCTTATAAACTGGAGGATATTGATGAAATTCAGTTTAAACAGTGGACATCCACTGACAGATCTGAACTGAGCTCCAGGGTCCTGCCTTTGGAAGAATTCATTAATCAATTCTGTGAACGCGCGGTGAAATTAGTGAGACACGACTTCATTGCCAAGGCCCAAACTCAGTTTCTGAAAAATAAGAAAGACGAAATCGGTGAAGGAAAATTTGTCATTATTGGAGACTTCTCAGAGAACTATTCGTTTGTCGTACAGGATGCGGCCCAAGGATTCCATTGGAACTGCTCTCAAGCGACAATTCACCCCTGGGTTTACTATTTCAAATCGGACGATGGCAAATTAAACAACGATTCGTTCACGATTATATCAGAATGCAATACTCACGACGTTGTCTCAGTCCACCTCTTCCAAAGAATGCTCTTTGAACACTTGAAATCTAGCTTTGGAAATGTAAAGAAACGTTACTATTTCTCAGACGGTTGCGCTGGCCAATATAAGAATTGCAAAGCCTTCATAAACCTATGTCGTCACAAATCAGAGTATGGTATTGACGCAGAATGGCATTTTTTTGCCACAAGTACTGGCAAGGGCCCTTCAGATGGTGTGGGAGGTACAGTCAAACGAGAAGCAACACGTGAGAGCCTGCGTAGACCTTACGACAGTCAAATTATTTCTCCAAAAGATCTTTTCGCCTTTGCTGAAAATGGTTTGAATGAAATGAAGTTCAGTTACGGGATCCAAGAGGCGTATGACGAGGAAGAACGAAATCTGGAAGAAAGGTTAAAAACGGCCAAAACCATAGCTGGAACTCAAAAACTTCATGCTTTCATCCCATTTCTGAAACTGCTCTTCAAGTACGAATTCAGCCTTAGCGAGGAACACCGTATCGAGTCAGCTATTTCAAAATCTACACCAACTTTTAACGAGAAACTCTCAGGTTATGTCACAGTGCACTATGATGGAAAATGGTGGCTTGCCTGCATCATGGAAGCCTTTCAGGACACTCATGAAGTGAAAGTGAATTTTCTTCATCCAAACGGGCCCGCAAATAGTTTATTTTCCCTGATACTGAAGATCACTGCATTTTAGACATTTCTGATATACTTCTTTCCGTAGAACCAAAAACTGCAACAGGTAGAACCTACACAATCAGTAAAAAAGAAATACAGCTGTCAAATAAAACATTGGTTGGCAAAAATTTGACTATAATATGCAAGGAAAAACTCTTACTCATACTAGTATCACTTCCAGTTCCTGCATGTGCATGTGGAAAATTTATGTACAATATACTGATATAGTGTATTGGAAATACACTATATCCAAAGTCCAAAGTCCAAAGTAACGTAACTTTGGAAATAGTCCAAAGTAACGGAGAGTGTGGGAGAGAAGTGAAAAAGAGAGTGCAGGCAGGATGGAGTGGTTGGAGAAGAGTTGCAGGAGTGATCTGTGACAGAAGGGTAGCTGCAAGAGTGAAGGGAAAGTATATAAGACAGTAGTGAGACCAGCTATGTTGTATGGTTTGGAGGCGGTGGCACTAACAAAAGACAGGAAGCAGAGCTGGAGGTGGCAGAGTTAAAGATGCTGCGATTCTCGTTGGGAGTGACGAGGATGGATAGGATAAGAAATGAGTATATTAGAGGGACAGCGCAGGTAGGACGGTTTGGAGACAAGTGAGAGAGGCGAGATTGAGATGGTTTGGACATGTGCACAGGAGGGAAGCGCGGAGTATATCGGGAGAAGGATGTTGAAGATGGAGCCGCCAGGAGCAGGAGGAGAAGAGGAAGGCCAAAGAAGAGGTTCATGGATACGGTGAGGGCGACATGCGGGTGGTTGGAGTGTCAATGGAAGATGTGGAGAATAGAGCGAAATGGAGACGGTTGATCCGCTGTGGCGACCCCTAACGGGAGCTAGCCGAAAGAAGAAGAAGAAGAAGAGTGTATTGGAAATCTTGTGTTCAAATATTGTGGCGTATTGTGTGTCCAGCACCCGAGTCCCCGAACAATAAAACCATCATCACACTTGAACCATTGAGATCCCATTTTCATTTATGCTGAAGTTGGAGTATATGAAGGGGTATTCTCACACGAAAAAAATCGGGACCATCGGTTTGGCTGGGAGCGGGGCCCAAGGTCAAAGGGCGCCCCACTATAACTTTTTGAATTACTGTTTCGGAGTGATGTTACTTTACGCGATTCGAAAGATCTCGCTTTTACGAGCATTTTGATACCAAGATCATCCAAATCGGACCACTACAACCTGTGACATGGCCACTGGACATTGTGGGTCAACCGGGGGCGCCCAAATTTGGGGGGGGGGCCCTAAAATGGGCCCCGATTGGCCCCCAGGTCTGAAAATTGACACAATGTTTTACCGTGGATACAAACACTTGCACAAAAAAAGAGTGAAATCTAAGACGATGTGTCAAAATTTTGCTGAAAAATGTGTGCATTTGACATGGAACGCCCCACTAGGGAGCGTCTGTCCTGGGGGCCCAGCGACCAAGTTGTCTGTCAGTGCTCCTTTTGTACTCAGGGGACCTGGTACTACCATTCTGCGTTGGTTTTAGCCATTCCGCTGTTCGATTGAGCTAGCGCAACCAAGGGTCCCGAATTAGGGAGCGTCTGTCCTGGGGGGCCCAGCGACAAAGTTGTCTGACAGTGCTCCTTTTGTACTCGGGGACCCCTTACTAGCATTCTGCGTTGGTTTTAGCCGTTCCGCTGTTCGGTTGAGCTAGCGTGATTTTCGCGGCATCTAATTAGCGTGTGTCACCGGTATTCCAGCGGCGAAATCGTCTGTCATTGTTTATACCGTGTTACAAGCTATACGAATATCAGAAACCTACTTGGGGCCGTTCCGCTGCCAGGTTGAGCTAGCGCCGATTATGCGATACGGATATTGACCACAGAATGTCAACCCAGCAGCAGTGTCCTGGCAGACGCAGAGTTCTGAGGTGAGAATATCATCTGGCATCTTACCATGAGGACGGCAATTGTTCCCCTCTCGGTTGAGCTAAGCCCACGGGCTCCCGGTATAATGTGATGTGTGAGTTGCTGGATCATGTTGGTTTGCTCGCGAAACTATAGGAAGAGTATCGTGCATAATTAAAGCCTGCAAATGCAGTATTCACTTTTGAGGAAAGGATCTATATTAAACGAGACATAAATCGACGTCGCGACGTTGACCAATTTATGCCTCTGCGGCTCTGCCCACATTAAGTCTGCTTACTCTAACTTTGACCTAAAACCTCAAGACCATTTGACCTTTATACCTAATCTGTACAAATGTATCATGGTACATGTACTTCATTTAGTTCAAATCCCAACCTCGACAACATTTTTTACTGACATGACCTCTGATGTTTGACCTCTTAATGCTAAAATCTAATCAGTTCATCTTTGCATCATAATTAATACTATACCAAGTTTGGTCAAAACCCATCACTGGTTCACAAGTTAGCATGGTAACAGAATATTTATTTACTTTACAGGACCTCTGACCTTTTGACCCCAGAATCTAACGAGTTTATATTTACATAATTTTACATACAGTACTTGTATTAAGTTTGACTTGGATCCCGTCAGCCGCTTTTAAGTTATCGCAGGAAAGAAAACCTATCATGGACGTACAGACAGCCGGATGGCAACTCGAAAACATAATGTCTCAGGTAACTTCGTCAGCAGAGGCATGAATAAGTTGGGACACCCGATCAAGATGAGGTCATTTAGACTTTTGTAAACCATCAAGAAGATTGATGTTTAAAGCTGTAAAAAATTAACCTGGAGTGCACCACAGCATTGTTGAACCAAATGGTCTCATTTCCTTGTTTGAGGTCAACACTGGATTGTGGCGATGACAACTAGCTCAGTGTTGTTCTGTGGTGACTGTGGACCCTTTGAATATAGATTTCCATTTTGCAAATGGAATATAAATACATAAATGCAACCTGGTTTAATACCGAAAAAAAAATTCACCTTCCAATGAGACACGCTCTGCCCTTTCCTCACCAAGAAGGGCACATGACGTACGACGATCAATCGCCGAGAGGGCCGTTTTTATTATTTAACATCAACTTGATTAAGAATTGCAAATTTTTTTTTTTTTTTGTAATTGTGATTGATGTTGACCTAGCGCGTGTTACAATATTGTGGTACCACAAATTTCAGAAGAATAGGCCCAGGGGAATGGAATTGTATAACAAAAAAAAAACATGCAGCAGAAAGCAAGTCGCACATACATACATATATATAAAAATATATACTAATAAATGTGTGTCTCCTCCATAACTCCAAAACCATAAAACCTAGCAGCCTGAAACTTTGCATGCATACAATAAAACTCCAAGGAAGTGCAAGAGTGAAAATTGAGTGTTTGGTTTAATTAAAACACCCCTTTGAGATAATTAATGGCCTATTTAATTATATCTTCATCAGGCGATCCTCGACCATCTCGCTGTCTGGGGTCCTAAGGGGTTTCCTGGGTAACCTCAGTGGGGTCTGAAGCTGACATTTTTTTTGCCTACTCAACGTTATTTTGACTTGGAACAGGCCACAACGATTTCTTAACGATAAAATTTATTTTTCACTTTCCTTACTCGTATCGAATGCGTGTTCATCATAGCTACGAATCGCTGTATACATCGCTTTTTTGAAAGTACTATAAGTTTTCATATCTGGAGCTTGGAGCGATTTCATGCATTATATGATACGATTTTCCACGATCTATTCTCACGGACTAATTAAAGTATATCATAGAAAATTTATTTGGGGTTTTTAGGATTGGATATCGTCCGGACTAAATAAGTGTTGAAATCTGTTGTGAAATCTGATAATTTTTAAAGAAATAAACAAGTCTTATAACTCAGCCGATGTACCTATTTACTTTAAGCCAGCAAGGCTACGTTCCCTCCTCCATGCTTCACAAAAATGTGAAATTTCCAAAGCATTAAACATCTTTTTCTCCTGTTTGAATTGAGTGAACAAAGGTTTCGGAATGTGCAAAATTAACCAGCTTTATTGAGCCTATATGATCAATGCATTCACTGCTTGACTTTGCGTCCTGTCCCCCGAGGATGCCTATCCACAGCGTCTGCCAGATCTGTATCTATATTTTCCTAGGTTTCGTGAGGTGCTCGGTACAGAATCAAAGCAAATCGATGTGAAAAACGGATGTTTTAAAATAAATTATATGTTTGCACGGACCGCGAACCGTGTGCCACGTGACACGTCACAGACAAACAGGCAACGTGGCAGATTATCTGCAATGTTTATTTCATGGGCAATTAAACTTTGCGATGTCTCAGGGTTGTTCTACATTAAAACAACTCTTTTGTGAAAAAGTCATTGTTTGAACAAATTGAAAGGGATCCTATGGTGTGCAGCCACAGCCTGGCCATCCGTTCCTTAATCATATTCATTGGAGTGCTTGCTTTTGAGTGCTTAAGCTACATGCCGAGCCGCCCTACAGTCGATAGCGGTACAGTTTGTGTCCCGATCATGATGTACAGTCAAAGTTGCTACAGGTGAGGCCGCATGATTTACAAAGGTTATATTGCAAAGTTAATATGGCTTCTCTGTGAGTTTCAAAGCAAAATATATTTGATAACACCCAATTCTGAGTGTTACCGTGTTAACCTGTCTTCTAAATTGCAGAGCCAAATTATTTTTCCACCGTCCACATGACGATTGGCAGCTGTTTATAAAAGATTAATGTTTATGCACATCAACTGAAATGTCTATTATGCAATGTTCGTTTTTATAATTATTTGTTTATTGAAATTACCCAAACAAGGGTGAAAGCTACTCCCAGGTTTTTGGGTGTATGCAGTCTGTACTGAAGTCGGATAATCAAAGTGACTCCAATTGCCAATTTCTGAAGAATTGCCATGTGTGGTGTGTGCGTGCGTGCGTGCGTGCGTCGTTCGTCTCAACATAACTTTCTGGTAGTTTTTTTTTTCTCGGTAACATTTTAACATGACCGGTAGAAAATGGATTTCAGACATTATTTTGTTTCCATCTTCCACTTATTCTTATGCAGAATATTGTATTTGATGAGCATTATGAATCTTAATTGATGCTCCACCACACGTCTGCCCTCCCTTCCCTTACCCCTCCTCTCTCTTACCCCTCTGGACCTCATCACTCCCCCACCCCTCTCTTTCTCTCCCACCCCTCTCTCTCCCCCTCCCCCCCCCCATCTTAGTACTCCCGTCAGTGATGCGATGATGGTATTTGCTGTCTATATATATATAATTGACTCTCCCATGCCTCTTTCCAGCCAGAGGCTGCACATACAACCATGAAAGGCTACCCAAGGTAAGCCCTTTGCTGTTTCAAACCTTCCCAGAGTTCCTCCACAGCTATAAAGACATTCACAAATAGTACAACATGAGAATCCCAATGCACACACACCCTCAGCTGCCAGAATGGTTTCATCCACTTGTTGGCGAATCATCAGTGACAGCGTGACAGAATGAATACCAATGAGGTCCTCAAAGCAATGTACCACGTGTAAACGTCAAAAGCAGTCAACATAGTTTACGGTTGTGGAAATTCACAGAACACCATTCAGGCTTCCCAGAGATCAGTTATGTCGATAAGTGTGTGTTTCAGATTAGATTCCCCACCGATGTCGAAAGGGATTTATTCGTGTAACCGGGCTGTATCTTTGAGTCAGCCGTTATTCTTTTGCTATCTTTATCTTGGAACAACCACTACTTCAACAACCGCAACCGCCTTTCAACAACCACGCATCCCACCACAGCGCTAACCACACTGCAAAACAAGATCTCAACAACTCCCGCCCCGATATCATCAGAAGCGGGTAAACAGGATTGACGGTTGGGAAACAACAACTGAGCCAGCCGAGCTCTGTTGGAATTTTTCCTCAGAAGGGCGAAAAAAAGATGTCCGTGATCAGCCAAAAGAGCACGAGCCGAAACCACCACTGCAATGTCCCCCCCCCCCCCCCCCCCCAGCGCGCCGCGAAGGGAGGGGCGAAGCGCCGGGACAAATAAAAGGCGGGCTGAAACGCCAAGAAGTCAGTCTGGGTTCGCCGTGAAGTCTGGGTTCGCCAGTGAAGTCTGGTTCAGCGAGTCTGGTTCAAAGTCTGGGTTTCGCCGTGAAGTCTAGGTTTGTAATCGTCGCGTAAAGTCGGGTTTGCTAAAGCCGGTCCGTGAGTCGGGGTCGGCCAAGCTCTGGGAGTAGCAGTCTGGGGAATGCAAGCGGAGTCTGTCAGCGAGTGGAAAAGAGTTCCCTCTGCTTCTCTTCTCCTCTCTCTCTTTGGTCGAACAGAAAGCGCCGGTGGAGCCGGAGAGGAGTCGCCAGCCGGATGCGCGTGAAGGGCACAGGTGGAGTCCCAGCGAGTGCGGGCAGGGCCACCGAGGGTCACCAACTCAAGGCCGCCGAGTCACCACGAGGGTGACAGGTAACCAGCACGGCTCTCCGGAGCCTTTGCGGTCTCCACAGCTCCTTGCGTGAACTATTAAACCCACGAGGTCCAGTCTGCCCTTTTCCCCCTTTCTGGGGTTTCTTTGACAATGAATGTTGTGGCGCCTGTCCGTCAAGTTAATGAACTGTTAAGTGATTGTGTAAATAATTAATAGAACGCCCGTTGTAGTCCTTTGTCTTTGCTCGTTCCTAAATGGCTTTATTCACTGCATTGATTGCATCGTGCTTGATTGCAGTACGTGTTTGAGTGCATACGTGTGTAACAAATAATGTCCATTGTGTGAATGATTGACCTGTTCGTTGCGTCCTTCTCCTTAATTGAGCTGTCCGTATTGCATTCGGGCATATTTAAGCGGCTTTATAAATAGATCCGACTAAAGTAATCGATCCGCGGGGCTTGGGCGATATGACACGTCGCAAAATCGCAAAGCGGAGCGAGGCTCTTCAAGCGGCTCGTTCCAGCAGGTCCGTCGACGTGTAAATCCCCGGCATTTCTGTCTGCGGCATTATTTAGGTAAATCGACAATTTGCGATTCGGACCCTGTCGGCGCGGACAGAATAGTTGGCTGATTTTCGGTGTGATTAAAAACACACCCGTAGGCTGGATTTCGGCATTGATCCAAAAGTGCGACTGATTTGCCACGTCAGGTGGGCACGCGGCTGCGATTAGGCTTAAAGCGGTTCGCTCGCACGCCGGAGTGGCGGAAAACCACAACTATTACAAAGAAAAAATGAAGATCACACATCCTCTTACGGTTTGAATGGAGGGAAAACAATCAGCTTCCTCTAATCAATTAAAACCCAGGTGGACTAGGATTATATAAATAAATTGATCCTCCCATAGCTCTTCTCGCCAAAGAGCTTGCATTAAGCAACACGAAAGCTACTCAGTAAGCCCTTTGCTGCTTTCAAACACCTTTCCTAGAGTTTTCCATGGAATAAATTTTGAAAGCAAATTGTATTACAAAATATAGATACATTGGCTACTCCTTTGTGTAACCATCTCAGTTGATAAAAATTAAACAATATTGAGTGAACATTTTTCTGACAGTTCATTTGTTGGGTGTAAGGCACTCCATCGAGTTTTGCAAGTTGTTTTTTTTAATGTTTTTTTGTTCCAGTATAAGTTTAAAATGAAAGCCCTTCTGAAGTTGTTAAGCTTGAACGAAGCATTTTATTCGTACGGTTATTACAAGCCATATTACAATGTCAGTCATATTATAATTGTGCAGATTCTAACACCGCACAAGTGTGAACAATGTGATCTAAAGTCCATTGAAAGGCACACCATTGTGTTGTGGAAGGTGATAAAACGAAGCAGCAATAAGGACCCACTTCATTTAAACATGTCGCAATATCTTTTTTTTCCACCCACTTGGGCAAATACCGAGAGGTGTCATTAGTTGTTAGATCCATGCGTTGCTGAGTTACACAGGCTTGCCTTCATTCGTTCTTCTGCTCATCCAAAGTGCCTCCAATTTTAACGGTGGGCGTGGATCAGCTCAACCAGTTGTTTGAGGGGATCATCTCACTGCCTCCTTTGTGGTGCTGGAAATGCAGTATGAACACATCAGTAAATAACGGAATTGCATTCGAGGTTCTCAAGCCTCTCGAGTTTGGCAATTGTTAAGGTCCAATTATTTTCAATAAGTTAATGTTGTGGCACTAGTGGGTAACAGTCCAGCGCTGGAATCTGGTGGTGTTATGTATATTATAAATGAATGTTAATTATGCCTTACCACACGCTTGTCCTCAACGTTGTATTAACATCCCATTATGCAGTCTCGTGGTAAAATATTGGCACCCTTGCACGTTTTTTCCATTAACTCGTTTTCTTCTAAACTAAGTTGAAATTTACAAAAAGTATTTGTGTCACCACATTCGTTTATTCCACTTACTATACAGAACCTTTGTTTTGATTCAGAATTAATATATCCTTTTTAATCGGAAAATAAAATAAATGGTGTGGCCAAAATTAATTGACACCGCTCGACTTACATATTTGAGTATCCCCCACCTTGGACACAATTGCTGCAGTCCATACTCTATTCTCCAGCAATGAATGAGCTTCCTAACACCGCTCCATGCAGTTTTGGTCCACTCTTGTGTGCAAACTTGCTTCAGCTTCTCCCAGATTTGAAGGGTGCCTTCTCTAAGCTGCTGTTTTCAGATCTGCCCACAGGTGTACAATTGGATTTAAGATCTGGACTCTGCTGGCCATTTAGAACAGTCCAGCGTTTTCTCTTGAAAACCATTCCTGTGCTTTTTGAAGTGTGTTTGGCGGTCCATTGTCCTCTGCAAGACCCATGGACCTTCGACGGAGACCCATGCTTTCTGACTTGGGTTGAAAATATCGGCGCTCCAAAAATGCCTTGTAATCTCCTGAATTTCATGATTCCATGCACACATTCCAAGGCACCCAGCGCCAGAGGCAAGCACAGCAACCCAAAACATCACTGTTTGACCTGTAGGGAAGATGTTCTTTTCTTTTTTGTGTTCTGTAAACATAGAGATGATGTGCTTTCCAAAAAGCTCTATTTGGTCTCAATTCGTCTGCAAGGCCATCTCCCAGAAGGATGTTGCTTGTTCAGGTTGGTTTGCAAAAACTCCAGTCAGGCTTTCTTATGTCTCTCAGCAGTGGGGTTCTCCTGGGTCTTCCGACCATGGAATATCCCTTTTCATTGAGTTGGTAACGATGGGGCGAGGTTTTTGAATCTGCCGTTTACCTTGTGTCTGAAGGTCAAGTTGAATGCGGTTTTTTTTGGCAGTTGATCGAGGGGCTTTCTCTACCATTCGAAACAATCCTTCACTGCAATCTTTGATCAAGTTTTTCTCTTAGGCGGCCATGTCCAGGAGGTTGGGGCTCCAGCAACAGGCCTGAAACTTCCTGATAACATTGCGTATGGTGGACAACAAAGAAGATAAAGGTCTCTGGAGATGGACTTGGTGGCCTTGAGATTGTCCATAGCCTTGGCTACATCTTGTGTCCTGACCTCCTCAACAATTCTCCTGGTTTTCCTTTCTTTTCTCCATGCTCAATTACAGTGCACACAGTGGCACACACAACAGCAGAATGACTCCTTTTCTCTATCAACCTTGTTGAATGTGTGATTTTTATATTGCAGGACCTGCAACTCACCATAATCCATGACCTGGGGGGGTCCCCGTTGCAAGTGATGTGCCCTAAGTTTTCTCTTTCATTTCTTAAATAGGCCACCTAAGGCACATCGGAAAAAATGGGGTGGACATTCTGATCCTGGCACTAACTCCACAATTGACGTTTGAAATTTGGTCTGAGCACCAAATCTGAGGCCTGTAATTTGGGGGTAGGGGAAACATAGAAAGCTGATTTCTCCGCAAATATCTGAAGAATATCGACAACAAATTAACCAATCAAAAATGTTTGTTTTTAATTGCTCTTTCAGAATCCAATATCAGTAATTTGACAATTTTTGGCTAATTGGGTCACCAGAGGTCAAAAAGGTCACGAAAAAAGGACCTATGCTTAAAAATTTGACCTTGGCTACAGAAAAAGCCATTTGAAAGCTATGTGGATCAATTTTTTTTTTGAATATAATTGGCAGATTCTGATAGCCAAGGGACCTCAGCATCAAATGATATGCATATATTTGTGTATTAACCCTTTTAGGGGACCATGATGATATAAATGGTATGTAAACTATTTTCGAACATAGTGACAATTTTCATGATTTTCATAGCCTGTAAATAGGATGCAGTAGGTAATACCTGCCATGTACATGTACATCAATGAAAAAGGTTTAATAGGGCTCACACATGCACTTTTCATTTATTTTCCAAGATTAATCCCTCAGGGCTCGAAATGCAAGGCCAAGGTGTACAATCCAGTGAAACGTTCAGTTCTGGGAACACATTCATCAATTTGGGCTTAAATGTGGAGAACATTGATCAGAAGCGACCGTGAGGCAATTGGGAAGCTACAAATCTGCAGGAGTGCAGGCATTGCTACCAATGTTTGCTTGCGTTTGACTCTACCAAACTATTTGAGATGGTCCAGCTTTATCTAGAGGACATGAGAAAAACTCCCTGAAACTACCCACAAGTTCCCAAGCATTCAAAGATGGGGAATTTGCCAATGAAGCGATCGGTTGTAAATTTCAAAGCTGTTGGGGCAAAGACATGGCGCGGAGCAAACTAATCAATAGGGTCAAAGAAGAGTAGCTCAGGGATAATGTGGTAGCACACAAGAAGAAACAGTATGTAGCAATGTGGGACAATCATCTATCTGAAATGTTAGGTGTTAGTAATCTCCATCGGATTGAGTGGAGTGGAGAATCAGAGCTACTAATCAGCAAGAATGTCAACCTCTTCAGCAAATCAGAGACATGAATGGGGGAAAAGAACATCCAGCTATTCCACTGGTGATTGAGAACAAAGGAGACCTTTCAGAACTGACGTTCTGAACCCAAGCTCCACACATCATGACCCAGGAATTATGACGGACGTGATTCGTGACCAGTTGCTCCTGTGGAAAACAACAGGGACGAACGCTATGAAAAAGTTCCGGCAAGAACGTCTGTTTGAGAAGTCGTCAGGTTTCTTCAAAACCAATTCACCGAATGAACCTAAGACTTTTTCAAAGCATTCATGAGAAAATCGGTGGCAAGGAAAGGTGGCAAGGTTTTCCCAAAAGAACAACCTGAAGATAAAGCTAAGAACGAGTGGCGGAAATTTCAGGGCACGGGGCAGGTCATGAGAGAGTTAATAGAGTTATGATTTGGTCAGCTCTTACTATCTACTTTGATGAAGAAAGTCCTGATGTCCAAGTCGATCAAGAGTGGATTGATGAATGAAACTGGTAAAGTAATCTAAAGGATGAAGACCAAAGGAGCCGAATTTCAACCGGAACCCTCAGTAAGAACAGCCTAACATTGTAGATGCCATGGCAAATGTCAGGAAGATCAGTCCAAAAGACACAACACCTTTGGAAGAAATAATGCAGTGCCATCTGGACTATGTTTCCAATTCATCAAAGCATGCCAGAGAATTGATTTTAGTCCTTTGACTCCATATATAGATTCTGTCAGTAAAGGAACTCTGAAAGAAAGAGGCGGGAAGGACATCAGCCCATTGAATTGAATCTAGTAGCGAGGATACCCCTTTGCCAGTGGAGAATGGATAGATTCTGGCCAAGCAATGAGAACAATGCACAAGCTTTTCAACTCTTGCTGCCAGCCAAGCCATATCAAGGGCAAAAGGGAAAACCAACTGATTCAGGAGATTAGTAGTGAGCGGTTTTCTGATGAACCTTGCATGTTTGTTTGTTCTGGCTCTCTGATGAGGTTTCTGAAGCTCTGCCTTGCATTGAAGAGGCCTGAAGTCCGCATCATACCTCATGCACTGCATGCTGTAAAAGCATGGATGTAGAGAGAAATAGTTGTGCTTTCGGCAGACAACTGATATCTTCGTCTCCTTCTGTACTATTGGCAAACTCTTCCCAGTCCAAGGTTTACTTTGAGTTATGGATGAAGCCCGGTGTCCGTGATTCGACAAGACACATTCCCATTCATTTTCTGGCCTCGCGCATAGGTCTTTGATCTTTGCAAGGTGCTTCCCTGCAGTTCACAACCCCTGACAAGGATGTGACTACACTAGTAAAAGTTGGCCACCAAACCTGCAAGCAATCAAAGACAATCTTTGTTTTGGGAACACTTTGGGATCAGCAGAAATGGGCCAACTGAGGAGGAGTGATGGTAAAGGCGGAAGCTTATCTGGTCAAGTGATGAAAAAGGGACAACGCTAACCAGTTAATGGACAGCCCTTCCGTGAACCAGCAATACCATCAATAGCAAGGGGTATCCCTGCACGATTGCCGCCCTACTAGTCACGCTCATTCAGTATCATATCAAAGGGCATATTATGCCACACATTGAATGACGAAATTCTCAGTCTCAATGAAGACCCACTCAATCCTCTCATCCTATTGGGCTTTGAGAAGAATGATGAAAACGCTAGTGCCGGTTAGAGGTGTCAGGATACCAGAGGAATCGCTATCCCATTGTAAATTGTGGCAAAATGTGCGACTGAAAGATGTGTTCTTGTCGCCAAAGAATTGCCCTGTTGCACATTTTGCAAGTGTCACGTTACATATGGTGAAATATGTTGCCAAAATCCATTGGGTTCAATGTAATTCTTAGAATTGTAATATTTTTGACCATTTTTGGACTGATTTCAGAATATCTCAGTGTTTTGGCAAAGCACACTCTATCCTGAAATTTAGGACTTGATTTAACCATGTTTGCATGAGGTAACTGTGAAGCACCAAGGTAGAATGGTCCGAAAAAAAAGTTCAGAATGCAATGTTACCAATATGCGGCATTAGAAAACGCCATTTTGAAAGTAACAGTATTTTCCGTTTGTTTTTTACTTCAGATTTGT
>CM068956.1:157213230-157235600 GCA_035128595.1 Eptatretus atami | reverse complement strand
TCGCTGTCTGGGGTCCTAAGGGGTTTCCTGGGTAACCTCAGTGGGGTCTGAAGCTGACATTTTTTTTGGCCTACTCAACGTTATTTTGACTTGGAACAGGCCACAACGATTTCTTAACGATAAAATTTATTTTTCACTTTCCTTACTCGTATCGAATGCGTGTTCATCATAGCTACGAATCGCTGTATACATCGCTTTTGAAAGTACTATAAGTTTTCATATCTGGAGCTTGGAGCGATTTCATGCATTATATGATACGATTTTCCACGATCTATTCTCACGGACTAATTAAAGTATATCATAGAAATATTATTTGGGTTTTTAGGATTGGATATCGTCCGACGAAATAAGTGTTGAAATCTGTTGTGAAAATCTGATTTAAATTATTTAAAGAAATAACAAGTCTTATACTCAGCCGATATACCTATTTACTTTAAGCAGCAAGGCTACGTTCCCTCCTCCATGCTTTCACAAAGAAAATGTGAAATTTCCAAAGCATTAAACATCTTTTTCTCCTGTTTGAATTGAGTGAACAAAGGTTTCGGAATGTGCCAAAATTAACCAGCTTTATTGAGCTATATGATTCAATGCATTCACTGCTTGACTTTGCGTCCTGTCCCCCAGAGGGACTGCCTATCCACAGCGTCTGCCAGATCTGTATCTATATTTTCCTAGGTTTCGTGAGGTGCTCGGTACAGAATCAAAGCAAATCGAGTGAAAAACGGATGTTTTAAAATAAAGTTATAATGTTTGCACGGACCGCGAACCGTGTGCCACGTGACACGTGCACAGACAAACAGGCAACGTGGCAGATTATCTGCAATGTTTATTTCATGGGCAATTAAACTTTGCGATGTCTCCAGGGTTGTTCTACATTAAACAACTCTTTTGTGGAAAAAGTCATTGTTTGAACAAATTGAAAGGGATCCTATGGTGTGCAGCCACAGCCTGGCCATCCGTTCCTTATCAACTATTTCATTGGAGTGCTTGCTTTTGAGTGCTTAAGCTACATGCCGAGCGCCCTACAGTCGATAGCGGTACAGTTTGTGTCCCGATCATGATGTACAGTCAACAGTTGCTACAAGGTGGAGGCGCATGATTTACAAAGGTTATATTGCAAAGGTTATATGGCTTCTCTGTGAGTTTCAAAGCAAAATATATTTGATAACACCCAATTTCTGAGTCGTTTACCGTGTTAACCTGTCTTCTAAATTGCAGAGCCAAATTATTTTTCCACCCGTCACATGACGATTGGCAGCTGTTTATAAAGATTAATGTTTATGCACATCTAACTGAAATGTCTATTATGCAATGTTGTTTTATAATATTATTTGTTTATTGAAATTACCCCAAACAAGGGTGAAAGCTACTCCAGGTTTTTTGGTTGTATGCAGTTCTGTACTGAAGTCGAAATCAAAGTGACTCCAATCTGCCAATTTCTGAAGAATTGCCATGTGTGTGGTGGCGTGCGTGCGTGCGTGCGTGCGTTCGGTCGTTCAACATAACATTTTCTGTAGTTTTTTTTTTCTCGGTAACATTTTAACATGACGGTAGAAATGGATTTCAGACATTATTTTGGTTTCCATCTTCACTTATTCTATGCAGAAGTATTTTTGATGAGACATTAATGAATCTAATTATGCTCCACCACACGTCGCCCTTCCCTTCTTCCCGCCCTCTCTCTACCCCTCTGGACCTGCATCAACTCCGCCACCCTCTCTTTCTCTACCCCCCCTCTCTCTCCCCTCCCCCCCATCTTAGTACTCCCGTCAGTGATCGATGAGTGTATTTGCTTGTTCTATAGTATATAAATTGACTCCTCCCATGCTCTTCCAGCCAGAGGCTGCACAATAACACCATGAAAGGCTACCCAAGGTAAGCCCTTTGCCTGTTTCAAACCCTTCCCAGAGTTTCCTCCACAGCTATAAAGACATTCACAAATAGTACAGACATGAGAATCCCAGATGCTACACACACCCTCAGCTGCCAGAATGGTTTCATCCACTTGTTGGCGAATCATCAGTGACAGCGTCGACAGAAAATGAATACCAATGAGGTTCTCAACATGTACCACGTGTAAACGTCAAAAGCAGTCAACATAGTGTTACGGTTGTGGAAATTCACAGAACACCATTCAGGGCTCCCAGAGATCAGTTATGTCGATAAGTGTGTGTTCAGATTAGATTTCCCACCGATGTCGAAAGGGATTTATTCGTGTAACCGGCTGTGATCTTTGAGTCAGCCGTTATTCTTTTGCTATCTTATCTTGGACAACCACTACTTCAACACCGCAACCGCTTTCAACAACCACGCCATCCCACCACAGCGCTAACCACACTGCAACAACAAGAATATTCAACAACTCCGCCCCGATATCCATCAGAACGGTAAACAGGATTGACGGTTGGGAAAACAACAACTGAGCCCAGCCGAGCTCTGTTGGAATTTTCCCTCAGAAGGCGAAATAAAAGAATGTCCTGTGATCAGGCCAAAAGGAGCCGAGCCGAACCCCCACTGGAATGTGCCCCCCCCCCCCCCCCCCGCGCGCCGCGAAGGGAGGGCGAAGCGCCGGGGCAATAAAAGGCGGGGCTGAAACGCAAGAAGTCAGTCTGGGTTCGCCGTGAAGTCGGTGGGGTTCGCGTGAAGTCTGGGTTTCGCCGTGTGAAGTCTGGGTTCGCCGTAAAGTCTGGGTTCGCCGTAAGTCTGGGTCGCCTAAAGTCGGGTCCGTAAAGCTGGTTCGCGTAAAGTCTGGGTTCGCCGTGAAGTCTGGGAGCGGATCGAGCTGCAATCGTCTGCAGTCTGGGATTGCAGTCTGGGAGTGCAGTGGAGTCTGTCAGCGAGTGAAAGAGAGTCCCTCTGCTTACTCTCTCTCTCTCTTCTCTTTGGTCGACAGAAGCGCCGGTGGAGCGGAGAGGAGTGCCAGCCGGATCGCCGTTGAAGGCACAGGTGGAGTCAGCGGAGTGCGGCAGGGCCACCGAGGGTCGCCGAACCAAGGCCCGGCGAGTCACCACGAGGGTGACAGGTAACCAGCACGGCTCTTCGGAGCTCTTGCGGTCTCCACAGCTCCGTGAACTATTAAAGACCCACGAGGTCCAGTTCTGCCCTTCCCTTTCCTGGGTTTCTTTTGAATGATGTTGTGGCGCCTTGTCCGTCAAGTAATGAACTGTTAAGTGATTGTGTAATAATAATAGAACGGTTGTAGTCCTTTGTCTTGCTCGTTCCTAAATGGCTTTATTCACTGCATGATTGCATACGTGCTTGATTGCATACGTGTTGAGTGCATACGTGTGTAACAAATAAATGTCCTTGTGAAATGTTGACCTGTTCGTTGCGTCCTTTCCCTTAATTGAGCTGCCGTATTGCATTCGGATATTAGCGGCTTTTAAAATAGCCGATAAAGTAATCGGATCCGGCGGGGCTTGGCGATATACACCGCTCGCAAATCGCAAACGGAGCGAGCTGCTTAAGCGGCTCGTTTCCAAGCAGGTCCCGTCGAGGTGTAAATCCCGGCATTTCTGTCTGCGCGCATAATTAGTAAATCGACAATTTGGCGATCGGACCCTGTCGCGCGCGACAGAATAGTTGGCTGATTTTCGGTGTGATTAAAAACACACCCGTAGCTGGATTTCGGCATTGATCCAAAAGCTGCGACTAGATTTGCCACGTCGGTGGGCACGCGGCTGCGATTAGCTAAAAGCGGTCGCTGCGTACGCCGGAGTGGCGGAAAACGCACAATATAAATAAAAAAATGAAGATCCACCCACATCTCTTACCTTTGAATGGAGGGAATAACCAATCAGCTCTCATCTAATCAATTAAACCCAGGTGGCTAGGATTATATAAATAAATTGACTCCTCCCATGCTCTTCTCGCCAAAGAAGCTGCATAAAGCAACCACGAAAGGCTACCCAAAGTAAGCCCTTTGCTGTTTCAAACCCTTCCTAGAGTTCTTCCATGGAATAAATTTTGAAAGCAAATTGTTACAAAATATAGATACATTGGCTACCCTTGTGTCACCATCTTCAGTGATAAAATTAACAATATTTGAGTGAAACATTTTCTGACAGTTCATTGTGTTGGGTGTAAGGCACTCCATCGAGTTTGCAAGTTGTTTTTTTTAGTGTTTTTTTGTTCGTAAAGTTTAAAATGAAAGGCCCCTTCTGAAGTTTGTTAAGCTTGAACGAAGGCAATTTTATTCGTACGGTTATACAAGGCATATTACAATGTCAGTCATATTATAAATTGTGCGATCTACACCACACGAGGTGTGACAAATGTGATCTAAAGTCATTGAAAGGCAACCATTGTGTTGTGGAAGGTGATAAAACGAAGCAGCAATAAGACCACTCATTTAAACATGTCGCAATATCTTTTTTTTCCACCCAACTTGGGCAAATACATGAGAGAGTGCTAGTTGTTGAGATCCATGACGTTGCTGAGTTGCAACAGCTTGCCCTTCAATTCGTTCTTCTGCTCCATCCAATAGTGCTCCATTTGAACGGTGGCGTTGATCAGCTCACCAGTTTTTGAGTGGATCATCTCGACATGCTCCTTTGTGGTGCTGGGGAAATGCAGTATGAACACATCAGTAAATAACTGGATTGACATTCGAGGTTCTCAGCCTCTCGAGTTATGGCAATGTTAAGGTCCCAAAATTATTTTCATAATTAATGTTGTGGCACTGTGGTAAACAGTCAGGCTGGAATGCTGGTGTTATGTATCATATATAAATGAATGTGTTAATTATCCTTCCACAGCTTGTCCTCACTTGTATTAACATCCCATATGCAGTCGTGGCTAAAAATATTGGCACCCTTGCACGTTTTTCAAATTACTCGGTTTTCTCTAAAAATAAGTTGAAATTTACAAAAGTATTTGGTGTCCACAATTCTTTATTTCACTTAATATTACAGAACCTTTGTTTTTGATTCAGAATTAATATATCCTTTTAAATCAGAAAATAAAAATAAATGGTATGGCCAAAATTATTGACACCCTCGACTTCATATTTGGTAGTGATCCCCCACCTTTGGACACAATTGCTGCAGTCATACTCTTCCTCCAGCAATGAATGAGCTTCCTACACCTCTCCACTGGCAGTTTGGTCCACTCTTCTTGTGCAAACTGCTCCAGTTCTCCCAGATTTGAAGGGTGCCTTCTCTAAGCTGCTGTTTTCAGATCTCCCCACAGGTGTACAATGGGATTTAGATCTGGACTCTGCTGGCCATTTCAGAACAGTCCAGCGTTTTCTCTTGAACCATTCCTGGGTGCTTTTTGAAGTGGTTTAGGGTCATTGTCCTGCTGCAAGACCCATGACCTTCGACGGAGACCCAGCTTTCTGACTTTGGGTTGAATATCGCGCTCCAAAATGCCTTGGTAATCTCCTGATTTCATGATTCCATGCACACATTCAAGGCACCCAGTGCCAGAGGCAGCACAGCAACCCCAAAACTCACTGTTTGACTGTAGGGAAGATGTTCTTTTCTTTTTTTGTGTTCTGTAAACATAGAGATGATGTGCTTTTCCAAAAAGCTCTAATTTGGTCTCATCTGTCTGCAAGCCATTCTCCCAGAAGGATGTTTGCTTGTTCAGGTGTGTTTTGGCAAACTCCAGTCAGGCTTTCTTATGTCTCTCAGCAGTGGGGTTCTCCTGGGTCTCCGACCATGGAATACCCTTTCATTGAGTTGGTAACGGATGGTGCGAGTTGAATCTGTCGTACCTTGTGTCTGAAGGTCAAGTTGAATCGGTTTGGCAGTTGATCGAGGTGCTTTCTCTACCATTCGAACAATCCTTCACTGCAATCTTTGATCAAGTTTTCTCTTGCGGCCGATGGTCCAGGGAGGTTGGCTTCAGCACCATGGGCCTGAAACTTCCTGATAACATTGCGTATGGTGGACACAAGAAGATAAAGGTCTCTGGAGATGGACTTGTGCCTTGAGATTGTCCATGCTTGCTACAATCTTGTGTCTGACCTCCTCAGACAATTCTCTGGTTTTCTTTTCTTTCTCCATGCTCATTACAGTGCACACAGTGCCCACAACAGCAGAATGACTCCTTTTCTCTATTCAAACTTGTTGAATGTGTGATTTTTATATTGCAGGCACCTGCAACTCACCATAATCCATGACCTGGGGGGGTCCCCGTGTGCAAGTGATGTGCCCTAAGTTTTCTTTCATTTCTTAAAACTAGGCACCTAGGCACATCGGAAAAATGAGGGTGGACATTCTGAATCCTGGCACTAACTCCACAATTGACGTTTGAAATTTTGGTCCTGAGCACCAAATCTGAGGCTGTAATTTGGGGTAGGGGAAACATAAAAGCTGATTTCTCCGGCAATATTGAAGATATCACAACAAATTACCAATCAAAATGTTTGTTTTTAATTGCTCTTTCAGATCCAATACAGTAATTTGACAATTTTTGGCTAATTGGGTCACCAGAGGTCAAAAGGTCACGAAAAATGACCTATGCTTAAAATTTGACCTTGGCTACAGAAAAATGCCATTTGAAGCTATGTGGATCAATTTTTTTTGGAATAAATTGGCAGATTCTGATAGCCAAGGGACTCAGCATCAAAATGATATGCATATATTGTGTATTAACCCTTTAGGGACCATGATAATATAAATGGTATGTAACACTATTTTCGATAGTGACAATTTTCATTGATTTTCATAGCCTGTAAATATAGGATGCAGTCAGGTAATACCTGCATGTACATGTACATCAATGAAAAAGGTTATAGGGCTCACACAATGCACTTTTCATTTATTTTCAGATTATCCCTCAGGGCTCGAAATGCAAGGCCAAGGTGTACAATCCAGTGAAACGTTCAAGTTCTGGGACACATTCATCAATTTGGCTTCAAATGTGGAGAACTTGATCAGAAGCGACCGTGAGGCCAATTGGGAGCTACATCTGCAGGCAGTGCAGGCATTGCTACCAATGTGTTGCTGCGTTTGACTCTACCAACTATTTGAGATGGTCCAGCTTGTATCTAGAGGACATGAGAAAACTCCCTGAAAACTACCACAAAGTTCACCAAGCATTCAAAGATGGGGAATTTGCAATGAAGCGATCGGTTGGTAATTTCAAAGCTGTTGGGGCAGACATGGCGCTGGAGCAAACTATCAATAGGTCAAAGAAGAGTAGCTCAGGGATAATTGGTAGCACACAGAAGAAACAGTATGTAGCAATGTGGGACATCATCTATCATGAAATGTTAGGTGTTAGTAATCTCCATCGTGATCTGAGTGGAGTGAGATCAGGCTACTATCAGCAGGATGTCAACTCTTCCTTCAGCAAATCAGAGACTGAATTTGGGGAAAAGAACATCCAAGCTATTCTCACTGTGATTGAGAACAAGGAGAACCCTTTCAGAACTGACGTTCCCTGAACCCAAGCTCCACAACATCATGACCCAGGAAGTTATGACGGACGTGATTCGTGACCAGTTTGCTCCATGTGGAAACAACAGGGACAGAACGCTATGAAAAGTTCCGGCAAGAACGTCTGGTTGAGAAGTCTGTCAGGTTCTTCAAAACCATTCACGAATGAACCTGAAGACTTTTTCAAGCATTCATGAGAAATCGGTGGCAAGGAAAGGTGGCAAGGTTTCCCAAAAAACAAAGCCTGAAGATAAGCTCAAGAATCGAGTGGCGGAAATTTCAAGGGCACGGGGCAGGTCTATGAGAGAGTTAATAGAGTATGATTTGTCAGCTTCTTACTATCTATTTGATGAAGAAGGTCTGATGTCCAAGTCGATCAAGAGTGGATTGATGAATGAACTGGAAAGTAATCTAAAGGATGAAGACCAAAAGGAGCCGAATTTCACCGACCCTCAGTAAGAACAGCCTACATTGTAGATGCCATGGCAAATGTCAGGAAGATCAGTCCAAAAGAACACAACACTCTTGGAGAATACTGCAGTGCCATTCTGGACTATGTTTCCAATTCATCAAAGCATGCCCAGAGAATTGATTTAGTCTTTGATCATATATAGATCTGTCAGTAAAGGACTCTGAAAAAAGAGGCGGGAAGGACACTCAGCCCATTGAATTGAATCTAGTCAGCGAGGATACCCCTTTGCCAGTGGAGATGGATAGATTCTGGCCAAGCAATGAGAAAAAGCACAAGCTTCAACTCTTGCTTGCCCAGCAAGCCATATCAAGGGCAAAGGGAAAACCAACTGATCAGGAGATAGTAGTGAGCGGGTTTTCTGATGAACCTTGCATGTCTTGTTGTTCTGGCTCTTCTGATGAGGTTTCTGAGCTCTGCTTGACATTGAAGAGGCTGACAGTCGCATCATACCTCATGCACTGCATGCTGTAAAGCATGGAGTAGAGAGAATAGTTGTGCTTTCGGCAGACACTGATATCTTCGTCCTCCTTCTGTACTATTGGCAAACTCTCCAAGTCCAAGGTTTACTTGAGTTATGGATGAAAGCCGGTGTCCGTGATTCGACAAGACACATTCCCATTCATTTTCTGGCCTCGCGCATAGGTCTTGATCTTTGCAAGGTGCTTCCTGCAGTTCACACCCTGACAGGATGTGACTACACTAGTAAAGTTGGCACCAAACCTGCAGCAATCAAAGCCAATCCTTTGGTTTTGGAACACTTTGGGATCAGCAGAAATGGGCCACTGAGGAGGATATGGTAAAGGCGGAAAGCTATCTGGTCCAAGTGATGAAAAAGGGGACAACGCTAACCAGTATGGACAGCCTCCGTGACCAGCAATACCATCATAGCAAGGGGCTATCCCTGCACGAGTTGCCCCCTACTAGTCACGCCATTCAGTATCATATCAAAAGGGCATATTATGCCACACATGAGATGACGAATATTCTCAGTCTCAATGAAGACCCACTCAATCCTCTCTCCTATGGCTTTGAGGAAGATGATGAAACGCTAGTGCCGGTTAGAGTGTCAGGCCAATACCAGAGGAATTCGCTATCCATTGTAATTGTGGCAAATTTGCGACTGAAAGATGGTGTTCTTGTCGCCAAAAGAAATTGCCCTGTTGCACATTTTGCAAGTGTCACGTTACATATGGTGAAATATGTTGCAAAAATCCAATTGGGTTCATGTAATTCTTAGATTGTAATATTTTTGACCATTTTTGGACTGATTTCAGAAATATCTCAGTGTTTTGGCAAAGCACACTCTATTCTGAAATTTAGGACTTGATTTACCATGTTTGCATGAGGTAACTGTGAAGTCACTCAAGGTAGAATGGTCCAAAAAAGTTCAGATGCAATGTTACCAATTTGCGGCATTAGAAAACGCATTTTGAAGTAACAGTCATTTTCCGTTTGTTTTTACTGAGATTGTATATGGTTAATTCATAATATATGCATATCATTTTGATGCTGAGTCCCTTGGCTATCAGAATCTGCAATTTATTCCAAAAAAATTGATCCACATAGCTTCAAATGGCATTTTCTGTAGCCAAGGTCAAATTTTAAGCATAGGTCATTTTCGTGACCTTTTGACCTCTGGTGACCCAATTAGCCAAAAATGTCAAATTACTGTATTGGATCTGAAAGAGCAATTAAAAACAAACATTTTGATTGGTAATTTGTTGTGATATCTTCAATATTGCCAGAGAAATCAGCTTTTATGTTTCCCCGACCCCCAAATTACAGCCTCAGATTTGGCGCTCAGGACAAATTTCAAACGTCAATTGTGGAGTTAGTGCCAGGATTCAGAATGTCCACCCTCATTTTTCCGATGTGCCTAGGTGCCTAGTTTGAAGAAATGAAGAGAAACTTAGGGCACATCACTTGCACACGGGGACCCCCCCAGGCAATAGACTCCACAGGTGAGTTCAATTCCAAAGTAAATGAGAATCACCTGCTTGAAAATTAATTTCTCACAACTTTTAAAAGGTGCCAATAATATTGTCTGGGCCATGTTAGGATTTCTGTGTGAAATAAACGAAGATTTTGTAACTTTTTTTTCAACGTTTTGTTTTTTTGTTCCACTGCAAACCAAAGAAATACATTTGTTGATACCAAAATATTTTTTAATTTCAACAATCTTCTGGAAGAAATGGTGCATTATTGAAAAAAAGTGCAAGGGTGCCAATATTTTTGGCCATGACAGTACCACATGTTAATTTTTTTTTTCCCTCCAATTCCTTAACAGCACTACCTTCACTGTATTATCACCACTCATATTGGTAGTCCTTTTCCTCGTGTGTGAGCGAGTGTGGCATGTGTGCAGGAGCAGTTTGCACCCAATTGTGTATGGCGTGAGTCTGTTTGGCCTCCAAGGCAGCCACATCACGAGCGGCATTTGTACTGCGGTAACACGATGCATTTGACAAACGAAACGAAAACTAGATTTGAAAAAGCTGGAGGATAAATATGAGAGGCAGAGCAGTTAAAAGCAGTCAGTGCAGACAAGTCTGTGTTCACAATGTCCATCAAGCACCATGCTCGACTGAGTGTTGGTTCTGCTGAAGCAGTTTCTTGGTTCGGGTTGCAATCGTGGATGGGTCATCACTCGACATGGGATACTCGACTATTGTTCAGGGTGCCGGCGATAACTCGCCTACTCTGCAAGAGACACCATGGTATCTTCGTTGTGCACTAGCAAATGCCAGCAGACGGGACACCCAGTTTAACGTCCATCCATTTGAATAATCGAGATTCGACTATCTTTTTCAGAGTAAGTGACTGAGCTGACCTGATTTTGAGATGTTTCCTTTTAAGTGTTTGGCTTTGTGGCAGAAATGGAAGTTATAGATAATATAATGGTTAACCTAACCTGGATCGCTGCCTAGTTATTTTACTGTGCACCTGAGTTCCTCTCGATTTGCACATGAACCATTACTCACTGGAACTGCTGACAGATCTCGTTGAAGGTGTTCTCAACCATTGCTTGCTGCTCTGAAATGGACCACAAACGAAGGTAATATTGCAGACAAACTTGGCTTTCAAGATTTTTCTATTGTATCTGCACACCACTTATATTAAATAAATAGTTTCTGGAGTGTTTGTGAACTGCTTTCCAACTTGGTTAGCATCATGTTGTAAACTCAGTCGCAACAATGCAACGGCATTTGGTTTAAAAATATATTGATGAGAAAAATTGTACTACATAGTGAAATGATGCAACTGTAAGCAATTTGGTGTGTTTGTGTGTTTTTTCTTTTCCTCTCTCTACACTTACCCTTACCTTTTACTAAAGAATCCAAGAAACCATCTGGGAAATTGAGTGATGCTTGTTCTGTGTTTGATCTCATAAGCTTGTCATCACCTTCCTGCTGACACAACAGCAGATATTGACCCCGTCCCAAAAGCTTCACGAACCGATAATCATTCATTTTATTTTTTTTCTCTGTGGAATCGTGTCAGCTAAGAATGAACAATGAACACACACACACACACACACACACACACACACACACACACACACACACACACACACACACACACATTAAAACTTTGAGATTGATGGAAGATAGGTTTGTTAGCTGAACTCTCAAGCAAGGGGCCTTCAATTTATGAGAAGAATTTCATAATTGAATTATGAAATTCAATTTTCATTCCGGTTCTGGGTTTGGAGCGTTGGCAGGTCTCCTTGGGGGCTCCCGCTGACGATCTCAAAAGTTAAGTTTCCGTCGTTATCTGTCCCGTTTTAACTGTTTATTTTCCCACCTTACATGTTACTGTGTGTTCCCAGTTCGGTTTTGTTTAAAAAATCGTGCTATTTTGTGAGATTTCGTTGAACTTGTCTTACTGGGTGCTTGAGGCTATCCTTGAGGCTTGAGGCCTACCCTTTGTTCCCCTCGGTGTACGATCGTGTTTATTTGTTTTTTCTCCCCATTATCTTCAATTTTATCTTTCCCACTTTCTTAACGTCCCCCATCCCTCCCATCTAATCACTCTATTCTTTATCTTAAAAAAAAAAAAAAAAAAAAAAAAACAACTTGCAACCTTTCTCCCATTCTTCTTTCTTCTTCCTCAATTTTTTCTACAACACTTCCATGACCTAATCGTTTGAAAATTCTCTCAAACATTAATAATAAAAACAAACGATCCTTATAATGCTTCATCTTCCTCTTTCACACGTGTGGTACTCTTTCCTGTATCAGAATGCACTACTCTTCTGCTATTTAAACAGACTGCTCTCAATTCGACCTTTCCTTCATACCTTGCCTAAAAAATCCAACTGTTACAGCGTTTCTTCTCTCATTCTCTGAATTTGCCTTTATTGCATCCCTCAAGAAATGTGTTTAATCGCATAACTGACCTAAAACTTTTAAAAACCCCAGTTTTGCTATGAATGTTCGCTTTCCATCAAACCATTCTTTTTTCCAACTTCAGTGCCAATCACTCCTCTCACCCCTCACTCTCAAAGCAACCATAACCCACTCTCTCTCTTCAAAACTCCCCCCTTACCTTTCTCCCACCATTCATACCATCCCAAAGTTCCCCCCCTCCCATCCACAAGCTGCCTCCTTCCACTGCCCTCTCACCTCCATCTATTCACTCCACCTCCTCAAATCCTCAACTGCCTTCTTCCCCCTCTCTTGTCCCCCCTCTCCCCCAGCACCACGAGCCTTTTCTCCTCCTCATTCGGCCCCCTCCCCTAGCTATTCTGAAATCCCCCACACTCTTTCAACAACACTCCTTACCTCCCCCCCCCTCCCTCCCCCACCCCCTGCACCCAAAGCCTCCTCCCTTACCTCTTCATTAAAAGTATGGACCTCAAATATCCGGGGCCTTCGCTCAAACCTTCAATCTTTCCATACAGGTTGCCACTGCAAACCAGACATAATCTGCCTAACAGAAACTTTCCTCCCCCAAGACGTGTCTGACTCCCAAGTATCTCTCCCTGGTTACTCCCTCCTCCGTGTACAGACCTGAGCCTCGCCCTGGTGGAGGAGTTGCTCTCTTCATCAAAGACTCTATTCCTCACTCTCCATGCACTCCCTCACTCCCCACACCCCAAGAATACCTCGGGCTATGGCTTCCCCTCCACTCCCACCTCATGTTTATATGGTACTGTACCGTCCACCTAACAGTGATGACTCCATCACACCTCACTATCTGAAAACATGGACCAACTTCTATCTTTTCTCACCAAACTCTCTCTTCCTCATATGTGGCGACTTCAATTGTCATCATGCCAGTTGGCTAGGTGTGGGTACCTCTCTCACCTGTCATGGCACCTCAGCAAAAGCTCTGCGACTCATTGGGACTGACTCAATCGGTCAACTTCCCTACCCGGATCTCAACCAATGGTACTCAATCTCTTCTGGATCTGATTTGACAAATTTCCCTGACAATATCTGCTGCTCTTCCTCCGCTCCAATTGGTTCTTCTGACCACGTCTCTTGTCAAAGTGGACATCTCTCTGGCTATTATCAGAGAACCACCTCACCGCCGTCGAGTCTGGATTTCACTCAAGCGACTGGCAGGGTCTCCAAGCAGCCCTCAAACTTAGACTGGTCTCCTATCGCTACTTTCTCCAACATCAACTCATCCTGGGAATTCTTTCAAAGAAACTTGCTCTCCCTCATGCACAGATTTATCCCCTCTCGTCTTCAGTTGTCCTACCCTTCCTCCCCCCTTGGTTCACTGAAGCTTTGGTGAGGCAGTTGTCCTGAAACAACTTGCCTTTGCCTCATGGAAAGCAAACCCAACTGAGGGCAATCTCAGTTCCTTCCATAAAGCTAGAACAAGTGTTATCTACCCTCAGGAGAGCCAGAAACAAACATCTTTCTCATCTCAAGTCTGAACTCACAAACCTCTCTCCCTCCTCAAAATCCTGGTGCATCTAATCAAATCTGTTTCTGGTGTATGTTCCCCCTCCATCCCCTCCCTTACCTCAAATGGCAGCACTGCTGATACCGCACGTGAAAAGCTGAATGCCTAAACTCGGTGTTTGCAGCTAAATCTTGTGTCCAAAACCCATCACTTTCTCACCCACCTTACCCAGTCGCACCCAACTGTCCCTGGACTCTGTGTCCTTTCTCCTGACAAGGTGGAGAGTTTTGCTGTCAAACCTCGACTCAGATTCTGCAACCGGTCCAGACGGCATCAGCCCCGTGTCCTCAAAGCCTGCTCTTCTGCTCTTGCTCACCCTCTCTCTGTTCTATTCACCCTCTCATTTGCTCAAGGCATCTGCCATCTGCTTGGAAATCAGCAAACATCACTGCCCTGCACAAAAAAGTGCAAAAACAGATCCCTGCAACTACAGACAATCAGCCTTCTCCCAATCATCAGCAAGGTTATGGAATCCATCATCACTTCAGACATCAAATCCTTCCTCTTCTCCAATGGCTTGATTTCTGATCATCAATTTGGTTTCAACCAGGTCACTCTTCCCTAGATATGCTGCTTCTGCTCTCCCAACAATGGATGGAAGCCCTCAATGCCAGACAGGAAATCAGAGCCGTATCGCTGGACACATCAGTGCTTTTTGACAGTCTGGCACCCTGCCCTGCTCACCAAACTCTCTTCCTATGGTATCCAAGGCCATCTCCACTCGTGGCTCGCAGACTTCCTCTCCTGTCGCAGTCACCCGTGTGCCTTAAATGGAGTTCTTTCATCCCCCTTCCTGTCCAGGCTGGAGTTCCTAAGGTAGCGTTCTGGCCCTGTTCTTTTTCTGGTTTTCATCAATGATCTCTCCGACTCTCTGGAAATCCTCTATATCTCTTTGCTGATGACTCCACCCTCTGCCGTACCATCGGTCATCCCTCAGACCGGCAAGCAGCAGCTTCTTCGCTCACTGCGATCTGTATAAAATCACAAACTGTCCAACACGTGGAACATGTCTTTCAATCCGGACAAATTTCACACTCTCACTATGTCCTTCGAAAGGACCGTTTAGAAAACCCCCCCCATCCACTTTCTCAACAATCCTCTGAAGAAGTCCTTTCTTTCAAGCTTCTGGTCTCACTATCTGCCATGACCTTTCCTGGGAAAGCCACATTTCAAACCTCGCCTCCAAAGCCAGTCGCCGACTGGGAATCCTCCGTCGCGCAAAGTCCTTCCTCGGCCCACCTGAGCTCCTGACCACTTACAAGCTTTTGTCCGCAGCGTGATGGAGTACTGCTCTCCCCTCTGGCTGGTGCTCCTGCCTCCCACCTTTCTCGGCTTCAGCTGTAGAAACCAAGGCATTTCGGATCATTGGCATCTCCCGCAATGAGGCTGAGTCTTTGGGCCTCTCACTCAATCACCGCAGGATTGGTCGGTGGTCTTTTTGTCTTCTACCGTCTCCTCTCCAGCCTCGCCCTCCCTGCTCTCTCTGCGATTTGTCCCCACCACATTCTTGCAGGGCGCTCAAGGTCCGCCAACAACCCCTTCTGGTAAAACTACCAAAATCACGAATCACTGCTCACCTTCACCTTTCATTCCTCTTTTTTCCGCCTTTGGAATAAACTCTCTCACTCTATTCATTCCATTCTTCCCTCCAGGCCTTCAAAACAGCTGTTTACCACACTCTTATCATCCCCATCCAAATCCTCGATCTTTTCTACCCCGTTAATCCACCCAAGCCACCTCCTTCAAATTCTCTGCTTTCCTTCCTGAAAGTCCCTGTAATGTCCATCTTCTATTCCCCATGTTCCCCGTCCCATCCTCTCCCTTCCACAGACTCCTAATGTCTCTGTTCCACACTGTTTTGTCCTTCCACTCCCTCCCTCCTGTCTCATGCCCCCTTGAGTGCGTTGTGTGTTAGCTCTCATACGAGCCTCGACAAGGTATACAAAAAAAAAGGGGCTGATTATTTGGGGGGGGGGGGCAGTGGATGGAATGTGTCGAGCTATGGATCTGATGCGCGGTACCTGAAATTGTTACAAGTTGGCTTCCATGATATGAAGTGTGATTGATGGGGTTTTACCTTTTCTTTCTGATCCCAAGCTGTTTGACCACAGCCATGTGATTCAATTTCGATTAGATCATTAGAGTTACCTCCATGTGTATCACACGTGTTATGCAGGTTTGTTTGTGCACACTTATTTGGCACTCTGTTGTGTTGGTCTTATTTGATACAGTTTGAACACTTGTGGAATACGTTTGGGAAGGTTGCTGTTTTCTATTCTTTATTTTCATTAAACTTTTCAAACGATTAAGGAACTACTTTTGAACTGTGAAATGAACTAAGGATTCACATTTTAGAAATTAATTGGTCATGTGTGTGTAAACCATGCTGTTGAGGAAATTATCGAGTGATCCTGGTAATTCACAAATAAATCACGTCGCCTACAGATTCTGTGTGCACGTCTGCACAAGATCGATGTTAATACCCTCCATAAATTGGTCACCCATGTGGTCCATCTGTTTTAGGAATGGCTTTGCGTTGTTGAACACCAAATTAGTTTATTTTTGGCTCAGACAATCGGGATGGTTCGAGAGGATGACTCAGACTGGTTGCTTCCCACTACAATGTTAATCGCAGTGTCATTTCTGGGACATTCACAAAGTACTGCCAAGACTGGACAGTCCGTGTGGAAAGACCTTGTCCAGGTCACCCAAGAGTTGTATCTCGTTAGGATCATTATATTGTCATTCTTTTCAGAAGGAACCACATTTCCGATCCATTCATAATAACCTGAAAAGGGCAATTCACTAACGGAGCCACATTTTGGGGCGGAATGGTTAGCGGGTCTGCTCCAAGTCTGGGAGGTCGGTGGTTTGAACCCCAGCCAAGTCTTACCAAAGACTTTAAAATGATAAGTGCTGTTTCCTTGCTTGATGCTCAGCATTTGAAAGGAATAGAATGTGGATAAATGAATATAGGTTGGCAACCATTGTGCAGGCTTGATGGGCCGAACAGCCTTCTCTTGCAGTGAAGCATTGAAGTTCCTTCTCAGATAATTGGTATTTACTTCAATTAATATAGTTTGTACAGGCCTCATGCCAGTGGTATGAGGAGCGGAAGACCAGTTAAATGATGCATGTGTGAGATGGAGTCTGAAAACGAGGTGGGAAGCAATTTGCTAATTGGGCTACTCAGGCACCATGACCGGTTTCGTGGTGGAGTGAGGGCGGCGGGACGTGGGGGAAGAGTCTCTGATGGGCTGAGCTGGCACAAGACCTATTAATGACAGGAAGCCTAATCACCATGATCTGTATCCTGATTGTATGTGCTGGCCTGAGGTTCATGGCAGGAAGCCTGATCACCATGATCTGTACCCTGATTGTAAGTGCTGGCAGGAAGCCCATAATGCCATGATCTATACCCTCATGGTAAGAGCTGGCATTCAAGTTGACTGAAGAACCGATCTTTTCATCATTCAACATGACTGAAGAACGAACACCCAAAACGTCAGCTTCACTTTTCCCCACAGAGGTTGGCACACATTCAACACATGGCCAAAAGTATGTGGACACCTGTTCATCTAACATCACATTCTAAAATCATGGGCATTCATATGGTGTTTGTCCCTTCCTTTGCTGCTATAACAGCCTCCACTCTTCAGGGAAGGCTTTCCACGAGACTCTATGTTGGAACATTGCTGTGGGGATTTGCTTCCATTCAGCCACGAGCATTCGTGAGGTCGGGCGATGTTAGGCGATTAGGTCTGGCTCACAGTCGGCGTTCCAATTCATCCCAAAGGTGTTCGATGGGGTTGAGGTCAGGGATCTCTGCAGGCCAGTCAAGTTTTTCCACACCGATCTCAACAAACCATTTCTGTATGGACCTCGCTTTGTGCACGGGGGCATTGTCATGCTGAAACAGGAAAGGGCCTTCCCCAAACTGTTGCCACAAAGTTGGAAGCACAGAATCGTCTAGAATGTCATTATATGCTGTTGTGTTAAGACTTCCCTTCACTGGAACTAAGGGACTTAGCCTGAAACATGAAAAACAGCCCCAGACCATTATTCATCCTCCAACAAACTTTGCAGTTGGCACTATGCATTCGGGCAGGTGGCGTTCTCCTGGCATACCATCCTGGTTCTCCTGGTTCTCCCCTCATACATCCGTCAAACCCAGATTCGTCCGTTGGACTTCCAGATGGTGAAGCGTGATTCATCACTCCAGAGAACGAGTTTCCACTGCTCCAGAGGCCAATGGCGGTGAGCTTTACTCCACTCCAGCCGATGCTTGGCATTGCACATGGTGATCTTAGGCTTGTGTGCGGCTGCTCGGCTGTGGAAACCCATTTCATGAAGCTCTCGACGAACAGTGCTTGTGCTGTCATTGCTTCCAGAGTCAGTTTGGAACTCGGTCGTGAATGTTGCAACCGATGACAGACGATTTTTCCGTGATATGTGCTTAAGTACTCGGCTGTCCCGTTCTATGAGCTATGTGTGGCCTACTACTTTGTGGTTGAGCTGTTGTTGCTCCTAGAACAGAAGACCTCAAAACAGCTGTCAGGGGCTGCTTTTATGACCTCCAACCCTCAACATGAAAGATGTCCAGAAGAACATGGAGAAAAATTCAAATTTGTGCAGAGAATGGAGGGAAGCACACAGATAAATTCTAACTGCGTGCACAGGGACTTTGTGGCCACTCAGTACATTGCCACTGTCACATGGATGACAAAGCATTGAAACTGTGCATGATACCATTTACAAAACGATCTGACATGAAATGGCAGTGTATTTGCCAATGTCTCAATTTCTTACTGTTTGAATGAATTTGCATCCTGACTGCATCTATCAATTACGTACTATTGGAAAGTACCTTTTTAAACCTTTCGATCCTTTAGTCTGCTGACATCACTTAAACCTTTGAAGACCCTTTGGATCCCATTAGACATTTACATCCTGTAGACCCCTCTATACCTTTAGACCCTTTAATACCCACAAAACCACCATGACCCTGAAGACCTTTAAGACCCCCTATATCCCAATATGCTTAACACCCCTCAGGTCCCCCAAGCCCTTTAACATCCCCAAAATCAATAAGACCCCCTAAGACCTTTAAGTATACTTTACGTACACAAAATTGCATGAGGACGCACCAACTCAGTATTAATCAGGGCATTTTAACCTTTACACTTACATTGCCGATATCACATTGACGACAAAATGTTGAAGCTGTGCATGATTCCATTGACAAAACGATCTGACATGAAATGGCAATGTATTTGCCAATTTAAATCGCCAACGATAGTTCTTCTGAGTGGACCATTATTGCCGATACGGAAAACATGTACCACGTGTCATGGTCCACATCATCATTTTACGTTAGATTCCCGTTTTTAAAAATACACACTTCAAAAAATTGCTCATTTGAGGTGAGACATCTACGCACCCATTGGAGACTGGTGCCCTGCTACTCTCAACTTAATCTTGACTTCAAATGACGTCATGTTTGTTTATAGTGTGTACATATTTTCAATGAGCTAATCCCTCTTCAACCACGATATGAACTTCTGTTCCTGGATTTGTATAAAGAGTACACAATTGAGTTCCTAATAATGCTGTCATTGGAAATCAAAACTTTGTTTTGGCCAAAGTTTTAATACTCAGTGTGGTTTCAATCACGGATGCGTTATTTGCAATGAAAAAGATTGGCGAAGAGAGAAGGTGAAAAGGTCCATGTTTTTGCAGTCATGCTTTGTAGACATTTCCCAAATAAAAACTAGAGGAGGGCACGTGATGGAGCGCATACCTCCACCGCGTAATGCCTGATTCACGAGAACATATCGGGCCCAATACACTTTTGAAATATTATGCTATACCGCACTATATTGTTTTTGAGCCCTGTCTCTCAATGGTGACGAATCACTTTAAAAATTAAATAATTCTCGTATCCAGATCCAGATTTTCAAGATTGAATCAATTCTTCCTTGTCACACACCCAACCTGTCCACCAAGTTTCATCCGAATCTGTCTACAACTTTTTGAGATATCGTGCTTTCTATCTGTTTAGCCCGATCTCTCTGGTGAAGAATCACTTTAAAATTCTAGTCGTCGGATCCGGATCTTTACCAAAATATCATCAGTTGGTGCTTGTCGCACACCGAACCTGTCCACAAAATTTTATCCGTATCCATCCACAACTTTTTGAGATATCCTGTACACAAACAGACACAAAGGGGTGAAAACATAACCTCCTTCACCTTGGATGGCGGAGGTAATAATAACTAGAAAGCATCTCAGAGTACAAAGCCCGGCCGCATCTGCTTTGTACTCGACCTAAACAACAGCTCAAACGAGAACCACACTCGTACAATATATATTCTCCCCTCACGTTCATTCTGAACAAAAATACCATCATTAACTGAACACGCTACTATTATGGCCCATATCCCCATCATCATCCATTCCTCCCCCCCCAATACGTCACATAGTTTCTTGGGATGGGTTATGAAGGTCATAAATTTAATTCTTCACCCTCATCGGGTCAAAGATCGGATTATGAGAAGTTAAGTTTCAGATTTTTTTGGATAAAGATTTCAATTCAACCAATTATGGCTGGAATACCGCTTCACCGATGATGTCATCATTATCACCCTATAATACCCCCATGGGGAGTCGACTTATGCCAAGTTTCAATTTTTTTCGTTGAGGGGTTTCAGAGAAAATGGCCCATTTTTTTTCTTTTAAATCAATATGGCTGCCATATCATGTGACTTATGATGTCAGAGTTAGCATTAAAATATTCTCCATGGGGAGTCCTTCCTATTTTTAAAGTTTTGCATCGATCGGACAAGCGGGTGCAGAGAAAGACAAGCCGGGAGGCGACGATGGTTCGCGGGCATTATTGAGGAAGCCCTACCGTAAAAATTGACCAAATCAAATCGCGTTTTTTATCCCGCCGCGTGGCGGAAGGGGGATATTGTTGTCACCCGGGTCGTCGTCCGTCGTCCGGCTGGGCGTCAACATTTATAGCTGTGAGTGCGATAACTCATAAACTGTTCGCCATATTCGATTTGAAATTTGGGTCACACATGTACGACCTGAAAGGAAGAACCCTATGGATTTGGGTGTGGCCGGATCCAAGATGGCCGACTGGGGCGGCCATCTTGAAAAAAATGTTTAATGGGGGGGATTCCCCATCTCTGATGGGTATATTTTTTATATGTTGTACTTATGGACATTAGCACAGCTTCGAGGAAATGAAATTGCGAAAAAAAAATCAAGAAAAAAAACAATACCGGGAGAGACGATCGTTCGGGCATTATTGACAATGCAACGATAGGTACAATTGAGTGAGTGGAAGCTTTGAGGAAACCTACCGTAAAAAACCTATCTCTTCCATCAAAATTGACCAAATCAAATCGGATTTTTAGCTCGCCTGTTCGAAGAACAGAGAGCTATAGCGATCCCGGCGTGAGGTGAAAATGTTAAAGTTTTTGTGCAAGTTTATTCCTTTCTAATATTTTTATCGACCACACTATTATTTTACTGCTTACAATATACAAATACATATATTGCTTTAAATAATTTGGATCAGACTTCACTGCAATGCTTATAAAAAATAATTATTAGACTGTCTTTTAAAAATGAAAAACGATAAATGTATAACGGCGAGCATTGGGTGGCTTTGACACCACTTTGGTTTTATATGTTGTACTTATGGACATTAGCCAGCTTCTAAGAAATGAATTGCGAGAAAAAAATCGAGAAAAAATATAAATAATAAAAGTTCAAGTGGGCGTGGCTCCGCCCACAAGGGCATGGGACGCCCTCATACAAAAAGACACAAATGATATCTGATATCTACACATGATATCTAGCTTGTGTCCAAGTTTCATCAAGATGCATCAACGTCACGGAGCTATGCTCTGGAGAGTCACAAACAGAACACAGAAACATATACACACAGACACAACGAAAATAGTGGTCACTGCGTGCCCCCGCGAACAATTTAAAGAAAAAAATATATCGATGTGGACACACGGACGACACACACACACACACACACACACACACACAAACACACGTCTAGGACGGACACATGCACGCGCACCACACACTTGCAAAAACCTGTCTTCCCGCTGATATCGTTGCTCATCCCACACACCGTTTCATTCCATTTCCTTTTATCTTTAACTTGAGCTGCTTGAGCACCATCTCCATCTCCCTCCTGGCATTTGCTGTGTGTGAGGGGGGAAAGAGCATGAGGTATGTGGCTAATGTGGGGTTTCTAATATGTCATTCATGTGAAGTTATAACCGCCATAACCTGTGGTAAACTGCAAGTAAAATTAACGTCTGAGGTAAAATAACAACCTCACAGAGAGAGATCACCTGAGGTATAAATAACAACCTACCGTAGGTAAAATGCACCTAAAATACCCCAACCCTGAGGTAAATGACAACCCAACCTGAAGGTAAATGACAACCCCACCTGAGGTAAAATGACAACCCACCTGAGGTAAAATGACAACCGAGAAATGACCATGAGGTAAAATGACAACCCCACCTGAGGTTAATAATGAAACTCCCACCTGAGGT
>CM068956.1:157167687-157178255 GCA_035128595.1 Eptatretus atami | reverse complement strand
GGGGGGGGGGTTCCCCCCCCAAAATAGGTATTTGCGATAACATTGGTTCATTGGTACAGTTTGCTGATTCCATCCAATGTTGACTTCCTCCTCAGTATCATTATTCTACCTGTTGAGCGCCCAGGGGTATTGCCCCTAATTTTTTTTAAAGTTATTCTTCACCATTGAGAGATGGTACCAAAAAGGATATATAGCATGATATTTCAAAAAGTTTGTGGATGGATTATGACAACTTGGTGGATGATTTGGGCAGGTGACAAGAACAAGTCTATTAGATTTGGTTCAGATGAGTGGGATACAAAATGTAAGCCGTTCAGCCCGGTGGAGGTATGCGTTCGACCGAGTGCTGTTACAGTTGGTTTGTTCTCAAAGGGTGTGTATATGACCCCCAGCATATCAATGTGACTAAATTTGATTAATGATGTTGTTGGTACGAAGCCTTGACAAATCGTTATATGGCAAAACTGCCTTTTCCCTAAATATGTACGCAACTCAGAAATATGCTCTCACGAATAGCGTTTCTCAGATTGATGAACGATTAGTCAAGATACAGAAACCAAAATACCAGTTTCACTGGAGAGGACTATAGATTTGCTCTCTCTATGTCCGTCCCACCTGTGGTTTCTCAGACTTTTTTTTTTTCCCCACCATACTCTTTAACATTTTCAATTGAAACTTGGTCCATTGCTTTATTTTAAGTTACAGAACAAGTTTGAGTCTCAGGGCATTTCGTCCATTTTTCAGAGTTATACCCTTTTTTTTTTTAGACTTCGAAAATATCACACCGCTCGGGGACATGTACATATTGCAAAGCAATTCTCGCTCTTGTTATTCCAGCATCACACCATCATGGGGTGTAAACTTGAATAGTGTATCAATAAGTTGCAAATAAATCATACTCTTGTTTGATTTAGTGATTCATTTTCCAACAAGCTCCATTGCATGTTGATACTGTGTGGGAAGCGGATCCATGCCGTGATTCCGGCCGTGGTTGAGGTTTGATGCATGATGGCTCCATTGTTGAACATTATTTTGGTGTCAAATGATAGCTTATGATTTGTGGCATAAATTGTTATTTCACAATTTGTGATTGGGAGCACAAAAAAAACAAAAAAACGTTAAAAAAAAAAAATTATTCTTCTAACGTTGATACGGATGATTTGGGTACGGTCACTTGGAGTTCCGTTATTCATAAACTGATAATCATACAAACGATTTGAGCATATGCAATGAAGGAGACTGAAATCTGCTTCCATTTGGTACACAACTTACAGTTTTGGGACTAGTTTGAGGCAAACTGAGGCAAAATATTCTGATTCTCAAATAGCACTTGACGTGAACTCGCCAAAACCCACTTCTAGGGTACCTACACATGTGGTCATTAAAAGTAGTGCATCCCAATATTTCCAATGTTAACATATAAATTCATGCACAGGACATCCTCAGACTCCAGAAAAACAGTCTCTTTTTGGGATGTGGGAGGGGGTGCACAGTGGACCCCAGTCGCCTCCATATGTGTTTGCAACGAGGAGCCGTTTATCTCACAGAGCATGTTCTTGGAAACTGGTGAAGCCAATGATACGATGATGTTTGAAACCGAAGTAGGAGGACTCCTGAAGTGACGTGGAAAACAAACTTTAGAGTGCTTGACGAGTGGGTTTGTGGAGTCTGTTCCAGTGAGTGCAGATGATGAGAAGGCACCGCACAGACTGTCCAATTGAGACTTGGCCTAAGTGTGCACCTGACCCTCTGAGAATAAAAAAAAAATTAGAATTAAAAAATATTCTAGCGTTGTGTAAATGCCCAATTTGTACAGGCTTAAGTTGAGTTGTAGATTTGGCTACGTGCTTGTGTGCCCTCAGGGTTGCTCTGAAGGAACAGTTCCTTACTGGGTTCCTCCGCTTGGACAAAGATGTTCAGGAGATGGTCGAGACCATTGGGCAGAAACAGAAGCATTTGAATGAAATGGAGACTGACAACTCTTCGGAACATCAGTGAGTAAAATATGTTTTATTTCCTTTGTAATTTGTATGGATATCAATGATATGTGATATACTTGTGGGCTATGTTTGCAAGCTACTTTAACCATTGAGTTTGTCCTGATGATCTACTAGCAGAAGCCTGTGGCAAAAAAATACCAATATCGAAAAAAGGAAGCCTTTTATTCTTGTGCTGGTTGAAAGAGCCCAAAGATGTATATTTTTTAACAGTATATGAATTTTTTTTTGGGAGCGATCAAAGCAGCGGTCTGTTGCCTATACACCGCCTGAGTTTATTTATTTCTTTAGTTTTGTCCGATTGAAAAAATTCTAATTTTTCTGGAGGTTTGGATCAATTGAAAGCAATTTTTACTCGTAGTACTGCAGTTAATTGACAAAATGGTGCCGTTGATGATGAAAGCTTGCCACTTGGCACGATGTTGCGACATACCCTAGGAAATATTGTTGGCTGTAGGGGAATTGCACATTTGTCCGATGACAGCCATGGTGGTCATTTTGAAAAATGGCCATTATCGGCTGTAATTTTTTTACTTATCTGCTATACGGTGACGACTTTGTGGAGTTGGGAATTTAATTTGTGTGTTGTATCTGCTGTTCTTTGAGCTGGCATTCAACTGAAGAGCTGTGGCTGACATGTGTGACAGAATAAATACATTATAGACGTCTTGTAGCAATCGTGTAGCAATTGGTAGTCTGAAAGAGCTGCTACACGTTTTACAACGGTAAGATGGCGCATGCCTCTCCCTATACTTGTGTAGTCATTCATGCCCACATTGTCCACTACACTGGCAGAGAGTGGTGCACTTGAGTGCAGCCGAAGACACTTGCAGTGTCCTCCACAGCCTTTCTTACAGCCACATCAAAGGCGTTCTCAACATGTATCCGTGGCCTCGAGCGAGGTTGTCCACCTTGGTTCCTAGGTGCCTGTGTTACTTTGTTGCCATCCCCATTCATTTGGTGATGGGAGTTCTGTTGCACAAACTTGCATCTGACCCCAGCAATGCGCAGCCTGGTACACTGCCCTTCTTACGTGCTGAAGGGCTGCCTTTGTCAGAGGTATTTGATCGATTTCTCTCCCCTTCTGTGTGAAAAGTACTTTCTGTGCCTTATTGGCATGGTCGAGACTGCTAGTGCGGTCATACAGCAGTACATCCAAGTGTTCGAGTGTTTCAAACCAGTCATCTGTGGAGTCCGGTGTTGTTGTTAAGGTGCAGAAAGCTGGTGTGACTTCATCTACTGCCTTCCAGGTATCCCAGCAGGTTTTCTTGCCCCGACCATCAAGTGAAGACACCATGTCACAGCCAGTAAAGGCATGGAACATGTGCAAGGGAAGGCATCTGTCATGACCTCGAGCATGAGACATTTCATGGGAAGCCAGGTATTGAAAATTCTTTCGTGCCAAAGGCAATCCATAGCTCAGAAATGTTGCTCAGAAATAGTGCATGGGGCTAGACTGGTGACTCTCTGGGCTGTTTCGAGAGGGCATCTTGATGGTGTGTGCTGATGATCTGGCACTCAGTTTCGAACATAGTTGCTTGGTTAGCAAGGAAGGAAAACAGTTCTGTCTTGTTTTCTTCGAGTTTTCAGAATCCCTGCAAATTTCCCGGAAATCCACTCAATGGCTCCACACGTCTCTGTATGCTCCCCCCCTCTTGCTTCGAGTGTCTGACTTCAAACTGTTTAGGACATCAACTCTCATAGCCTGTTGTAGCTGTGATGGGAGGAAGATCTGACTTGCATACTCGGAGAAATTCTTGGTAGCCCCAGGTCTTAGCGTGTTGACTTACAGCTGCACCATTAAGCATGATTACCTCTAAAGCAGGCCTGTTGACACTGTCACCTGAAGCAACATGATCCTCCAGGCAGTCCACAAGGTCCGACTTTGTGCGAAGTCTTAGCTTCCCCATGTGTGAGTGATTGTGGACAGGCTTGATTCCAGGTCACCATCCCATATCTGACAAGCAACATAAAGCCTGGAGAAAAGGTAGCAGGCATTCTTCAGGGAAGGCAGTTGCTAGTGTGCTCTGGATTTCTCTCAAGCTGGAGGTCAGATGAAGAGGGGTAGGTTATTTCTCTTGATAGGTTCTTCGATGTACTGTCTGTGACACAAGCCGTTCCTTCACGAATATGTCACACTGGTCCTGTCCCAGCTTCTGAAGTATGCACACGGTATCAATAACAGCCTGGTCTGCAATTTCCCGGCTGTCCAGTTTGAGTAGGTTAATGCTGCTGTAGCTAAAGCGATTGCTCTTCTTTGCCATCTGTCAGTGACTTGACATCTCTGAGAATTGCCTTCTGGGTGTGTTTGGTCTGTTCATGGTGTCCAAGATTTGCTGTCTTCTGACTGGTCTCCATAGATGCCTCAAACTCTCCGATTAGTCGAGCTATCTCTCCTCCACGTACTCTCCAGTGCTTAAGAGCATACAAGGTTTCACAGTAGTGTTATTCTGTTCTTGGGCCTGATCTATGGCAATATCAGAGAATGGGCATATTGTCTTCTTCACTGTGAACCTCTCTGCCAGAAATTCAGCATACACATCAGGATGGTGGTATTTAAGTGTCACCAAGTCTCGCAAATGGACCGGAATCTACCTGGCATAGTTTGTGTGGTTCAAGGCAAAGAACCATGGGACAATCTTGGCCAGGGCATCGAGAATGTACAAAAGGAAGTCTGCCTTTCAGATTGCTCAGACAAAGATCATCACCTTTAATTCCAGCTGTAGAACCATGGACCAAAGCTGGAACTGGGGACTTGCTTCAGCTCTGTGACTGCACCAGTCTTCGACTGACATCAGATTCTCGTCTTCTTCCAGCCTTCTTCCATGTCATATGGGCCGCTTTTAGGAAGGAGTCCGCCGTTCCTGATGAGGCAACTCCAGCCTGTACAATGACATCTGTCCACCCACTGCCATCAAGATTGCCTACCACCTTGAGGGTTGCCATCTCAAGATGAAGACTTCCGAAGAGCACAATGAAGTTATCTTCGCCCTGTCCACCGGATTCGTTTTGCAATGGTGTACAGAGGCTGATCCAGCGTGATTATGGGTTCTTGATTAGGATTCATGATGTCAACTGCCATCTTCACTCCATCCATCAAGTGACGAATCATAGCTCGTGAACGGGCTGGATCCTTGAAGAGGGGGTAGCAGAGAAGTGATGGCCACATTGCTTTCAGGTGCGGCACTCACTGGATGGTGATTTTAGTCAGGTCAGGCCAGATTAGATCTGTGACTTGCTACTGGTATCATGTAAACCTGTACTAATCTGTTCCGTGGTCGGGTTGTCGGCGACTAAACCGTCTCCCCCACCAGGTTTTTTGGTGAGGAGGGTGTTTGGATATGAACCCAGCAGGATTAAAAACAAAACCTGCCAAAGGGCGGAGGAGCTCCTTGTGAGCCAACGGCCATCCATATCTAGTACCCAACTGTGTCTGCGGACATCCTCCTGCATTTGGGTTACTTCTTATTCAGAGGTTGGTGGCAGGATTTGCACTCCGGCCACCGTAAAACCCTTCATTCCGCAAAACAACAAAAACGCAAAGAAATCTGAAAACCCACTCCGTGGGAGTACCTCCTGTGCAGCTTCCCTTCTCAGGGCAGCTCATCGGATGACTTGATGGGGCAAAGCCTTCGGGCCCCCAATCTTTGATGATAGGAGGGAAACCACGGGTAACATTCCCGGGTCAGATTGCGGGAGAGTGTGTCGGAGTGTGCTGAGGTGTCGTCCACCAGACGGCGGTCTCCTTGGGTTAACCTGAGGTGGTCCCTTCGGGTGGGTGCCTGCAATGTCCTATCCCAAAGAGAGGATGATCACCTGTCTCTGTTATCATCTGAGCTCATGCCTTTGGACATCAGTATTGCGCACTCTCTGAGGTTCGGAGACCGGATTGCGGCAAGATCATGGTGGGTTGTTACACCTACTATTGGTCTGGTCGCTCTGATCGTTACCATTCCCAAGGAGTTGCTGTAGCTGTATCCAATAAGCTGACGCCAATGATAATTGAGTAACACCAGTCAACGAGCGTATGATGAGACTAAGGATTCGTCACTCCTTAGGTGTCATTTCCCTGGTCTCTGTTTATGCTCCGACTGAGGCGAGTGATCTCACTGTGAAGGATGCATTCTACGCCACGCTCGAGTCTGTGGTTGATCAGTGCCCCAGACGAGATACACTTCTAGTCTTGGGGATTTCAATGCATCGACTGGAAATGATAGGGATGGTTATGAGATGTGTGTTGGTCCCCATGGGTCAGGAACTATGAACCAGAATAGCACTAAGTTCCTTGACTTTGCAACAAGTCATGGACTGAGGGTGGCCGGTTCATGGTTTCAGCACCCACAAGCTCATTGCTGGACTTGGTATTCCAACGCTGGCGGTGTGGCAAAGGAGATTGACCATGTCCTCGTTGATGGTCGCTGGAGGATGATCCAGAACTGCAGGGTCCACCGGAGTGCTCAATTCCTCAATACTGACCACCAGCTTGTTGTAGCAACTCTGAAGTTGCACCTTAAATCCAGGAGAATGGTACTATCCCAGCCTCGGCTGGATGTTGGCAAGCTCAAGGATGAGAGGATAGCTGAGGAGTTAGCAACAGGCTGAGTAGAGATTTGGGGGGTCTTGGTGCTTTGGGAGGTCGTGAAGAGTTGTGGAGTGCCTTCAGACCACCGTCATTGATGTTGCCGGTGGATGTCTTGGAACTCACCGTAGGGCAAAGAAAATTTTGTCTCTCAAGGGACACTGGATACCATTGACCAGAGTTGCAGGGCAGGCTGAATGGCAGAGCTGAGCTGTTCAGGGAGCTGAGGCGTAAAACTCTACGTGCGCTGGGGGTGGACAAGGGGCCTATGTGCGAGGAATCTGTGAGGGGTAGAGCTTCACCTGTGGTAAGTGATTCTCGTCCTGCTTACAGCGGAATTCGCGCATTGCGTTCATCCAAGCCCATCCCTTGGTGTACTGCAGTTAGAGCAGAGAGTGGTAGGCTCTTGACAGAGGAGTCCGAAGTGAAGGCCAGCTTGGCCGGTTACTTTGAGCGGTTGTACCAGGCTGATCCACCAGCTGTTGAGTTGGACATAGGGGTGTTACAATCCCTGTTGCTGACCCTCCAATCAACTGTGGTCCACCTTCGCTTGTGAAACGCAGGCTGTGATGAACCGGTTGAAATGGGGTAAAGCTCAGGGATCTGTGGCATCCATGCTGAACTTCTCAAGGTTGGTGGAAATGCTGCACTCGTGTCGTTGCATGCAGTTCTGTGCTCTGGTTGGAACACAGTCATCATCCAACTGACTGGAAGAGGGCCTTGTTGTCCCTTCTGGAAAGGGAAGGGTGATCGCCATGACTGCAACAACTACCGACAGGTGACGCTGCTCTCAGTGCTGGGCAAGGTCTTTGCTCAGATAATGCTTGATAGGGTTCGCCACCATCTGCTTGAGCACCAGCGTCCAGAGCAGTCAGGCTTTACACCAAAGAGGTCAACGATTGACCGTATCTTGCTCTTCGGGTCCTCACCGAACGCAGACGAGAGTTTCGCAGGGGCTTCTTGCAGCCTATGTTGATCTCTGTAAAGCGTTTGTTTCAGTGAATCGGGCTGCCCTCTGGAGGATTCTCGGTCTTCGTGGGTGCCACCAAAACTGATCGATCTGATGTCTGAACTCTCCTGTGGTACTGAGAGTGCTGTGAGATGTGGTCGTGCCATCTCTTGACTTATTTCCAGTTGTTATTGGAGTTCGTCAGGGTGTGTACTGGCCCCCACACTTTTCAGCACTTGTATGGACTGGATTCAAGGGAGGATGTTGGAGAGATCAAGCTGCGGTACATTGTTTGGGAATGTCAAGATCTCTGACCTTGATTTCGCAGATGATGCAGTCATCTTTGCGGAGACTTTAGATATCCTTTTGGGGCCCTCGAGCTGCTGAATGAGGAGTCGGAGCCGCTGGGATTACGGTGTCCTGGGTCAAAACTAAGATCCAGGCTTTCAAGGACATCTTGGATGCTGCTGTCCTGTCTGTGCCTGTTTGTGGTGAGCATGTTGAGGTCATGGAGAGATTCACTTACCTTGGCAGTGATATTCATGTCTCTGCTGGCTGTGAGCCAGAGGTCAACAGACATCTGGGTCGGGCCTGGGGAGTCTTGGATTCACTGGATCATGGGTGTGGCGCTGCGGTACTGTGTGGGAGGACGAAAGTCCGAGTCTTCAGGGCCTTGTGCTTCAAGTCTTGCTGAATGGATGCGAGACTTGGACTCTGACCAAGGATCTGAGATGGAGACTTAATTCCTTTGGTACCAGGTCTCTTCGGAGAATCCTTGGCTATCGCTGATTCGGACTTTGTGTCCAACGAGTGGTTGCTGAGAGAGACTCAAATGAGATTTGTTACCTGCATAGTCCGTGAGCGTCAGCTGCGGCTGTAGGACATGTGGCTCGTTTTCCTGACGCTGATCCTGCTCACCACATTCTCTCAGCGAGGGAATCTCCTGAATGGAGGAGGCCAATGGCCGACCACGTGCCTCATGGTTGCAGCAGGTTGATCAGCATCTCAAGGAGATGGGGATGGGCCAGGCATCTGCCTGCGGGATGGCCAGACGGAGGCCCTGGAGTACCGGCGGAAAGTGGACGCAGTGACTCGCTGCTCTGGTGCATGCTCCGATACCTGATCTGACCTGACCTGACTCACTGGCTGATAGCTAGCATGGAACGCAGACCACAAAATAGTCTCATCCCCTGTTCTGGGAAATAGAACTGGAAGTCTATCCTCTGCCCACATGGTGAAGCCATCTGCAAGTACACTGTTGTACATATACGTCAAGAGTATGCATGCTCACTATGTGGCATTTGACAACTTTCATTCAACTGTCACATGTTACATACCAATGTAAACATACTAATGTACTTCCCTACATTCCTTCTGCAAGGCTTGATGTGGAATCTGACAGACAGTCTGCTTTGTTAGGGCCATCAAGCTTTGGTACAGGTACATCTCGCTTTGAAGAGTGAGAGGAGGCACGTGGTGTATGACTGGTAGCTTGGACAGAGTTTGAGCCCACCCTGAGAGGACTAGATTCCACATTCTGAAACCGCGCGCACACACACACAACACACACACACACACACACACACACAACACACACACCACACACACACACACAACACACACACACACACACACACACACACACACACAACACACACACACACACTTCCGTTATGGTAATGCAGTTTATATACACATAAATGACAAACACAAAGATTTCCTTTAAACAGAGTTCTTTGAAAGAGGAATTCAAGTGGGAAATTAGAAAAATTCAATTGAAAAATGTATCAGAACCAGAACACAAAATATCGATCTATTCTCTCTGCCTTCACAACCAGATCACGGCAAACACGTGGTCGGATGGATCTTATTGTTTTTATACATTTATCGATATCAAAGTGAGGGGTGGATTGTATTAGGAGATCGCACAAAAGGTTAAACAAAGTGATATCCTGTAAAAATACTAAAATACACATTTTCAGTGGATGAGGCACCAACCGCATGGCACCGCAGGGCCCAACACACAGGCGGAAACGTACGTCTGTTTAATTGATGTTCCCTTGAGAGCACGAATACTTTACCGAAACGAACAACCAAGCAGCTGGGAGAGCGTTCGCCAAGTGGCTTAAGCACTCAAGCAAGGACTCCAACGAAACAGTTGTCAAACGGCTAGTTTGGCACTCGATTAGCCACACGTTGAACATCCACCTCCCGGAGACGCCCAAAATATCAAGCCACAACACTGACGTCCTCGGATGTTTATAATCATTGCGATGTACCCAGTGATTCGTAGCTCTGATAAACAGGCATTCGATAATATAATGAGTAAAGTGAAACAACAACTTTATTGTTAAGAAATCGTTGCAGTCTGTTCCAAGTCGAGGCATGGTTGAGCAGGCCAAAAAACATGGCGGCTTCAGACCCCAGCGAGGTTACCCAGGAAACCACGTGAAGACCCCAGACAGCGAGGTGGCCGTGGATCGCCTGATGAAGGATATAATTAAATAAGGCTGTTAATCATCTTCAAAAAGGGTGTTTTAATTTACCCAAACATCCAATTTTCACTCTTGCACTTTCCTTGGAGTTTTCTTAGTATGCATGCAAAGTTTCAGTCTGTTAGGTTTTATGTTTTGAAGTTATGGAGGACAACACACACACACACACACACACAACACACACACACACACACACACACACCACACACACACACACACACCACACACTTGTTTGTATAGATAGTTTATTTGAATGTTTAAACACTGTCATATTTAATAAAATATGTGGTGTTGGTTGAATCTTTTTCACACGTTTAAAATTGTACTAAGGAGGTGGGCGTGGAAGAGTTGAACTGTACGGTGGAGGGAAAGAAGGGCGCACTTCATTATCAAAAGTATCCTCAATAAAGACCGCAAATAGACCCTTCTGCTTTTCCTTTTGTCCTGTCACGTCTGATCCTTTGTGTTCTCGCTCTCCACAGGCCTCAAATGTATATGTGTGTGTGTGTGTGATATATATATATATATATTGTTACGGCTGTGGAAAA
>CM068956.1:157143258-157158973 GCA_035128595.1 Eptatretus atami | reverse complement strand
GGATTCACTGGATCATGGGGTGTGGCGCTGCCGGTACCTGTGTGGGAGGACGAAAGTCCGAGTCTTCAGGGCCTTGGTGCTTCCAGTCTTGCTGAATGGATGCGAGACTTGGACTCTGACCAAGGATCTGAGATGGAGACTTAATTCCTTTGGTACCAGGTCTCCGAGAGAGATCTCTCTCTGCCTCTTCTCTGCCCTCTCTCTCCTCTCTCTCTGCCGCTCTCTCTCCGTCTCTGCCCCTCTCTCTCTGCCCTCCTCTCTGCCCACACTTCCTCTCTGCCCCTCCTCTCTGCCTCCTCTTCTGCCCCGTCTCTCTGCCCTCTCTCTGCCCCCCCTCTCCTGCTCGCCCCTCGCTCCGTTTCTTGCCCACTCTCCCCCTCTCTTGCCTCCTCTACCCTCTCTACCCCTCTCTCTGCCCCTCTCGCTCTCTCTGCACCTTTTGCCTCTCTCCTTCTGCCCTCTGTCTCTGCCTCTGCTCGCTCTCTCTCCTACCTGCTCTCCTTTTCTCGCCTCCGTCTCTCTGCCTTCCTCGCCTCTTCTCGTCTCTCCCTTCTCTCTCTGCCTCCCTCCTCTCTCCTGCTCTCATCTCTTCTCCTCTCACCTCGCTTCCGCCTCCTCTCTTGCCCCTCTCTCTCTGCTTCTCCTTGCCCTCTCTCTCTCTGCTTTTGCCCTCTCTCTTCTCTCTGCCCCTTGCCTTCTCTCTTGCCCCCTCTGCTCTCTCTCTCCTTGCTGCCTCCTCTTCCTCTCTGCCCCTCTCTCTCTGCCGCTCTCTGCTCTCTCTCTCCGCCCCTCTCTCTCTGCTTCTTCTTGGCCCCCTCTCTCTCTGCCCCTCTCTTCAGCCCCTCTTCCCTGCTCTGCCCCCCTCTCTCTTCTCTCGCTCCTTTTGCCCCTCTCTCTTCTCTTGCCCTCTCTCGGCCCCTCCTCTCTCTCGCTCCGCTGCCTCTCTCTCTGCCCTTCTGCAGGCCCTTCTGTCCTCTCTCTCTCCCTTCGCCCTTGCCTCTCTCTCTCCCTCCCCTGCCCGCTCTCCTCGTCCCTCATCTCCTCTCGCCCCTCTCTCTCTCCCTCTGACTGCCTGCGCTCTCTCTCTGCCCCTCTCTCTCTGCCCGTCTCTCTCTGCCCCTTCTTCTCTGCCCTCTCTCTGCCTCTCTCTCTCTGCTCTCGCCTCTTCTCTGTCTCTGTCCTCTCTCTCTCTCTGCCTCTCCCCTCGCTCTTCTCCTCTGGTCCCTGCTCTCTCTCTGCCCCTCTCTCTGCCCTTCTGCTCTTCTCTCTTGCCCCTCTCTCTCTCTCCTGCCCCTCTTCTCTTTGTGCCCTCTCTCTGCCTCTTCTCTCTCTCCTGCCCTCTCTCGCACCTCTCTCTCTCCTGCTCACCCTCTTCTCCCCTCTCCCCCCTTCCTCGCTCTCCTTCTCCCCTCTCTCTCCCGCCTCTCTCTCCTCTACCCCCTCCTCCCCTCTCTCCCCCTCGCCCCCACCCCTCCCCTCGTCTCACTCCTCATCCTCTCTCACCCTCCTCTACCCTCTCTCACCTGCTTACCCACCACTCCTACCTCCTCCCCTCTCTAGCTCCTTCACTCATCACCCCTACTGCATCCTCTACTCTGTGTATTCAAATTACCAAGCACAACAATTAATTCAAACCTTGGAAAAACAGCTTTCAAACCGTTGGGAAACCTTGGAAACAGCTTGAAACGGAATGGAAGAACGATACAAACCTTGAAAGGCAGCATGCCTGCAGGTCCCAGTCGTCGATTGTGACGTTCAGTAACGCAAGAAGAAGAAGAAGAAGAATTTGTGACGTCAATCTTGCAAAAAAAAAACAAAATAATAGAATTAAAAACATTAATTATGACTCAATGGATGTCGATAGCACCGGTGTCTTGTCATTGGTCGATAATAATTGCGTAACTTGGAGACGCGCTTGTCGATTAATATCAACTTGAAAAGGCACATCCACGGGTCCCCAGCAATATTCTGCGAAGCTTTCAATCAGATCGGACTCAGGTGGTTGTCCGAGAAATGGCGGTCGCAGAGGGACACACAGACAGACACACAGAGATGCTGGAATTATAGATAGATTGTAAATGAACAAGTTGATTTACATCATAATTCAGCCTCGAGAAGAGATTTATCAGCCTTAGGTACATTTTTAATGATAATAAGGCCACAATAAAAATGAATAGTTTTTATTTTTTAAATAATTTAAATGTTCCCTGTGATTTAATGATACATTTAATGCACCCTTCACCCTGGTTTGAACACTTCTCTTGACTGACACCAGGTGGCAGATTATACTGGGAATAGATGTCTCTTAGTTTTCTGCACTGGCTACTTGGAGTGCTGTCAGATTAAGTTTCAAGATTCAAACATTTGCAGTTGAACAAGAAGGATTTTTTGGTTGTAAATTGCTCAATATTCAGGTAAATGAGCAGATATAACAATGTTGGTTTGTTGCTTCATCACAAATAAGTGGAGTGCTCTACTTCAGGAGATAGAATATAACCTTGAACGTTTAACTTTACTAAATTCTGTTGAATTCATGTGGATCTCTCAAATTAACTTATTATCACCCAGTTTCATCATACATACTAAATTTGTTTTGTATGTTCTATTTTAGAAACGAATGCAAGATGAACAGCAATACAGAAGATACAATAAGGCTGGGAGTTTTTTTTATTTATTTAATGTTTTTAGATTTTTTCAGGCAAAAAGAGAAGGAGGGAGGGAGGGCTTAAAAACAAAAATAAAAAAATTAAACTCCATGAGTCGTATTTACTTATATTTATTACAATTTGGAAAATATGTGGTGTTTTACACATCCTCCAGTGTTCTGGGAGTGTTTTGATCGTACTGAAATTAAAGCATCTATTGGCAAAAACACTATGAACTGTGAGAGAGAGTCAAAGAAAAATATATTTTGTAATTACAAGAGGAAAATTTAATTTTTTTTGGCAAGCAGGCCCTTAAAATCAAGAAGGCGAAAAATCTAAACTATAAATAAAAACTCCCAGCCGAAGCAAGCAAAGAAGAATTTGTGTTGTGATTACAGGCCTGTCGGTTATCTGAAGCAGAACATTTGATTAATCACAATAACTTTTCTTTTTCTTTCAGCCCGTAACGTATAGCAAATGTTTTTGTTTGCTTGGTCCTTTTTCTTAGAATCACGTGCACGTTTCATGATGTGTGGTGTTAATTTCCTTGTGACCCTAACCATTATTAACATTACAAATCTCTCCTAAACACGACACAGAGCAAATGTGTGAGGCGACGCTGGCGCTACATGCATTCACCTGTTGTGATAACAGTCAGCTCTTTCAGGGGTATTGGAAAGTTTTTACCTCTCAAGTTGTTACTGAAATCTCCTGCACACTGTGATGTCCTGAAGCATTTGGGAGATGACTGGAATGTTGATGATTATCTTCTGATTCGGGTGTGAAAAGTTTCACTGTGCACTGTATGGGAAATCCAAATCGGAGAGCGCAGATGAAGTGCGGCACTTGATGCTCAGTCAAAGTGTGATGGGGATATTTCAGTTGACAGTCTAACATGCAGTACCATTGACCTGGCGAGATTGCCTCTGAGTAGGGCATGCTTTGAGAGAACATGTTGCTCGAGCAAATTATCAGACAAGAATATGGAAATGGCAAATGTTGCCGTATATGAGATCCCAAACCCAAGGAGGACATGGATGGAAAGAGGATGGAGAACCACTCTTGTGGCAGATGAAATGATCTCACCGACAAAAACTATTGATGTGCTGGAGGAGATGCAACAGAACTGGAGGAATCTGAAGATGAAACAGGAGAACAGGAATATGCTGCAGGTGGTGATACTGATAGCTCCTCTGATGAGGACTTAAACAGTAAAAGTGTAATTTGTGATAATGGAGTACTGGACATTATATTTTATGCTGTGGGCATGCAGGGAAAGGACAATTATTAGCAGAATGGATTGTGTAAACAAGTGTTATCTTCGCGTTAGAGATTCCCTATGATATTTGTTCCTTGTGAAACGAAAATTATAACAGGTGCTTATAATTCTTCTAAAGGCTGAAATTACATAAGTAAATCAACTTGTTCATTTAAAAATATTGACAATGAAGACATTCTGGAGGGGAAAAAGTGGCGTGTTTTTCATTTTCCAATTCTCCCGATCTAATGCAATTTCCACTGCTTCAAAGCCGGTATTGTTTTTTCCCAAAAACGTTGATCGTGACACTTTTTTCTTTGGGTACATGTTTAAAATTTCACCAGCTACATAATAAGTATGAAATAGTCATCCAATGAATGCTGAGTGGGGTGCATGGTGGGTCCTCCCTGGCCCCCGGACTACATGTTTGTCCCAAATCTCGCTCTTTTATCCTTCAGCTCTGGCTGTTTGTGTCCCCGCCCTTCTTTCTCCTGTTCTTTTTGGTTCTGCTGCTTCTGATCCATTTAGTGTTCTTCCTCTTCCACGAGCCTTGACTTTGTTTAAAAAAATATATTTAAAAAATCACTACTTGATCTATCGTGTGCATCTGCAGGAGCTTATATTTAAGCTAATGATGAGAAGAAAGTGTTGGAAAAAGGAGGAAGCAGAGGTTGCAAGGATGGAAGAAGACTTGGTTATCAAGTGAGTATCAATGCTGAGGAAGACGAAGAAACTTTAAAGGTTGATCCTCACAAAGCAGGAATGGACCATTGAAGTCAAATACTGGATTATTTATAACTGATTTTTCTCAAATTCTCCCAATATTTTTCTTTAATAGTTATTTATATATTTAGTTTTGCCTATTTTTTGTTCTGTGGAAAATGATAATTACAGGAGACATGGGTGTTTCAAGAGGTCATTAAAATCTGCAAGGGCACTTTTCGACGTCACGACGTCGCCAGAATGCCTCCGCCCACATTATTACATCATTATCCCACACTTGTACCAAGTTTGATTGGAATCCCTGAACCCAGATTTAAAATATCAAATAATTCTGCCTGCACAGACCATGCATTCGATCAGGTTGTTTTTGTTTTTTTTTGTATACCTTGTCGAGGCTCGTATGAGAGCTAAACATAACGCATAGCAAGGGGTGCATGAGACAAGAGGGGCGGGAGAGGGAAGGACAAACAGTGGGATCAGAGGCATTAGGAGATCTGTAGAAGGGAGAGGGATGGGGCCGGGGAACACGGGGTATACAAGATGGACATTGCAGGGATTTGAAGGAGGTGGGTTTGGGGTGATTGACGGGGGAAGAAAAGATCGAGGATTTTGATGGGGGACGATAAGAGGTGGTGGTGAACAGCTGTTTTGAAGACCTGGAGGGAAGAATGGGATTGAACAGAGTGAGGGAGTTTTTTTTTCATCAGGACCGCTAGAACCTATTCTTCATAGAACACAGGACCCTGTGCAGAGCGTTGATGCTGCCTAAGCAGTCCCTTGGCTATTCATTATATTCCTGGACAGGTCGCCACTCCGACACAGGATACCAGCAAGCTAGCACTCATTTTGCCGACCTCGGAAGATGACAGGCAGAGTCAACCCCACCTGGTATTAATTAAACAGCTGAATGGGATTTGAACTCAGGATCCTAGATTCCCAAGCCCACCACCCTAACATTATGCAAAACCAGACATAGCCCTAGATGACCCTCAACAATTTCATGCTGATCAGATAAAGGGTTTAAACAGCCCTTTTACAGCCATTTTTCCCTGCTGAGCAGGAGTTAACTTTTTGCAGGCTTCATGCAATCATGGTTTCCCTTCTTGAGGCAATGTTTTTAATGGCCGGATGCCCTTCTGACCCAAACCCTGGTCGCCTCTTACGACACACAGGGAAATGTTACACCTATTCAACCGGGGCATACACGGGCACCAGTACACTGGTATTCATTTCGTCGACCTCGGAAGGATGACAGGCTGAGTCAACCCCCTGGTGTTAATTCAGTGGCCAACGGGGCTCGAACTCAGGACCCAGGATCCCAAGCAGCCACCCTAACCACTAAGCAACACCAGGATATATGGAAAAGGGTTTTACATATGCAATTATGATATCATAACGAAGCCACCTATGACATAAAAAAAAATCACACTTGTGAAAAAATCAAAATGAGAAGTACTTCACATGTGCCAAGTTTCAATTTTTTCCATGGAGTGGTTTTGGAGATAGAGGTCCAAAGTTTTTCCTTTTTTTCCAACATGGCTGCCAACACCATGTCGTCTATGATGTCATAATTATCATCAAAACATTCCACACATGATTAGTCTCAGCTATGGTGAAAATTTTCTGTTGATCTTATAAGCAGTTGCAGAGAAAACTGGAAGGGCACTCGGTAGATTGCATACCTCCCGCACGTGATGCCTGATCCACAAGAACATATTGGGCCCAATACATTTTGAGATATCATGCTATATATCGATTTTGGTCCTATCTCTCAATGGTGAAGAATCACTCTGAAATTAAATAATTTCTCGTGTCCAGATCTGGATTCGATCTTCACCAAAATGGAATCAATTTGTCGTGGTCACACACCCAACATGTCCACCAAGTTTCGTCTGAATCCGTCCACAACTTTTGAGAGATATCGGTGTTGTATGTTAGTTTTAGCCCAATCTCTCAATGGTGAAGAATCACTTAAAAAAAATATCGGATCTGGATTCGGATCCGGGTCTTCACCAAAATCTAATCAGTTTGTCTTTGTCACACTCCCAACCTGCCCACCAAATTTCATCTGGATTTGTCCACAACTTTTTGAGATATCCTACAAACAGACACACAGACAGACGACAGACAAACATAACCTCCACCTTCAGTGGTGGAGGTAATTGGCATGTACGGACGGATAACCCAAAAACATAATGCTCCTTGCGACTTCATCAGCGGAGGCATTAAAAAACGGGGTGGAAAGGGGTTTCTGGGGGGAGGGTTGCCCCCCAAAAATATGTATTTGGCTTTTCCTCTTTGAAACCACACACAATTATGATGAAACTTGATTACAACCTTCCTCACCCATGATGGACCAAAGTTTGTTCACATCATTAAAATTAGGGTGTGAGGGGGTTTACGGGGGGGGGGGGGGGGGGGGGGGTGGTGGAGGGAGGGGTTGCACAAATATATATTTGCTTTATTCTCCGAAACTACACACACAATTTCAATGAAACTTGACCACAGCCTTCATCACCCATGATGTACAAAAGTTTGTTCATGCTATTTTTTAAAAACGTGGTCATATTGTATTTATGGGGGGGGGGTTCCCCCCCCAAAATAGGTATTTGCGATACATTGGTTCATTGGTACAGTTTGCTGATTCATCCAATGTTGACTTCCTCCTCAGTATCATTATTCTACCTGTTGAGCGCCAGGGGTATTGCCCTATTTTTTTAAAAGTTATTCTTCACCATTGAGAGATGGTAACCAAAAAGGATATATAGCATGATATTTCAAAAAGTTTGTGGATGGATTATGACAACTTGGTGGATGATTTGGGCAGGTGACAAGAACAAGTCTATTAGATTTGGTTCAGATGAGTGGGATACAAAATGTAAGCCGTTCAGCCCGGTGGAGGTATGCGTTCGACCGAGTGCTGTTACAGTTGGTTTGTTCTCAAAGGGTGTGTATATGACCCCCAGCATATCAATGTGACTAAATTTGATTAATGATGTTGTTGGTACGAAGCCTTGACAAATCGTTATATGGCAAACTGCCTTTTCCCTAAATATGTACGCAACTCAGAAATATGCTCTCACGAATAGCGTTTCTCAGATTGATGAACGATTAGTCAAGATACAGAAACCAAAATACCAGTTTCACTGGAAGAGGACTATAGATTTGCTCTCTCTATGTCCGTCCCACCTGTGGTTTCTCAGACTTTTTTTTTTCCCACCATACTCTTTAACATTTTCAATTGAAACTTGGTCCATTGCTTTATTTTAAGTTACAGAACAAGTTTGAGTCTCAGGGCATTTGTCCATTTTTCAGAGTTATACCCTTTTTTTTTTTAGACTTCGAAAATTCACACCGCTCGGGACATGTACATATTGCAAAGCAATTCTCTGCTCTTGTTATTCCAGCATCACACATCATGGGGTGTAACTTGAATAGTGTATCAATAAGTTGCAAATAAATCAATACTCTTGTTTGATTTAGTGATTCATTTTCCAACAAGCTCCATTGCATGTTGATACTGTGTGGGAAGCGGATCCATGCCGTGATTCCGGCCGTGGTTGAGGTTTGATGCATGATGGCTCCATTGTTGAACATTATTTTGGTGTCAAATGATAGCTTATGATTTGTGGCATAAATTGTTATTTCACAATTTGTGATTGGGAGCACAAAAAAACAAAAAAAGTTAAAAAAAAAAAATATTTCTACGTTGATACGGATGATTTGGGTACGGTCACTTGGAGTTCCGTTATTCATAAACTGATAATCATACAAACGATTTGAGCATATGCAATGAAGGAGAATGAAATCTGCTTCCATTTGTAAATACTTAGTTTTAGGACTAGTTTGAGGCAAACTGAGGCAAAATATTCTGTTCTCAAATAGCACTGTACGTGAACTCGCCAAAACCCACTTCTAGGGTACCTACACATGTGGTCATTAAAAAGTAGTGCATCCCAATATTTCCAATGTTAACATATAAATTCATGCACAGGACATCCTCAGACTCCAGAAAACACAGTCTCTTTTTGGATGTGGGAGGGGGTGCACAGTGGACCCCAGTCGCCTCCATAGTGTTTGCAACGAGGAGCCGTTTATCCACAGAGCATGTTCTTGAAACTGGTGAAGCCAATGATACGATGAGTTTGAACCGAAGTAGGAGGACTCCTGAAGTGACGTGGAAAACAAACTTTAGAAGTGCTTGACGAGTAGGTTTTTGTGGAGTCTGTCCAGTGAGTGCAGATGATGAGAAGGCACCGCACAGACTGTCCAATTGAGACTTGGCTAAGTGTGCACCTGACCCTCTGAGAATAAAAAAAAATTAGAATTAAAAAATATTCTACGTTGTGTAAATGCCCAATTTGTACAGTTAGTTGAGTTGTAGATTTGGCTACGTGCTTGTGTGCCCTCAGGGTTGCTCTGAAGGACAGTTCCTTACTGGGTTCCTCCGCTTGGACAAAGATGTCAGGAGATGGTCGAGACCATTGGGCAGAAACAGAAGCATTTGAATGAAATGAGACTGACAACTCTTCGGAACATCAGTGAGTAAAATATGTTTTATTTCCTTTGTAATTTGTATGGATATCAATGATATGTGATATACTTGTGGGCTATGTTTGCAAGCTACTTTAACCATTGAGTTTGTCCTGATGATCTCCTAGCAGAAGCCTGTGGCAAAAAAATACCAATATCGAAAAAGGAAGCTTTTTTCTTGTGCTGGTTGAAAGAGCCCAAAGATGTATATTTTTTAACAGTATATGAATTTTTTTTTGGGAGCGATCAAAGCAGCGGTCTGTTGCCTATACACCGCCTGAGTTTATTTATTTCTTTAGTTTTGTCCGATTGAAAAAATTCTAATTTTTCTGGAGGTTTGGATCAATTGAAAGCATTTTTACTCGTAGTACTGCAGTTAATTGACAAAATGGTGCGTTGATGATGAAGCTTGCCACTTGGCACGATGTTGCGACATACCCTAGGAAATATTGTGTGGCTGTAGGGAATTGCACATTTGTCCGATGACAGCCATGGTGGTCATTTTGAAAAATGGCCATTATCGGCTGTAATTTTTTTACTTATTCTGCTATACGGGTGACGACTTTGTGGAGTTGGGAATTTAATTTGTGTGTTGTATCTGCTGTTCTTTGAGCTGGCATTCAACTGAAGAGCTGTGGCTGACATGTGTGACAGAAATAAATACATTATAGACGTCTTGTAGCAATCGTGTAGCAATTGTAGTCTGAAAGAGCTGCTACACGTTTTACAACGGTAAGATGGCGCATGCTCTCCCTATACTTGTGTAGTCATTCATGCCCACATTGTCCACTACACTGGCAGAGAGTGGTGCACTTGAGTGCAGCCGAAGACACTTGCAGTGTCCTCCACAGCCTTTCTTACAGCCACATCAAAGGCGTTCTCAACATGTATCCGTGGCCTCGAGCGAGGTTGTCCACCTTGGTTCCTAGGTGCCTGTGTTACTTTGTTGCCATCCCCATTCATTTGGTGATGGGAGTTCTGTTGCACAAACTTGCATCTGACCCCAGCAATGCGCAGCCTGGTACACTGCCCTTCTTACGTGCTGAAGGGCTGCCTTTGTCAGAGGTATTTGATCGATTTCTCTCCCCTTCTGTGTGAAAAGTACTTTCTGTGCCTTATTGGCATGGTCGAGACTGCTAGTGCGGTCATACAGCAGTACATCCAAGTGTCGAGTGTTTCAAACCAGTCATCTGTGGAGTCGGTGTTGTTGTTAAGGTGCAGAAAGCTGGTGTGACTTCATCTACTGCCTTCCAGGTATCCCAGCAGGTTTTCTTGCCCCGACCATCAGTGAAGACACATGTCACAGCAGTAAAGCATGGAACATGTGCAAGGGAAGGCATCTGTCATGACCTCGAGCATGAGACATTTCATGGGAAGCAGGTATTGAAATTCTTTCGTGCCAAAGGCAATCCATAGCTCAGAAATGTTGCTCAGAATAGTGGCATGGGGCTAGACTGGTGACTCTCTGGGCTGTTTCGAGAGGGCATCTTGATGGTGTGTGCTGATGATCTGGCACTCAGTTTCGAACATAGTTGCTTGGTTAGCAAGGAAGGAAAACAGTTCTGTCTTGTTTTCTTCGAGTTTTCAGAATCCCTGCAAATTTCCCGGAAATCCACTCAATGGCTCCACACGTCTCTGTTGCTCCCCCCTCTTGCTTCGAGTGTCTGACTTCAAATGTTTAGACATCAACTCTCATAGCCTGTTGTAGCTGTGATGGGAGGAAGATCTGACTTGCATACTCGGAGAAATTCTTGGGTAGCCCCAGGTCTTAGCGTGTTGACTTACAGCTGCACCATTAAGCATGATTACCTCTAAAGCAGGCCTGTTGACACTGTCACCTGAAGCAACATGATCCTCCAGGCAGTCCACAAGGTCCGACTTTGTGCGAAGTCTTAGCTTCCCCATGTGTGAGTGATTGTGGACAGGCTTGATTCCAGGTCACCATCCATATCTGACAAGCAACATAAAGCCTGGAGAAAAGGTAGCAGGCATTCTTCAGGAAGGCAGTTTGCTAGTGTGCTCTGGATTTCTCTCAAGCTGGAGGTCAGATGAAGAGGGGTAGGTTATTTCTCTTGATAGGTTCTTCGATGTACTGTCTGTGACACAAGCGTTCCTTCACGAATATGTCACACTGGTCCTGTCCGCATTCTGAAGTATGCACACGGTATCAATAACAGCCTGGTCTGAATTCCCGGCTGTCCAGTTTGAGTAGGTTAATGCTGCTGTAGCTAAAGCGATTGCTCTTCTTTGCCATCTGTCAGTGACTTGACATCTCTGAGAATTGCCTTCTGGGTGTGTTTGGTCTGTTCATGGTGTCCGATTTGCTGTCTTCTGACTGGTCTCCATAGATGCCTCAAACTCTCCGATTAGTCGAGCTATCTCTCCTCACGTACTCTCCAGTGCTTAAGAGCATACAAGGTTTCACAAGTAGTGTTATTCTGTTCTTGGGCCTGATCTATGGCAATATCAGAGAATGGCATATTGTCTTCTTCACTGTGAACCTCTCTGCCAGAAATTCAGCATACATCAAGGATGGTGGTATTTAAGTGTCACCAAGTCTCGCAAATGGACCGAATCTACCTGGCATAGTTTGTGTGGTTCAAGGCAAAGAACCATGGGACAATCTTGGCCAGGGCATCGAGAATGTACAAAAGGAAGTCTGCCTTTCAGATTGCTCAGACAAAGATCATCACCTTTAATTCCAGCTGTAGAACCATGGACCAAAGCTGGAACTGGGGACTTGCTTCAGCTCTGTGACTGCACCAGTCTTCGACTGACATCAGATTCTCGTCTTCTTCCAGCCTTCTTCCATGTCATATGGGCGCTTTTAGGAAGGAGTCCGCCGTTCCTGATGAGGCAACTCCAGCCTGTACAATGACATCTGTCCACCCACTGCCATCAAGATTGCCTACCACCTTGAGGGTTGCCATCTCAAGATGAAGACTTCCGAAGAGCACAATGAAGTTATCTTCGCCCTGTCACGCGGATTCGTTTTGCAATGGTGTACAGAGGCTGATCCAGCGTGATTTGGGTTCTTGATTAGGATTCATGATGTCAACTGCCATCTTCACTCCATCCATCAAGTGACGAATCATAGCTCGTGAACGGGCTGGATCCTTGAAGAGGGGGTAGCAGAGAAAGTGATGGCCACATTGCTTTCAGGTGCGGCACTCACTGGATGGTGATTTTAGTCAGGTCAGGCCAGATTAGATCTGTGACTTGCTACTGGTATCATGTAACCTGTACTAATCTGTGTGGTCGGGTTGTCGGCGACTAAACCGTCTCCCCCACCAGGTTTTTTGGTGAGGAGGGTGTTTGGATATGACACCCAGCAGGATTAAAAACAAAACCTGCCAAAGGGCGGAGGAGCTCCTTGTGAGCCAACGGCCATCCATACCTAGTACCAACTGTGTCTGCGGACATCCTCCTGCATTTGGGTTACTTCTTATTCAGAGGTTGTGGCAGGATTTGCACTCCGGCCACCGTAAAACCCTTCATTCCGCAAAACACAAAAACGCAAAAAATCTGAAAACCCACTCCGTGGGAGTACCTCCTGTGCAGCTTCCCTTCTCAGGGCAGCTCATCGGATGACTTGATTGGGGCAAAGCCTTCGGGACCCCCAATCTTTGATGATAGGAGGGAAACCACGGGTAACATTCCCGGGTCAGATTGCGGGAGAGTGTGTCGGAGTGTGCTGAGGTGTCGTCCACCAGACGGCGGTCTCCTTGGGTTAACCTGAGGTGGTCCCTTTCGGGTGGGTGCCTGCAATGTCCTATCCCAAAGAGAGGATGATCACCTGTCCTCTGTTATCATCTGAGCTCATGCCTTTGGACATCAGTATTGCAGCCACTCTCTGAGGTTCGGAGACCGGATTGCGGCAAGATCATGGTGGGTTGTTACACCTACTATTGGTCTGGTCGCTCTGATCGTTACCATTCCCAAGGAGTTGCTGTAGCTGTATCCAATAAGCTGACGCCAATGATAATTGAGGTAACACCAGTCAACGAGCGTATGATGAGACTAAGGATTCGTCACTCCTTAGGTGTCATTTCCCTGGTCTCTGTTTATGCTCCGACTGAGGCGAGTGATCTCACTGTGAAGGATGCATTCTACGCCACGCTCGAGTCTGTGGTTGATCAGTGCCCCAGACGAGATACACTTCTAGTCTTGGGGATTTCAATGCATCGACTGGAACTGATAGGGATGGTTATGAGATGTGTGTTGGTCCCCATGGGTCAGGAACTATGAACCAGAATAGCACTAAGTTCCTTGACTTTGCAACAAGTCATGGACTGAGGGTGGCCGGTTCATGGTTTCAGCACCCACAAGCTCATTGCTGGACTTGGTATTCCAACGCTGGCGGTGTGGCAAAGGAGATTGACCATGTCCTCGTTGATGGTCGCTGGAGGATGATCCAGAACTGCAGGGTCCACCGGAGTGCTCAATTCCTCAATACTGACCACCAGCTTGTTGTAGCAACTCTGAAGTTGCACCTTAAATCCAGGAGAATGGTACTATCCCAGCCTCGGCTGGATGTTGGCAAGCTCAAGGATGAGAGGATAGCTGAGGAGTTAGCAACAGGCTGAGTAGAGATTTGGGGGGTCTTGGTGCTTTGGGAGGTCGTGAAGAGTTGTGGAGTGCCTTCAAGACCACCGTCATTGATGTTGCCGGTGGATGTCTTGGAACTCACCGTAGGGCAAAGAAAAATTTTGTCTCTCAAGGGACACTGGATACCATTGACCAGAGTTGCAGGGCCAGGCTGAATGGCAGAGCTGAGCTGTTCAGGGAGCTGAGGCGTAAAATCTACGTGCGTGGGGGTGGACAAGGAGGCCTATGTGCGAGGAATCTGTGAGGGGGTAGAGCTTCACCTGTGGTAAGTGATTCTCGTCCTGCTTAACAGCGGAATTCGCGCATTGCGTTCATCCAAGCCCATCCCTTGGTGTACTGCAGTTAAGAGCAGAGAGTGGTAGGCTCTTGACAGAGGAGTCCGAAGTGAAGGCCAGCTTGGCCGGTTACTTTGAGCGGTTGTACCAGGCTGATCCACCAGCTGTTGAGTTGGACATCAGGGGTGTTACAATCCCTGTTGCTGACCCTCCAATCAACTGTGGTCCACCTTCGCTTGTGGAAACGCAGGCTGTGATGAACGGTTGAAATGGGGTAAGCTCCAGGGATCTGTGGCATCCATGCTGAACTTCTCAAGGTTGGTGGAAATGCTGCACTCGTGTCGTTGCATGCAGTTCGTGCTCTGGTTGGAACACAGTCATCATCCCAACTGACTGGAAGAGGGCCCTTGTTGTCCTCTCTTGGAAAGGGAAGGGTGATCGCCATGACTGCAACAACTACCGACAGGTGACGCTGCTCTCAGTGCTGGGCAAGGTCTTTGCTCAGATAATGCTTGATAGGGTTCGCCACCATCTGCTTGAGCACCAGCGTCCAGAGCAGTCAGGCTTTACACCAAAGAGGTCAACGATTGACCGTATCCTTGCTCTTCGGTCCTCACCGAACGCAGACGAGAGTTTCGCAGGGGCTTCTTGCAGCCTATGTTGATCTCTGTAAAGCGTTTGTTTCAGTGAATCGGGCTGCCCTCTGGAGGATTCTCGGTCTTCGTGGGTGCCACCAAAACTGATCGATCTGATGTCTGAACTCTCCTGTGGTACTGAGAGTGCTGTGAGATGTGGTCGTGCCATCTCTGACTTATTTCCAGTTGTTATTGGAGTTCGTCAGGGGTGTGTACTGGCCCCACACTTTTCAGACTTGTATGGACTGGATTCAAGGAGGATGTTGGAGAGATCAAGCTGCGGTACATTGTTTGGGAATGTCAAGATCTGACCTTGATTTCGCAGATGATGCAGTCATCTTTGCGGAGACTTTAGATATCCTTTTGGGGCCCTCGGGTGCTGAATGAGGAGTCGGAGCCGCTGGGATTACGGGTGTCCTGGGTCAAAACTAAGATCCAGGCTTTCAAGGACATCTTGGATGCTGCTGTCCTGTCTGTGCCTGTTGTGGTGAGCATGTTGAGGTCATGGAGAGATTCACTTACCTTGGCAGTGATATTCATGTCTCTGCTGGCTGTGAGCCAGAGGTCAACAGACATCTGGGTCGGGCCTGGGAGTCTTGGATTCACTGGATCATGGGGTGTGGCGCTGCGGTACTGTGTGGGAGGACGAAAGTCCGAGTCTTCAGGGCCTTGTGCTCCAGTCTTGCTGAATGGATGCGAGACTTGGACTCTGACCAAGGATCTGAGATGGAGACTTAATTCCTTTGGTACCAGGTCTCTTCGGAGAATCCTTGGCTATCGCTGATCGGACTTTGTGTCCAACGAGTGGTTGCTGAGAGAGACTCAAATGAGATTTGTTACCTGCATAGTCCGTGAGCGTCAGCTGCGGCTGTATGGACATGTGGCTCGTTTTCCTGACGCTGATCCTGCTCACCAATTCTCTCAGCGAGGGAATCTCCTGAATGGAGGAGGCCAATGGGCGACCACGTGCCTCATGGTTGCAGCAGGTTGATCAGCATTCAAGGAGATGGGGATGGGCCAGGCATCTGCCTGCGGGAT
>CM068956.1:157126604-157143233 GCA_035128595.1 Eptatretus atami | reverse complement strand
GGCCAGACGGAGGCCCCTGGAGTACCGGCGGAAAGTGGACGCAGTGACTCGCTGCTCTGGTGCATGCTCCGATACCTGATCTGACCTGACCTGACTCACTGGCTGATAGCTAGCATGGAACGCAGACCACAAAATAGTCTCATCCCCTGTTCTGGGAAATAGAACTGGAAGTCTATCCTCTGCCCCACATGGTGAAGCCATCTGCAAGTACACTGTTGTACATATACGTCAAGAGTATGCATGCTCACTATGTGGCATTTGACAACTTTCATTCAACTGTCACATGTTACCATACCAATGTAAACATACTAATGTACTTCCCTACATTCCTTCTGCAAGGCTTGATGTGGAATCTGACAGACAGTCTGCTTTGTTAGGGCCATCAAGCTTTGGTACAGGTACATCTCGCTTTGAAGAGTGAGAGGAGGCACGAGAGAGATCTGCTCTCTCCTCTCTCTCTGCCTCCTCTCTCCTCTCTCTCTGCCGCCTCTCTGCCTCTCTTTGCCTCCTCTCTCTCTGCCCTCCTCTCTGCCCACACTCTCTCTCTGCCCCTCTCTCCTGCTCCTCTTCTTGCCCCGTCTGCTCTGCCCTCTCATCTGCGCCCCCCTCATGCTCTGCCCTCTCGCTCCGTCTCTCTGCTCCTCCTGCGCTCTTCTTGCCTCCTCTATGCCCCTCTCTACCCGCTGTCTCTCTGCCCCCTTTTGCTCTCTTGCACTTTCCTTCTCTCCCTCTCTTCGCGCCTCTGCTCTCCCCTCTGCTCCTCTTCTCTCCTCCTCTCTCCTTTTTTTCTGTCTCTCTCTCTCTCTGCTTTTCTGCCTCTCTCTGTCTCTGCCTTCTCTCTGCCTCCTCCTCTCTCCTCTCCTCTCTCTTCCCTACTTGCCCTTTCTGCCTCTCTTTCTGCTTCTCTTCTCTGCCCTCTTCCTGCCCTCTCTCTCTCTGCCCTTCCTGCCCTCTCTCTCTCCTGCCTCTCTGCCCTTCTTCTGGCCCTCCTCTTTCCTCTCTCTCTCTCGCTGCTCCTCTGCCCTCTTCCTGCCCCTCTCTCTCTGCCGTCCTCTGTCTCTGCTCTCCTTGCCTCTCTCTCTCTCTGCCTCTTCTCTTGCCCCTCTCTCTCTCTCCTCTCTTCTCTGCCCCTCTTCTCCTTGCTCTGCCCCCTCTCTCTCTCCTGTCTTCTGCCCCTCTCTCTTCTCTCGCCCTCCTGCCCGCTCCTCTCTCTCTGCCCCGCTGCCCTCTCTCTCTGTGCCTCTGCAGGTGCCCCTTCTGTCCCTCTCTCTCTCCCTCTTCGCCTCTCTTCGCCTCTCTCTCGTCCTCTCCGCCCGCTGCTCTCCTTCCCTACTCTCCCCTCTTTGCCCCTCTCTCTCTCCCCTCTTGACCTCGCCTGCTCTCTCTGCCCCTCTCTCTCTGCCCGCTCTCTCTTGCCCTCTCTCTCTGCCCTCTTCTCCTCTTCTCTCTCTCTTCGCCCCTCTTCTCTTTCTGTCCTCTCTCTGCTCTCTCCTCTCCCCGCTCTCTCTCTCTGTCCCTGCTCTCTCTCTGCCCCTCTCTCTGCCCTTCTACCCCTCTTCTCTCTGCCCCTCTCTCTCTCTCCTGCCCCTCTCTCTTTGTGCCCTCTCTCTGCCTGCTTTCTCTCTCTCTCCCTCTCCTGCACCTCTCTCTCTCCTGCTCACCCCTCTCTCCTCTCCCCCCTCCTTCCCCGCTCTCGTCTCTCCCTCTCTCTCCCCGCCTCTCTCCCTCTACTTCCTCTCTCCCCCTTATCCTCTGCACCCCCCCTCCCCCTGCTCCACCCATCTCTCCCCTCCTCTCTACCTCTCTCACCTCCTACGCTCAACTTAACTCACTCTCATCCCCTTCTCCCGTTCTCAGTCATCTCACCTACTCCTTTGCATCACTCTCCTCACTCTGTGTTCCATGTAACCAAGCACACAATTAATTCAAACCTTGGGAAGAAACAGCTTTCAAACCCTTGGGAAACACTTGGGAAACAGCTTGAAACGGAATGGAAGAACGATAACAAACTTGAAAAGGCACATGCTGCAGGTCCCAGTGTCGATTGTGACGTATCATAACAAGAACGAAGAAGAAGAAGAATTTGTGAACGTCAATTCTTGCAAAAAAACAAACAAAATAATAGAATTAAAAACATTAATTATGAAGTCATGGATGTCATAGCACCGGTGTCTTGTCATTGGTCGTAAATAATTTGCCGTAACTTGGGACGCGCTTGTTCCGATTAATATCAACTTGAAAAGGCACATCCACGGGTCCCCAGCAATATTCTGCGAAGCTTCAATCAGATCGGACCAGGTGGTTGTCCGAGAAATGGCGGTCGCAGAGGGACACACAAGACAGACACACAGAGATTGCTGGAATTATTAGATAGATTGTAATGAACAAGTTTGATTTACTCATATTTCAGCCCTCGAGAAGAGATTTATCAGCCTTAGGTACATTTTTAATGATAATAGGCCACAATAAAAATGAATAGTTTTTATTTTTTAAATGAATTTAAATGTTCCGCCTGTGATTTAATGATACATTATGCAACCCTTCACCTGGTTTGAACACTTCTCTTGACTGACACCAAGGTGGCAGATTATACTGGGAATAGATGTCTCATTAGTTTTCTGCACTGGCTACTTGGAGTGCTGTCAGATTAAGTTTCAAGATTCAAACATTTGCAGTTGAACAAGAAGGATCTTTTTGGTTGTAAATGCTCAATATTCAGGTAAATGAGCAGATATACAATCGTTGGTTTGTTGCTTCATCACAATAAGTGGAGTGCTCTACTTTCAGGAGATAGAATGATAACCTTGAACGTTTAGACTTTACTAGAATTTCTAGTTTGAATTCCATGTGGATCTCTCAAATTAATTATTATCACCCAGTTTCTCATACATACTAAATTTGTTTTGTAATGTTCTATTTTAGAAACGATGCAAGATGAACAAGCAATACAGAAGATACAATAAGGCTGGGAGTTTTTTTATTTTTAATGTTTTTAGGAATTTTTTCAGGCAAAAAAGAGAAGGAGGGAGGGAGGCTTAAAAACAAAAATCAGAAATAAATTAAACTCCATGGAGTGTATTTTACTTATATTTATTACAATTTGGAAAATAATGTGGTGTTTTACACATCCTCCAGTGTTCTGGGAGTGTTTTGATCGTACTGAAATTAAAGCATCTATTGGCAAAAACACTATGAACTGTGAGAGAGAGTCAAAGAAAAATATATTTTGTAATTACAAGAGGAAAATTTAATTTTTTTTGGCAAGCAGGCCCTTAAAATCAAGAAGGCGAAAAATCTAAACTATAAATAAAAACTCCCAGCCGAAGCAAGCAAAGAAGAATTTGTGTTGTGATTACAGGCCTGTCGGTTATCTGAAGCAGAACATTTGATTAATCACAATAACTTTTCTTTTTCTTTCAGCCCGTAACGTATAGCAAATGTTTTTGTTTGCTTGGTCCTTTTTCTTAGAATCACGTGCACGTTTCATGATGTGTGGTGTTAATTTCCTTGTGACCCTAACCATTATTAACATTACAAATCTCTCCTAAACACGACACAGAGCAAATGTGTGAGGCGACGCTGGCGCTACATGCATTCACCTGTTGTGATAACAGTCAGCTCTTTCAGGGGTATTGGAAAGTTTTTACCTCTCAAGTTGTTACTGAAATCTCCTGCACACTGTGATGTCCTGAAGCATTTGGGAGATGACTGGAATGTTGATGATTATCTTCTGATTCGGGTGTGAAAAGTTTCACTGTGCACTGTATGGGAAATCCAAATCGGAGAGCGCAGATGAAGTGCGGCACTTGATGCTCAGTCAAAGTGTGATGGGGATATTTCAGTTGACAGTCTAACATGCAGTACCATTGACCTGGCGAGATTGCCTCTGAGTAGGGCATGCTTTGAGAGAACATGTTGCTCGAGCAAATTATCAGACAAGAATATGGAAATGGCAAATGTTGCCGTATATGAGATCCCAAACCCAAGGAGGACATGGATGGAAAGAGGATGGAGAACCACTCTTGTGGCAGATGAAATGATCTCACCGACAAAAACTATTGATGTGCTGGAGGAGATGCAACAGAACTGGAGGAATCTGAAGATGAAACAGGAGAACAGGAATATGCTGCAGGTGGTGATACTGATAGCTCCTCTGATGAGGACTTAAACAGTAAAAGTGTAATTTGTGATAATGGAGTACTGGACATTATATTTTAAGCTGTGGGCATGCAGGGAAAGGACAATTATTAGCAGAATGGATTGTGTAAACAAGTGTTATCTTCGCGTTAGAGATTCCCTATGATATTTGTTCCTTGTGAAACGAAAATTATAACAGGTGCTTATAATCTCTTCTAAAGGCTGAAATTACATAAGTAAATAACTTGTTCATTTAAAAATATTGACAATGAAGACATTCTGGAGGGGAAAAAGTGGCGTGTTTTTCATTTTCCAATTCTCCCGATCTAATGCAATTTCCACTGCTTCAAAGCCGGTATTGTTTTTTCCCAAAAACGTTGATCGTGACACTTTTTTCTTTGGGTACATGTTTAAAATTTCACCAGCTACATAATAAGTATGAAATAGTCATCCAATGAATGCTGAGTGGGGTGCATGGTGGGTCCTCCCTGGCCCCCGGACTACATGTTTGTCCCAAATCTCGCTCTTTTATCCTTCAGCTCTGGCTGTTTGTGTCCCCGCCCTTCTTTCTCCTGTTCTTTTTGGTTCTGCTGCTTCTGATCCATTTAGTGTTCTTCCTCTTCCACGAGCCTTGACTTTGTTTAAAAAAATATATTTAAAAAATCACTACTTGATCTATCGTGTGCATCTGCAGGAGCTTATATTTAAGCTAATGATGAGAAGAAAGTGTTGGAAAAAGGAGGAAGCAGAGGTTGCAAGGATGGAAGAAGACTTGGTTATCAAGTGAGTATCAATGCTGAGGAAGACGAAGAAACTTTAAAGGTTGATCCTCACAAAGCAGGAATGGACCATTGAAGTCAAATACTGGATTATTTATAACTGATTTTTCTCAAATTCTCCCAATATTTTTCTTTAATAGTTATTTATATATTTAGTTTTGCCTATTTTTTGTTCTGTGGAAAATGATAATTACAGGAGACATGGGTGTTTCAAGAGGTCATTAAAATCTGCAAGGGCACTTTTCGACGTCACGACGTCGCCAGAATGCCTCCGCCCACATTATTACATCATTATCCCACACTTGTACCAAGTTTGATTGGAATCCCTGAACCCAGATTTAAAATATCAAATAATTCTGCCTGCACAGACCATGCATTCGATCAGGTTGTTTTTGTTTTTTTTTGTATACCTTGTCGAGGCTCGTATGAGAGCTAAACATAACGCATAGCAAGGGGTGCATGAGACAAGAGGGGCGGGAGAGGGAAGGACAAAACAGTGGGGATAGAGGCATTAGGAGATCTGTAGAAGGGAGAGGGATGGGGCCGGGGAACACGGGGTATACAAGATGGACATTGCAGGGAATTTGAAGGAGGTGGGTTTGGGGTGATTGACGGGGGAAGAAAAGATCGAGGATTTTGATGGGGGACGATAAGAGGTGGTGGTGAACAGCTGTTTTGAAGACCTGGAGGGAAGAATGGGATTGAACAGAGTGAGGGAGTTTTTTTTTTCATCAGGACCGCTAGAACCTATTCTTCATAGAACACAGGACCCTGTGCAGAGCGTTGATGCTGCCTAAGCAGTCCCTTGGCTATTCATTATATTCCTGGACAGGTCGCCACTCCGACACAGGATACCAGCAAGCTAGCACTCATTTTGCCGACCTCGGAAGATGACAGGCAGAGTCAACCCCACCTGGTATTAATTAAACAGCTGAATGGGATTTGAACTCAGGATCCTAGATTCCAAGCCCACCACCCTAACATTATGCAAAACCAGACATAGCCCTAGATGACCCTCACAATTTCATGCTGATCAGATAAAGGGTTTAAACAGCCTTTTACAGCCATTTTTCCCTGCTGAGCAGGAGTTAACTTTTTGCAGGCTTCATGCAATCATGGTTCCCTTCTTGAGGCAATGTTTTTTAATGGCCGGATGCCCTTCCTGACCCAAACCCTGGTCGCCTCTTACGACACACAGGGAAATGTTACACCTATTCAACCGGGGCATACACGGCACCAGTACACTGGTATTCATTTCGTCGACCTCGGAAGGATGACAGGCTGAGTCAACCCCTGGTGTTAATTCAGTGGCCAACGGGGCTCGAACTCAGGACCCAGGATCCAAGCAGCCACCCTAACCACTAAGCAACACCAGGATATATGGATAAAGGGTTTTACATATGCAATTATGATATCATAACGAAGCCACCTATGACATAAAAAAAAATCACACTTGTGAAAAAAATCAAAATGAGAAGTACTTCACATGTGCCAAGTTTCAATTTTTTCCATGGAGTGGTTTTGGAGATAGAGGTCCAAAGTTTTTTCCTTTTTTCCAACATGGCTGCCAAACCATGTCGTCTATGATGTCATAATTATCATCAAAACATTCCACACATGATTAGTCTCAGCTATGGTGAAAATTTTCTGTTGATCTTATAAAGCAGTTGCAGAGAAAACTGGAAGGGCACTCGGTAGATTGCATACCTCCCGCACGTGATGCCTGATCCACAAGAACATATTGGGCCCAATACATTTTGAGATATCATGCTATATATCGATTTTGGTCCTATCTCTCAATGGTGAAGAATCACTCTGAAATTAAATAATTCTCGTGTCCAGATCTGGATTCGATCTTCACCAAAATGGAATCAATTTGTCGTGGTCACACACCCAACATGTCCACCAAGTTTCGTCTGAATCCGTCCACAACTTTTGAGAGATATCGGTGTTGTATGTTAGTTTTAGCCCAATCTCTCAATGGTGAAGAATCACTTAAAAAAAATATCGGATCTGGATTCGGATCCGGGTCTTCACCAAAATCTAATCAGTTTGTCTTTGTCACACTCCCAACCTGCCCACCAAATTTCATCTGGATTTGTCCACAACTTTTTGAGATATCCTACAAACAGACACACAGACAGACAGACAGACAAACATAACCTCCACCTTCAGTGGTGGAGGTAATTGGCATGTACGGACGGATAACCCAAAAACATAATGCTCCTTGCGACTTCATCAGCGGAGGCATTAAAAAACGGGGTGGAAAGGGGTTTCTGGGGGAGGGTTGCCCCCCAAAAATATGTATTTGCTTTCCTCTTTGAAACCACACACAATTATGATGAAACTTGATTACAACCTTCCTCACCCATGATGGACCAAAGTTTGTTCACATCATTAAAATTAGGGTGTGAGGGGTTTACGGGGGGGGGGGGGGGGGGGGGGGGGTGGTGGAGGAGGGGTTGCACAAATATATATTTGCTTTATTCTCCGAAACTACACACACAATTTCAATGAAACTTGACCACAGCCTTCATCACCCATGATGTACAAAAGTTTGTTCATGCTATTTTTTAAAAACGTGGTCATATTGTATTTATGGGGGGGGGGTTCCCCCCCCAAAATAGGTATTTGCGATACATTGGTTCATTGGTACAGTTTGCTGATTCCATCCAATGTTGACTTCCTCCTCAGTATCATTATTCTACCTGTTGAGCGCCAGGGGTATTGCCCTATTTTTTTAAAAGTTATTCTTCACCATTGAGAGATGGTACCAAAAAGGATATATAGCATGATATTTCAAAAAGTTTGTGGATGGATTATGACAACTTGGTGGATGATTTGGGCAGGTGACAAGAACAAGTCTATTAGATTTGGTTCAGATGAGTGGGATACAAAATGTAAGCCGTTCAGCCCGGTGGAGGTATGCGTTCGACCGAGTGCTGTTACAGTTGGTTTGTTCTCAAAGGGTGTGTATATGACCCCCAGCATATCAATGTGACTAAATTTGATTAATGATGTTGTTGGTACGAAGCCTTGACAAATCGTTATATGGCAAACTGCCTTTTCCCTAAATATGTACGCAACTCAGAAATATGCTCTCACGAATAGCGTTTCTCAGATTGATGAACGATTAGTCAAGATACAGAAACCAAAATACCAGTTTCACTGGAGAGGACTATAGATTTGCTCTCTCTATGTCCGTCCCACCTGTGGTTTCTCAGACTTTTTTTTTTCCCCACCATACTCTTTAACATTTTCAATTGAAACTTGGTCCATTGCTTTATTTTAAGTTACAGAACAAGTTTGAGTCTCAGGGCATTTCGTCCATTTTTCAGAGTTATACCCTTTTTTTTTTTAGACTTCGAAAATATCACACCGCTCGGGGACATGTACATATTGCAAAGCAATTCTCGCTCTTGTTATTCCAGCATCACACATCATGGGGTGTAACTTGAATAGTGTATCAATAAGTTGCAAATAAATCATACTCTTGTTTGATTTAGTGATTCATTTTCCAACAAGCTCCATTGCATGTTGATACTGTGTGGGAAGCGGATCCATGCCGTGATTCCGGCCGTGGTTGAGGTTTGATGCATGATGGCTCCATTGTTGAACATTATTTTGGTGTCAAATGATAGCTTATGATTTGTGGCATAAATTGTTATTTCACAATTTGTGATTGGGAGCACAAAAAAAACAAAAAAAGTTAAAAAAAAAAAATTATTCTTCTAACGTTGATACGGATGATTTGGGTACGGTCACTTGGAGTTCCGTTATTCATAAACTGATAATCATACAAACGATTTGAGCATATGCAATGAAGGAGATGAAATCTGCTTCCATTTGTAAAACTTAAGTTTTAGGACTAGTTTGAGGCAAACTGAGGCAAAATATTCTGATTCTCAAATAGCACTTACGTGAACTCGCCAAAACCCACTTCTAGGGTACCTACACATGTGGTCATTAAAAAGTAGTGCATCCCAATATTTCCAATGTTAACATATAAATTCATGCACAGGACATCCTCAGACTCCAGAAAACACAGTCTCTTTTTGGATGTGGGAGGGGTGTACAGTGGACCCCAGTCGCCTCCATAGTGTTTGCAACGAGGAGCCGTTTATCCACAGACGCATGTTCTTGGAAACTGGTGAAGCCAATGATACGATGATGTTTGAACCGAAGTAGGAGGACTCCTGAAGTGACGTGGAAAACAAACTTTAGAAGTGCTTGACGAGTGGTTTTGTGGAGTCTGTCCAGTGAGTGCAGATGATGAGAAGGCACGCACAGACTGTCCAATTGAGACTTGGCTAAGTGTGCACCTGACCCTCTGAGAATAAAAAAAAATTAGAATTAAAAAATATTCTACTTGTGTAAATGCCCAATTTGTACAGGTTTAGTTGAGTTGTAGATTTGGCTACGTGCTTGTGTGCCCTCAGGGTTGCTCTGAAGGAACAGTTCCTTACTGGGTTCTCCGCTTGGACAAAGATGTTCAGGAGATGGTCGAGACCATTGGGCAGAAACAGAAGCATTTGAATGAAATGGAGACTGACAACTCTTCGGAACATCAGTGAGTAAAATATGTTTTATTTCCTTTGTAATTTGTATGGATATCAATGATATGTGATATACTTGTGGGCTATGTTTGCAAGCTACTTTAACCATTGAGTTTGTCCTGATGATCTCCTAGCAGAAGCCTGTGGCAAAAAAATACCAATATCGAAAAAGGAAGCCTTTTATTCTTGTGCTGGTTGAAAGAGCCCAAAGATGTATATTTTTTAACAGTATATGAATTTTTTTTTGGGAGCGATCAAAGCAGCGGTCTGTTGCCTATACACCGCCTGAGTTTATTTATTTCTTTAGTTTTGTCCGATTGAAAAAATTCTAATTTTTCTGGAGGTTTGGATCAATTGAAAGCAATTTTTACTCGTAGTACTGCAGTTAATTGACAAAATGGTGGTTGATGATGAAAGCTTGCCACTTGGCACGATGTTGCGACATACCCTAGGAAATATTGTTGTGCTGTAGGGAATTGCACATTTGTCCGATGACAGCCATGGTGGTCATTTTGAAAAATGGCCATTATCGGCTGTAATTTTTTTACTTATCTGCTATACGGGTGACGACTTTGTGGGGGTTGGGAATTTAATTTGTGTGTTGTATCTGCTGTTCTTTGAGCTGGCATTCAACTGAAGAGCTGTGGCTGACATGTGTGACAGAATAAATACATTATAGACGTCTTGTAGCAATCGTGTAGCAATTGGTAGTCTGAAAGAGCTGCTACACGTTTTACAACGGTAAGATGGCGCATGCCTCTCCCTATACTTGTGTAGTCATTCATGCCCACTTGTCCACTACACTGGCAGAGAGTGGTGCACTTGAGTGCAGCCGAAGACACTTGCAGTGTCCTCCACAGCCTTTCTTACAGCCACATCAAAGGCGTTCTCAACATGTATCCGTGGCCTCGAGCGAGGTTGTCCACCTTGGTTCCTAGGTGCCTGTGTTACTTTGTTGCCATCCCCATTCATTTGGTGATGGGAGTTCTGTTGCACAAACTTGCATCTGACCCCAGCAATGCGCAGCCTGGTACACTGCCCTTCTTACGTGCTGAAGGGCTGCCTTTGTCAGAGGTATTTGATCGATTTCTCTCCCCTTCTGTGTGAAAAGTACTTTCTGTGCCTTATTGGCATGGTCGAGACTGCTAGTGCGGTCATACAGCAGTACATCCAAGTGTTCGAGTGTTTCAAACCAGTCATCTGTGGAGTCCGGTGTTGTTTAAGGTGCAGAAAGCTGGTGTGACTTCATCTACTGCCTTCCAGGTATCCCAGCAGGTTTTCTTGCCCCGACCATCAAGTGAAGACACATGTCACAGCAGTAAAGGCATGGAACATGTGCAAGGGAAGGCATCTGTCATGACCTCGAGCATGAGACATTTCATGGGAAGCAGGTATTGAAAATTCTTTCGTGCCAAAGGCAATCCATAGCTCAGAAATGTTGCTCAGAAATAGTGCATGGGGCTAGACTGGTGACTCTCTGGGCTGTTTCGAGAGGGCATCTTGATGGTGTGTGCTGATGATCTGGCACTCAGTTTCGAACATAGTTGCTTGGTTAGCAAGGAAGGAAAACAGTTCTGTCTTGTTTTCTTCGAGTTTTCAGAATCCCTGCAAATTTCCCGGAAATCCACTCAATGGCTCCACACGTCTCTGTTGCTCCCCCCTCTTGCTTCGAGTGTCTGACTTCAAATGTTTAGAACATCAACTCTCATAGCCTGTTGTAGCTGTGATGGGAGGAAGATCTGACTTGCATACTCGGAGAAATTCTTGGTAGCCCCAGGTCTTAGCGTGTTGACTTACAGCTGCACCATTAAGCATGATTACCTCTAAAGCAGGCCTGTTGACACTGTCACCTGAAGCAACATGATCCTCCAGGCAGTCCACAAGGTCCGACTTGTGCGAAGTCTTAGCTTCCCCATGTGTGAGTGATTGTGGACAGGCTTGATTCCAGGTCACCATCCCATATCTGACAAGCAACATAAAGCCTGGAGAAAAGGTAGCAGGCATTCTTCAGGAAGGCAGTTGCTAGTGTGCTCTGGATTTCTCTCAAGCTGGAGGTCAGATGAAGAGGGGTAGGTTATTTCTCTTGATAGGTTCTTCGATGTACTGTCTGTGACACAAGCGTTCCTTCACGAATATGTCACACTGGTCCTGTCCAGCTTCTGAAGTATGCACACGGTATCAATAACAGCCTGGTCTGATATCCCGGCTGTCCAGTTTGAGTAGGTTAATGCTGCTGTAGCTAAAGCGATTGCTCTTCTTTGCCATCTGTCAGTGACTTGACATCTCTGAGAATTGCCTTCTGGGTGTGTTTGGTCTGTTCATGGTGTCCGATTTGCTGTCTTCTGACTGGTCTCCATAGATGCCTCAAACTCTCCGATTAGTCGAGCTATCTCTCCTCCACGTACTCTCCAGTGCTTAAGAGCATACAAGGTTTCACAGTAGTGTTATTCTGTTCTTGGGCCTGATCTATGGCAATATCAGAGAATGGGCATATTGTCTTCTTCACTGTGAACCTCTCTGCCAGAAATTCAGCATACATCAGGATGGTGGTATTTAAGTGTCACCAAGTCTCGCAAATGGACCGAATCTACCTGGCATAGTTTGTGTGGTTCAAGGCAAAGAACCATGGGACAATCTTGGCCAGGGCATCGAGAATGTACAAAAGGAAGTCTGCCTTTCAGATTGCTCAGACAAAGATCATCACCTTTAATTCCAGCTGTAGAACCATGGACCAAAGCTGGAACTGGGGACTTGCTTCAGCTCTGTGACTGCACCAGTCTTCGACTGACATCAGATTCTCGTCTTCTTCCAGCCTTTTCCATGTCATATGGGCCGCTTTTAGGAAGGAGTCCGCCGTTCCGATGAGGCAACTCCAGCCTGTACAATGACATCTGTCCACCCACTGCCATCAAGATTGCCTACCACCTTGAGGGTTGCCATCTCAAGATGAAGACTTCCGAAGAGCACAATGAAGTTATCTTCGCCCTGTCACCGGATTCGTTTTGCAATGGTGTACAGAGGCTGATCCAGCGTGATTTGGGTTCTTGATTAGGATTCATGATGTCAACTGCCATCTTCACTCCATCCATCAAGTGACGAATCATAGCTCGTGAACGGGCTGGATCCTTGAAGAGGGGGTAGCAGAGAAGTGATGGCCACATTGCTTTCAGGTGCGGCACTCACTGGATGGTGATTTTAGTCAGGTCAGGCCAGATTAGATCTGTGACTTGCTACTGGTATCATGTAAACCTGTACTAATCTGTGTGGTCGGTTGTCGGCGACTAAACCGTCTCCCCCACCAGGTTTTTTGGTGAGGAGGTGTTTTGGATATGACACCCAGCAGGATTAAAAACAAAACCTGCCAAAGGGCGGAGGAGCTCCTTGTGAGCCAACGGCCATCCATACTAGTACCCAACTGTGTCTGCGGACATCCTCCTGCATTTGGGTTACTTCTTATTCAGAGGTTGTGGCAGGATTTGCACTCCGGCCACCGTAAAACCCTTCATTCCGCAAAACACAAAAACGCAAAAAATCTGAAAACCCACTCCGTGGAGTACCTCCTGTGCAGCTTCCCTTCTCAGGGCAGCTCATCGGATGACTTGATTGGGGCAAAGCCTTCGGGACCCCCAATCTTTGATGATAGGAGGGAAACCACGGGGTAACATTCCCGGGTCAGATTGCGGGAGAGTGTGTCGGAGTGTGCTGAGGTGTCGTCCACCAGACGGCGGTCTCCTTGGGTTAACCTGAGGTGGTCCCTTCGGGTGGGTGCCTGCAATGTCCTATCCCAAAGAGAGGATGATCACCTGTCTCTGTTATCATCTGAGCTCATGCCTTTGGACATCAGTATTGCAGCCCTCTCTGAGGTTCGGAGACCGGATTGCGGCAAGATCATGGTGGGTTGTTACACCTACTATTGGTCTGGTCGCTCTGATCGTTACCATTCCCAAGGAGTTGCTGTAGCTGTATCCAATAAGCTGACGCCAATGATAATTGAGGTAACACCAGTCAACGAGCGTATGATGAGACTAAGGATTCGTCACTCCTTAGGTGTCATTTCCCTGGTCTCTGTTTATGCTCCGACTGAGGCGAGTGATCTCACTGTGAAGGATGCATTCTACGCCACGCTCGAGTCTGTGGTTGATCAGTGCCCCAGACGAGATACACTTCTAGTCTTGGGATTTCAATGCATCGACTGGAACTGATAGGGATGGTTATGAGATGTGTGTTGGTCCCCATGGGTCAGGAACTATGAACCAGAATAGCACTAAGTTCCTTGACTTTGCAACAAGTCATGGACTGAGGGTGGCCGGTTCATGGTTTCAGCACCCACAAGCTCATTGCTGGACTTGGTATTCCAACGCTGGCGGTGTGGCAAAGGAGATTGACCATGTCCTCGTTGATGGTCGCTGGAGGATGATCCAGAACTGCAGGGTCCACCGGAGTGCTCAATTCCTCAATACTGACCACCAGCTTGTTGTAGCAACTCTGAAGTTGCACCTTAAATCCAGGAGAATGGTACTATCCCAGCCTCGGCTGGATGTTGGCAAGCTCAAGGATGAGAGGATAGCTGAGGAGTTAGCAAACAGGCTGAGTAGAGATTTGGGGGGTCTTGGTGCTTTGGGAGGTCGTGAAGAGTTGTGGAGTGCCTTCAAGACCACCGTCATTGATGTTGCCGGTGGATGTCTTGGAACTCACCGTAGGGCAAAGAAAAATTTTGTCTCTCAAGGGACACTGGATACCATTGACCAGAGTTGCAGGGCCAGGCTGAATGGCAGAGCTGAGCTGTTCAGGGAGCTGAGGCGTAAAATCTACGTGCGTGGGGTGGACAAGGAGGCCTATGTGCGAGGAATCTGTGAGGGGGTAGAGCTTCACCTGTGGTCAAGTGATTCTCGTCCTGCTTAAAGCGGAATTCGCGCATTGCGTTCATCCAAGCCCATCCCTTGGTGTACTGCAGTTAGAGCAGAGAGTGGTAGGCTCTTGACAGAGGAGTCCGAAGTGAAGGCCAGCTTGGCCGGTTACTTTGAGCGGTTGTACCAGGCTGATCCACCAGCTGTTGAGTTGGACATCAGGGGTGTTACAATCCCTGTTGCTGACCCTCCAATCAACTGTGGTCCACCTTCGCTTGTGGAAACGCAGGCTTGATGAACGGTTGAAATGGGGTAAGCTCCAGGGATCTGTGGCATCCATGCTGAACTTCTCAAGGTTGGTGGAAATGCTGCACTCGTGTCGTTGCATGCAGTTCGTGCTCTGGTTGGAACACAGTCATCATCCCAACTGACTGGAAGAGGGCCTTGTTGTCCTCTCTGGAAAGGGAAGGGTGATCGCCATGACTGCAACAACTACCGACAGGTGACGCTGCTCTCAGTGCTGGGCAAGGTCTTTGCTCAGATAATGCTTGATAGGGTTCGCCACCATCTGCTTGAGCACCAGCGTCCAGAGCAGTCAGGCTTTACACCAAAGAGGTCAACGATTGACCGTATCCTTGCTCTTCGGGTCCTCACCGAACGCAGACGAGAGTTTCGGCAGGGGCTTCTTGCAGCCTATGTTGATCTCTGTAAAGCGTTTGTTTCAGTGAATCGGGCTGCCCTCTGGAGGATTCTCGGTCTTCGTGGTGCCACCAAAACTGATCGATCTGATGTCTGAACTCTCCTGTGGTACTGAGAGTGCTGTGAGATGTGGTCGTGCCATCTCTGACTTATTTCCAGTTGTTATTGGAGTTCGTCAGGGGTGTGTACTGGCCCCACACTTTTCAGCACTTGTATGGACTGGATTCAAGGAGGATGTTGGAGAGATCAAGCTGCGGTACATTGTTTGGGAATGTCAAGATCTGACCTTGATTTCGCAGATGATGCAGTCATCTTTGCGGAGACTTTAGATATCCTTTTGGGGCCCTCGGGTGTGAATGAGGAGTCGGAGCCGCTGGGATTACGGGTGTCCTGGGTCAAAACTAAGATCCAGGCTTTCAAGGACATCTTGGATGCTGCTGTCCTGTCTGTGCCTTGTTGTGGTGAGCATGTTGAGGTCATGGAGAGATTCACTTACCTTGGCAGTGATATTCATGTCTCTGCTGGCTGTGAGCCAGAGGTCAACAGACATCTGGGTCGGGCCTGGGAGTCTTGGATTCACTGGATCATGGGGTGTGGCGCTGCGGTACTGTGTGGGAGGACGAAAGTCCGAGTCTTCAGGGCCTTGGTGCTCCAGTCTTGCTGAATGGATGCGAGACTTGGACTCTGACCAAGGATCTGAGATGGAGACTTAATTCCTTTGGTACCAGGTCTCTTCGGAGAATCCTTGGCTATCGCTGATCGGACTTTGTGTCCAACGAGTGGTTGCTGAGAGAGACTCAAATGAGATTTGTTACCTGCATAGTCCGTGAGCGTCAGCTGCGGCTGTATGGACATGTGGCTCGTTTTCCTGACGCTGATCCTGCTCACCAGATTCTCTCAGCGAGGGAATCTCCTGAATGGAGGAGGCCAATGGGCGACCACGTGCCTCATGGTTGCAGCAGGTTGATCAGCATTCAAGGAGATGGGGATGGGCCAGGCATCTGCCTGCGGGATGGCCAGACGGAGGCCCCTGGAGTACCGGCGGAAAGTGGACGCAGTGACTCGCTGCTCTGGTGCATGCTCCGATACCTGATCTGACCTGACCTGACTCACTGGCTGATAGCTAGCATGGAACGCAGACCACAAAATAGTCTCATCCCCTGTTCTGGGAAATAGAACTGGAAGTCTATCCTCTGCCCCACATGGTGAAGCCATCTGCAAGTACACTGTTGTACATATACGTCAAGAGTATGCATGCTCACTATGTGGCATTTGACAACTTTCATTCAACTGTCACATGTTACCATACCAATGTAAACATACTAATGTACTTCCCTACATTCCTTCTGCAAGGCTTGATGTGGAATCTGACAGACAGTCTGCTTTGTTAGGGCCATCAAGCTTTGGTACAGGTACATCTCTGCTTTGAAGAGTGAGGAGGTGGTATGACTGGTAGCGAGAGTTTGAGCCCACCCTGAGAGGACTAGATTCCACATTCTGAAACCGCGCACACACACACACACACACACACACACACACACACACACACACACACACACACACACACACACACACACACACACACACACACAACACACACACACACACCAA
>CM068956.1:157109192-157120671 GCA_035128595.1 Eptatretus atami | reverse complement strand
AGGCTCAACCCAGGAAAACAACGTGAAGACCCCAGACAGCGAGGTGGCCGTGGATCGCCTGATGAAGATATAATTAAATAAGGCTGTAATCATCTTCAAAAAGGGTTTTTTAATTTACCCAACATCCAATATTTCACTCTTGCACTTCCTTGGAGTTTTCTAGTATGCATGCAAAGTTTCAGTCTGTTTAGGTTTTATGTTTTGAAGTTATAGAGGACACACACACACACACACACACACAACACACACACACACACACACACACACACACACACACACACACTTGTTTGTTAAGATAGTTTTTGAATGTTTAAACACTGTCATATTTAAATAAAATATGTTGTTGGTTGAATCTTTTTCACACGTTAAAATTGTACTAAGGAGTGGGCGTGGAAGAGTTGAACTGTACGGTGGAGGGAAAGAAGGCGCACTTCATTATCAAAAGTATCCTCAATAAGACCGCAAATAGACCCTTCTCTTTCCTTTTATCTCTCTCTTTTGTACTCCAATGATCCAAACGAGGGCAACGACGTTGACCTCCTCTGAATGAGGTTGTTCTCACAGAAGACTATGGACGTGGAGAGAATTCCCCAAACAAGTGATGCTTTGGGTCAACATATTAAAATAAGTGTCTTCCAAGCTAGCATCTGGATAACAGCGCACATGTCAATGATGGCTGTCAACAACCCCACTAACCATGGATGGAGGGAAGAGGACGGCAAGAAGTTAAAGCGCACGACAGTGCGCTGCCTCGGTGCAGGAGTGCTGAGTGCTCGGGGCAAAGTTTGAAGTGCACACGTTCTTTGCACAGTTTCAATGCCTGAGAATAGTTGGCCAACACAACCACATTGTAGAACAGTCATAAGATGTTTACAAATTTCACTTTACCATCGAGTCGAAGCACAATTGTCATGTTATTAAAACAGATCTTACCTTGGTAATCTCGCTCTATTTTTGTGGATATGCGTCAACACCGGCAAAATGACTGCGTCTATGGGCAATCTGCACTTGCAAATAGCAAGTTGCTTCTCTTCGATTTCTGAAGTCCATTAGCTACCCTCCATAATGCTTCAGACTGCGACTCATTAATCAAAGACGTTTAAAGCAATTATTATATTTCGCATAGGCCGCGGAGGAGGGTCGGGTTATGACCCCCAGCCCCAAATACCCATTTGTGATGTGACAGCTTGACACTCAAACTAAAATTGTTCGATAGAACCTTACCATCAAATTGGTACCAAAAACAAAACTTTTGCATCAATTTGAAATGAAAATAAATAATTACCCATGCACAGCCCCCCACTAAAAGGCTTGAGTACCATCTGGATGCTAACTAGTTTGGAGGTGATGTGTTGGTGTAATTTATGTACATATCAGCGTCGTGTCTTAGGAGTCTGTGTGCTTCTTTGATTGAATGTAATATCTTCATATATATACACACACATATATCCAATCCACACTTATCCTGTGTTTATTTTTCCGTTGCTGTTTGAAGTATGAAGTACATTTTATAAATACCATTTGCTACTAAATTTGTATCTCCCTGCCTCTCCCCGTCCCCATTGTGGTTGAGTCAACAGGTGTTGCTTCCTTCATATGGGTTTGCCATTGTCTTTCATCTCTACAGCGTTTCTGTATTATTCTTTTAATTTAGCTCTTCCTTATTTCCTTTTTAATGTTTTATTAGTGTGCTCTTTCCTTTTTAGGTGTTGCACCTGATGCAACCAGGATAGCAAGTTCTATTGTACTACTTTAACCTTCAGATGATGGAAATTGGATCTCTTTGGACTACCGTTCTTTTTTTAAATTTTTTGCTATGTGTTGTTGAAGGAAAAGATAAATAATGGCATTTATTTTTTTTGCTTGATCTCATTTGTGTACTTTTGTAAGTGTTTGCACCTGAATATTCAAATGGAATCATAACGTATAAATAATTTTTTTCTTCCGTGTGGGGGTCATGTTAAACTTCATTTCAGCCTGTTGAAGAAGGTATGAATGAGTGAACGAAGGCAAAAGTTTTGGTTTGTCCTCGGATGTTGGAGGAGTTCAGTGTGAACATGAGTTGAGGCAGTGAAGCTTTCAGCCCACTCATGTCTGTCACGGTGATGGAGTTGGTAAGCAGGAGGTTGAACATGGAAGGGTTTTTTGGTGAAGATGTTGTGGCGAGAGATGTAGGAGGTACTGGGGAAGTGGAAGGAGGCACTCTGGTAACGTGGTTTGAAGAAGAATATGGAAAAGGCAGTGGTAACATGGGTTGGGCAGTAGAGAAAGGAAATTGATATCAGGTTAAAGGGAAAGGAAATCAGGCAGGGAAATAGGTTTGAATATCTTGGGGGGAACAGTGACCAGGATGGTAGTTTGGAGTCAGAGGTGCGGAGAGTATACAGGTAGGTGCAAATGCATGGAGGGATTTATAGCAGACAGAAAAATATCAAGGAAATTGAAAGGGAAAGTTCAGGTGTCTTGTGTAATGCCAGCCTACTTTTATGGTTTGTAGATGGTGGCACTCACTGCCAGTGGGACAACAGAGGCTGCAGGTCTGCGAGAACTGGGTCAGGAGGATTGTAAGAGTGAACAGGGTGGATGGATGACCTGAGGGAGGAGATTGCTGTGCAGATTAACTTGACAGGACGATTGGTAAAAAGTGGGCTGGACAGCGAAATATGAGTAAAAGAGGTCGACCATGGTTGAGATGGGAATATTGTGTGAGGAGAGATATCGATAAGGTGGAGAGAGTTGGCTGAGTACAGAGGGAAGTGGAGGAGTATCGTGTTCAAGGCAGGGTGGAAGCTTGGTACCATTTAGCTTCACCCCTTATAAAGGGAAGAGCGGAGGAAGAAGAAGAAGAGCAAGTTGTGTGCTTGATGCAGTGCAGTACAGTAATCAAATATCACCGGTTCTCATATCGTGGGTTTCGACCAATCGGGGACAACCTGTTCCGATTTGGTTATGGCGGTATTTCATGTCAGCCAATCGTGGTTTTTGAGCTGAGATGAGCCATTTTTTGTGTCCACATGTACAATTACCTCCCGTTACAAGCCTTTTCTTGTTTCTCGCGCACCATTCATTGTAGTAATCAGACCAGCATGCAGGAATGAAGCTAAATTTAACAATGAGTAGTCATCAAACAGGACATGACATATGGAGATCTTGTAATACTAAATCTACAAGATATAGTCTATACACAGCAGTTAATAATGGCAGACAAAATTAATTGTGCCATAAGGGTCGAAAGGTTATGACATTGTGTGAAAAAAAAAACAATCGAGTTGTTGGATATGTTGGCAAGAGGTGAAAGTGCAGCATCTGTGGGCCGCCATTACGGGATCAATGACTCGACTGTGGTAAATGTGAGTCAAATATCCATGCCAGTGTTCCTGCCAGCAAGGCGCAAAAGTGTCATTCCAGTCCCGTGATTCTCTTATTGAAATGAAAAAAGCGCTTGATGTTGGAATCGAGAACCAAACAGAAAAAAAATTAAAAATGCCTTTGAGTGGACCGGTGATGCAGAAGAAATCATTGCAGATTTACCAATGATTCCACGAGGCACCCGGGACTGAGCTGATCCAGCAGCCATCGCAAGTTCTACATCCATATCTTTGTAACCTCCACCCTCCTCCCGATATCATCATCATCATCTCAGAGCTAAGTCTTGTGTTTTAAATTTCCGACAGAGTAAGTATGAATGAGTACGTAATATGTTTACCCTCACCACCTCGCTGTTTTGTAAAATCACCTCACTGTTTTGGAATAAATTTAAAAGCTTCTGTTTTTGTTTATTACCTCCTCTACCGAAGGTAAAGGAGGTTATGTTTTCACCGCCTTTCTGTCTGTCTGTTGTCTGTCTGTGTGCAGGATATCTCAAAAAGTTGTGCACGGATTCGGACGAAACTTGGTGAACATGTTGGGTGTGTGACAATAAATAATTGATTCAATTTTGTTGAAGATTTCATCTCTGAAATTTCATCTCGATTTGATATCGGATACTTTAAAAGTGATTCTTTACTATTGAGAGACGGGGCCAAACAACGATATATTGAATAACATTTTTAAAATGTATTGGGCATGATTTTGTGGCCGGGGTGCGGTGGGCGATAAACGACCACTAGATTGAGCAGTGGAGTCGTCTCCCACGAACACCTGGAATTTAGGTCGTGACTCTCGGAAACTCCGAAAGGCACGGGTCACTTTGAGGGCCGTGTCACCAATATTTTGACGGCGTGAGGTAGGTCCATTGTCTAATTCCAATTTACCTGAGTACACTCGCCGTCCAACTACCAGGGAACCACACCCCTCGGCCGACTTTTCCGAACCGAGTCGCTATCACCGACTCGGATCCGGCGTAACTGAGCGAAGTTACCAAAGCCATGCCGACCAAATGAACAATTTACGGCATGAACGGCTTTACTATTTCTCAATACGCACCTTGCTAGGCCAATGAAGGAAAGCACAGAAAACAATCTGGTACATTAACATGGGGTTTATTTATAACAATAATCGGGGGGAGCACACAAAGAGCAGAGTTATCCGAACAAGAAAATGTAATTTACAAGGAAAGGAAAACACTTGTACAATCCTACTTACAGACGGGGCCCATGGACAACACACACACACACACACACACACACACACCACACACACACACACACACACACACCAGGAGGAAGAAAAAAAAACAGACAGGTGAGGGTTGGAGCGGTCGGGGATTTAGCAGAAGAATGATATGCGACGCTTAATGACCGAACACGAAAAAAAAAACATGTCAGAACAGCTGTACACACAATGATACAACAGAGTTTTTAAAGTAATCTGCTGGTACATCTGCAAAAACTTTGGTTTTGGTTAATTTTCCCACAAATTTTCTGGAACTGGAATATCATTCACTGAAAACATTGAAGTACCGCTCACATCTGACCTAATGATCCCATCGGCTGTGAACATCAAAAACAAGGCATTGCGACCCGATATCTTACTTCGGTGCAAAAAAAAGAGAAGACGGCATTGCTAATTGAGGTGTTGATACCGGTGATTTTGGACGAACGATGCAGAAATGAAGAAAATCACCAAATACCAAGACCTCAAGCATGAAGTGAAAAGATCCTGGAAGCTGAAGAATGACAAAGTTGTACTGGTGATGACGAAGAACATCACGGGAATGATGACGAAGAACCTCACAGATATATTAAAAACCACCCTGGGAATATTACTGCCTACAAACTACAGTTGGAAGCTGTTCTGGGCTCAGTAATGATCCTGAAGAGAGCACAAAACTTCACAGCTTGGTCCATGAATCGTGATTCCTTTACGAAAATGAAGGTGGAGACTTTGAGCCCACCCTGGTAGGACTCTATTCCGCATTCTCAAACCCCATATGTGTAAAAAACAAAAAAAACACACACACACCCTTTTATTAGCATATACAGTGGGGAGAACAAGTATTTGATACACTGCCGATTTTGCAGATTTTCCCACTTACAAAAGCACGTAGAGGTTTGTAATTTTTATCATAGGTACACTTCAACTGTGAAAGACGGAATCTAAAACAAAAATCCTGAAAATCACATTGTTGATTTTAAAATAATTAATATGCATTTTATTGCATGAAATAAGTATTTGATCATCAGAAAAACAGAACTTAATATTTGGTACAGAAACCTTTGTTTGCAATTACAGAGATCAGACGTTTCCTGTAGTTCTTAACCAGGTTTGCACAGACTGCAGCAGGATTTTGGCCCACTCCTCCATACAGATCTTCTCCAGATCCTTCAGGTTTCGGGGCTGTCGCTGGGCAACACAGACTTTCAGCTCCCTCCAAAGATTTTCTATTGGGTTCAGGTCTGGAGACTGGCTAGGCCACTCCAGGACCTTGAGATGTTCTTACGGAGCCACTCCTTAGTTTCCCTGGCTGTGTGTTTCGGGTCGTTGTCATGCTGGAAGACCCAGCCACGCCCCATCTTCAATGCTTTTGTTGAGGGAAGGAGGTTGTTGGCCAAGATCTCGCGATACATGACCCATCCATCCTCCCCTCAATACGGTGCAGTCGTCCTGTCCCCTTTGCAGAAAAGCATCCCCAAAGAATGATGTTCCACCTCCATGCTTCACGGTTGGGATGGTGTTCTTGGGGTTGTACTCATCCTTCTTCTTCCTCAAACACGGCGAGTGGAGTTTAAACCAAAAAGCTCTATTTTGGTCTCATCAGACCACATGACCTGCTCCCATTCCTCCTCTGGATCATCCAGATGGTCATTGGCAAACTTCAGACGGCCTGGACATGCGCTGGCTTGAGCAGAGGGACCTTGCTTGCGCTGCAGGATTTTAATCCATGACGGCGTAGTGTGTTACTTATGGTTTTCTTTGATACTGTGGTCCCAGCTCTCTTCAGGTCATTGACCAGGTCCTGCCGTGTAGTTCTGGGCTGATCCCTCACCTTTCTCATGATCATTGAGGCTCCACGAGGTGAGATCTTGCATGGAGCCCCAGACCGAGGAGATTGACTATTATCTTGAACTTCTTCCATTTTCTAATAATTGCACTAACAGTTGTTGCCTTCTCACCAAGCTGCTTGCCTATTGTCCTGTAGCCCATCCCAGCCTTGTGCAAGTCTACAATTTTGTCCCTGATGTCCTTAGACAGCTCTCTGGTCTTGCCATTGTGGAGAGGTTGGAGTCTGATTGATTGAGTGTGGACAGCTGTCTTTTATGCAGATAACGAGTTCAAACAGTGCAGTTAATACAGGTAATGAGTGGAGAATGGAGGGCTTCTTAAAGACAAAACTAACAGGTCTGTGAGAGCGCGAATCTTTACTGGTTGGTAGGTGATCAAATACTTATTTCATGCAATAAAATGCAAATTAATTATTTAAAAATCATACAATGTGATTTTCAGGATTTTTGTTTAGATTCTGTCTTTCACAGTTGAAGTGTACCTATGATAAAAATTACAGACCTCTACGTGCTTTGTAAGTGGGAAAACCTGCAAAATCGGCAGTGTATCAAATACTTGTTCTCCCACTGTATATGCGTGTATTTTTAAAATATTTTCTTACGTGTTCATTTTAAATGTGTGTGATTATTTCTGGCTGCCATCGATCTCTCTATATTTCCTTGAAGCCCAGGGATCGACCCCCCCCCCCAACGATTTACTTATGTTGTGCGATGTTACATGATGAACCTAACCCCCATGATGTTACTGTGTCTGTTCAAACCAAAGAAGCTTTCATATATTAGACCTTGAACTATGTAAGCTGTGTGGGTTGCTAAGTGGACCACATCCATGCCAGACTTTGCCCCAGCGATTTGCCGAAAACAAAACTGTGGGCCTGGCCTGATTCCGGCCCAAATCGGAGGGCAGCTGTTCCGCTAAACAGTAACTAATCTGACACCATTGTGTATGATTTGCTTCTCGTTGCATTCCAAATCATTCTTCAGGCCACCCAAACCTCGCCGGTGGGTCCTCGTGATGGAGGGCACAGTAATTCATGTTGTGGTCACCTTGGGGCATGGTTTGGTTGTGCCCTTCTGCAGGGTGTGGCTTGGTCGTTTGAAAACCTTGAGGGCTGTATCCACTCTTATGTCACATTAAGATGTTTTATTGCAAATTCTGAGAATAAATTATTGTGCGATCAATAACGAGAGCCATGGTGTCAAAAAGCACAAGTATAGCTCTGTCTACTTGTGAACCTCAGATAACCTCAGCTATGCTCTTAATTTCCCACTTTTCTTCCATACCCAAGTAGGAAACTGAAGCAAATGCGCAATCGGCTCGCAGGGCTTGAAAGGCCGATGGCAGACACGACCGATGAGAGGAGAATCGAAGAGCTCGTCCATCTTTGTGCACAGTGTGACATCAAGTTAAAGGCAATCCAAGAAACTGTTCAACATCTGCACTCTCGCCAACGGCAATGTGAGCAGATTTTGTAGCTCTTGCATCGCATTTGGAAATGTGCTCGAAAAGTTCATTTCCTGTGTGCATACGTCCATGGCACGGCAAACGTTTTGCTTTCCTGCCCTTGCTTGTAATACCACAAGCCTGAGCTTGTTTATGTTTAATCCACAAGGTTTACATTTGTGCTCCTTTGTGCCGCAGTACAAGGTCAGCAGCATGCTCTGCAAACCGAGCGATGGAGTAACCAGGTCGAGCTTACGCGTGAAGAGGCGAATCGACAGCTCGACGTGCGCATCTACGCAAGTGGCCTTTTGCGTTAGGTCGATGCCACTTCGAGGCAACCGGCTGCTCCATGTACCTTGATCGTCATTTTCGTTTGAACATTCCAAGGCTTAACGACGCTAATCTGGGAGTGCTCCCATGTATTCCATCTCCACACCCCACTGCAAACTCTCGATCTTTTGCTCCATACATGGAACTTTGGTGACGGGTGGAAATGCCAATGCTTTTTCATAAATAATGCAAGTGGCACCTTGTTGTAATTTTCAGTTCTAAAAGATGGTCGACTGCTATCACAATCATCATCGTTATGGTACGTGCCTTGTACCCTGCCCTCCTCCACTGGGCCCTCTCCAATCCATGCTTTGTTCTCTCCCTGAAGCGTTTTCCGTCGGTGAATTACAATGATCAAAACGAATGGGTGGTTCGTTTTATATTCTAGTTTTAAATGTTTGTAAAATGCTTTTAGCATGTGGCAAACGCACGCAATTCCACACGGACCATGAATGATACCATTTGATATCGAGTCCCCGACTCACCACATTTGCGTGCACTCTGCTCGGCATTGTTGCAAAATTGGATTTTCCATTTTGGTCTGACTTGCACTTGTTTTGTCTTCATCCTGGTTTGTTTGTTTGTTTGTTTTTTTGTTAACCTGTTACACATCATGGAAGATCTGGGAATACTGGATCTTCAAGGCCTTTTGGACGTCCATTGTCCAAGACTTTTTGATTCAAAATAAAATGTGTGTCGTCTCCACGTGCAAATCTCAAAAGTCATTTGAACAATGAAATGCAAAATAGGTAAAACTTCTGTCTTGTTTGTTTGTATGTTTTTTTCATCTGATTGACTTGAGAGTTTTGATATTGCTGTGGCAACCAAACGTATTTTTGTTAAGACTAATTCTGCAGTCTCTTTTTGTTTTTGTGTTTTTTCTGTTTTGCCCTCTAGTCATTGATTTCATGAATTTCGAAGGGTGGAGCGGAACCCTCAGGCCCTCAAAGTACCCCCACGTCACTTCGGATCACTTTCCGAGGACCAGGTCGTGATGTTTTAATGCACGGGCCGGTGGATTGTTCTGCATACATTATTGCATCAGTTGTTTGTGTGTATCGTCGTTCTGATGTCAGTGTGTCTGAATCCTGGAAGAATGTGATACCGGTGCTTTCTGTTTCACGTTTGCGGAACCCCCACCTGTCTGATTGACCGGCTCCTTCCATTTATTCGCATGTGATGCTATTCTTCATTTGTGATTAATTGTAACACACTCAGGGCAGCTTTGGCTTAGGCACTAAGATTGAGCATAAACAAGCAAAGTCCCTCACCCTTCCCCACCCAATCTAAGTCTTAACAACCCCCCCCCCCTCAAGTGTATTAGACTTTAATCTCTGATTAGCGTAACCACGTGCATATCACATCTGTAGGAAAGTGGGGTAGGGGGAGGGGGGGGAAGTGTGATGTTGGATTTTTCTGTTGCTTTTTTTTTGTCCCCTGAGCTCATGGAAAGAGCTCACTGATATTCATCCATTTCTTTGTTCTTTGAAGAATCTTAATGTAGCAATTGAACAGCTGTTTTTTACAAAACAACGCTCAGGGGAAGTGTGCAAGCCCGGTTTCTTGCTTCAGGCTTCATCAGGTGCATGCGTGCTTTACATCAGGCACCAAGACTGCAGTACAATGCCTGTTTGTCACTGAACTGAAGTCTTTGGATGGCTACAAGAACTTGACATTGGAGGAGACCATTATCGACTAATTTATGATCTGCTGGGTGGGAACAGTGGGCACAGGGACATCACCAGGGTGCTCCCCCCCCCCCCGCCCATAAATGTTTGATGTACAGTACCATCATCTTTACAGAGCGTTGTTGTTGCCAAAGGAATTTTTTGACGAGGGTTGGGTTATATTGGGTCGTTTGCCATTTGCTGTGCTCTGTTCTTTTAAATGCTGAGTACCAAGGAAGCGGTGCGTACCATTTTTGAAGTCTTTGGAACTCGGCCGGGGTTTGGACCAACGACCTCCCAGACACAGTGCGGAAGCTCTAACCATTATGCCATCGAATCTGGTCTTACATATATTATACGTGTTGTACATAATACTGCAACGGACTCTGTCCATCTCATGAGTGACATGAGACCGTTGGAGAATTCTCTCCCAAGACGCCCGAGCGGAGGTGAAACTGTTCACACGCACATACTCCACCACGGTGCGGTTGTTTTACTAATGTTTCAGCGCACGCATTTGCCTTAACGGGGGTGATTTACTTGCGCTGGAGGACAGAGCCACGGCTCAACATACATAGCAACCTGATTAAAGGCAAACAGCTTTAACAAATAAATACTGGGACGGGGACACAGGAGGTGAAATGCAATTAACAAGGCAGAGATAACTGGCTGTGACAGTTCCTTGGTTATCTTAACACTTATATTACTTAACCTGGGCCAGACACATTCCGGAAATACAAAACAAAAGGGAATGAGAGTGGCATTGGTGTATGTACATGTTTTTGTTGAAGCACCAAGGGTGCGATGTGAGCACCTCTCCTGATCTGCTCTCGCCTTTGGCTGTTCGTTGCTGCGGCGATCTCTGTGCGCTCACTCGCTCTCGGGGAGGGGAGTGTTGGGCGGAGGGGTTCTGCCCAATGTCTGGGAATTCTGGGCTGTGCAAGTCTCAGGTTATGAATCTGAGAAGAGGATAGCTTTGGTCCTGGCTGAAAGGGAGACAAGGGTTCTGTGTTGCTGCCTGGGCAACCTGGCTGCATCTCCTTGGATCCCTGGCTGTATTTACTGTATCTCCTTCGATGCACTGTGCGCAGTTGCAATCGTCTTGTGCGAGCCGGTGCTCCTGCCCCCTGCTGTACACGTCTTGCGCATGCGCTCTTGGTGTCCCGACTCTGCAAGGTATCAGACGTGAATCTTCAATGGTTGTAAAACCTGTGTTCGAGGCTCCATAGTAACACATGTGAAACAGCCATTAATGAGTGAGATTTATGTATAAAAGTACAATAAGGATGATTTGAAGATCAAACGCGAATGGGAGAAAAAGACGGAGCCAAGGATAATGGGTGACGGGGAATTTAACTTTACATAAGATTCTGGTCTGCCAGTTGGGGTTCACAAGACATTCATTAGGATATAATTGACCCCAAAGTCATTTTTGTAACATCCCCTATACTGTTTTTTTATTTTTTTTTGAAAGAGGTAAGTGTTGGTGGGGAAGCTGGTTGTCAAGTGAGGACATGTTCACCTTTTGACGAGACCTTCACGCAGACATCAAAATCGTAACGCATATCTACAAACACATATCCATAACTCAGCTA
>CM068956.1:157097169-157109182 GCA_035128595.1 Eptatretus atami | reverse complement strand
CTCCCAATATCCATGTACCCCTCTGGCCTCTATCGCCAACGCTTCTTGGTACCTATCCAATTCAACTTTTGACCTAACTACTGTTTCTGATGCCACTACCTTCTGTCTCTCTTCTTGACTCCAAGTCTGTGGCCCCTCGTCCGATCGCTGCTCCATTTTGCTGAAAGGGTCTTCTGCACTTTGTCTTTACCCTTCATAATCTCTCAGATCCCCTTGTGATCACTTACTTTCTACTGCATGCAGTTCTGTCTCGTTAAGCAGCTCCTCGTACATTCCGTTGATTTAGTTGTGACCGGATCCGTGACGTTTTATAGTCGGGTCAGGAATTGAACCCAGAGCAGACAACTCAAGAGCAAGTGCACTACCTCTGAACTATCCTGCCAGCCCAGTTGGGCAATTTATGTACATTGTACAACTAAGGTGCTGGGGTCCAAGCATGCTATTATTTACATTTTGAGCAAATCCATCCTTGAAATGTTTTTTTGAATATATATTTTTAAAATTTCCTTGCGTGCGCGTGCGCGCGCGCACACACACGTGCACACACACACACACGCACACACAAACATGCCATTTAAAGAGGAGGAATCTGATCTTTTTGGTGATACCGCACTTGTACACGAAAGTAGCCACACTTGATTCGTGAAAACACACACACATGCACACACACCTCTTGACGAGCAGCCACACACCACATTCAGTGCACACACTCAAAAATGTCATTCAAAGATATGTTGGCACTACATGCAATGATGTAACACCAATACTCATTTCTGCTTCATTTAAACTTCAAACGACTTGATCTTATAAGCAGATTGTCGGCTTGGTCTGTTTGCTGAACCTTCAGGAGGTTTCACAGCAGGGTGGTCATACCACAGACACCTGCAAACACATCACCAATGGTCTTCACAGAAAGAAAGAAATAAAAAAAAGCAAAAGCAGCAGCTATAGCTGTTTTGCTTGCTGCAGGATGTTGGTTTTAGTGACACAACCAATCCACACTTGGTGAAGGAAGGAAGGAAGGAGGGAGCGCGGGATGTTGATAAACCTCGCTTGCTTGCCATTGTGGGATAATGTATGCATTGTGACAATACCAGACGTGATCTAGAAACCCCATGCGTGTGATTTGTGCTTCCATTAAGGCCCCGGTGCTGTCAGGTCAGGTTTAATATAGCAGAAGCCTTTGTCACCACCCTCTGCTTGTGACCTTAAAAGAGAAACATTAGGGATGGTGGGGTCGAAGGGGGGAGGTTTGGGGGCTTCATCCCATTCACATTACCCGTGGCACACAAAGTACCAGTGCTCCATTACATCAATACCATTTCACTCGTCTCAACCTATTATTGGGGAGGGAGGATATTTACGTACATTGTCATTAGGCCTCAAGCATTTTCATATTGCTTTAGCATGACCTATATATAGAATCCTCTCTGCCTTTTGGAACCACACTCACCTGCGATAAGCGTGTTGATGATCAAAATTTGATCCGTAATCTCTCGGAGTATCCAACGATTATAAGATTAGGGATTCGGACAGAATTTGAAACGTTTGACGTCATGCTTTATGGCCTAACGCCATAAATACAGTAATTCCATTTTGGGAAAGTCTGACTTTAATAACTACAGGGGGATTGTTTTTAGTCCTGTCTCATCAGCAAAAGGAGCTTGAAGTGCAAGATGTAAAAAAAACGTTTTTTTAATTTTTCCTTGTTTTGCAGAAATCGAGGCTCATGGAAAGAGCTCACTGATATGACGGAGTGGTGACATTCTATTCTGGTGAGTAAATTGCCAAATGCTGTAAAGAGGTTATTGTTTGTAAATAACATTAACAACCCTGATTGTAAATATTTTATTTTAAGAATGTGTGATACAAACACCATCAAATGGACTATGTACAATTGGTATCATGTCCTTTGGTACCTTTGTTGCAGCTCTTGCATATTACTTCCCAGAGATCGGCTTTTCCGCAGTTCCTGATCCATGTGTTGGATGGTGTTCATGTCGGGACTCTGTGTTGCTCAGGAAGCTCATTCCGTCTCTCACACGGCGGTGGTTCTGGATGTATGGCACGTGGCATCATCTCCCTGCAGTAAATGTGTTCCATACCGCAAAATGCTTTGTGGGGAGAGGGAGTGGTGAGAGGGTTTCTTGTACACCAGCTCGGAGCCTGAGACTTGGCTTCCAATCGCAAGATGCCATTGAAGCGGAGGGCCTGAGATTCCGCGGCCTCAATGAGAGCAAGATGGTATGGTTTCTCCCTTGATACCCTGGATTAAGGCTTTGTACATTGTACGCTGAGAACTGCAACGGAAAGATTTGGCCCTGCGGAGAAATCTGAGGAGGTGGCCAGCTTTCTCGGGCACCTTGGAGATGTGATCTTCCCAAGACTTATAACTCATAAGGAGGCTCAGTGGACTGGCAGGATTACCTTGAGGTATTCACACTGGCCTCTGAGCCCTGCAGCCTGCGTTTGAATCTTAATCCAGATATAAATTGTCTTCCTGGTGGTTCACAGACCAGGCGAGACATTGATGTGTGTGCTGTCCATCGGAAGGACGTTCAGTTGGGCGGGTCCCATTTGCCAGCATTAGTTGGTGGACGATAAAGATCCCATGTCTTTCACGAAGACTAGGCGAGCTATCTTGGGCATGCTGCCAAATTCCAACTTCCTACTCGAACCTACAAGTGGAACTGCAGCAGCGATAGAGCTGCACCTTCTGTAATGATGCAACCACAGGCTGCTTATTATATGAAACGGAGGCCCAGGTGTTCCAGGACTGTAACCTATCTCTCTCAGAGGTTAAACACAAATAGATTTTGGGATTTTCCAATCCATATGGAGGAACGAAGTGAGAACACGAGCCTTTCTTGCATGAAGAGACACGTTCCAAGTAGATGTAGCAGTTGCTTATTTTCGCCAGACCTGCAAGAAGGATGCAGCCACAACATGTCTGGTGGAAGGGTTGGAGGGATAGTTCTGAGGTTGTGTACTACCTCATGAGATATTTAATCTGACATTGATTCTATACCAGTCGATAAATTGTCAAATTGGTGCTCCAGAGCCGGGGCTTTGCATCAATTGGTGCAATGTCTATCGGTTGTCGCATTTTGTTTTGGGACCTGTTTCCCACCACTGGGTGCTCATGAGCCCTAATGGTCTCATGGTGTATTTTAGTGGGTGATCGTCACCAGTACCCTGGAGAAATCCAATATTTCTGCACAAACCACCTGTGGAGCTCATGCCAGTCATATTCCAAGGGTGGTCTTCAAGTCAACAGGAAGCCCCACCAGGTGGACCTTCCTGTTGCCTGGAAACCAACCAAAAAACATGTCATATAGGACGGTTCCAATGCCTGACATGCGTTCTGCGCACACACACACCACACACACACACACACACACACACACACACACACACACACACACACACACACACGTGTGTTTTGAGGAATTGAAGGGTGTGCAAAGCTGGCATGATAGCTGAGAGGTATGTCTGAGCTGTCAGCCTGGGTTAGAATCTCGACCCCGCGATAAACTTTAATCCTGGTGTTTGGAAAACGGGGCAATTCATCAATGTGTGTGCCGTCCCTCATATGGACATTAAACTGGGTGTCCCTTCTGCTGGCATTGGTCGGTGGACGTTAAAGATCCCATTGTGTCCTTCGTCAAGAGTAGTCGAGCTATTGTCGGCACCCTGAACAAGTTCCAAATCCCTGCTCTAACCTACAAGGGGCACTCCATCAGCGGCACAGCCCCACCCCTCAGCAAATGATGCTACCCATGGCCATGCGTTGCATATGAAGAAAGAAGAAGAGGAAGGGTGTGCAGAAAGAGTGGGGAGAGAAGTGTTGGTTGGTTGGCTGAATAAGAAATCTGATCGTCCATTCATGTCTAAGTAGGTCATCTAGCTATCCGTGGGATTGATATGTGAGGTAATGGCAGTTTCTCATCTCATTTTGCCGATTGCTCAGCCATTTGGCCCAATGTTCATGCGGCTTGTGAAGGCCGGATAAAAGAATCGAGCAAATCTAAGCCAGTCCTCTGTAATTTCCATCCCTAATGAGGATCTCATATTGTGTTACGTGGAGACTGCTTCGGGGACGTCTAATCCGTCCGTGTGATATGATTACGGTTCCGCAATCCTGGAGGGATAATTTAAGGATGTCTTTGAGTTTCTTTGGGTTCTACCACAGCATGACGTCACCTCAAACTTCGACTTCCATGTAGCATGCGAGTCAGGGTATCCGCAATTAAAGCAAAGCAACGACACCAGTTTTATCCTTTGATTTCATCCCAAAGGGCTAACACGTTTATCAGAAGGTTGTACAATTCTAAAGCAAATGGGGATGGTCATGTTATTGCAGGTGCTGATCGATTATACAGTACTGTGGTCGGAAGCGCAGAAGGTGAGCCCTGGGTTTCGAGGTTTATCCTTTAATGAGCAAGGCAGCACATTGGCTTAAAAATGAAGTCACACTGCCATATCTGGAGAACCATATGAGCCTTATTTCAGCTCCTTGACCCTGAGGAGGAGGAGATTCGGACCAGACTCTGTGCAGAGCACTGGTGCTGCTTAATGCTAGGTTCCCACTGTCGTGCGATCCATTACGAACGCCACGATTGGCCATTCGTAGCTGATCATGGAATTTCTCTGAAAGCTGTTCCCACTATCACGATGCGCGACACGATTGAAATCGTGGTCTCACAGAGCGTGATGTTTGTCTTGTCTAAGATCGATCCCGATCACCACGATTAGGAAGCACGATTAGATGCTATCTGTCGCGCTTTGTTACGATGCAATACGATCTGATATGATGATCCCGATTGACAATTGATCGTGTTGATCATAGAAAAATTTTGAATCGTTCAAAAATTTTCTACAATTAACACGATTGCCATGACTAAAGGCGCTGTCACACCTTGACGATTTAGCCAGCGTATGCCGACTTATGAAAAATTTGTCCTTAAAAACGCTGGCACACTCGAATACCTTATGGGTAAGTTTTGTATACTTAAGAGCAGCTGAAAAACACTGCCATACGTCATAGTACGCTGGCTTTCATCGTTGTACTTTGCGGTTGTCCTCAAATTTTAGCATGCTTGAAATTTTACGACGTATGCCAGCGTATGACTCACAGTTCCGCTACCTGGCCATAAGTTGTAGGCACGTTATGCGATCGTTGACACACGTCACACACATTACTTGTAAGTTACTCATAAGTCGAAACACGTCGAGGTAATGTTAGCGTACCCGAAACTTATTTTAACCTATGAGTAACGTGTTGTAGGCACGTTACACGATCGTTGACACACGTCGAGGCACATTATGCGATCGTTGACGCACGTCGAGGCACGGTACTTGGAAGTTACTCATAAGTCGAAACACGTCGAGGTAATGCTTAGCGTACCCAAAACTTATTTTAACCTATGATAACGTGCTTTGAACCTATGTGTAACGTACCTCCAACGCATATTGATGTATGTAGACTATTTGATTGTCATCTTCCGGACGACCACAGAACTTCTGAACGTGTTTCTAATTTACAGCTTCCGTATAATGGCGTATTGGCAGCGTTTAAAAAAAAAAAAAAAAAAACAATAACTTCCGATATTTCGTCACGTGCCGTTACGTCACGTCCGATTGCCCTTCAGTTTGCTCATGTCTTATTCTTAGTTCCTCCTCTGTGAATATTTTCTGTTTTTAGGATATTGTCACGTCGACGTCGAAACTTAAAAGCAAATGTCCGAATATATTTTAAAATTCGTGATAGACTAAAAAAAAAAACAAACAAAAAAAACAACAACAACAACTTCAGATATTTCATCACGTGCCTTCACGGAGCCAAGGAGAAAAAAAGAAAATGTGCCTTGACGGAGAAAATAAGTTTCGGGTATGCTAAACATTACCTCGACGTGTTTCGACTTATGAGTAACTTACAAAGAACTTGTGTCGACGTGTGTCAACGATCGCATATCGTGCCTACAACTTATTCCCAGCGTAGCGGAACGTGTGAGCCATACGGCGAGTAAGTCGTAAAATTTCAGCATGCTTGAAATTTCACGACGTACGAGACGTACCACGAAATATGACAGCATACTTCGTTTTTCAGCGTGCTCTTAACGTATACACAACTTACCCATCACGTATTCGACGTGTGCCAGCGCTTTAGACACATTTTCATAGGCTGGCTAAATCGTCAAGGGTTGACTGCGTGGTTGACACTTTCAATTTTCAGGTGGTTATGATTTAAATCGGCGTGCGGCAGGTTTTTAACAGGCTACGCCACGAGTTCGTCGGCGATACGTGCAGCGTGCTATGCCTAAGGCCTAAGTCACATTTGCCTACAGCGAGGATACGGCGGCCGTACGCCCTCTGAATTGACAGAAACGTGCGCGGCCGCAGAGTTTCTGAGGTGGCCTCTGGGTGGCCCTACGCCGTATGGCTATATTTTACAGACCGTAAGGTCGCCGTGGAATTATAACGCGGAGTTATAACTTTTTTCATTTCTACGTTCGCCGTAGCAATTCGACAAGCCGAAAAAACAAACTGGTAAAAAAAACAAAAAACAATTAACCCATTCGTTACTGTCCTTCTGGCCGCACGTTCGCCTTAAGGCCCCCCTGTGGTCCCCCTGCGGTGCCTTGCGGGCACCTTGCGTCTGCCTTGAAAATTCTATGGCCGCCGCAGGAACGCCCTAAGGTCACCGTGCGACATCAAATCAAAGACCGTACGGCAACCCCACGTTTTCGGTCTCCACAATTTATAAATACCGTGCGGTTCCCCAAAAAATAAAAACATATGTGACTGCTACATTGTGTGACCGTGGAAATACTGCGGCCGCCGTATAATTGCTAGTGGCCGTAGATTTTGGAGACCCCACGGCCGCCATGGCAAATGTGACCTCAGCCTAAGTTAAACTATCATTGGGCATAGTTTGTGAACGCCGACAACAGGCTAAACATTCGTTGGTATAAGTTATCTATAAGACAACAACGTTCTGTGCCCGTTACTAATATGTTATGCATACGACCAACACGTTATGAATACGACCAAAACTTAAAAAAAAAACATCAAATTTCAGCGTACGCCAACGTTTTACATACATTTTTATACGTTGCCATTGCTGGCTAAATCTTCAAGTGTGACAGCGCCTTAACCTCAAGATCTGATTAATCTGATAGGATCACCACGATTAGTCCAGATTAAGACCACGATTTCAATCGTGCCGCGCATCGTGTTAGTGGGAACCTAGCATAAGCAGTCTCTTTGGCTATTGGACACAATCCTGGACGGGTCGCCACTCCGACACAGTATACCAGCATGCTGGCACTTATTTTTCCGACCTCGGAAGGATGACGGGCCGAGTTAACCCCACCTGGTATTAATTCAACAGCTGAGCAGGATTTGAACTCGGGACCCTAGGATCCAAAGCCCGCCACCCTAACCATTAAGCCAACACCAGGCATAAGTCGGGTGTGAGTCACTCTTTACCTCCCTCAGGCATTGACCCCGAGGGAGGTAATGAATGAGACAATTGTGACCATTCAGAGCTTTAAAGGTATCGTGTTTTTACATTACACTTCTTTTTTAACAGCCACCATTATCCCACCTTTCTTGTGGGGTAGGCTTGGGTAAGTTTGGCCTGAGTCTTCACGCACCAGCTGGCGAGGCCTGACGTTCGACTCGCCAAATGACAGTTTATTGGTGGATCAGGAATCAAACCCATGCTAGACACCCTCAAGGCAAGTGTGCACGCATACCTCTCGGCCATCCTGTCAGTCTGTTGTTGTGTTACACTGGAATATGCAAGATCAATTTGAAATTTGATGCCGTTTGGCACATCACGTCTGTTGCTATATCTGCACCTTCTCTCCCCTTCAATCCCTAGTCCTACCAACTGCGGAGACTGCTAATTATACCCCCAGTGCAATTCAGAGCACCTTCCACTTCATGGTCTATGGAACTTTAATACGGATGTGATAGCTGGCTTTATACTCACATAATATATATGGCATGCTCCAAGATGCAGCTCCCCCTACTGGCACGGTTTTAGAGATGGTGTGGTGGTCGATCTGACCCCAGCACAGAGAGCACTCGGGTACAGTGAATGCCGGGATGAATTTCAACCTCACCGAGGGGTCATCATGGAAGCACCTGGGTGGGGAATCAAACCCAGTTGAAATAGCCGAAAGGTAAGTGCGCTCCCTCAACACCAATCGGTTAACTTCAACTCGATCGATCAATGGATAAACGTCTGATCATGCCTCGTCAGTTGTGGAAGAGTCCGGTGTCGGTGCACCCTGCCATTTGGTTCAACAGGTTTGTCATCGAGTTGCATACCGATCACCTTTAGCTTTTAACTTTTTAAAATGGAAGATCATACTTTAATTAAAATTAACATCAGTACTATTTCCATTAAACTCCCACCTGTGGTTACTGTCTATTCTCAGGTGTCCTTTTCACCTGTGAGAACGCAGCACAGGTGTTTCGTTGAGCTCTGTGCACGAGGCTGTGAGGCTGTCACATGACTGGATTTTGCACTTTTCAAAGCAGAGGGGTGAACGAACCCACAACACCTGGTATGTTTAACGGTGCTGGTTAAGAGCCGTCTCGTGGTTAAAGGTAACTGCTCGGAGACAAATTATTACCTGAATGGAGAGGAGGCATGACATGGGAATGCTCGAAAATGCTGTAAAATCAGTCGTGTTCACTCTCAACTTGTTGAATGTGTCCTAAGTCGGGGGGTTCCAAACATAAAGTGGAATCGTGATGATGGGAAGCCAGTCCTCCAGTTCAACAAATCCAGATTGATTTAAACCTGACAGATCGGTCTTCCGGGCCCCTGCCTTGGTGACGCCTTCTTTACTGCAGGTTAAAATACCATGAACACACTCGAAACCTGAGCAGTATATTTATGAATGAATGTGGCGAACTATGAAGCCAATTCATTCATTCCCATCGACTAGCAGTCGCTGAATGATGTTGAATATCCTGCAGTCTTTCGCAAGCAGTAAGCCATTGTGTGGCGGTACCATATCCAGGTTGCGCAGGGACGCTGTTTCAGGTGCACAGCTGTGACTCAGTAATAATGCAACCAGCAGGCTGATTTGAATTCATGTCCATGATGCAGTTGCTCATTGATAATGATGAGGCAAATGTATCGGTTCAATCTCATTGAAAAAGTTGAAAGAAGTGCCAGAAAAACCTGTTATTTTACTCGATTCCAAGAGATGACAGTAGTGAGGCAGCAGTTCATCATTTGACCGACTTTCTTTGGTCGTGATTCCTGTTATTTATTTAACGAGCCCAATCATTCCCACCTTCTTGTGGGGTTAGTCGGGGAATGTCTTTTTGGCCCATCTTGGAATTTGGCCGTGGTGCCGGTGACAGCTCGCCCACTCTTCGTGAAGGACACCGTGGGATCTTTAACAACCATCAACAAACGCTGGCAAACGGGACACCCAGCTTAACGTCCATCCGAGGGATGGCACACACATTGATGAATCACCCTGTCTGTGAAACACCGGGATGGCAGTTCAGAGCTTGGTCGGGATTCAAACCCGGGCTGGACAGCTTTGATCTGCGAGTGTGCGTACCACTAGGCCATCCTGCCAGTCCTAATCCTTTATCTTATAATCCGTCCTCAAAAATATTTTTCAGCTCCGCTGATCACGTTTACGTTGAAGCTGAGTACCTCAAAGGAACCCTTTGCTCTGTTGGAGATCAAACAAAAAGACAATCCGTTGATGAATGGCGTAACCCCATCGTAAAGATCTATTCCCTCCATTTATTCACCTGCGATCATCCGAGTGTGTGAAAAATGGTGCTCCGGTGTGACAGTGTTCAATCGACGATATTCTTCTGATTCACTTAGAATATTTCATTCTGTGGTTTCCTTCACTCAGGAGTGTCTCACACCCGACTGCAGTATCTGGGGGTTCTTGAGCAGAGGAGTGTTTCAATGTGCGAACCGCATCACGAGCAATTTACATGATCTTCGGATCCTTTTTGATATTTAATATATATAATTATATATATATACATATTTGATTTTTAGGATTTTTGCATCTTTTTTTTGATACGAGCACAAAAACAGCAATGTTGATTTGAATTGTAATATTTCTCTTTTGCTTATTCTCCAGCAGGGTTATACCCACCATTGCCCAATGCTGTTCCAATCCTGTTGGCATTCTGAAGAAATCAAATTTTTGGGTTTTTTTTCTATTTTTTTTGGTCTGGGCCTAAAACAATTCCCTCCACCCTGTAAGGAATGGGGTCAGGGATCATTTAATATGACCTTTCACTGAGCTACAAAGACTTTTTTTTTTCAAAATTTTCAACAATTTTTTTTTTTCCCTAAAACACCCCACGCCACTCACTGCAGCCCCAAGCCTGGTGTTGGCTTAGTGGGTAGGGTGGCTGGCTTGGGATCCAAGGGTCCTGAGTTTGAGTCCCGTTTTCCACTGAATTAACACCAGGGGGTTGACTCAGCCTGTCATCCTTCTGAGCTCGGTGAAATGAGTACCAGTGTACTCGTAGAGGGGCACAGCACCAGCGGCGCAGCCGTGCTTCCAATAAATGAGAGCTATCCGGCATTCAAGCTGCCATACGCAAGAACAGAACTGCAGCTCCGGCACTCACTGATGAATGAAGGTCTGTTTGGCCATCCCTGAAAAATTGTCGCACACGCACGCACACACCTTTCTTCAGGTATCAATTTACATGTCTCTTTGAACACTAATTATAATTGAAGTTCAATGGTGGATGTGTTGGATAAACCCCGAGTGAGATTAGATCGTTAAACAGTGCCACCTTAGTACTCGGGTGGGTCAGGAGGTCTTTGGTTTGGAGTGAGATGAGGTGAGCAAAGATGTGCACTTTAATACTGCTGGTATCGTACTTCGTTCTGGCTGGCAGGTTACCATAGACGTATGCACATTCACCTCTGTGCTGTCGAGCTTGGGTTCGAATCCTGACCCAGCTATGAACTGCCATCTTTGTGTTTTGCAGGCAGAGTGTTTCATCGATGTGTGTGCCATCCCTCGGTTGGACATTAAACTGGGTGTCCTATCTACTGGCATAAGTTGGATGTTAAAAATCCCACAGTGTCCTTTGCGAAGAGTTGGCGAGCCATCACCGACGCTGAACAAATTACAAATTCCTGCTCTCACCTACAGGGGGAACTGCATCAGCAGCTCTGTCGAACTCCTGCAAGAACTGATGGTAATATGCAGGCATATACTGCATTCCAACTACTTTGTTAATGATGTCACAGATGATTTGCTGTGAGTTGTACTTGAGTACCTCCATTGTTGGTGTGGGTTTGTGGGTGTAAACATCTGAAAGATTTGTGACGTCTGCACCTTAAGCGTTCGTGATATCAATAAGGCATGCAATGTACTGTTAAATTGGTCCATCACTTCATTTATGATGTCATTTAAGAGTTATTGTGAGGAATAACTAATGAGTTATTTAATATTGTTGGTTTTGAAGTTCTTTGTAAGATTTTAGCTCTTTAGGCCTTTGCATTGCCCAGATATAATGTAGAACTTGGTTGATTGTATCATGTATGACATCTCATATGAATCATAAGCTAATTGCTTATTTTGGGAACTCCACAGTGAAGGTTTTTTTTTGCCGAATTTGAGATGAATCACGTATTTCTCTTCGTGGAGAAGTTGTAGGAAAGCTGAAACCAGGGGTATGTTCAGTTCCGAAGTTTCGTGTAGAGCGCTCGATAAGTGGCTGAAGCACTCCAGCAAGCACTCAATTTGACAAACGATCTTGGCTCATAATCACTGTACATTAAAAGAATATCTACGTTAATGTAAGTTCTAGCCTCACAAACAGTCTCGGCTCAAAATCGCTGTCCGTTAATGTCAGATCCACGTTGATGGAAGATCTAGCCTCACGAAAGATCTCGGCTCATGGGAGCTCTACATTAATGGAAGTTTTCTATCAATGGAAGATCTCGGCTCGTGGAAGCTCTACACTGATGGAAGTTTTCTATCAA
>CM068956.1:157068415-157070915 GCA_035128595.1 Eptatretus atami | reverse complement strand
ACTCTCTCTCTCTCTCTCTCTCATCTCTCTCTCCTCTCTCCGAATATCTTCTCTCTCTCTCTTCTTGACTCTCTACTCTCTCTCTCATCTCTCTCGATCTTCTCTCTCTCTCTCTCTCATTCTCTCTCTCTCTCTCTCTTACCACTCTCTCTCTCTCTCTCTCTCTCTCTCCGATCTCTCTCTCTCTCTCCGATCTCTCTCTCCGATCTTCTCCTCTCTCTCTCTCTCCGATCCTCTCTCTCTCTCTCTCTCTCTCTCTCTCTCTCTCTCCCTCCGCTCTCTCTCTCTCTCTCCGATCTCTCTCTCTCCGATCTCTCTCTCTCTCTCCGATCTCTCTCTCTCTCTCTCTCTCTCCGATCTCCTCTCTCGATCTCTCTCGATCTCTCTCTCTCCTCTCTCTCTCTCTACTCTCTCCGAATCTCTCTCTCTCTCTCTCTCTCTCTCTCTCTCTTCTCCATCTCTCTCTCTCTCTCTCTCTCCGATATCTCTCTCTCGATCTCTCTCTCCCGATCTTCTCTTCTCTTCTCTCTCTCTCCGATCTCTCTCTCTCTCTCTCGATCTCTCTCTCTCCGATCTCTTCTCTCTCCGATCTCTCTCTCTCGATCTCTCTCTCCATCTCCTGCCTCCGATCTCTCTCTCTCCGATCTCTCTCTCCTCTTCTCTCTCTCTCGATCTCTCTCTCTCTCTCTCCGATATATCTCTCTCTCTCTCTCTCTCTCGATATTCTCTCTCATCGATCTCTCTCTCTCCGATCTCTCTCTCTCCATCTCTCTCTCTCTCTCTCTCCGATCTCTCTTCTCTCTCTCCTCTCTCTGCTCTCTCCTCCGATCTCTCTCTCTCTCCTCTCCATCTCTCTCTCTCTCTCTCTCTTCTCTCCACTCTCACTCTCTCTCCCTCTCTCTCTCTCCGATCTCAAACTCTTTCTATATTCTGTCCCCCTCTTTTCTGATATTAAAAAAATTAAAAAGTGGGTCTTAAAATTTTCGTCTTTTTCTCTCCTGCTGTGCTCTGCTTCTTATTCAATCACCTGAGTTATTTTCGACCTTTCTTTCATCCTGTGTAGAAAAAAACTTAGCCACCTCCTCCCTCTTCAAAGCAAACTTCTCTCTCTTCCCCCTCCAAGCTCCCACCCTCACCCTTCTCCCTCAATTCTCCCACCTTGCCCCTCCCTTCAAATCTCCCCCTTCTCTCCCCCTTCATAAAGCTGTCCCCTCTCATATCCACAAAGCTCCCTCCTTCCACACCCTCTCTCTTCCAACTCATTCCTCCACCTCCTGCAACCTCACACTTTCCTTTTCCCCCTCTCTTATTACTCCCACTGTGACTCATCCCCTCACCACCTAGCCCTTTGTCCTCCTCCCCATCCGACCTGCTCCCCAAGCTTTTCTGTAATCTCCTACACACTGTCAACAACTCTCTACCTCCACCTCTCCTCCCTCATCCTACCCACCCCCACCCCTCCCCTCCCTCACCTTAAGCCTCCTCCATCCCCCTTCCTTAACAGTCTGGTCCTCAAACATCCGAGACATTCGTTCTAACCTGACTGATCTTTCCTTACAGGTTGCCACTGACAAACCAGACATAATCTGCCTGAACAGAAACTTTCCTCCTTCAAGAATCCCTGACCCCTTGTAGTTTCTCTCCCTGGTTACTCCCTCCTCTGTCCTGTATGATAGATCTGAGCCTCGTCCTCTAGGTGAAGTTGCTCTCTTTATCAAAAACTCTGTTCCTTACTCTCCATGCACTGCCTCACTCATCCACCCCCACCCCCCCCCCCAGCAATACCTCTGTGTCCGGCTTCCCCTCGGCCACCATCTCTTGTTTATATGTGTTTTGCCTTCCGCCAAACAGTAATGACTCCATTTATATCTCGCTTGCTGAAAACATGGACCAACTTTTAGCCACTCATCCAGACTCTCTCTTCCTCGTATGTGTTGACTTCAATTGCCATCATGCCATTTGGCTGGGTGTGTCCCTCTCACCTGCCATGGCACTTCAGCAAAGGATTTATGCGACTCAATGGGACTGACGCAATCTGTCAACTTCCCGACCTGGATCTCAGCCAACGGTACTCCATCTCTTCTGGATTTGATTTTGACCAGTTTCCCAGATAATGTCGGCTGCTGTTCTGCTCCAATCGGCTCATCTGACCATACGCTTGTTAAAGTGGTCATCTCTCTGGCCATTAATAGAGAACCACCTCAGCATTTCACTCTGGCTGACTGACAGGGACTTCAATTTCTACTTTCTCCGACATCAACTCATCCTGGTTATTCTTTCAAATAAATATGCTCTCTCTCGTGCACAGATTTATCCCATCTCGTCTTCAGTTGTCCCACCCTTCCTCCAGCCCATGGTACACTGAAGCATGTGGCGAGGCAGTTGTCCTAAAACAACTTGCCTTCACCTCATGGAAGGCAAATCCTACTTAAGGCAATCTCATTTCCTTCCACAAAGTTCGGAATAAGTGTGTCTACCTTCAGGAGAGCCAGGAAACAAC
>CM068956.1:157044255-157059797 GCA_035128595.1 Eptatretus atami | reverse complement strand
CACCCACAGGCTCATCGCTGGACTTGGTATTCCAACGCTGGCGGTGTGGCAAAAGAGATTGGCTATGTGCTCGTTGATGGTCGCTGGAGGATGATCCAGAACTGCAGGGTCGTCCGGAGTGCTCAGTTCCTCAGTACTGACCACAGCCTTGTTGTAGCAACTCTGAAGTTGCAGCAAAAATCTGGGAGAATGGTACCATCCCAGCTGAGGCTGGGTGTTGGCAACCTCAAGGATGAGAGGGTAGCTTAGGAGTTTGAAAACCTGTTGATTGGGGTTTTTTGAGGTCTGGGTGCTTTGGGGAATCCTGAAGAGTTGTGGAGTGCCTTCAAGACCACCATCCTTCATGGTCTTAGAACTTACCATCGGGCGAAGAAGAATTTTGTATCTCAATGGACACTGGATACCATTAACCAGAGTTGCAGGGTTGGGCTTAATGGCAAAGCTGAGCTGTTCAGAGAGTTGAGGCATAAAACTGTACTTGTGCTGATGGTGGACAAGGAGCCTATGTACGAGGAATCTGTGAGAGGGTAGAGCATCACTTGTGGTCAAGTGATTCTCTTCCTTGCTGCAGAGGAATTCATGCATTGTGTTCCTCCAAGCCCGTCCCTCGGTGTATTGCAGTGAGACCGGAGGGTGGTTGGCTCTTGATAGAGGAGTCCAAAAAGGCCTGCTGGGCTGGTTACTTTGAGCAGCTGTACCAGGCTGATCCACCAGCTGTTGAGTTGGATGTCAGGGGTGTTATTATCCCTTCTGCTGACCCTCCAATCAACTGTGGTCCACCCTCGATGGATCACAGCTGCGGTGAACCGGTTGAAATGGGGTAAAGCTCCTGGGATCTGTGGCATCCATGCTGAACTTCTCAAGGGAAATGCTGCACTCATGTTGTTGCATGCAGTTCGGTGCTCTGCCTAACACAGGCATCATCCCAACTGACTGGAAGAGGGGCCTTGTTGGCCCTCTCTGGAAAGGGAAGGGGGATCGCCAGGACTGCAACAACTACTGAGGGGTGATGCTGTGCTGTCAGTGCCGGGAAGGTCTTTGCTTGGATAATTATTGATGGGTTCGCCACCATCTACTTAAGCGCCAGCACCCAGGGCAGTCAGGCTATACACCAAAGAGGTAAACGATTGACTTTATCCTTGCTCTTCAGGTCCTCAGTGAGCACATTGGAGAATTTTGGCCAGGGCTGCATGCAGCCTATGTTGATCTCTGAAAAGCGTTCAATTCAGTGAATCGGGATGCCCTCTGGAGGAGTCTTGGTCTTCGTGAGGTGCCACCATAGCTGATCAATCTGACATCTGAACTTCAGTATACTCTGGTACTGAGAGTGCTGTGAGATGTGGTGATACCATCGCCGACTTTTTTCCAGTTGTTACTGGAGTTCGTCCGGGGTATGTACTGGCCCCATACTTTTCAGCGCTTGTATGGACTGTATTCTGGGGAGGACGTCGGAGAGATCAAGCTGCGGTGCATCATTTGGGAATGACAAGATCTCTGACCTTGATTTCGCAGACGATGGAGTCATCTTTGCGGAGACTCTGGATATGCTTTTGGGGACCCTCAAGGTGCTGAATGAGGAGTTGTAGCTGCTGGGATTATGGGTTTCCTGGGTCAAAACTAAGTCAGGCTTTCAATGACATATTGGATGCTGCTATCTTGTCTGTGCCTGTTTGTGGTGAGGATGTTGAGATCATGGAGAGATTCACTTACCTTGGCAGTGATATTCATGTCTCCGCTGGCTGTGAGCCAGAGGTCAGTAGTCGTCTGAGTCAGGCCTGGGGAATCATGGCTTCACTGGATCATGGGGTGTGGCACTGTCGGTACCTGTGCAGGAAAATGAAAGTCTGAGTCTTCAGGTCCTTGGTGCTTCCATTCTTGCTCTATGGATATGAGACTTGAACTCTGACCAGGGATCTGAGATGGAGACTTGATTCCTTTGGTACCAGGTCTCTTCGGAGAATCCTTGGCTATCGTCTAACGAGCGGTTGCTGAGAAAGACTCAAATGAGATTTGTTACAGCATCAGCTGCGACTGAATGGACATGTGGCTCGTTTTCCTGATGCTGATCCTGCTCACCAGATTCTCTCAGCAGAGTAGCTTCGTGAGTGGAGGAGGCCAACGGGCTGAACACGTGCCTTGTGGTTGGTGCAGTTTGATCGGCGTCTCAAGGAGATGGGGATGGGCCAGGCATCTGCCTGGGAGATGGCCAGACGGAGGCCCCTGTGGTACCGGCGGAAAGTGGACGCAGCGACGCGTTGCTCCGGCGCATGCTGCCATACCTGACCTGACCTGACCTGAGATTGGGAGAGTGCTTGTCATGGTCCACATATTCAATTCAGCCACCAATCACATGACACGCCTTCTGGTTGAATCATTTGCCTGAACGGGAACAATCGTCTGGGTGGCAGAGGGGGTGGGTCATTGGTCTTTGCGGATTATGCTGTTTTACCCTGTGAGACATAATTGCGGCAATGCTCACCATCACAGCAACGAGGTGCGATTATGTAATATATTTATATATTTATATATTTTAATATTATTTTATATATTTAATTATTTATATATTAAATTATAATGTGTATGTGTGTATATGTGTATATATGTATGTATTATTATGTTAATGTGTATATGAGGTGAAGCCGTAGGCGGAGCCACAAACGCCCCCTGCTGGAGACTCCACCCAAGGGATGGAGTGCCCCGCCCACCAGCGCCTGTCCAATCGGGAGCGACGAGAGTCACATGGGCCTCCCGTCCAATGGGAGGGCGAGTGGGGGAGAGAAGTGTTCGTTGAGCGGGACGGGGCCGATTAGATGTGTCCTGAGGAGTTTTCGTCGTCTGCTCTCTTGGAGTTGTTCTGGTTCTTTCCTGCTTCTCTTCTCCCGCTTCTTCTCTGCCCGGCTCATCACCCTTGGCTTCTCCTGCAATGACCTCGTCCCGGCTCCAGAGCTTCGTGTCGGCGCCTTCCACCTGGCTGGTACGGCGACACCAGTCCCAAGACCAGGGGACGTCCAGCTCGCGCGCTCGTGGCCCAGGTAGCCAGCCATGCCTGGCTTACAGCCGGTCTGTCCTCCTCGGCTGGAGAGTCGCAATAAAGGCCGTTGAGGTCCACTTTTGCTGGGTGTGCGTGTGTCTGTTTGTGGCGCCAGTCTGACAAGTAGTGAATTGTATAAGTGGTTTTTGCCTGTACATACGTGCATTGCTTGATATTCAGTATCGCTCTCCTCTTGCGTGCTCCCCTAGTCCCCCATCATATTGGTAAAATAAATATACCCAAATTGGTTTAAATGCTCAGCTCGTGTGTCATTTCTCCATTGACTGGGTGTGTCGTGCGTGTGGGAAGTGAGCAGTCATTGCCGCTATAACGGAGTAACAGAATAATCGGGCCGGCGGAATTCGCGATTATAAAACCTCTCGGCATCGCACACGGAACGGGCTGCTTAAGCGGCTCGCTTCCGTACGAGTTCCGTCAAGGGTGAAATATCCGGAAGCTGGATCACGTGGGTACTTAGGTAAATTGAAGTTGGACAATCGACCCTACCCACGTGGTCTCCCCATTGGCGTATTTCGGTCCAAAATAACCAGACCCGCCGACCTCGGACTTCTCCCGGGCCGGCGATCTGTAATTCCGGGTGATCGAGCCGAGACGGCCCCACTGCTCCATCGAGGTTCGTGCTCGTGGCGACACGCCGGCGAAACCACAATATATATATGTGTATATATATGTATATATATATCTAATATGTGTGTGTGTGTGTGTATGTATATTATATATATAATATATATATATATGTGCATCTTGTATATTATTTCGCGAGTTTGTGATTTCCGTATCGCGCTATCTTCGACTTTGTTCTGCGCTCGAGTAACGTGATATTCGGCTTACATTATCTCAAAGACGATATGAGGTGCATGGTTACAAAAGAAGTAATAAAATGGTTTCTGAAACAGTGAAATCGTATTCCACTTACTGCATTAAAGTAAAATTACTACTGATACTTCTGCAATCAGTTTCCTTTCTCAAACACACCCACCCCAACATGTCGCGCAGAGGCGGGTTTATGCTAGTGTATATATATTTTACACTTTCACCTGCGGGATGTGCTTGCATATTGTGTGAACATGTGAACCGTGTTTCCTCAATTGTCTCGGTCGCTCACTCTGTACTTGATTTTTCATTTATTTTATTTTAATTTGGTGGATGTTGTCTGATAATTCTGTGATTTTTATTCTTCCCTGTGTACTAGCTTGCGATGTCAATGGCATGCAGAATTTTAGGCTATATCTCACCCAGAAAGTCCTGATCTGTAATATCATTCAGTTGGTTTGAAAGGGCTTTATAACTGAAGTTGGGGGGCTCAAAAACACTGAATCAGTGGGAAATGGTGTCCACTTTTTTTTGAAAGACCCGAGATTCTAACGTAACCATTTACCCACATGAGTACTTGGGCCGACGAATAGTTTAAAAAAAGAGTAACCAAAGGCCATTATTGCCTAATGAGTCCCAAAGTAAAATACAAAAATTAAAAGGACACAAAAAAAGAAGCCCAGACACGAATAAAATTACCCAGAAAAAAAAAATAAATAAAAAAAAAGATATAACAATGCAAAAAAGATAAAAATAAAAGAAATAACCACAGACACACCAAAAACCGAACGAAGACACCCGGGTAAAATAGAATAAAATAAAACCCTCCAAACCACAAAACCTGATAACCAAAACGAGTAATTAGCAAATAACTCCGAATAAACCAGAACCGCTAAAAAGATATATATAAAAAAAAACCCGAAAAAGTAAAAATAAACCCCTAGAAACCCACACCAAATAAAAAAAAACATAAACAACCAAACCAAGAAATACACTCCCGATAACCCCCCCCTAAAGACATAAAAAGTTAATAAAATACCACCCCCATAAAAAAATATAAAACCCGCCTATAAAACGTACTCAAATAGAAGAATATAACCACAAAAAAATGAAAAAACAAATAACCAAACCACCCCGATATACACCGAAGACGAAAACAAACCGAACACCAAAAACGAAAAAAATACCCATAAGATAATATAAAAACGTACAAAAAAATTAAAAAAAAAAAACAATGAATAAAACCCAATAAAAAAACGAAAAAATAAAGAATAAAAAAACCGATAGAACAATTACAAAGACCCAAAACCGACCCCGCAACCCAAGAAAGACTAATTGACACCAAAAAACCCAACAATAATAAAAAAACACAAAATGAAAAATTAATAAAACCAATAAACTCGATAATAACAAAAAAAAAAAAAACCCAAAAAATACCCATATTAAAAAAAAAAAAAAATATACTAGAAACCCAAATACCCAAAATGTAAAAACAAATAAATAAAATGAGATTAACAGATACCCACCGGAAAAAACAATAAACAAAGACCCGACACGTAACGATACGGAAACTGAATAACCCAAAATAAGAAAAATAAAAAAAAACTAGTAAAAATAAAAAATATTAAACAACCGAGAATAAATCCAACGAAAAAAAAAAAAAAAAAAAAAAATAAAATAAAAAAAAAAAACGGATTTCTAGGTAAAATTTGACGGCTGAGTCCTATGGTGCCGAGCCGATTTTTTTTTAAAAAAAGGTGCCCAAAGTGCCCATTTTTGGCCTTAATGGTCCCAAAACCGGTTTTTGGCATTTTGGCCGTTTATGTACAGGACAATAGTTTTTTCTTCATAAAAGGTAGATTTAGACCTTATGATATATGTGTTATGAATTTAACCTCATGAAATAGCCACAGGGCCCGTTAATTGGCAAAAAAGGGCCATTGGCCCATTATGTGTAAATAGGCATGGGTGCAGGTGTTTATCCAATTTAATAGCCTAAAAGACAAATTTGGACCATATCTCTTACCCGGTGTACATGAAGTGGCCTTGCTTGAAAAACAGATATTCAGATTGTGGCGCAGGTGCCCATATTGGGCAATGAGACCCATTTTCAATATAAAATGGGTTTTATAATTTAGGTTTTGATCTTCAAAGTGAGCCAGATTACAAGTGAAATAGAACAATGAACCTACTAGTATTCTATTCCATCCCCTGGGCACTTAAATGGGTGGGGCCAAAGTGCCCAACTTAAGTGGCCAAAGTGCCACCAAAGGACCTAAAAGGGCCCATGTTATAACTATGTAATCAACGGTTTTCTGCTTAATGCTATCCATTTTCAAAAGGATAGGAAACTGGGAGGTTTTCTGAAATTATTGATCTCTTTTTACCGTGGTGTTTCGGACTAAACCGCCAGAATTATGCAAGAAGTATGAGCTATTTCTATGTCGACATGCAGAACCTGAAGAGAGGAATCCAATGCGTACGCATACTTGTCTAGCGGGGGCTTCACTGGATCCTTGTCTGGCAGAATGCACACAAAAATCCCGATGGATCAAATAATAGAGATGACAATAACAGGCTATCAAAGGACATGGGAGGACTGTCCGGAAAGACTGAAAATGTTGGCGCTAGTGAGCGTTGGATGCGAATCAATCACTGCTTGACAGTCCTGCAACACCATCTAGATACCAAGCTTGGAAGGCATGCTTCGTATTGCCATGAGAGAGTTTGGAAACAAGAGAAAGGAAAGGACGACAACAATGTATCAAGAGTTGTTGATGGCTGAATACATGGGTTCCGACTTTGTGGGATTCCTTCTCAAACCTCTTGTGCATCTCAGTACTGGTGAAGTAGCGCCGATTCAATGTTGAGAAACGTCTCATCCACGAAAGAACGTGGACAAGAAGCCAAAAGAAATTCCTTGAACGTTTCTCAAAGAGTAAGCAAGATTATACCGCCACAAGAACAAAAACAGAAACACCTGCCAGTGAGAAGTCTGATTTCACGACACAAGACACAAGCTCTACGCCTGAAAAGGGACGATCGAAATACACTGACCCCATTAAACGGCAAGAAGTTGATATCTTTCGATAAACTGAAACGCAAAAATTCCGAAAGTGTCGGTTGTTGAGGACGAAGGAAAGTCTTTTGCTGCCATATTGGACAGAATATGATAGAAAGCAGCTCAATCTGAGGTCAATATGGAATGGCCCATTACCAGTAACCCTGGGCTATTTGCAATGAGCAACGGTACCAGTAGAGCTTCTTCGAAATCCCTCTTCCGAAACAACTTGCAAAAACTATCACCACAACCGGCGATGTCCAAGCCTCAGAGGATATAGAATGTTGTGTCGTCGACGCAATGAGAGTTGTTCGGATAATCCCCATCACAGGACAAGAACAACAAACTTTTTTTCATGGGCAGTTCGCATCGTAAACTACCTGAAGTCTCTTCCAGGGAATACTTTGCATCTGGTGTTTGATGACTACAGAGCAGTTCCAGGTCAGACTTACCTTTCTAAAGGTCGTCCCACAAAGGCAGAGAAAGAAAGAATATCTGATCTGAGTGAACAGCTTCCAAAAACTGGCTATTGGAATGGTTTCCTCACCAATGATAGGAACAAACTTCAGCTGTTCCAATTTTCTCGCAGATTTCATCCATGTCAGGGAAATCCAGTATCCAGAAGGATACATTTGTCACGAAAGGTGAACAGTGTCTCCTTTTGGCAAGCGATTCGTCTAGCCCTTCAACGCAAATTGAAGAACTGAGATCTTCCCATAGAGAGGCTGATCCCCGAATCGCACACCACACCATCTTTTGCAGCAAAAAAGCACAGAGAAACTTGTGTAGTTGCAGATGACACGGATGTGTATGTTCTGTTGTTGTTCTGCGCTGAACAGTGTGAAGGCAATGTCTATTTTCAGCAAGGTACGTCGTCGTCTAGGGAAGGAATAACATATCACAATATCAAGAGCCTCGCGTCACATCTAGGCAAGGACGTTTGTGGAGCTCTTCCGGGCTTTTCATGCCTTGACAGGAGCGACTATACCCAGCCATTCTATGGGCGTTCAAAGTTCAAAAGCTTTGAAAAAATGAGACAAGAATCCTGAATAAATCAGGCTCTTAAAGCAGCCTTTCAACACAGACCGCTGATGTTGATCAAGTTACCGACTTTGTGTTGCACACCATATACAATCGACCAAGAAGGAGCGGACCCTGGGAAAGCAGGTATTCGATGTTTATTTCTGGAAAGGGACACACCAGAAAATTCACTTCATCAAAAAGACTGCCTCCAGATTCTAATTCCTTGGGATTTCACATCAAGCGTGACAACTTCGTTATCTACGGATGGTGAATTGCCTCACTGGCTCATTTGAGCAACCGGATCCCCTTAACTACGGCTGGAAATTCGAAGATGGTGTCCTTGTTCCTATCTGGTAAAAAGGGGATAGTGTGCCACAACAGACCAGCTGCAAAATAAGCCCGCGCCACAAGTACTCGACTTCACAAAATGAACACTGTAACAAGAGACTGTTAACCTACAGCCCTGTGAAAACGAAGTCCACGAGGAAGGAGCATCGCAACAGATGAAGAATCAGATGTAAGCAGAAAGTGACTCCGCTCTGAAGACGAAGATGAATTCCCTGAATGAGGATTTCTTCAGTTCACTTCCTCGATAGACAAAAGATACACAAGGTAATTTAAAAAACAATAGAGAAGTTTTAAGAGTAAATTGTCCATTAATTCATTAGGACATTTTTTCTTTTATTGCTATGATTCAAATTTTTTTGACCTTTTTATTCATATTTGTTAAATTCTTAATTTTCATTGTTATTTTCAGGCAGCAGACAGCGCAGGCGCATACTGGATTGCAGCCAACATGAGCAATTGATCTGGACAAACTTCGACACGACTCCTTATGATGCGCTGATTAACGAACGTAGTTGACAAATATGTGCCTCGAAGACTTTAAACCTAAATGGTATGAAAATTATATTACGAGAGAGGCCTGGTTACAATGGCTGTTTGCTTGCTCTGTTCGCAACTTACCACGTAATGTGACAAATGAGGTGAGGTAATTACAATGAGTGTTCGAAAATGTATTATACTGCTGAAAAAGTTCATCAACATTTCTCATTGTAAAGTTAAAAGAATAGGACCTTAATATGAGCTTGAAGATATTATTTTTATCTCTCCAATTTCAGCCCATGCTGTTGATGATAATGGTGAACTGTGTTGCAATATAATTGTGCATCTGGGTGAAAAAAAGAGCCTCACATGAGACGATTAGATTTAACGTAAGTGTTTAGGTAATATTATTCAATGTTACAGTTGATTTAATGTAAAAGAAAACATTGACACTTATATGTACTGTAAATCAAAATGAAAGTTCTGTTTCTAAATTACCCATTCTTTAGTTTGAGATCAATTTCATTGAAATCAGCACCCCTCAAAACCTATTGATTCAATCTTTGTTTCCGGGAAAACAGTTGATTACTTGCATTTTTATCATGTGCCCATTTTAGGCTTTTATGGTGCACTTTGGGCCACGTTGGCCATCCTGCGTGCCCAGTGGACAGAATATTACAACGCCTGTTTACAGTGGGTTAATGGATGTAATTGATTGGTAATCTGGCTCACTTTGAAGATCATAACTTGAAATTATAAGCCATATATTTATTAACACATGGGCCCCATGTTGCCCAATATGGGCACCTGGCCCACAATATGCATATGTATTTTTGCAAGCAAGGCCCACTTCATGTACACCGGGTAACAGATATGGCCCAATTTTTTTCTTTATAAGGCTATTAAATTGGATAAACACCTGCACCCATGCCTATTTACACATAATGGGCCAATGGGCCCTTATTTTGCCATTAACGGCCCCGGCTATTTCATGAGTTTATATTCATAACACATATAATCATCAGTCTAAATCAACCTTTTATGAAGAAAATACTATTGTCCTGTACATAAACTTGGCCAAAATGCCAAAAAACGGTTTGGGCACCATTAAGGCCAAAATGGGCACTTTGGGCACCTTTTTTAAAAAATTGGTCGGCACCATAGTACTCAGCGTCAAATTTTACCTATAATCCGTCTTCAAAAAAAAGTGGGACACCAATTTCCCATGTGATTCAGCGTTTTGAGCCCAATACTGTATATTTACTCGCGGGGTGTGCTTTCACATTGTTTAAGCCTACGATCCGTATTTCCCCATTGTCTCGGATCACTCACGATGCAATTTGTTTTTTTAAACTTATTTATTATTTTCATATGTGAATGTTGTACAATGATTCTTGATTTTCCCGATATATCGGCTTCGATGTCATCGGCACACAAAATTACCGGTGCTCCCCATTGTCTCGGGTCACTCGCCTGCATTTTTTTCATTTATTTATTATTCATGTATGAATGTTTTACGATGATTCTGTGATTTTCCCGATATATCGGCTTCGATGTCATCGGCACACAAAATTACCATGCTTCCCATTGTCTCGGGTCACTCACCTGCAATTTTTTTTTCATTTACTTTTTTTCATTTATTTAAACTTTCATGTATGAATGTTGTGTGATGATTCTGTGATTTTCCCGATTTATCAGCTTCGATGTCCATCGGCACACAAAATCCCTGTGCTTCTCCATTGTCTCGGGTCACTCACCTGCATTTTTTTCATTTTTTTTGTTTTTAATTCATTTATATTTACATATATGGATGTTGTATGAATCTTTCTCCATCACCCGGAAGGACCCCATCTTTAATATCAGACAGGCAGACAGTCAGTCGGTGGTTAGGAAGATATATATATTATATCTTCTTCTTTCTTTGCGGCTGCTCGCCGTCTAGGGGTCGCCAGCACAAGCGGATCATCTGTTAATGATCCGCATAATGATTTGGCACAGGTTTTACGCCGGATGCCCTTCCTGACGCAACCCTGGTCGCCTCTTCGACACAGGGATAAGGAGATATATATATATAATATATATTATATATATATATATATATATATACTATATATAATATAATAAATATAATACAATGTAATCTTTTACTTTTTAATTTATAAACCTTCCACAATGTTCTGGAAACCCTCTTCCTTTTGTACACAGACTACAAATTGTGCCATACAGTACCCGCCATCCCAGCAAGGTAGACTGCAAGCTGTGTCCAATCTGCTGATCTGGAATTGCTTCGATGCTCGTCTGATAAATGGACCATATCCTTCAATCCTGAAAAATCTCAGTCCAATCGCTCAGGAATGATTGTCAAACTATTGCACCTGACTCTTTCAATAGTGACCTACTGGAAGAGGATCAGTCTCTTGAACTCGGCTTCACTATCAGTCATGACCTTTCCTGGGCCAATCACATCACAAAGCTGGTCTCCAAAGCCTGCTGCAGACAGGGTTTCCTCTGTCGATCCAAATCTTTCCTTGGGAAATGAGAGCTACTCACAGTCTCCAAGGCCTTTGGCTTTGTCTGCAGCTTAGTAGAGTACTGCTCTCCCCTTTGGACTGGCTCACCAGCATCACATCTGTCTCTTCTGTATTATCTGGAATCTAAACCTCTCAACATTTTTGGAATCTCCCACGATGAGGCTGAAGCATAAGGTCTGTTGCTTTCACATCGCAGACAGGTTGGTGGTCTCTGGTTGTTGTTTTTTCTGCCTCTTCTCCAATCTCACTCCCTCTGATCTGTGAATCATCAAACACCCTCCCCAGCAACTTCAGGGTGTACACGTTCTTCCAGCCACAACCTCCTGGTTAAACTTCCAAAATCCAAGCTGACTGCACACTTCAACTATTTATTCCTCACTCCTCTTGTCTTTTTAACCTCCTTTCAGAGGCTGTTCTTTCCTTCTTTTGCCTCCAGGGCTTCATGCAGGCAGCGCATCACCCTCTCACGTCATCTCCCATCCTTACCTATAATGTTTATTACTGTCATTAACCCTTCCTAACCTAATCCTCTCACTTGCTGATTTCAGTGTTTCCTTCCCCCTCCTCCCCTCTCTCTTTCTCTCCCTTTCTTGTTTGTTTATTTCCTTGCTTGTTATATCCAATTGTTGTCCTGCTACGCTAATTTCAATTTTATCTTGCGAGCCACAGCTGGGCGACATGACACCCTTTTAATGTCAATCTGAGGCACTGCACATTTTGTGCTTTCAACATCCTGTCTGTCAATGTACAACTTGACAGTCGGATTGGGAATCGAACACAGATTAGACAGCTCAGAGTTAAGTGCCTTACGTCTGCATCTGTCCAACTAAAACATGTTCAGTAAGTATCTATATACGGCCACCAATGGCACTATGTATATGTACATTTGCTCATTAATCGTGATAACTCGGTGGATTTGGATCACGAGGTCATCAGTTTGTACATGGTCTTTAAGGGTACTTCATGTACAGGTCAACAGCATGCTGTCTGTCGCCATCCTTTCTGTGCAGGTCATGATCAGCATGCTGTCTGTAATGAACCGTTTAAGTTAATCAACCTTATGATAGTCATTAACAAGTTGCGCTCATGGGTAATTGGGTCATGAGGACAACCATATCATGGTTATACACAGTATCAAATAACCTCTTATTCTCCATGCTGTACCTATGGGACACAGATTGAGACGTCACCACAAAAGTTTGTTGTAACTTTGAGCCTTAATCCCCACGTATCAAGAACGTTCCTGGTTTTTAATCAATGGCACTCTTTGATCTGTGGATTCGCCGTAACACATGGGTCTCGTGTTCAGGAGAGACTGATTGGTTAATTCCTGGCAGGGAACATTTGCACATCGCTCAATCACGAGCATCGTCATCATCATCCTGATGTATTATTGAGAGCCAACGTAATAATGAGGAACCTGTGCTTCACGCATTGTTTTTAACTACCTGTACCGGCTCTGGCCATTATCCAGGCCACTCCATCTGAATGTGTTTAGCAGAACGTGCCGAAACCACGTGGCCCCTCGGATAGCAGGCCGTGATAAATGTTCAATGGCACGTCAGAGCCGGAGAACATTCCAAACGTGCCCGATGCCTGCTCCAGATGCCCTAAGTAAACTTCAGTCAGACTTTGACAAGTCAAGATTTTGAGGCTAAATAACATGGGCAACAGATGTGTTTTCCACGCATGGTCACGTGTGCAAAAGGTGCGTGCAGAACCGCCCCCCCCGGGTGGGGGTCTCAGGGAGTGGTTTTGTTGTGATGGGAGGCCCACTGTGGGTTTTCATAATTTAACCCTACTTTTGTTCCTCCCCAAAAAGCTCTGATTTCTAGCACACAACGTCTGTTGTGGAGCAAGGAGAGAGGGGGGTGGGGGGGGGGGGAAGTCAGAGGATCTGGAAGGATAAAGGTGAGAATTGGGATTTGTCGGCAGTTCGGGAATCATCGGAATGTGTTGAAATGGTGCGACTCGAGTTGAAAACGTTCTCAGTGCCGGCTCTGGGGTGTCCTGGATTTTATTAATTTATTTTATTTTGGTGGGGGGGGGGGGGGCGGCGGTCATTTTTGATCATTTATTTATTTATTCTTTCGTTTGTTTCGATATAAGGGAGATCCTGCTTTGCTGCCCTACATCCCCACCCGGGCGACCTCGATAGAGCACACACCCTCTCAAACTCGAGACCACTCCCACTCGCCGATACCACTCCCGATGACACCGTCCGACTCATGCCCGCATCCCGGATTATCACTCCCTCGCCAAAGGAGCGGCTACTCACGGCCCATAACTCCGATAACCACTCGAACACCGTTACTCGAATCCCGTTAGCAGTTCAGAGTGCTTCGAAGAGGGTTTGACTTTTGAGGCGCATGGGACGCACGTGTGCTATGTGACCGTTAACACTCGTTACATTAGGAGTCTCGTTGGGATCGAAAGTCTCGCATCTATTGTATAGCACTGATTATGCGCTTGGGGTTTGTTTTGGGGAATCGGGGTGACCTCACCGAGTGTGGTCTTTGGTCTTCCCAACGATGGAAAGAAGGTGCATTAAAGAAAATGCTTCTTTTGCAACCAGTGAAGGCGCACGCAGCAAGCGGCCCCAAAATTACAGAATACGCGCCTTGCCGGTGCTTGTAACGGATCACACAACTTCTATCAGGAGTGTACCCCAAGCGTAGTCGAAGGGGTGATCAGTAAATCCTGGCCCAAGTGTCACTTTTACAACAGTTAACCTTTAAAATGGAGCATTTGCCTTTTATTTATCCGTTTATACAGCTATAATGCATGTCCGTATCTGATACAAGACCCACATGACACTACCTGCTTGTGGAAATGTACCTGGATGGACTTGTGCGAGGATGAGCATGAGAAGCCTGAGAAATAAAAAAAAATGAAAGGACATGGATAAAGAATAAACATGAAAAGGTCTTTTCAGCTCAACGATGCTACATATCACAGCCTGGTGGTGTATAACCTTTCATCAGAGGAGGGAGGTGAGCACGGTTTAGAATATATCTGACGGAAGATGTATGATCATTCGTTCATGGTCGTGTCGCTCGGTGTGTGCAGGTGTGCTTATAGGCCCTGCTGGATCACAAGGGTGAAACGCCCAAGCTTTAATAGCGAGCGGCTTGGAGCCAGGATGGGCCTCAAAGAACGGGGTAGGATTTTGGGGTAAACAATGGGGCATGTTTTGTTTATGAGGCTGGCATTGCTGTCTTTTGTATAAAGCATGTGTAGGATCGCTATAACCCATTTGTAAACTACAAAGAGCAATCAGAGATTGCAGACCCTCACCAGGACTTGCTTTGTGAGGTGTATTTTGTGTGGCAAGTAAATGGAAGGACTTACTAAATGAAAGGTCGTTAATTGCAAATGAAATTGGTCTAAAGGGCAAAGATCTGAAAAGGTCTCAAGGGGTCTAAAGGATCTATAGTGTCTAAGGGGTCTTAAAAGCTCGAAGGGGTCTTAAGGGTTTCATTTAAGGTCTAAAGGGTCTTAATTGTCGACAGGGGTCTGAAGGGTTTTTAAACTTCTAAAAAGTGTCTAAATGGTGTCAAGGTCAATAGGGGTCGAAGTGGTCTGAAGCGTGCACATAAAGTGGTTGAAGGGTCTCAACACCTAAAAGGTATGTTCCAATTAATAGATGTAGTTACGGTCCAATCATACATAATTGGTAGACGTTCTCACGGTCGAACTTGCGTACATAATTAAAGACATATTAACATTTCAGTCGTACGTAATTAATAAATATACTCACGTTCCAATGAAACCTAATTAATAGACATCGTACTCAAATTTAATTTGTGCGTAATTAATAGATGTTCACATCACAACGTAATTAAATGACAAACAGCACTCGTGTTCCAATATTACGTAATTAATAGACATACTCGCATACCATTATTACCATGTACCATTATCGTTATCATCATTATTATTATCATTATTATCATCGTTATCATTAGCAACATTATCATTGTTATCATTATCATTTTCAATATTGTCATAATTATTATGTACTATTATCATTATGTACTATCGTAATTATCATTGTTATTATCACTATCATTATGTACCATTATAATTTTCATTATGTACCATTATTATGTATCATAATTGCACTTATCATTATTATTATGATTAAAATTATATTTACCATTATGTACCATTATCATTACCATTATGTATTATCATTATTTATCATTGTTATCATCATTACGTATCATTATCATAA